>OX596011.1:71860391-73060391 GCA_951394025.1 Heteromyza rotundicornis
TCCTGGTTGCTTTATTACAAAAACAAGCATTGTTAATCACCCAATGGAAATATTTCAAATATCGCTCATTACCTGCAATAAAGACACGACTCGGAATTCGGGTTTTTTGAGTTATGGATTGAGCGATATGATATACACTATTAACTTACTTTACGCAAACGTTCCTAAAATTATCCTAAATTCCGCTTACAGCGTTAGCAGCGCCCAAAGTACTTGCGACATCCAAGCATTTATTTCTTATTTGGTTAAGGGCTTTAAGTTCTTCATACAGTTTCCATTGGTCACTATGGTTATGTTCAATAAAACCTGTGGCCTTATGACACTGCCCGTTTTCCAAAATCACTCGCGACTTGCAATTTCCTTCGTAACACGTATAATATTTCCTTCCTTTAGCTTCAGATTTTCTTATATATAATTGTTTTTCATCATTTACGTACAACACTTTACTGTTCCCTCTTTTGCCACCTATTCGAACGCAAGACGTGTCATTTTTTTACCACTATAGCACTATAACTTTACTGATCGAAATTCCAGTGAAGACTGACTGCGGTATGCATTATTCTAAGTCAATAACTCACCGGCGATTTTAGGACAGTTTTAAGAACCGTTACAAAAACACTAGAATTCATTGGAGTGTACTTTTAAGTGAAATGAAATAACTCCCAACAAAAATTAAATAACTCCCAATGGTAAAAAATAAATGAAATAACTCCAACAAAATTTCGTTGGGAGTTATTTCATTTGGGAGTTATTTCATAATGAAGTAACTCCCAACAAAAAATTATGAAATAAGTCCCATCGCATTGGGAGTTATTTCATAATGAAATAAGTCCCAATTTGTATACAAAATTTTTGGGATTTATTTCATTTTTTTATGGGGACTTATTTCATTTGGGAGTTATTTCACGGTACATTTTTTGTGTTACAATTGGTTCAAGAGGACCTTGTGTTGTTAGTCTCAATAATGGAGTTAAGACGAAATGTTAGTTTACACGTTGCGAGCGAAATACCAAGCTTCTCCAAGCCTTGCAAAGTTGTCAGCTTTGCAGTTCCCTGAAATGTCCCAGCCTTGCCCAGCAATGTGGATGTTATGGTGTTGAGCCATCTCATTTAGAGATACGCGAGAGGGTGAGGCTACCAATGATGTTAGCAGAACAGATTCCAGAGATTTAATCACTGATTGACTATCCGTGCAAATTATGATATCCTGTACTGACATTACGTTCATCCGAAGCCAGTTCATAACATCTTGAACAGCCATCACCTCTGCCTGAAAAACAGTGACGAGGTCGGAAAGGCGATAGGAGAGACTTACCTTAAGCTCATTGGAGTAGGGACCACCACCGATTTTATTGTCTAGTTTGGAACCGTCTGTGTAGAAATAAATTTTAGCCCTCTGATGCGAAATAGTGTTGCGGTAGTCCTTTAGGGAGGAGACAACGAGAAGAATAGAGACTGTTTTGTCAGTAATAGAGTCCAACCCTAGTAAAATAGGAGAAGGTAAGTTTTAGTTCAAATTTAATCGAGTTGGCAACTGGGTGGGTAATGTATATGTGGAATTACAACTGTCTAGGTCCTCTGGTGGCCTATAAAAGATATGGACAGACATCCGGATATCAGAAAGAAAATTTATTTCAAAATTAATCCTAAATAAACTTAGATTTTGTACTCAGTTCTATTCAATTGCTTTTCTGAATTTCAATAAAATAAAAATGTTTCCCCCAACTCTAAATAGGATTTTCTTCATTTAATTCTTTTGTAAATCCTTCGAAATTGCATTTTTCGCACCAAATTTTTCACACCCACCCGAACGAACGAGGAAGTCAGTTAAATAAATTTCCGGTCAAAGCATTTAAACTTTTGCAATAATAATTTTGCACTAACTCTCTCACACTCACATACCAACTGCAACCAACTTCAATAGCTGAATACAAATACTAATGCACTTCTGAGTCGAATGAAAGAAAGCAACTCAACAATATCAATCTCGTTTCATAGAGAAAGAAGAGAGTCAAAGTAGCAAACAAACAAACAAACAAACAAAGAAAAAAAAAAGAAACGAAAGAGATGAAGCTCCAGCTGAAGAGGACTTAGAGCACTTAACGTGTACTAAGGGGAAAAAGGATATTTATATGCCACTTGTATTTCTTTGTGTGTGTATGTCCGGTAAGCGTGTGTGTAATCTACGTGTAAGCAACAATTTTGCACAGAATAAATATCGTCCAGAAAGGAATTTTCGAAACTAAATTGAAATAGAAAGGAATTTTGGCAATTTCATTAGGAAAATGTTTGTTCTTCAAAGGACATAAGAGGCATATACACATAAGAGGCATTTCAAGTAATCACTAAAATATTGAAATTCATTTATATTTCTTTTTGTAAAATAAATATATAATCTATTCATTTTATACTAAAAGAAGGCATGCATATTTGCCTAAATTTTATTTACAAAAAAAAAGCAAAAATTCGCATCATCATCAGCCACTTCTCTACTCTCATTTTCTCCCTCAATAAAATACAATTTTGTATGGGTGGCAGCATCATTGTTGTTTATCTAATATTTTAAATTTTCTATTGTTGTTGTTGTTGTTGTTGTTGATATGATATCGAATATGGCAGGCATGTGCTGTGCATGGCTCTAACACTACAACCGTTTCGGCACGTTCACATGTTTCGATACGGACAAAGTTTGTATGTGAAATTGTTAGTGCCATTGTTGTTGTTGTTGTTGGTTTTCAGTATTGTTATTTTTTTTTTCATGCCAATCTGGCCCTACAATTTGGTTACAAATTTTCCTTCGTAACAGTTAGTTACAGAATGTGACAACACTGTTGCTTGTTTGCATGTGTGTGTGCGTATTGGCATTTGTGTTAGTTCATCCTTTGTGGTTGGCTTTTGTTTAATATGCCTGAATGCAAACGAAAATTCAAAGAAATTTTCATTTAAAATATGAGTCCCAAATGCAAGTGCTTGCTTCCCACATTGTATGGCCTCTTAATAAGCTTCTAAGTTAGTAATACCAGAACGTAATAGTCTCGATAAAACGACATAAAGAGATTCGATACTTTCACTCAATTTTGCCGATAACTTGAGGTGATGTTGGTCGACCAAATACTGGCAAAAGAATGAATTCATAGGAAGAATGTATTGCTATGGTGTGTGTGTAGTACATAAGTTCTCAAAGGCGTAATTTTTCGCAGGAAGGTGGGAATCTTTAATAGTCATAGGAAGCCCGTACTTTCAAATGTGCAGGATTCTTACCGACTAAACCCATCTCCCATTCGATCGCATTCCTGTTGCACATCCGCTGTACCGCCAATTGAGGTATTTCTTCGCGAGACTGGTTAGAGTCGACTGCTCATTCACAATTATCGGGATCCCATTTTCCTTATGGTTTGTTCGTCGCATCGTAGTCGTTGCATCATAGTCTGAAACGATTGTATGGACTGTGTCCCAAGTTTCCTGCGAGCTGAGCCAGTATTTTACGAGACGCGATAGGGGGCCGCGTGCGCTGATGTTGCTCCTAGCGTCTTCAGACTTACGCTTTACGTTTGTACGTAAATAGATACTATCAAAAACATCCATGGACACTCAGCATCTACTTTAGATGGTAGTTCACTTCGTCGTGTCTCCTTTCAATCCATTTGTGGATATCGTTGTGTGCATCCACCGTCCTTTTGAGGAGGAATCCCATCTCTGTTGCCACTCCTGGCAGCTGCGAGTACGAGGTATATATATTATTCATTGCAGTGTTGCCTTGGTGCATTTCCATGATAATTATATGAGTCGTCAGGAATCAAAAGCGTTAATCTGCACACCCCAAAAAAATTTAGTTAATGATGCAGTTTTGTTCAGGGTCCAACACTGCATATCCCAGAAAAAAGAGAAAATTAGATATATTAACCGTGAAAAATTCATACTGAATCAAAACTGGTTATCTTCTCGTATCTATAGACTGATACATTGATGGGTGATTTATTGAAATATTCATCAGTTCACAGTCCAAGCCCGGCGGCTGGAGTTAAATTGTTTCGATACTCTGAAGGCACCCTCAGCATAATTTACAGTGATCGGCAACTGCCAAGCCCACACAAAAAATAGTATATTAACCAAAATGGCGTAACTCCGACCTTGGTGGACCGAAACCGCTAATTTGTGGTGGTAAATGTTGGGTGTTGGACATGAGGTTGTAGACTTCACAATGGTTAACCCAATATGTTATTAAACACTATAAGAATGTTTGCAGGCATAGGATACACAAACGAATGTGGAATGACTGCCCTCCGGCTCCATTGGTGACTGCAGGAAGGTTTGGACATACATTTCATTGTACTGAATCAAAAGTGTTTATGTACAAAAAACTGATTCAAAAGCGGTTATGTGTATTTTAAAATTACTGCCACAGCAAAACGAAGAATGGTTCAACACTAAAAATTTGTTATAACGATCGCGAATTGGAGTTTTAAAGACCCGCATTATTTCTTTTAGAAATTTCCGCGAGTAGTTTTTTATGTTTTTCTCGATACGAAAAAGCTTGCAGATAAACGCTTTTGATTCCTGACGACTCATATATATTGTGACGATGATCATTCCTGCCATCCAAGAAAATTCATTAATATTTGTGGGAGACATTTTTGCTGTACAAATTCTTTTCATTTAAGTGTTCACCTTCAGAAGGTTTTGGTTTTGGCTAAACTACTGAATGTATCAGAACCATACTCACAGCATTGGTTGATTGTGAGCTCCGGAAGGTTTATGTACTACTTTGGACGTGATTGGGCTCGCATTGAATATGTTCCAACAGCAAATGGTTTTATGCTTCCAATTCAAAAATATTTTGGACCAGCAACGCGGACTAGAAGCAAAAATAGTGCAAATAATCTTCTCATATTGGGGAATTTTTCAAAATAAATGACGCCTTCCTCAGACGGAGACTGATCAGCGACTTGCGATTTGCTTTTAATAAACAAAACATAATTAAATAAGATTATTCATATTTATCTGCTGCAAACTGGTATATTATGTGCTACTGCTATATTGCCTAAATAAGTTGATACATTCGAAAGCGATAATACTACAGATTCTGTGTGAATCCCCAACGGTGCCAGGACATAACCCCCAACGAAGTGATGATAGGCCCAATTCTCTAACTTCATTCTATGACTTGAGCACGAAAAAACTAAACTTTTCCGTATTTCTTCGCACAGTGTTTATTAATCGTTTACATTTATATTTCACAACAAAATCCAAAGCCTATTCGTTCAAAATATTCCTTATCCAATCCAAGTAGGGTGAAATTCTCGTAAATATCATTGGCTCTGCGGGACCACAATATCGCATACCTCTGGACAAAATGCCAATTAAATAGGCACGCTTTGGTTTCGAGTTCTCCAAACCCACTTCCATCATAGGCGCACTGGATTGCAAATCATTTACTACTTGACAGTTGGCACACACATTATTGTCGGAGATTGTAACCGGCTTAAATCTGTCACGACAACGCTCTAAACTTATAGTATGCAATGGGGTCTTAAACTTCTGCAAGCCAATATCTTCGTTAAATATTCTTCTGCCAAAGCCGGCTAAATGATAGTTATTTGCTGCCACTTGTTGACTATTTTCGCCCGCTCCCGACGTAGTGTGCAAACAAATTGGCTGAATGTAATCACTGAAAACCACTTCGCTGGCCAGACGCAGCAGGGCAATGTCATTGTCGGCATCACGACTTTGATAGTTTGGATGGAGAATGATTTTTTCGATATCATATTGTTTGGGGAATGCGGCGCATCGACTGTCACTGGTGCAATCGAGTTCGGTGATACTATTTGCGGCATTCCAGTCGCCAAGTGCAACAGCATAGGCTGAAAAGCGTTCACTTGTGAAGCAATGAGCCGCTGATATTACATAACGTTTGCTAATGAGTACACCTTGGCACTGGTAAACAGTTGATTGATCTTCGGCTGGAAATTTCGAAAATTATATTTATTATGATTTAAGCAAAGAATTTTAATTCTCTCTCAAGATTAGTTACCACTTTTATATGCAATTCTCGCTATCCAAGGGTATTCATCGAGATTCGTGATGTTCTTTTCATTATTCAAATATTCTTCATTTAAATGTCCACATTCACCTGATATGGATGGGATCAAAGTATTTGCCTCCTGACCAACTGTAAAATTTGAAAATCAAAAATCATGAAAAATAAATCTGAAAAATGTTACTCGAATTCTACTCACCCGCTGGTCTATGGAATTGAGCTACTATAAGCAAAAATATTCCAAATAATCTCTTCATAGTGGGAAATTTTCAAAAATCAATTACGTCTCAGTCAGACGGAGGTTGACAGTCGACTGATGATTGTCTAGAGTCTTTAGATTATTTATATTTATGAAATTATCACTTCCAAACCTAATCACTTCCAAATACAGTGAGGCTTGTCTGCGGTTGCTTGCAGGTGTCTATAAAATGTTGTTGTTCACAATCTTTTATTTAGAGAAAAGTTCACATATTCGGGTCGGATTTTGCCCTGTTGAAATTTAATAATTGACATTGTTAATGTAATTGAGATTTTTGATGTGAGATCAAAGGAGCTATCACAATTAGAACCAAGAATATGTTTGATTCATGGAAATTATTTATATTTTTTTTAAGTTATTTCAATTGACCTCTTTAGACAGTCTTTAACATATGCAATGATGCTCTAAAGTAAGGCAAGGGAATCGATTGTAAAATCAAACAAGAGTGTAGCTACTTTCAATTGGAAATTGTACCGATGGGAAAATATGACACTATTGTTTTTAGTGGAATCAGTATGATTTTTAAGATTGATAAACATGAACTTCTTGATGGAAAATGGAAATTGACCGCTATCGGTTGCACAGCGTAATCCGGGCTGTTCGGTTATCGAATCCGAGCGTCATAAGGGTGTGCCCCTCTGTCGGTTAAGAAAACGGTTGGTTCGTAGTTAAAAAAAATTTTTTAATGGAAAGGGACGAAAATGGGACGAAAATGAAGTAAAAATGGAAACTATCGATAAAATGTTGAAAAAATATCATAAAATTATCGTAAAACAATGAAAAATTGCGAAGAAGGTACCTAACTCGTATGTGCAGAGTATTTTTGCGAAAAAAAAGCTTCAAACAAAATTTCACGCAATAAGAATTAATCTGCTTCACTCCACAGGACTCGGAATTCCCCCAAAATAGGGAAGTCCCCAATTTCAAAACTGTTTCCACATACAAAAAAAAATCGGTAAATCTAACCGAAAAAGACTGTTAAAAACGCTCCAACTCTTCAATGTCGGTACGTTTAACCGGTGAGAGATGGGTAAATTTATTTCAGTAAATTTGAGAAAAATTCACATTTAACCAATAATTCAAAATTTCAAAATTTATTTATTTATTTTTTTATCTACTGGGCTATTGCCCTTACAGATATACTTAACCTAATCCTTAAAATAATCAAGAACAAGTTGTTTTAATAATTGAGGTAAAAGAACTTACAATAACAACAACTTTTTCGATTATTTGAACTATTTTATGTCGAATTTTGAAGATTTATTTTAACAATTTTTTTTCGGTTAATCCAACCTACCAGCTCGGTTAAAAAACGTGCATACATTTTAAAAAGTTGTACATTAACAACTTTTTTCGGTTAATTTTACCGACGTTTTTTTTTTCTGTGCAACTTCTTATCAGCCTAGCTACTCATTACAGAATCTATCCCATTTGGGTGCCAGGGCATAGTGGTTATGAGGGAAACAAAAAGGCAGATGAACTTCCCAGAAATGGATCAGGCAGTAAAAAGCGCTCTTATATGGATTTGTTCGTTGAAGAGTTCTCTACCATTTCCACTAAATTCAAGATTTTTAAAGCTTTCCTTCGAATTTTACAAAGTGATTTTCAAAAAATTGTATTTCACCCATACAGTATATGGGAAAATCCGAGTCTCGGGGGGGCACGTGGTAATGTTGAATTTGTTCTCACAAAATGAAACTATTTGAGGGATATTGTGGATTTCCAGCGAACTATGTAATGAAGGGTCTTCTCAGAATATATACTATACCACTGAAAGGGTTTAATTAGGACCCGCTCGTTATCGTTATCTAGCAGATTCTTACCTCGAACAGTTTGACATCGCTGATAGTTCGTCCAAGAATGTCGCAATGACATTTAGGCTTGAATCCTCCTCTTTTAAAAATCTAATCTAATCTGGCATCCTTGGTGCGAACGTCTGCATACTTATACGGTTAAAGCACCTGTCATTGTTCGATTTATAGCTGAAATGAAAGGTGTGGACATAGTTGGAGATAAAGTGGAGACATAGTTGGATGATGGAGACATAGTTGGTTGCTAATTGGATGATATCGATCTTGATCTGTGTGCCTGTAGCAAATCCTAACAAATCTTTCACCACCACCTTGACTCAAATCTTACTTCATATTAATACATTTTTTCCTATCCACAATTTCCATACCAAGTGATCCTCTTATTCTTACAATTTGTCAACTATTTCATTTTAACTATATTTTTAAATTATTGCAACAACGTTGCCCTCAATTTGTGCAATTGTGGCAGCCACATTTAAGTTCAACTTCTCAATGTTAAACAAAACTTATACTCAATACACCTTTCGCTTAAGCCTCCATTACCAACCTCTTTGTCATCAGTTTGTCGCGTTAAAATCATGGTGGAAAATTACCTTAACGAAGGGTTTCCGCCACCACACACAAACAAACACTCACACAGAAACACACACAACAAAAGCAATTAGAAATGTTCGTGCTCACACCTTTTGTTGTGCCATAAAGTTTTCGCTTTCACGCGAATTTTCTTAGGCGAGAAATTACAAATTTGCCACAGAGTCGCAAACAAGTAAAGTGGAGTGGAGTTAGTTTTTACCTTGCAGTGGGGAACTCAACTCAACTCAAGTCTCGGTTGAGTGGAATGTATTTTTTAATGCATTGCTGGGCTAAAGTCGAAAAGTCGCATTTTAAAGTCTCATTTGAGAAAAAAAAGGTTAATTTCGTTGGGGCTTCCCATAATTTTCGGTGGAATTGCTGTTGTTGTTTTACTATTTGTGTTGTGTCTTATAGTTTTTGGGGTGGGGAAACTTTGTTGCTGTGTTGTTGTGTTGTTGGTCGTTGTCGTCTACGTCGTTTTGGTTTTTTTTTTTTTGTGAAGTTAACAAAACTTTTATTACCTTCACCACTTTCGGGGTGAATAAGTTTAATGATCGGATTTAGTGGTTAAAAACCGAGTTTAAACTTAAAAGGAAAAACAGAAAAGGAAACAAAAACAACAGGGGATAAAGGGTAGATAAGTTATGCGCACGCGATTACGGGGCAAATGTGCAACGAATCGGAAATTAAGCGCCATCTTAAGTGGAAGAAGCTGCAGAAATTGTGGTTATTGCATGCACAGTGGGACAAATTGGAAGAGGATCTAGGAATATAAATATGTCCACTAAGAAAAATAAAATAAAATAAAAAAAAAAACTTATAAAAAAAAATTTATTTTAATTAAAAAAAATTTTAATTTACAAAAAATTAAAAAAAATTTTAATTAAATTTGGAATTTAGAGTCTAAACGATTTTATTTAAAAAACCATTACACTTTTCTCACTGGCTCTGAATTTAAGTACTTTAGTCTTGGCTTTTTCATTAACTGCTAGAATTCTCAACAACTCTTTAGCATAACTTTCTCCTTTAAATAAATATCAAATGATTAAAATTGAATACATATGCCTTGTGTCACTGTTCGAGTCAAGTCAAGCTCTAGTGTGTCTCTTAAGAAAATTCCACCTCTCACCATATTCTAGTTACCGCAGAAATGTTTTATTTTTTTTCGAGGGGCAAACAATTTCTCTACCGAAAATAGTTGCAGATTTACAATGTTAATTTGCAAGTGTTGCCATTGCACGCAGCAAAAGCATCAGCTCAAAAAGTAGCAAATTACGCACACAAAGAACCACACTCACACACAAACTCAAGCGTACAACACAGAGATACCAAAAGGAAAATGCAAAATAATAAAGCGTTTCAGTACTTAACTCATTTAAGCCACATTCAGAAACAAAATGTTAACAATGCCAGGAGCAGAGCAATGCCAAAGCAGGCAAATTTAGGGATGCCACATTTTATTTACATTTATTGCTGTGTGTATGAAACTACTAAATTTTAAGAAGTTTTTTTTTGGTGGCAATAACAGAAAAACGTGATGACTTAACCCTTTGCTTCGTTTCGGTTGTATAAAAGTGCATAAAGCCTTGCAAATGTAGCATAATAATGAAATTTTGTTACCTGATTTTAAGAGTGGCATCTCTGTGCCGGGATTAAAGACTTTCTTAGTGACTGTAATGCTGTTCACTGTGTGCTCGTGCTTAAGCTAAATGGTAATTGTTGTTTCGTGTGAAAAGGTTCATTGATAAAGACTTTTTATTTTTGGTTTAATTTTCATAAAAATTATTTTTATTTGAAAAGTTTAATATTTTATAATAATGGGAATCTCATGCAGCAACTTCCTTTCCTACATAGGTTCACGAATCTTTAAAAAAACACTCAGAAGTTTATTTTATTTGATATCACTGTGCAACACCAATTTCTGATTGCCGATCTGATAACAGATTCTGATAGGTTTTGGTGTGATCGCTTTGAATCTTTACTTCCGAGCATAAATGCCGAATTCCATATATTACACGGGGAGAATTGTTGGCTCATGATTTACGTCGATAAATTTATTGATTTTTAATTATGAACTTTAATCATTAATTATGAATAATAGACACAAATTATGCAATTTCGTATATAAATTATGCACATGGTTTGTAAATATATTCTGATTAAGGTTTATGAATTCTGTCATTTATTTTATAAATTTATTTTATTAATTTATGATTTACTTAGTCATCAAACTGTACGTGATCTCATGAATTATGAGTGATTTAGTTTATTGTCATTTAGATGCTTGTTCAATAATGCCAGCTGAATTAGTTAGATATCCAGACTCCAGAAGATGGCTCAAAACTAAATTTCTGAAGAAGTAATTAACAATTAGTCGGCAAAAAAAAAATTTATTAATTATAACAAAGTATAAAATAAAAATTAAAAGTAAATGTATTAATTATGAGTTTTATCTCATTTTCCAAAAAATTAATTTTGGAAAAGGGAGTACAACAACTAATCAAAAACTCAGTCTGGCAGAGTGTACATCTGCCACGGATCCTCGTTAGCACCCTTTATGCATTTTATTTTATCCATGCCACGCTTTAAGTAAGCATTAGTATGACGCACAAGAGAATTGCTTCTCCTTTGCATCACACGCCAACTCACTGGAGCAGCGAATGGTAAAATGCATCAAACTGAATTTTTACTTGTTGTTGTATTTAAAGTTTATTTTAAAATTTTTTTTATTTTCAAATATGGATTAAAATTATGATTACGAATGAACAATTTAGACTCACCTAGTCATAAATGTATAAAATATTAATCATAATTTAGATTTGTTACGGTAAGCACATTCCATTCCACCCAATCAATATTATGTAAAAATGGGAAATCATAATTTATACTTACGTGGAACAAATCAAGCAAACACAAATCATAAATTATGACTTACCCTTAAAACAGTATTTATGACAAAGAACTCATGGATCAATATCGTGATTAATTTTTTCATAATCTATTCCTATAATTCATGAATTCAGCAATCATTTCCCCTCCGTGCACAAATTTTATATGAAAATGTAAATAAACAAAGCACAGAGTTGCCCATTTATAGGTTCTTGAGTGGATTTTCGGTGCTATACAACAACAAGTAAAAACTCAGTTTGCTGCATTTTACCATTCGCTGCTTCAGTGAGTTGGCGTGCGATGCAATGGAGAAGCAATTCTCTTGTGCGTCATACCAATGCTTACTTAAAGCGTCGCTTGGATAAAATAAAATGCATAAAGGGTGCTGACGAGGATCCGTGGCTGGATCCGAAACAGCTGTACTCTCTGCCAGACTGAGTTTTTGCTTAGTTGCTGTACTCCCTTTCCAAAATTATTTTTTTGGAAAATGAGCTAAAACCCATAACTAATACATACGATGGAAAATTGTTATCTCGTTTTCACTACACCAGTTCTTATTCGCTCTTTACCATACGTTTCGTAATTAACTTGATAGTGTAAATTGGCTTTTAGAAAGTTTTTTATGATCTGAAAGTATCGGGTTCAATACGTATCGGGCAAGCATATGAAATTTTTCTGTAGAAAAGTTATCGATTTGACAGCGATCAGGCATCAATGACAAAGATGTTCACAAATGACACTTCGTTGAAATTCCAACGTAGGCATTAATGGCATTTTCATATTAGTGTCCCACTTTCTCATACATGACAGTCTGCATGACATTGCATCAATGTCACATTTCTGCATTGCTGCTTCCCCGCGATGAATTGTGTCAGTGTTTTCGGATTTACTCTTATTTTGCGAGAACATTGGCTAAATTTCACTAAAATATCTTCTGCAATTGCTATAAAAGTACAATTCAAATAAAAACATCACATCTAACATATAAACTTCCCTTTCTTTAAATAAATTCTGACCCTCCTACAACCGCCCCTCCCTCCTCAAGCTCCACAACTGTTCCAATTTAAATGGAAAACATTTTTCCCATTTATCCGAAAGCACTTTCGACCTTTTTAATTATGCAAATGTCTCACTACTGCTCACACTACTAATTCCTATACTAAAATCATTTTGCCACACATGCAAATTCTTCCATACACACACACACACACACACACACACATATGCACACTAGCTCGAACAAATAAAATGCAAATGTCCACAAAATAACAGTAAAACACAGAAACTTCGGTGATTATTAGTTACAACAGCAACAACAACAGCGACAACAACTAAAACCAGAACACTAAAACTGCTACGTAACAACCATGTACTTATATATGTATGTATGCACAAATGTTACTACCACTTCTACTACTAACTACTATTTTCGAAATGGTTTTTATTCTTCTTTTGTTTATTTTTCTTTTTCCAAAAAAGCCTGCATACAATTTGCATAAAATTAGCCGCTAAAGTTTTTGAGTTACAAGGCAACTTTCGAACCAAAAACCAAACCGAAGCAAGGCAGTAAACAACAAAAAGTACAACAGCAACAACAACAACAGCATCCACACTTTTACTGCCTTTGTATGTTCTGAAGTGGGTTGATTTATGCGTGAAAGTAAAGGCAAAGCAAGAAAGCAAATTTTCGACAAATACAAATAATAATTTATATATTCGCATGTGTGTGTGTGAGTGTGTGTGTGGGCATTATGGCATAAAATTAGAATTTCTTCATTTTTGGCAGCTTGCAAGAACCCCCACACAAACACCCACACACACACATTCATACACTTGAACACATGTAGAGAGCAAAAGGGTCCATTTGTCTAATGAAGTGATTGTCATTTGTTACCAAAGAAATTTCCACACTATATGGATGAAGTAGTTTTTCGCCAGGAATGGTCGACTATCAGTTTTGCGAAGGTCGACAGTAGTGAGAACCGCATGTTAAGGCATTAATTAAGGAGATTGTATTGAAGTGCACGATTGGCAGGGAGCAATATCGAAAGAAGGTTATAAGTTTTGATTCTTTGTGGTTGTAAAAGCAGCAAAAACGTTATGTGAAGATACTATAGAACAAACTAGAGAGAATATAATACCACAGGAAAATTTAATAAATAAAGGCAATTATAATATTTGCTTAGATCGGTCTGTCTATCAGTCTATAAGAAAAAAATCTATACTACAAAAACCCATAAAATAAAAAATATGAAGCTTTTATTTTCGATTACGTTATTAAATAAAATATCTGTAGAAGAACACTTCCAGTCATGTAACCGGAACACGTATTGGAATTTAAAGATTGAAATTAGAAAAAATGTCTACTAAACTGGGAATAGCTAAATGCAAAACCTAACTAAGGCATGGCTTTGTGTGATCTTAATTACTTACACGCGAATATCTATTTTTATACATTTTTAAGCATTTGAGCCATGTTTCAGTTTTCTGTGCCTATATTGACATACTAACTTATGTAAACTTATTGTCGTATAGAACAAACATTGCATTATAATTTAATTTATATTTGATTCGAAACGATGTCGGATACGAAATGGGCATGGAGATGGAACAAATTGGAATTGGACCGGAACAAAATGGAATGGGAAGAACCTATTGAAATGGATCGATAATGAAGTGGAAATGGAAATTATCGAAAATTATTGATAAATATCGAAACATTTTTGATAAATTAACGAAAAATTATCGATAATTTATCGAAAAATAAATGATAAAAAATCGAAAAATTATCGGAAAAAATCGATAATTTATCGAAAAAAAAATGATAAAAAATCGAAAAATTATCAGAAAAAATCGATTAAATATAGAAAAACTATCGATAAAATAACAAAAAAAAAAGTTAAATTTTCCAACTTTTTTTATTGCTGTTTTCGATTGGAAATGTTTAGAATTGGATTTTCGACTTAGTCCAAGCTTCCAAAACCACATATAAATGGGTCAAAATGGGGTCTTGAGGTTGTTTTGTGGATTTGATTTGAAATTTTTAGAAACGGATTTTGAATGTGTTTTGAAGCTCCGAAATGGTGTCTTAAGACCAAATTTCTTATATTGAGGTATTTCTAAACTTTAATTGTGTAGGGGTATTTCAGTCCACTCTCTAGTTTTTATATAATTTTAGTCAACCATTGATGATCGGATTAAAATCACAATACATAAAATTCCATTGTTTGTCTGTCTGTCCTCACCTCCCAGAAGCCTGCCTCCAGTAGAGCCAAAGAGCGGAAATTTCACATATATGGGTTGAGACTCTCGAGCCGGATTGTTGATTTTCGAAAAGGGGGCGTGGTAGTTCAGAAAAAATGAGGATGGCTGATGTAGTAGCTCCCCTGAATTCTCCATTAGAGCTAAGAGGCTGCAATTGCTCATATATGTGTACTGTGGAAAGTTAGCTCTCCTGGAGTAGCCAGTGGACTTTGAGAGCTGAAATTTCGAGAATATCGATACCTTAAAGCACAACCATCCTATGTCCGTTTTCATGAAAATCGAGTTTTTTGGCATTTTTGGATTCCTGAGAAGAAGCTGCGCAGATAGGCTATTGTGGTTTGTGGGAATCGTAATGAAAGTAATTGAAAAACGGCTAAATAAAAATCAATTTCCATACAAAACATACCAAATTGAAAACTTGTTTTTCATTTTCTAGAGTTTTGAAAAAATGGACATAGGATGGTTGTGCTTTAGGCATCGATATATTCTGTGAGACCATGGTTACAGATTACCTTTTTTCAAAAGGGGACGTAGCAGTTCAAAATATGAGCGTGTAAGATAAAGTAGGCTCTCCTGCAACCATCAGGAAGCTGTAATTTCACATATATAGTCTGTAAAAGCGTGGCTAAAGATTCTCCCAAGTGGGTTCAAAGAGGGGTGCAATGTACATATACATACTAGTCCATAAATTCCTTTAAAATGTAAGTATGTATATCCTACTACCCATTTACAATACCAGTTCCTTCTACGACATTAAAAAGATAAGTCCAAATCTTACTTCTAAAATTAATCAAATAAAATATAAAAAACTTGGATTTTTTTTTTTAATTTTCCATACAAGTACACACGACACCACTGTCAGATGAACAACAATGTCATATTAACAAAACAAATGGAATTCCACAAAAAGTCCACACCGTTCACCACATATGTGTGCTTTGCTAAAACTTTTCACCGCCACTCCTACCTCACTCAAATACTCAAGTCAACTGTCTGCCTGGGACAAGACCGCAACAACTGTCAATTGCAAAATCTAATAATGCATACGAATGCTCGTATGCTATGCAACACTGTTAACCCACTCAAACAAATTTGGCTTAATTTAATTTTAAGCACACAAAATTTTAGTTTTCTACCGAAAAAAAAACCACAAAAAAAACTTTTCCATGTTCACATGGAATGTGATTTTGGACAATAAAAATCTTTTAGTGAAATCACAAAAAAAACCCCCAAAAAAAAACATTATCAAACCTTACACTTACCTCACCTGCCTGTGGTGACTACTATTTCTGGCTAGTACTTCCTATTTCCTATTTCCTACCTCTTATTCGTTTACCTCAATGGAAACCAAACAAATTTACCAACAAATTTTAAGTGACTGTCGACAACTGACCACGTTTTACTCGAAAGTTCGTTTTATTTTTTTTTCTTCATTTTTTTTCGGTTTGTACATACTGTTGGCAACGAAAAAAAAATAAAATGACATTAAAATTTCATTAAATTTGCAAAAACGGTGAGGTTTAGGCAGTAGGTAGAATAGTAAAAGGTAGCAGAATGGTAGCGGCCACTATTCTCTGGTTAAAATTAGTTTAGTAACTTTTAATACAACAACAAAAAAAAGCAGCAAGTAATAATAAAAATTTAGTTTCCTAATTTAATTACATTAGAAAAGTAATTTGTGTGCATATGGCAACGCTTAAAACGTATGAAAATTGAAAAATCTAATATTTCCTGAAGAGCGAGAGGGGCTGCTGTGGATGGTTTTTGGTGTGTGTGAATATTTTTGAGATATTTCACAAAAAGTTGTTGTTTTAATTAATCATTGCGTTATTGTATTTTTTGCAGTTCAAGTCAAGTGGCCAAATTTTTAGTTTAAATTAATTTCTTTTTTTGGTGCATGTGTAATTTATAATTTATTACAAAAGCTTACAATTGCGTAGCAGTTCAAATAAGTTAGTAAATTGGTAAGGTGGGTGGTTGGTGAGTAAACCATTATGTTACAAAAGCTGTAGCCTTTGCCCCGGGAACATTTCCTACCTACACAAATATGTTTTATTGTGGACTTGTATTTTGATTTAAATGTGTAAAATGTAATTCCATACAATATTTGTAAACTTAATATGTTGAGCAACTTGTATTGAACAAGTTAATTTACACATAAGTGTACACAAGTCAAGCTGGCAACAATGACATATTTCTTGAGTGTTCCCATTATTTTCTCGGTAAAAGGCCCGCAGCACGGTGGTCATTGGTCAGTGCAATACAATCGAAGTAGAATTTCAAATATTCAAATAAATATTTCTACTACTTTCAAAACAGGTTCTACTACTTTTAAGGTATTTCACTACTATTTCAAAAAACTATGTCTACGTCGGAAAAAGGTCAGAGCTTCATCCCAAAACTCCAAATCTTTGTTCGCTTTTAATACGGTCATAACTCAAGTGTATATAGTTGAAACTATTACGAAACAACCTCATATCGAACTTAAAATTTCAAAATTTCCCTTTTCAATTTGAGGTTTCTGCATTTTTATTTCAATAACACAAAAAGTGTCGCATGCTCACTTAAAAAAAAGTGTCATTTTAGATTAAGATTGTTAAATTTTTTTCCAAAGATACACTGAGAAAAAATACAAAACTGCATGGTTACGCTTTGAAAAGAGTATTGGTATGATCAATTCTTGAAAATCAGTCAAGCCCTCGTACGAAGCAGGGACTGGAAACGAAACGAACGGTTCCGGTTCTTAAAAATATCGATTCCGTTTTGGTTAGGTTCCCAGTCTTTTCAAAATATCGGTTTTGATTCCGGTTTCAGTTCCATGAATTAAAACGGTTCCGGTTTCGGTTCCAGAATCGGTTATTGGCGGTCACTGCTACGAAAGAATGTCGGAAGCAGTGTTGATATTTTAGAGTAAACGGTGGCAGTCGCAAAGCGTCAACATAACCGTCTTAAGTCATTAGCATTTCAGACGCAATACCCCCTTAATGACCTTTTTTGTATTTTTTTTTAGATTTAAATTTGTATGACTTAAGACTACGCTACTGCAAAAAACATTCCATACAGCTGAGGAATTTTTCAGGTGCGATGTGCCACGTCTTCCCGTTGACCGATCAACCCAATTTTTTGGGGTATTTTTTTTTTACATCATGTCTAACAGTTTAAGGGGGCGACAAGGAAGAAATTTTAATTTTGCTAAAATACGGTCTACTCTACTGAATTCCAGGAGTCTTCTGTGATAAAAGTTCGAAAGCTAAATTTGAATTTAATGCATTTATATATTAATTTTTTTAGGTTAGAATAATGTATGTAATGTTAAAGGTTATGTCCGAATAAATTAAATTTCGATATTATTTTCCGTTTTTAATTGATTTTTTCGACATTTTCTTATATGTGGGCCATTCCACCGGGCTATTTTTAGGCCAAAGAAGATGTTAATACGCCCTAAATAGGTTAGATTGATCGTTTTAAAAAAAATGGTTTTATGTGAAATGTATGGATTATGCAACTGAAAAAGACTAAAATTATCTTTATAATTGAACCTCCACATTCCTAAAATGAGATCCAATCGAAAGTTCCCTGAGTAAAGCCAAACTTTTGCTTATTTCTGTAATTAAATTAAATTGACAAAGTTTTTGCCATATTCCTATCGAATTAAACTGAAATGTCTTTTAGCAGCACACACCCAAACACACAACCTTCACATGGCACAAATTGTTGTCCCACTTACGAGTATCTCAAACTAGACTTTTCCAAATAATAAACTAAATTACCGCAAATATTACGCAAGTTAATTGGATTCGATAAGTCACCATCCACCCCCCCCTCACTCACTCCGACTACAACAGCTAATGCCACTACTAAGCCCAACTGTACTTTGCACATACACCTCGATTTCAGTGCCTACACCTATTCGGTTCATTTCAGTTTCGGCCTCGGCCTATTATTTGCACATAAGCAGTAAAGTACCATGAAGGACAAACGGCGCTGCTATCTCTTCTCAAACTTTGTTGGCGTTCGCTTTAAGCAGATTAAAATGGATCATTTTGTACCTAGTTATCTGCGTACTGTGCCTACGTACTATGGCCATTTATGCACAAGGCTACTATTACTATTTCGACTATTTTAGGCATGCCTATCCCCCTCCCACCCCTGTTCCTACATACAATTCCATTCTATTCAGGTATTTCATGTGCATTCAGGCAAATGCCCGAACGACGACAACTTAAAGCGAGAAGAGGTCGTTAAGTCACAAGCAGCAAGCAGTAAAGGCTACAAAAGGAAAAGTGGCACAGCCGGAAATGAGCTCGAGATCGTTTTGGCGGAAGTCGAGTAGTGTGCGGAAATCGTATTGCCTATAAGATAACTTAATCGTATTTCCGTCATATTTCATGCGCCGTAATTGTGTCACTTTCGTATTGTATTAATTTGGGTAAAGTACTTAATTCTTCTTTTTTTTCTCTTCATTTTTTTCTTCCTTTTTTTCCTTGGCATTAGTTTGTGCTTCTGTGCATATGGATTTGAATAGGAAGACTAGTATGTAGTACCAAATAGGTGGGTGACAAAGTAAAAGTGTAAGTAGGTAAGGTGGTGTTAAATGTATTTTAAATCAATATGGGCAAAGTGAGAGTGCAAATAATTGAGATATGTCAAAGAATGGAAAAAAAAATTGTATTATAGGATATAAAGGATAAAAGCCCTTTCTACCTCTTCAAGGCTTTCATTGATAAAATAATTATTGTGATTATATGACCTATTGATGTTTTGTTGCAATGATAAATATGAGAATCCATTTCGATAAGCAATTCATTAGAAAAAAACACTGTAGGTACTGTAGGACCTAATTACACGGTGAAAGTCTTAGGTTAGTATAGTAAATCCTCCAAAGGGTTGGGGCTGTGTGGGTACAGTCCTGGCTTAGGATATAAAATCCTTCGAATAATTTTGTCCAAATTTTTATGTAATGACGACCTTAATTATTATCAGCCTGGCGATATATATTGATTCCCAAAAAAGGGAGGTATTAATAAGAGTCTTAATTAGAGGTCTCCTCGAGACAAAAATGTTGATATATTATACTTTAATCATAATCGGATCATAAACAATGACAATATAAAGAAATATGTCGATGCGCTACCTCTACGTCGGCCAAAAAAAAAAGAAAATTTTTTTCGGAATTTCCTTCTAAATTTGCTTCAAATTAGATGGTGTGCGGTTAACTTTTTTTTTCCCCCTATAAGGTGATACGGTCTAATTAAGACATAGTATTCATACCACCAACTTAAAGTACGTTTAATTATATTGAATTTGGTTATATGGTTGTCGTATATTATACTTTAGTATACTTACACAGGCGATTTGACTCAATAATATCAAAAATTCGGAAAAGTGGAGGTAATCTATTTGACAACTGAATATCTTATATAACCATTAGACGAATCCACTCAACAACCAGAACCACATATATAAACATTGTTGGCACACTGGTAAAACATGTTATTTGCACAATATCGGTAGATGGTGGTTCCGAGTCTGACGTGATTATCAGGATCGGGAAATCTAAGGCGATGAGCATTGCCATATTGCCATATTTATCTATAAATCGAAGTTTTTTTTTGGTGAGCATACAGATTTATAAATTTCCTACCAGTACACTATCTTTAGGTGTGTAATCTTTCGAACAACACACGTTTTTAAGTGTGTATTTATTTTGATAAATAAAAAAAACACACCTTCTAATTTTTGGCATGTTATATTTACACGTGTTTTTTTAAATCACTTTAAGTGTTTTTAATATTTATGCAAAAATGGTACTAAAAATGAAAACACGCTTTATGTGTATCGAAAGTATACACAAAAGTGAGGTTTACACACAAATGTCATACAACACACTAATGAAAGTACACACGTAACGCAAAATACACGGGTGTCATTGAAATTTTTATAATTTTCTTTTATTCTCATAAACAGTTAAATTACACACAGAATACGTTTTAGTGCGTTACATAGTACACGGTTAATATTACACATTTTTAGCTGCTCTCTTGAGCTATAATTACATTATGGTGCGCTATAAATACACATATTATATGTGTTGAATTTAAACACTTCTTGCCTATAAATACACGCAAATTTCTGTGTCTACAAGGTTTTACACACTTTAGGTGTATATGAACAACATATTTCACTTTGCAGTGTACATTTCGCAGTTGTTGCTATAATTAACTTCTAAAAATCATCAGAAAAAAATTCCATGAATTACTATTAAATTTGGTCAATAGAATACCGTTTACCATTGAAATAATAGTAGATACTCATCGAGTGTGGTCAAAAGCTTTAGACCGTTTACGGCATTCTACTTAATATAAGCAATTTTTTTGACTTTTTGCAGATAGATTCGTATATTATCAGTTTTGACCATTCGCCATTCGCACTCTCAAATGGGACCATGGAAATTTCGAGAAAATAACTTATATACTTTTATCCCTATATTATAATAGTTTATAGTAGAATCAAATATGATCAGGTACAATTCAAGTCCTCACAATAAAAAATTTAATTTTGATTTAATTTTCTATTCTTTTCTTTACTATTTTCTTCAACATTCTGACAGTTCCTTGAATCCAATTGAAGGTAATCCATTTATTCAATTTACTGGCCACTCAGTTAAGACTTAAGTACCATTTTTTTTTTCTGTCACCATAAAAGCAACCATTAATGGACATTGACTTTATCATCAACCACTACAACAACTACAATATCAAAAGCTCAACAACAAAACAGAGAAAAAAATGTCAATGGCTTGTTTCTCTCACTCAGAATTGTGAGTGTGTGTGTGTTGGTGTATGTGATGTCACACTTATCAAACTTTAAACACAATTTTGCTTCAGTCCTTTTTTTTTGTTGTTGCAACCCTACCTCAACTTTCCTTTCCTTTACTTACACTATACCTTACTTACTTAATTCACATAAGTGGCATATCAGTGTCACTAGGTAAACTGTTGGTAGGTGTTGGTTGCTTTTTCCGTCTCTTGAAGTTCTTACATGTAGTTGGCTAGTCTTGCCGAGAATAAACAGACACACTGGTTGCTGAAAAACAGCAGGAAACAGAAGTAAATAAAAAGGTGGAATACAAAAAGAAAAATGTTAAAAATGAAAGTGTATTTAGTACTTACCTACATAGTCCTTGCATCGTTGAAAATTCATTGACACTTGACACGCCACTTCAAAAAATCGGTTATTAAATTACACGTTGCAGTGTGCTGAGTCGTGTGAAGTACAAGTGGGGTGAAGTGGAAGTGGACAAATGCAACAAAAAAATAAATAAAATGGCATTAAATGTCGTTCAGTTTCGATAATGCAGTTTGGGGCGTTCTGTGATCTTTATCAAGGAAATTAAGTCCAAGAGGCAAGCGAAGAATGAAGGGTGGGGTTCGGGAGTGAGTTACAGTGTGTAGTGTGACATGAAAAATGAAAGTAGATGTTGGACTAAATTAAAGGTAGTCGTGAATCGATATCGAATAATTTGCGGAGAAAATGGGTGAAAATAAATCGAAATGAATGGCAAGTGTTGAGAGTTTTGTTATTCAGTAGAGACAGGGGTTTTAAGAGATATTACCACAATCTCGTTGAGATTATCTCTTTATTAATAACTGTTTTCATATACAAAATTGAAGGGTCATAGGTTAACCGTAGAGAAATCACAGAGACTGTCCAAGAAGAATGACCCCAGCAGGGCCCTCCTTGCTCGAGACAGTGCCTGGCTTGAGCAGAGGAGTTGCATCACAATCTCCTCCTCCTCCTCATCCATACAACACCTACATAAGTCGTTAGCGAAAACACCAAGCCTTACCGCCAAAGCTGGCCATTAACTAGTTAATTCGTTAATAGTTAATTAACGAAGTTAAATTTTTGGTTAACTTTTAACGTTTCAGTTAATTTCGAAAACCATTAACTTTTTCATTTAGTTAAATTAAATTTCTTCCATTAACTAGCATTACTTAACTTTGAAACGAAAAAATTTGTTTATTATTGAATGTAAAAAATAGAAACAAAAATTAAGAATTTATACTATTTTTAATAATCTACCTAGCCACACTGTTGAAAAATTGTAAACACAGAACCCTTTCGTGTTGTTGACAAAAATTTAAAGTTCTAAGTCGAGACGGCGTGCGTAGCCCGTCGTCAAATGTATCGGCTTGGTCGGCGGCGAAATATTGAGTCGATTGTGTCGGCTTAACCGATATTGACATCGAATTGTTCGAACGCCGATTGAAGCCGATTATGGTCGGCGCGAAACTGTTTAGCCGCCGCCGATATTTTCCAATCAACTTGGAACTATGGGTGCGTAGTGACAATCAAAAAAAAGCGCGTCGGCAAATTCGTTTTGTAAAATTTTTACAAAGTTTTAATTTTTTAAGTTAAATTTGCATATAGAGGGCTGAAATCGATCGAAAAAAGGGTCTGTGAGTGCAGGCATTCAATTTTATAAAGTTAAAATGTTTTTTTATTCGTTTTTTGGAAAAAAAATTTTTTTCTATAGAGAATTTAACTATTTAGTTTAACTTTTAACGAAGTTAACTTTTCAACGCAATTAACTTTTTAATTTAACGAAGTTAAATTTTTGATTAACTATTTCCGGATTAACGAAGTTAAATTCTCGATTAACTATGCCCAGCTTTGTTTACCGCATGGCGTCCATCAAACAGTGACCAGTTATCACACCTATCACCTTCGAGATGTTGGTCCTAGGCAGTGCGATGAGTCACTTTGAACGCTTCAGATCCAGCAACGACCCGATCTGCCTGGTTGTGTTACAAGTAGTTCCAGAAGACCATCTGTTGTTAGTCTTGGCGGTAAAATCAAGACGAAGTATTACCTTGCACGTACTGAGCGGGATATCTAGCTTTACCTTATCTAGTAGAAGCTGTATTGTGGTGCCCTGCTTTGCAAGCTCATCAGCTTTACAGTTCCCTGAAATGTCCCTATGTCCCAGCACCCAGCCAAGGTGGATGATAAACTGCTTAGCTATCTCGTTAATAGATATGCGACAGTCCGAGGCAACCTCTGATGCTAAGGAGGGCAGATTTCAAGGATTTGATTGTCTGTGAAAATCGTAATATCCTGAGCAGATATTACGTTTCTCCGCAGCCTGTTCATAACTTCTTTGATAGCCATCGCCTCTGCTTGAAATGCACTGCAGTGGTCGGGAAGGCAAAATGTGGCACATTCATTAAGTTCGTCAGAGAAAACTCCACCAGAGACTTTCTTGTCGAGTGGTTTTGGTCCCTCTGCAGTGGCCACTAATAATCCCAGTTGAACCGGGACGGAATATTGGTGCGGAAGTCTCTTGTGAAGGAAATTTCGGGAAGAATGTAGTCGGTTGTACCACGAATGGATTCATTACCAACTAGAATAGAAGAGTGCCCCTTCGTAGAGCTGCCCCATTGATTTGTGGACTGACTGCTGCCATCGCAGCCATTAGTTTGGCAAGAAGATCAGAGGGTATCAGATGTAATACAATATCTAATGAGTCTAAGGGAGTGGATCTCAACGCCCCACTGATAGATATGGAAGCCATACGCTGGACTTTCGCCAACACCTTTTGATGTATAACTTTGTTCAAAGTTGGCCACCACACGAAAATAAGACAGGCCTGACAATAGCCGTATGGAGCCAATGGACTACCCTAGGTGGCAAACCCCATGTTTTCCCAATAGCTTTTTTGCATGAGTAGAGGATCATAGTACCTACATATAATTCCCCCTCAAGTCTCTTTCACTCTTCCTCTTCTTAATGACAAACAATTCAAAAATCATTTAATTTTAAACGGTTACAACAACAAAAAGTAACAATAACAACAAAGCACCTTCATTCATTTGGTTTTTTCCTATTCTCTTTTGATATGTGCATTTTTTTTGCTTTCTTCTTCTAACAAAAGCCACTTAAGTGTGTGTCACTCTTAAGTCAAGCGGCTGCCTGCCATTCAGAGCTCATTCATCATCGTTTTTGTCAGTGTTTCACTTCAATTCGATTTAATTTTTGAGCACTTCTCATGTTCCTCCACTTATTGTTGTTGTTGTTGTTTTTGTTGTTGCTCATTATGTTTTCAAAGCCTTCCACATCCGTTTTTATTATCGATGATTTTTCCTACACACACAAGTAGACACTCAGTCAAGCACACACACGCATACACACGTGCAACATTTAAACAGAAAGTACCTTCGAAATAAATAAAGAAGAAAAGAAATAAAAATAAAAAATGAAAAATGGAAAAAAAATGTTAAATATAAAAAAAAAGTTATAAGAATACTTCACAGCGGAAATCATGGTTACCCAGAAAATGGCGTCATTTCGAAAAGGAAGTGTCAAGCGCTGTTACAAGTCGCTTTGACATTTGCGCCAATTCACTTGGCTCCCTACAACGCTAACACCCATCTCACTCCGAGCGGGTATGATTGATCATTTATTGACACAAATGTCATTAACTCTGTCGTTCATGTGTGAACGGTGGGAACATGTAGGAAGGCAATAGCGCCGGAAGGAAGTGAGTAGTAGGTTGTAGTAGGGCCAAGATGTCTTTAATATTGTGAGTGGAAATTTCGGGAGAGTGATAGGTGCATTTGGTATTTTCTTCATGGAATTTATTTTATTTTTAAAATGGCGTCATTTCAAAAAAACATTTTCATCATGAAACATTTTTTTTTGTGTTTTGATTATGATTTAAAATAGAATAATTTTATTTTTTAAGTTCAAAAATATTTTTTACAAAACTTTCAATTTTGTATGTATTTTTTTTTTAATTGAAAAATGGTTTTTGTTTTAAAAATTTATTGCACAAACAAATTTTTCTAAAATTTTTTTTTGTCTTTTTTATACCCCTACACTCACTGTGGCAGGGTATACTAACTTTGTCACTACGTTTGTAACGCCCATAAGGAGGCGTGTCCGGTATGGAAAAGTATATATATTCTTGATCAGCATCACCTCCTGAGTTGATTTAGCGATGTCCGTCTGTCCGTCTGTCCGTCCGCACGATAGCGGTCGCAGTTTTATAGATATCGACTTGAAACTTTGGGTACATGTTTTTCTCGTGAATACTGAGATCAAGTTCGAGAATCAGCCAAATCGGATAAAAACTGGGCGTGGCTCCCATACACCGAAAAAAAAGGTAAACATTTTTCAAGTCTTTTTTATTTTTGTATTCGATTGGAAATGTGTAGAAACGTATTTTTGACATGGTCCGAGGTTCCGAAGCCACATATATAAGGGTCTAAATGGGGTCTTAAGACCAATTTTTTTTTTTTTTGGTGGATTTAATTGGAAATGTTTTGAAATGGATTTTGGACATGGTCCGGGCTTCAAAACCAAAATAGGCTCTTGAGACCACATTTTTTTTATGTTCGAGGTACTTCATCCTACTGTGTGGGGGTATTTAAGCTTCGGTATAGCCGAAGATAGTCCACTCTCTAGTTTTTTATTAAAATTGATAATTTAAAACTGATTCAAATGATTTCATGGGTGAAGATATTTCAGAGCTTGAAAACTGATGTCCAACCTGACCTAACCAGTCAATATAAAAACTGATCGCACTAACAAAGAGACGAAAGTGAAAGTGAAAGTAAAATAGAATAAAATTCAAACAATGGAAATTCAGTTTCTTTTCAATTTCACCAAACAATTGAACAAAAGGATGGAGGCGTGAACAAGTGTAGCATACCAATAGGAGCACAGAAATGTTAATTTCCCTGCAGCTATCTCCAACAAATGCCTACAACTGTCACAATTAACATGAGCTTGTCCTACGAAGGGGTCAATTACCTTCCCACTTCATAACCTCGTACCAATGCGCGCTCTAGATCTAAGGAACCCGATATTGCACTCTAACTTAAGCGTATTTGCTACTGTGTTACTGTCTACTCCGGTACAAAACGGCATGAGCTACGTAGCTATACGCAGCTCGTAAATGGATAGCTTCGATTCGCTCTTACTTAAGTGAATTACTAGTGCGTTACTGGCTAGTAACCAGTTCGTACGTACTATTACAAAAACAAAATAGTGCGCTGATGACAATTATCCACCAACACGCTTCAGGGTTCTTACAATGAATCTGGAATGGAATCTCTTCATTGAGGAAGATCTTCAAACCGATATCCGAAATAGCAGGTAAGAACTTTTAAAGAATTTTTCTTTGAAAAGAATTTTTCTTTACAAAACCTTTATTTTAACAGGTATAAAATTTTCAAAGTATTTTACCAATTCACCTAAATATCCTTTTCAGTTTGCGCTTCAGAAAATCTGAACTCCTAATGAAATTCAATTATCAAAACAAACAAATCACAACCAATCTCTAAAAATCGCTAAAATCAATTGGAAATTTTTTCAAAAATATTTCCGCGAATCCGGATAAAGCGGATAATTTCTAAATCATAAATCATAGCCTAAGGAAAGAGTTAGAGCGTGACCAAGTGTAGCATTTGAACAGGACATCATAAATTTGGGGATGAGTTTTACAAAGGATCGCTTTTAATTTTCTTTGATATCTCACAGGAGATTCATTTTGTGAACTATGAACCGGTTGTTCTACATCAAAATTGATTCTATTGTGAGCGGATTTACACAAACTCACTGGCATGAAACGTGGGTATGGGAGAACATGAAATTAGTATGTGAATGGAAAAGCAAAAATTCGAATTCCCTACTTTACTTTCGGTTTCAGCTAATTTCACATGAATCGCTGGCATGGAACGTGGGCCTATTATATTAGTAAGAGGCCCATCAAGACACAGTACAGATGAAGAAAAGATTCACACGATCTTGTGGAAATAGCATCATCATCATCACTTGACTGCAGAGGTGACTACATAAATATGAAAATATGAAAAATTCCATAAACCATTTTTCGAACAAGATCCTTTCACAGAAAAATACTCAACTCGAAACCTCTGAGTTCCTAATGTATTTCAATTAGCAAAACAAACAAATTTCTTTATATTCCAAAAGTCAATTTTATAGTTTCTAAATAAGTTTCTAAACATAAGGTGACATCATCCGAAAGAGTTGAACCATGACCGTGAGTAGCATTTCAGCAGGATATCAGCGAATACAGAAAGATATTTCGAAAAAGAATATAAAATTCCTTTCAATATACATTTGTCTGTATAAAGGAAGGAAGGTATCCGAGCGAGACTTCTATGTGGTAGGATCAATTCGAAATCACTGAAGCGAAACGGCAATAGACAAGCACATAAAATGGTTAGGAATAGAGAAAAGGAAACCAAATGTTCAACTTACTAAGCCAATCAATGACACTGTTCTACAGCAAAAAAAACTACTCATGAATCAGATTGGTCTACCTGTACTTAGTAACATGGGGTTTCGTAGAACGTTATGCTCAGATATGTCTAGATTTATTTTAAACCTCAACAGGAAGTAATAAGGGATTTAGCTTCGGTCAGATCGATACATTCTTTGATAAATTTGCGATTTTTCGTTAATTGGCAATAGTTTTAATTTCCAATTTGTTCTATTTCCATGTTATACCATTCTATTTCCATTTAACTTCTGGTTTCATTCTGTTCCTTTTTCCAAGTTAGTTTCATTTTCATTTCATTCCATTCCATTTCATTCCATTTCATTTCATTTTCAATTCGGTTTCATTGCCCATTTCGTTCTCGCTTCGATTCCAATAGAATTCAAAAAAAACCCCACTCACGATTCGGATGCTGTTCACTCAGTGGAACCATCTAATAGGGAACCAGGCACAAATGTAGACTAGTGTGGGAATTTTGGAATGTTTTTGTTCATTAATTCAGTTTCTGTGATCAGTCAAGTGATCTCTTTCATGGGAATTGACTTTTGCTGATGATGAGATTCAAGAAGCAAGGTCGCATGACTAGTTGGCACACCTGAAAAGATCCACAAAGTTTACAGTTTGATGCATTCGGTGGAATGCGGAATGGGCAACCAGAAGAGAGCAGCCAAACGAAGTGAGCAAATTGTGTGTGTGTCCATGTTATGGATGAGATTTTTCAACTGGAAAGTTTTTTTTTTTTTGTATGCTACCAAATTGTTATCAGTCAAATTAAGGCGAGCAATGAGTAAACACAAATTAGGTATCGATATGCAGGGTGTCCCGCGGTCTAGTACAAATAATGAAGGAGGTGTATGAAAAAATCTGAGGCATGTTCACAAAATCGGATTTATAGGAAAAACTATTGATCGGAGAGAACAAATTATTAAGAGATATTTTGTAGAGAATTTTACATTAAACAAAACTGCATCATTAAAAAAAAATAACACTTTTTTTCAAGAAAAAATTTGGTTTAATAAAAAAGTTACAAAAAAAACACAATTTTTTGTATTTGATGATCAGTTTAAATTATTTATGTCCGTCGGATGTTTTCGCCTTTAAGTAACCTTTTTCTTGTTATTCAATTGCCTTTCCAAAACGCTTAAGGATGGCTTAGTAGCTGCACTAGTTCAATATGTATGGCTTAAAATGTAAGGAGACCTCCTAGTGTCATTTTTCGCCACACTTTCATCTGTAGATCCTAACTGGGGACAGATGGACCCCCCTTCCATACAATTTTTTTGTTGTTTTGACCCCAGGAATCACCTTCTTCATTATTTGTACTGAAGCCCGGGACACCCTGTATATACTTTACCATACCGGACACGCCTTCTTATGGGCGTTACAAACATTGTGTCATAGTTAATATACCCTGCCACAGTAAGTGTGGTGGTATAAATATTAAATCAAAGTACACTATTTATACATCACTTATGTATATTGTTAACAGTTTCTAGTACCTAATTGACTGATGGCTACTAGGCAAACACAATCATCATTGAAATACCTTAACTAGAATAGAACCATTGCATTGCATTGCATTGAAGAAATCTTATCAAAAGTACTTGAAAAGTATCTCTCGGTAAGTGTGTGCTTTGTAAATATTAGATATCAAACATTTCAACACCTTCATTAACTTCCGATTCGACTTGTTAGAAAAATGCATTTTTTTATGTGGGACTACGGTTGTCTATGAGAGTTTTTTGTTTTTTTGGTCAGGGTAAAGTACCATCAGGGGCGGATACAGCTCCTCATTTTATTTTCAAAATTAAAAAAAAAAGTTTTTTGTTTTATTTATACACTAGCAGGGTCCGGTCAGCTTTGCTGGCTCTAAATGCATTTTTTGCCTTAAGGGTAATAATAAATGTTATCAAAAAAAAAAATTTTAAATTTCCTGTTTTTTCCAGAATTTGACACTCATTTTAAATTTTTCTCTTTGAAAAGCCATTCCGAAACGATTACACACAAAATCAAATACAAAAAAGCCATTTCATGTTTCGAATTTTCCGACTTTTTCGGAGGGTTTTCCCAAAATTTTCTTTCGTAAAAATTTTCACTATACATTTTTTTCTCAATTTTTATATATACAATATACACATAAAAAGTACATTAATACAAATAATCACGATTAATGTATTACATGATTTCTAAAAAGATGTTTATGAAACAAAGTCCAATTTTCTATTACCCTTCTTTGAAAATTTTGTCATAACTGAATCGATGTCAAGTATCGAGTTTATCGAAGGATTGAGCTCACTGTCACACGCCTCGATTATCTCATGAAGATCTGTAGGAGTAGCAAAGCCTCCATCGCTATGACGTTTCCACTTAGCCACCCACAGTTGATATTCAGAACTGACAGTAGAAACAGAAGCATCCAAGATCTGATGGTACATTGTTGCAACATCACGAACTGTTGTCAGATCTTCTTCTGTGACTGATGAACACGGTAAAAACACTCGGAAATATCTGGTGAAAGCCTTTCTTTGAGATCACATTATATTGTCCAATAGAGGAATATATACGGCTCTTCTGAAGTACTGACTAGCCTGAAAGTTCTCGCGATGTACCTGGCGTCAAACAATGCGCGGTGCCTTAATTTTAACGTCTAATTTCGCAGCAAGCTCTTGAGCTTTCAACAAAAGGTCGTGGAAGACAGAATCCACTTCCTGTCCCTTCTGCTGGAGTACTGTCAAAGTGTCTTTCACTGCATCCATTGCCTTTTTCAAAACTAAAGACATTTTCTGCAGGAAGCGGCTGAGTGACACAGTTACGCCTGAAAAAATGGAAAATACATACATACATTTATAAATATGTAGTATAGCCTGTTGACACAAAGATGTCGCGGCTATTTATAATTGTTAAGTGGTTTTTTTCTTCCTTAAATTTTATTTCTTGCTTTAATTACGAATTTGTTGCTTTCTTTTGGTTCTTGTGTTATAATTGCTAAAACTGACACTGACTAGCATTTTGAATTGCTTTGTTAGTTAAAAATGCACTTACAAAAAAAATTTTTTATCGGTTTGGGGGTTGTCATGACCTCCATCCGCGACTGAGTACCATTGGGTAAAATTAAACAGACTAGCGCACAGTTTGCTGTAGTTTGAAAAAATACTTTGAAAAATCGGTTGGAATGGTTATTTAAAGCAGAGACGCGCATTTTATAGCACAGTTGTGCTATTATAGCTGGCAACTGTAACACTCTCTTGATCACTAAGCAACTGCAAATTATTTTACGCACCCCTGATTTAGGGCAACTTAGTAGATTTGTTAATTTTTTTTTAGTGTCAAATCAAATAATAAACCAAGTAAATTTTTTTCAATGTCTTATTCCTTTCTATTTACACCCTGTATTTAGATTCTAAATACAAAAAAATGTATACGAAATGATTACTCATAAAGACATGTTCTGGAAAAAAAAAAGAAAAGATAGAACAAAGTCAATAAAAATAATATAAAATTCAACGGATGCTCCAAAGACATTCATATCTTCTAGCCGGCAACTGTAACAAGAACAAAAACAACAACAACAACAATACAAATAATACCAACATCAATAAAATACGAAAGATAAGATAGTTATCATCAGATCGATCGATCGAATGCCTCACCTCGCTCGATTCATTGTGCATTGATGGAATCAAAAGTGCCAAAGCAAGAAACTCGATGGCAATTACTGTTCAGTTAAATGTGATCTTCACAGAGCAATCAGCCAACCAACCGACCAACGAAAGTGAATTTTATTTATAGAATTTTGTGTTTCTTTCGAAAGTTATGACATTTTAGTTTCATTAGAACAATTCAGTGGAGAAGATGAAATTGCCAATTTTTTGCGGAATATTATTGTTAAATATTTTAAATACACAGGCCACAGATTGTGAGTGTGAAATAATTAAAAAAATTATAATTAATTACATAAATTTAAAATATTCTTACAACTTAAAACTGCTTAGATCCCTATTGCTTTCGCTTCACCTGGATTGGGCCCTTTCAAGACAAAAAAAACATCGGCGGCTTGACTTGCGAGCATTTGCGCGAAGATGCCACAACGATTCCCTGTCGACGGCCTTTGGTGGCCACAGGTAATACACATTTTTTTTTTAATTGAAATTTTAGTTTCTTCAATTTTCATTCAAATTGACTACAGGCAATGACACTGCTCCCGATACTGTGGACCTGTGGCGTAAATATCAAAATCATCCTGACCTCTTTGGCTGTCCAATGGTGCCAGGCGAGGCTTGTGTGAAATACACTTACATCTACAATAAAGGACGTATGTTAAGAAAAGAGGAAAACTAATTTTCTTTAAACCATTTTTTGTTCTCTAAATTTCAGTGCAAAATATCACTTATATGTGCGCCAAAGTGAATGCCACCAATGGCTGTTATCGTCAGCGCTACATCTCCGGTCTCGAAGTGGAGGTGTGCGTCTGTCAATCGCAAAAAGGTCTCATGCCTTGTAATGATGCTAGCCAAATACACCAATGCAGCAGTACCTTGGTAATGGGTGTGGTCATGTCAAGTCTACTTTGGTTGATGCTCAAAATTAGCTGATAAAGTTGAAATTAGTTTGGTTTTTTTTTTTTAAATGTGATAACAAGAATAAATTAAATATTAATTTTAAGAAAATATTTGAAAATTTATGTTTTTGATTAAAATTTAGCTTTTTGTGCGATTTTAGTGGTGTAATAAAATAAAAGTCATTGCTCACTATAAAGGTTGCATTCCAGGGCAGCTTTCGTTGAGATCGAATCCATGACAGAATCTACAATAAATGCCATTGCACAATCATCTAGTCTAAAGCTGGAGACAGTTCCATGATTTATTTACTGAGCTGGTGTTCAAAATATCAGCAATCAACTACAAATGCGCTTGGAAAGATATCAATGATCCGAAGGTTTAGTCCAGTGATTCATGTTGCTCTCTATGTTCAAAGTTGAATTCTGAGAGAGTCCCATCAATAATATTTAATATTTTTTGGCAAGTCAGTATAAAACGAGAGCTACTGGTGAACGTAGCTCTGATTAGAACTTTTGACTTGTACTCGGTAGTTGTCGATTTCAACTCCAGCCTGGGGTGAACAAAACATTTTTCGTCGCAGGGCACTCACGCCTGGAAATGGCTTACGAGAGCATAATTTACCGTCAAGATACTTCAATGATCGTTCGGAACCGGCACTAAACTAGAGGGCCACAGCAACTCACAGAAGCGATTCCGTGTCTGTCATCTCTGTGAGAAGTTGCAGTTCGACCGAGAACCCTCGATAATACACTTATTTTTTTTTACCCCATAAGAGTATGATTTTGGTGTCCAGACTTTAAAACAGCTATATTTGTGCTATAATTCAATTCATTGTGAACCAGGGGCCTCAAAAACCGGTTATGGAACCGCAACCGGAATTCATGCAGCCGATATTTTAGAAATTCTGGGAAATGGAACTCTAACCGGAATCGATATTTTTTTAAATCTGAGAACCGGAATTGAAATAGATACCGCTAAATTTTTTGGTTCCGCTGCATAATCTTATAAGTGAAATTCATAATTTATTAATATAAATTTAAAAAAAATATTCTTGCTATCGGGGACTTTTTAGTAAGCTCTTGTTGATTTCAATTTTACTATACCATTTAAATTTTTTTGACTCTATGGAACCGAAGACGATATTTCGGAAAGTCTGGGAACCGAAACCGGAACCAGTATCTGATCTCAACCAACTTCTTAGACATAACTTTTCTACAGTAAGGAATCTTCTTGCACTTACGGTGCTTATCAATTCAAATTATAACCTTTTACCTTGAGCCTGATCCCACGAAGAACCAAATTTTGACTTTGTAAAAAAGATGGTCCACCACTATTCTAAATATCTTTGATGCGCTTAAGGCAAACACGTGACCCTAAACATTTAACATAAAAAAAGTAACCAGAACTAAATGGAATGAAATCCTGAAATTTCCGTCCCCATAGGGGGCAGCTATCTTAAATTACGAAGTTCATACCTAAAATTCGAAAATCGGAGACCCCAAATACCCTCTTATATCAATATCCATAATATTTTAAACAATTTTTAACCGATAATGAAGTCACTTGAAAAATAGTAAAATTACCTTTCAAACAAGCCCAAATCCGTTGATAAATACCGGAGATATCGTCGTTCTTATTTCGTATGTTCTTTTGCCTATATCTCGTACACCAAGTAAGAGCGACTTTTTTTTTCGTTTTTTATAGATTCTGAACAGGTTATGAAAAAAGTTTTGAAATCTGAGCGGTACAAGTAAAGAACATTTAAGCCCCTATTTGTAATACCAACTCCACCTAGGTCATATAGAAGATAAATTCAAGAATGTTGGCCAACTAATTTACTTGTTACTCCTCCAACCAGACAGAGGGAATATACCTAATAAGGTGTAGGGTATAAATACCAAAATTACAAAAAATCGGAAAGATTTTTTTTACCGCGTCTTATTCACTCTAGTAACTAGAGTCTAGTTGAATGTGCGTATGAGTGATTTGAATCTCTTGGCTGTCTGTAAAATTTCTACGTGAGGGGCTCAAAAAGGATCATACGACAGGCTATCTTTATCCAATAGCATTAAATGAAGCTATCAATATTTGAAAGCCTCACTTGATGTGTCTGTGCCTGGTGATTGCCTGGGCCAGGGAAGTGAGAACTGTTTTGCAAATACAAAAGGTTTCATTAAATTATTTGTAATGATTTTAATATAATTTATTATTTTTCAAATCATACAAATTTGTATTTCAATCCTGCTTCTCTTCATCCTTCCTTTGTTTTAACAGCTTCATGTCATTTTGCAGATCCTTCAATTCTTTCAACATGCTCTTAACTAGCTTACCCTCCGGCGTTTCAACGGGTTCATAGAGCAACATGCGTATAGCTTCTCGCAACATAGTCTCGCACCTTTGCAAGAGTGTCTGGAAAATATTTACATAAGCAAAAATCATTTTAGCCAAACTGTTCAACTTACCAACAACTCCCCTTCAGTGACTTCGTTTTCGCCAAAACGCAAGCGACTCAATTCCCCCGAAGAATTGCTCAACTCATACAAAGCTATGCCCTTCAACCGTGATATGCCCGGCTGGACAATATGCAGGACCGTCATAATCTCCTCACACAAATGCACTTTACGTTCGTATACTTTCCTGCCCGGACGATGTGATAGATTCATAATAATCGAACGTAAAATGGCGGCAATATTCTGCTTCAAGTCCACCATCAAATAGTGATTGCTGTGCAAAGTTCTACTCAGTTTGGCCATCAGTAGTTCATAACGATAAATGTCATCTTTGGCATGGAAGATATCCTCTTTGGCAAGCTCGAGAATATTCTCAACATAGTCCATTGTCAGAGTATGCTCACAGGTTAGGCATTGCCATTGGTTTTGTTTCTTAACCACGAAACCTTCGCGATTACTGGCAGCGCAAGGAGCACATATAAAACTGCTCATGTGTGAACCCAATTCAGTGGGATCCTCACAACGCGCACAGGTACAATGGAAGTATTTGCCCAACTTGAGTGACTGACGGCGTTCATCTGTGCCCTGTAAAGGTTAAGGTGAAGGTAATTAAATTTCCAAACACTTTTTTTTTTACTTACCAACAACACATTCGTATAGGAATTGTACACCATTTCGCCTTCACCTATATCTCGATTGGCATAGACTTTCATCTGATATTGCCCATCAATGGCAATTACCGTATTTGGCATACAATTGTGAGCCAAGAGTGAACCTCTCAAATAAATGCCACGCATTGCTGACTCATCGGGGGCACGTATTTCGAAACAGTTGACATCCACAAGACCACAAAATTGTTGCAGTAATTCTTCATTGATTGCTTCGGCATTACTGAGCTGTTCCCTCAAACCCGAGTTCAGTATGGGCTCTACGACCCTTTCGCTATTCAACTTCCATATGTCCGTATTGCGTCGCTCTTGCAGGTGAGCCTCCAGTTGTATTAGCTCATCGTAGTATTTTGTTGTTTCAGGATTTTCTTTTAGCAGCAGACTCTTCAGTGGTCCATATACTTCGTTGTATTTTTGTAGATCAGCTAAACGCAAGTCTTTCATATTAGCAAATAGTTTGCAATCGTAATCATTGTGCTGAGTGCAATTCTCGCAGAGTGGAAAGATTTGACAGGTGCTGGTAAAATTGGAATAGGTGAGTGATTGGGTCTTCATTGTTCAGTTTAGGTCTCAAATTACCTGCAAAAGCCACTTGCCAATTTCAAACAATTCGCACAACGTTTCTCGCCCGCAATGGGTATAATTAGTACAGGACGTTCTAAGAAAATCGTTTCACCTGCCTTAATATTCACAGCAGCCACCACATATCTGTAATAATAAACAACAGCTAATGTAAAAATATGAAAATATACTCTTGACTTGTACAAGTACCTGCCAAGCTCATCGTTCTTTTCGATTCTGCACTTCTTGTCAAAGTTATCCATTTTGAAATTTAATTTAATTTATTTCTACCACAAAGAAGTTACTTGTTTACATAACACATAAGAAGTGTGTGTTTCGAATTGTTTTCACATCTGCATTTGCACTTGTAAGTGCGTGCGATACTAGCACGCTGAGGAAAGCATCTAATCGATTTTTAAGTGTTCTTAAATAATTGTCTGCCCATCGATTTAGATTGTAGATATTCTTTATACCCTACAGTGGCATAGGCACGAATTTGATAATCATTTGCTTCTCAGGAAAAGTGAAGTAGATGGGTTGCAGAAGGTATGAAAAATACAAATTAAAGTGACAAATAGTTATAATATAAAGTGGAATGATTTGGTTATTGATATTGAATCTTATGTGACCGATATCAGATATCATAATTTAAATCTTTAATTAAGTTGACATTGAAAACCAAACTTGTGACCATGACTGCCTGCTTAACTTCGCCCTTACTAAGCTTGATTTTCAAACAATTAAAACAGTTTCAGTGTGTACGAGTATTGCTCAAACGATAACCAATTCTATAGCATTTCAACGATTTCCCTAAAACCGATCACATTGCACACATCGCGATTCGTGTGGAGTATTGTCGTTTTGTCTATTTTGAAGTGCTTTAGTTTATTTTAATTTTAATTGCCATGAGACTATTGTAAATACATGCGAACAAGTTCAATGTACTGCCACCTGTGGGAGATCTATTGCGAATCTTCTTGATACATTCACTATTTTCTGGTGTTGTTTTTACGATTTGCCATTGATAAGAATGGACAGAGAATAAAAACAACAATAGAAATAAAAAAAATTTTATAGCATGCGATATTTTTCTTATGTTTTCTCACAAAAAGAATTTAATTGGATTTAATTGATTTTATGAATAGAATGAAAGGAAATCAGTGATTGCAATTGAGCATTTGTATTGAATAATAGAGCGATTTTAACGACTTTCATTTCATGACACAAAAATCACATGAGAGAAGCTAAAATACCCTGCACAATTCTCCACACATTCAATCTCCGATTATTACACAATTTTTAAATTTGAAAACAGTCAAATTACAAATATTTTTTTTAAGCAATAACATTTCTCAAATTTCATTGCTGTATTCGATTGGAAATGTTTGGAAATGGATTTTTAACATGGTTAATAGGTCAAAATGGGTTCTTGAGATAGAAATTTTTTTTTTGGTGGATTGTATTGGACATTTTAAGCAACGGATTTTGAACGTGGTCGAGTCTCCGAAATCCCCTATAAATGGCTCAAAATGGGGTATTGAGACAGATTTAAAAAATATCGATATCGGTTTCGGTTCTGGCTGCCAGACTTTCCAAAATATCGGTATCAGTTCTGGTTTCGGTTCCAAAACCGGTAACTAGCCCTTACACTATTTATATCCCATGTAGAATTACAGCTCTCTAGGATTGCTGGTGTCTTCAGGGAAATTGGTTTAATTATAAACTCCGGTAAATATTTCGATAGTTCCAGACGTCTTGTTTTTTAAATTGTTGTGTAGAAGATAAATCGAAGTTAAAGGATAAGACAAAATGTTCTGCTTCAACTTGCTCTGTTGCATGCCAGAAAAAAAATGTATAAAAACATTTTTAAAACAAGTGAGTAAGTTTCAGTCGGGCAAGCCGACTTATATATACCCTACACCTACTGGGCCATATGCGACATCAAATTCGAAATCAGCGACCCCACTATACAATATTTCATACTGTTTTGATAAAATCTTAAAATTTCGGAAGCCATATTGGTTCAGCCATCTTGAATTTTTAAATTCCGACATCAAATTCGAAATCAGCGACCCCGAAAACCCCACTGTGCAAAATTTCATACTGTTTTGATGAAATCTTAAAATTTCGGTAAAAACATGATTTTCACTTATATGGGAGGTAGGCGTGGCAGTCAACCGATTCCGCCCATTTTCAATACCACCTCCTTCTAGGGCCTAAGAAGGATAAATCCAAAATTTGGGATCCCTAGCTTTCTTCTAGCTCCTGCAATCGTGTTAACAAGAAAAGAGGACGGACAGGGAGGTAGGCGTGGCAGTCGACCGATTCCGCCCATTTTCAATACCACCTCCTTCTAGGGCCTAAGAAGGATAAATCCAAAATTTGGGATTCCTAGCTTTCTCTAGCTCCTGCAATCGTGTTAACAAGAAAAGAGGACGGGACGGACAGACGGATAGGGCTAAATCAACTCAGGAGGTGACGCTGATCAAGAATATATATACTTTTCCATACCGGACACGTCTCCTTCTTGGTGTTACAAACATCAGACCAAAGTGAATATACCCATGCACCATGAGGTGTAGGGTATAAAAAGCGTAGAGATTCGACAAGATTGCAACTAAAACACTACTAATGAATGCATTCATTGCTTATATGCGAACAATATTTATTGGTACGCTAAGAACTTAGAGTCGGTTCCATTTACTACGTTTTTGGTTGCTACATTTATAATCGTCTTTTTTTTTAGATTAATAACTCTTTTTTTGTGCGCAAGGCTATTTGTATTGATGATTTGTTACGTTTATTTTAATCTTTAAAAGAAATTATCTCAATAAGATTTTTTGTGGAATTAGTCCACAGCAATGAGCTAGAGGGGAAAGCTTGCGAAAAAAAATCGCATTTTAGGTTACATCACTTTTTTAACGACGGTATAAATTACAAACTGATGAAGTCAGAGAACCTTTATTGTTTCAAAAAGAAAATGAAACATCAACAAAATTGATCCCTGGTTTTGAATAACTCAGATCAATTGGAAACAAGCTATAGCTCGAGAGAGTAGCATAATCTTTTTTTAGAACCAATTCTTTGTTTCAAACGGTATTATCCTAAATGTTTCTTTGTACAAATGGTGCAGTTGTGTTAGTTGTAAAATATTATGAAATTATTTATATCGAAAATATTTCAAAAAAAGGAAAAAAAAATTGCAAAATATTTAAACGCCCCCGGGTGGACTCGAACCACCAACCTTTCGGTTAACAGCCGAACGCGCTAACCAATTGCGCCACGGAGGCACTTATCACCCGCTTGATAGAACACAAGTTCAAACTCTGTCACCATAATGAAATGTTTTATTTGTAGACTTAAGTAAATACTTGACTTTAGAAAATCAACCAAATTATCACATTTTAATAACGCAGAGATTAATTTCCTTCATTCGTTTGTGTTATCATAAACAATTTGATTAGATTTGAGTATTGGCGTTAGCTATTTTTGTGCTTGCGTGATATATTTGGCGACTTGTTAGTAACATTTGGATGCAAAATTGTATTTATATTCTGAGCGATATAGTCACGCCTTTTGTTTGATCCCTCTCATGGAGTTCAAAAGTTATTGGTAAAAAACCAAAAATGTAAGAAATGCAACATTTTTGATGTATAACTTTTTTAAATAGAATTTAAAACATGTTTCTCGTATACGTACATATATAGGTAACACGAGTGAAGAAAATTCACCAGTTGACACAATTCTAACTTCCTTCAGTCCTTCAGTATATTATAACAAGTGAGTAAGTTTCAGTCGGGCAAGCCGACTTATATATACCCTACACCTACTGGGCCATATTGTATCCACCATCTTGAATTTTGAAAATGCGACATCAAATTCGAAATCAGCGACCACGAAAACCCCACTATACAAAATTTTGATGAAATCTTAAAATTGCGGTAAAAACACGATTTTCACTTATATGGGAGGTAGGCGTGGTAGGCGTCGACCGATTCCGCCCATTTTCAATACCAACTCCTTCTAGGGCCTAAGAAGGATAAATACAAAATTTGGGATCCCCAGCTTTCTTCTAGCTCCTGCAATCGTGTTTACAAGAAAAGTGGACGGATAGGCGGATAGACGTACAGACGGACAGGCGGATAGGGCTAAATCAACTCAGGAGGTGACGCTGATCAAGAATATATATACTTTTCCATACCGGACACTTCTCCTTCTTGGTGTTACAAACATCAGACCAAAGTGAATATACCCATACCTCATGAGGTGTAGGGTATAAAAATGTTGAATACTGCAGGGGCGTTTTTAGGTATTTCTGGGCAGTGGCTTACTCATATTGACATGTAGAATATATCTGGCCAATCACTTAACCAGCAATTGGAGCATTTGGCCGATAAAATATTTTGAGGAAGAATAAAAGTAGACGCACTGCTCCCGTTTAATTGCAAAAACTACCAAAAATTGGTAGTTGTACATTTCGCTTACATATTTACTTACATATTTATTTATTTCTCCGATCGATTGATGGAATGATTGCGAATTAATGATTTTGAGGAGTTTTTGCAATCAAATGAGGACAGTTTCGCCACTGTTATTCTTCCTAAAATTATTTCATCGACCATTTTTTAGAAAAAAGGTGCTATCCATAATTTTAATATTATAGCATTACGTTCAGATTTTTCGCTATGACATTCCTAATGTCCTTTTTCGGCAAATGACATTCCTAATGTGTAAAAGGCTCGGAAATATAAAATAGTGCCAGAATGTGAAATATTTATTATTTTTTGGTACAGTTTGATATCCTGAATTGTAGGATAACTCAAAGTTTTAAATTCGATTATCCCGAACAGGATAGCATCCTATTTCACCGAACCCTTCAATTGCCAGTAGAAGAAATTCCACGCTGACCTTTCCGATTGCCACATTGCTTATGATTAGATTTGTAGGTATATCTATCCACAAACTGCTGCATTTTCAGACAGATTTTAAAAAATGTAAATTTTAAATTTAAATAATGAAACAATCAAAAAAAATACCTACTCTTTTCAGTGAATTCAGTCTCACTCACAAAAAATAAGCCAACCGGAAGTTGTCAATAACAAAAGTAATTTGTTAAATTATTGTCAAATAAATAATATGCCGTTTCCGTGATTGTTAGTGACTTGACAAACAATTTTTGGTTTGCCGTTTGTTGTTGTTGTTGTTGCTGTTGTTATTGCTTTTCGGTCATACATAGGTTTGGTAGTTTGTGGAGCAGAGATTTATGGGACCACTGCTCGGCTGGTGGTGGCTGGATATTGTCCGGCTTTTTTGTTTAGCCCGAGCTGACTGACTAACTGGCCGCACAGTTCATGATTGTAAATTTTGGAAATATTTTTTCTCGCTATTGGTCAATTGGCGGCCATTAGTGGAGGACTGCAGGCGAGTGTTTTGAGTTGTTGTATTTTTTCCATTATGTTTTATTATTTTTTATTTTTTTTTTTTGAATTTTTCATTATTGTTAAAATATTTCTGCCGCTATCTGTAGGGCAATTAATCAACAATTGTGAAGCTATTAAATTTCGCTTGAATGATTATTGAAAATTCATATAGTATATCAAATTATTTATGCCGCGGCAGAGTGGAGATATTTGGGGCAAGGGGGGTTTTGAGGAGGCCATCAGATTTTATATGAGTGGAGACTGATAAGCGCTTTTGTTTTACTGAATGAATTATAATAATGAAATCTCTTCAGTACACCACCGATTGATTTTATGAGTTCGTTTAATATTACATTGCGTGCATTTAGGCTTGAACGCAAATTGTGGATTATTTTACTTGGAATTTTCCAAATGAAAAAGTTTAAATTCTTAAAGATTTAATTTTGCATTTAATTTACAAAATACATTTTTTGATAAAATATTTACTTTCATGAGTGGTATGACGAATTCATACCACTCATGAAAATTGAAAATAAATATTTCACATACTTTTAGGCGACTAAATATTATTCAAGTGTAAACAAAAACACATTTGCAGTATGAATTAAATTCAATACTCTTTATGATTGATAACAAGAAACTTGTGCCCACAATCTTGTAAGAATTAATAAAATTTAATAAACTAATGCACACTTTTAGGAGTTACAACAGATGATTTGTTTAAACGGACTGCAATTTGTTGTGTTAGCCCTTCCCCTCTGCTATTTATTCACAATTATCTGAACACCTCTTTGATTTACATACATTTCCCATACTGGTATTGCAAATTTATTAAAGTATAATGTATTGCATACTTTTAAGCATTTAAGAGTGTTGCTCGGGGGCAATACAATAACCCACAATGGCAATTTATTTTTGCGAAAAGCGATTGTTTCAAATGTCTTTGGCAATCGTTTTGTAATAAATTGTACACAAAATATGGAATGAATAATTGTGTGACCTACTTTTAAGTGCACCAAAATTCATTTCATATTAAAACGACCGCATTGATTTTGATTTAATAGCTTTGTTCGGTGTGGTGTTTGTGTGTGTATGTAAATCAATACTGGTGGTGTGATAAATAAATAAACCAGATTATTTGCTTTTAATTAAACCAAGAAATCGTATATTGTTGTAATGTGTATTGCATACTTTAAGGCAGGGTGATGCAATAGAATGCACCGAATGATTGATATTGGTGATGATTGAAAGGAAAAGTAATTTGCAAATATGTAATTACATACTTTTGATTAGTCTGGGTGTGTGTGTGTGTGTAGAAAGTTAACATTCCATTTCGTGTTAATATCAAAAAACAGTAGTCTGCTTTTAGGCAATCGTATTTAAATATTAATGTAATTTCTTGTATGCTCTACTTTAAGTTGAATTAAATTTAAATTAAATTGAAAAAAAGTTTAAAACAGTAAAATTTTCTATAGCATACTTATAGGAGCTTTGATTTGATATTTTTTATTAGACAATTAAAATCAATATAATAACTGTTGCATACTTTTAGTGATGAATGAACCGGAAAATAATAAAGTTGCCTTAAAAATTCGTCACTTTCTGGCATTTCGTCCCTAAAAGTATGCAACTAATTTTTTAAGGTCAACAAAATCCGTTCCCTGATTATAATCTTTGACAGACCAGATTTTTATATATGTAAATGCCTTTTGTTGCCTACTTTTCGGCAATTTTTTGTCCTAAACACGAAATACCCAAAATACAATTTCCGATAAACAATCAAGTCAGAATAAACTTTAAAAATGTCAGACGCATGCCGCATTATGGGCATTGTTCGAACGCAGAGACAATTTAATGCCATAATATCTCTGCAGCTTTATGGGCGCATCTCCGGTGCCAACTAACAACGACGACAACAACAAAAAATTCACTGCTGCTGTGCTCAGCAATAATTTTCAACGCAATATTTTAAAAATGTTCCCAAAAAAAGCAATGAATGTGCAAATAAATGCAATTGAAATCAAAAAATGTCAATAGAATAAAACTCAAAAAGTAAAAAATCAATGAAAAAATTTAGGTACATTGCGTATTCACTCACACAAATCTGCAACAAGCAAAAAATAATAATAAAATTCCTAAAATAAAAAAATCTCCACTAACCTCAGCATTGCCATGGATCCCTGATGATGATCACCGGCAAGAACATTTGACTGTCGTCGTGGGCGGCCGCATAAATCTGTTTTTGATTTCTGCTGCCGGATAATGAAATTAATCGCCTGTGATGTGCTTTATTGCCGATATTTTTCGCTGTTTTTCTCAGAGAGGAAGAGAACGAGAGATAGGCACTTTTTTCCCGTTTCTAATTTGTTCCTTTTTAACGCATTTAAAGTTTTTTACATAAATTTTACACAAAAGCAAATAACAACAAAAAATATAAAACATTATCCTTGTTATACTGTTACAATTGAGCCTGTGTAACACAATGGCAATGGAAATGGCATAGTCGCACTTTTTATGATGGTAAAGGGTAGGTGTGAGTGGGGAGGTAGTGTGGCTTTTTGGCGTTTTTACTCGCTGTTGTGGGCTCTGCTGGTTTGTTTTTTTTGCAACACTATTGAGCTCTAGCAACACGCCGCGACGGTTTGCGCACATTGAATTGTCACAATGGAGACCCATAAATAAGCTGCGTTAAATAGCTTTTAGGTGGGGTAATGCGGGCATCGGATTAAATGAGGCGCAGTGTGCAGCATCTTTTTTATGCAGAGTTGGGTTGAAAATTAGCCATTTTAAAGAAGAAATTTCTCTATGAAATCATTTTAAATGTTAGGATAAGTAAAAACTGGTACGAGAATTATCTTCGGTCCGTCCGAAACTAAAATACCCTTCACAATGGATTTCAATCCCGTACATTTTTGATTCCAAAAATTCCAGGGATTCTCTAAAAAAACCACGGATTTTCCGCGATTTTAAACAAATATTTATGTGAAAAAAAACGAAATTCTGAAATTTTTATTTCGAATTTGAAAAAAAAGGCAATTCTGTCTTGCACAGATAAAAAAAAAGGTACGTAAACTCACGGTGCGTAAAACAATTCAAAAACGTTGTTATAATTTTAAAATGTATGAACAATGTTCATTGAACATTTTAAATTTATTAACCAAGTTTATGGACAAAATTTACCAAAAAAACTAGTAAGAGAATTATCTTCGGTCTGACGGAAGCTATAATACCCTGCACATGCGAGTACTATACATTCTGAGACCATATGTTAGTAATTTTTATCGAAAATTGGTATTTTATTGATAGTTTTTCGATATTTTATTCATAATTTTTCGATAATTTTTCGATAATTTATCGATTTTTTTTTGATTTTTTATCGATAATTTTTCGATTTTTTGTCGATAATTTTTCGATTTTTAATCGATAATTTTTCGATTTTTTATTGATAATTTCTTGATAATTTATCGATAATTTTTCTATATTTTATCGATAATTTTCCAATATTTATCGATAATTTTAGTCTCCTGATCCATTTAAAAATTTTGTTCCAATGTATGGGAGGTAGGCGTGGCTGTTATCCGATGTTGCCCATTTTCAATGCCGTCCAATTTTTCGCCAAAATAAGAGGAATCCCAAAATTTGGGGTCGATAGCTCAAAAGCTACGACAGTTATCGAGCGAAATGACAGACAGACGGACAGACGGACATTGACTAATGGACTCAGGAGGTGATGCTGATCAAGAATATATATACTTTTCCATACCGGACACACCTCCTTATGGGCGTTACAAACGGTGTGACAAAAACCATATACCCTTTCCCCCTATGCCAACGTATATTGAAAATAACATAATTGTCAGTAAACTAAATGAGTCGCTGATCGTGAATCTGGCAAATTTTGAAGTAGCTGTACGACTAAAGCCTTGCTTGGACTGTTTCCTTTTTTCATTTGCTACTTTCCTGTTTGCTTCAAGTGATCTTTTCATTGCATACAATTGTGGGTTAAATTTAAATTTTCACAAACTAACTACAAAATTAATAACTACAAAATATAATATATCAGGGATTTGGAGCAGGTCAATTTTCAATTACTCTGCGCTCCAGCTCTGCTCCAAAGCACTGCATAAAAAACCATGGACAAAAGTGGCACTTAATTTTATAGAATTTCAAGAATGCATTTTTGTATGAAAGAAATTGAGCTGCACTCTAGATATTTATAGTAGACCTAAAAGCACTGAAAGGCTTAAAGAGTCTGGTTTGTGGAAAACATGTGGTCATAATAATTGGAAATACTGCTTATATTATAAAACTTTGTATTAGTACATAAAGTATCAAACTTAGGGACCCTTGTAATTGACATAGATATCCAGACGGCAATCAAAGCATTAAACTCGGTTATCAGTAAATCCAAACTAATATCAAGATGCCTTACGCTCCGTGGCAACGAAGAGTAATGTCACCTTATGCTGGGTGCCAGGTCATAGAGTCTTCGTAGGAAACGAAAGGTTCAGAAATGTATCTTCTTTCCTCTGACTCGTCTGACCCAGAGATTTACGGTGCTAACATAAAGCCAACCATCGATGGTCAAACCTTTCAAATTGTGTTATCTCCAGATCGCTCTGGCCTTCCATTATTGCTTAAGGAACTAGAGTTGCAGTATCACTGGACAGAACTAACTTACGAATATTGACCGGAATAATTACTGGTCACTTCTTCATCGGAAGGCCTTTCTTAAAGGAATCTTAGGGCACTTATAATGAGAAATTAGTAGATTCTATAAAAAATTAATCATATTAAAAGAAAAACGTGATTATTCTACTTTAGAACTTCCTGTAACTCCCCATTTTCTTAAACAACACATCACCCTTTTGGCACACACAAACACATTTCCTAAGCACACAAATTAATAGCAGCCTTTGCATCTTTGATGAACCCACCACACCAAGCCAAAAGACGAAAGGAGGTGAGTCCCAGCAGAAGCCTTTAAGTTAATTGAATAATAAAACCCGCGGCTCGATGCAACTTCATACAACAACAGCAACGCTAAACACATGCAATTTCTTTATACAGTTTATTTTAGAAAAAGCTGAAAAAGTTTTTTTTCAATCTAAGCGAAATGCCATCACTTAGCTCACTCCAACCTCCAACCTTCGTTAGATTCCATTTCCTTTTCAGCATCTCTACTCTACTTTCCTTTCTTTAATCCTAGTCATAAATGGCACTGCCAAGTCAAAGTAAAGCAAATTTGATTGGGTTTGAAGAAGAAACTTCAAAGCGGGGGACGACACTCATCCCACCCATCGCACATGTGTGATTGCATTTTGTATGAGATTGTCTTTGAGTGTGAGTGTGAGTGTGTGTGTGTGTGTTGGTATTGTTTTCCAAGGCGATGTCAACAAATCCATTTAACGTTTTAGAAGATTTTAGAAGCGATTTTAATTAACATTGCGCGCGATTATACCATCGCACAGCTTTTGGCTTCTACTAGCTTTTGTGTGTGGAGTTTGGTGGGGCGCGCTGGAGGTGGTAGCGGCTTAATTTAATGAGTTGCCATTGTGTGTGTGTGTGTGTGTGTGTGAGTGTTTGGCAGCAACGAAAGGTTGGGTGCTAAAAACTTGCGCTCGTATTGAGTGTACAAAATAAAATTAGATTAGATCGCTCTGAACATAATGACTTTTTGTTGAATACAAAAGTCATTTGCAATAAATACGGAATTCCCTTAAAAAGGAAGTAAAAAAAAAATAATAAAAAAAAAATAGAGCAAGGATAATTACAATTTGTGGTGACGTTTAATCACCTCAAATTGTAATTATCCTTGTGGGAACATTTTTTTTAAAAACTAAATTAATTTAAAAAAAAATATTTTTTAAAGTATTTTTTTTGTTTAAATAAATTTTTAATTATTTAAACTTTTATTACATTTCACAAACATTTGACATATTAAAACATTCACTTGTTGTCCAACCCCACTCAATCATCCTCGTCCTCATCAACTGCAGTGGGCTTCTTCAAACTGCCAAACACCTTGGCCGGTATGGCCTTTTGTTCGATGCGCAACTTCTTCATGGTGAGGCCCTCAGCATCCAAGCGTGTTGTGGCCGCATTGCCCTCACCGGCCGCACTATTCTCCTCATTACCGTTTGCCTCGCCATCATCGTCATCATCGTCGTCGTCGTCGTCCTCATCACTGTCGCCAATATCAATCTCATCGGGATTGACGATTTTGTCCTTGGCTCCGCCTTGCGTTTCGCCACGCACAAACATAATATTTGAAGCGGTCTGCGGTTTGAGTGTTTGCTTATCTTTGTGTGCTGCCGCCATGGCAGCCGCTTCATTGGCTTTGGCCTCAAGCAAACGCATTGCATCCGCGCCCGCTGCATCGGCCGCTGTTGGCGGTTGGCCAGTGTTGAGGAATTGCGCTGCCATCATATTGACTTGTGTGTTGTATGTGGCTTGCACGGACCGCTTGATGCGCAACATTTCACGCATCGTGTCCTCGTTGCCATGACGAACCTCGAATTCTTTCCACGTTTGCCAGAAGTCCGCAGTGATGCGGGGATCACAAACCTGTTGAGGGGGGTAGAGAAGCGGTTTTTAATTGATGTTGTTAGAATTTTAATGTTTTAAATATTTTTGCTCCGTAATTTCGCCCAATGAAGAGCTATTGAGCTATTGTCAAGTGAAGGAATTTAAACAAAAATTGCGTAAGGCAAGCAATACCGTTACGAAAGCAGTTGTGCGGAATTTAATAAAGGGGCCTACACAAAAAATAAGGCAAAAATTAGGAAGACTTTTTTTGTAAATGCTGTGAAAAATAACTTTAAAAAAATTACTTTTTAATACCGAAAAAAATTTCTTGAATAAAATTAAAAAACTTTATTCTATAAGCAAATCAAAGTGTGCAGTTTCTTTTCGCTACAGTCCTTTACTTTCTGGAAAATTTTGCATTTTGCCTCTTTCTACAGTGTTTGCTATGAATATTTTTCAGACATACTCTGCGAGTATCTTAAAATCAAATGCAGTTATTGATAAATTTATTGTTTATACCAACTATAGGAAATATCGGCCAAAAATAAAAATGAAAAATCGCCCAAAAATAAAAATAAATTTTTGGCCGAAATTTCCTTTTAAGTTTTTGGGTAATTTTTCATAATTAAAAATAGCCCCAAAAAAAAAAATTAAAAATGACCCAAAAATTGTACACAAAAAAAAGTTTTGGGCGTTTTTTCTAAATTTTTGGGCGAAATTTCCTTTTTAGTTTTTCATTATTCGCTTGCAAGTAAAAATTTTATTTAAATCAGTGTTGCCATCGATCTGAAAAAAAATATGTCACTTCCATTTCGAAAATATGTCACGTGACATAATCAATGACAACTATTTGTATGAAAGCAAAGGGGATACCAAAATATTATTAAATAAAAAAGAGTAAAAAACAAGTTTTTTTAAATATAACCCTTTAACCGACTAAAAAGCAGAAAATAAATTTAATTTAAATTAATTTCGATTTAAAATTAAGGGTTTTTGGCTACTTTGTTCCTAATATCATTGTAGATATATATATATACTAGCTTATACCCACAGCTTCGCTCGCAATAATTTTGTTATTTCATGTTAACGTAAAAATGTTATATGTATTATTTAAGCAACTGAAATAAAAATAGATTTTGCAAGTCATCCCTCTGCCCACACCTCACAGCACCAAATCCAAAATTTCAGCGAAATCCCTTGAATAGGACCCGAGTTACAGAGCTTTAAAAATTTTAGGGCGTGGCAGTGGGCGGATCTTAAATTTCAATAGTCATCCCTCTGCCCATTCACCACCCAGCACCAAATAGGACCCGAGTTACAGAGCTTTAAAAATTTTAGGGCGTGGCAGTGGGCGGACCGCAAATTTTCAGAATCAACATGATACCCATTCATCCCCCAAAATCACATATTAAATTTCAGCGAAATCGGTTAAACACTGCATAAATTATAGCATTTTAGAATAATATTTGCCACGCCCACCTCGAACGCCCAAATTTAATGAAATGATGAGATCAATGAAATTACCTACATGGTATGTGTTTCATTAAAATCGGTCAAGTATTTCTTGAGTTATAAGGGAACAAACATACATACAAACCTACAAACCTACAAACTCACAAAGAATTTTATATAAGTAAGAGATATATATATTAAACCGCCTCACGTTGTATGGACGAAAAACCATGTTTTTTACATGCACATATTTCTTTATATTGCTTTGGGTCAAATAAACTTTATGAAATAATAGAAATCGACAAACTACACAAACCCACACAAGTCCCTTATTTTTGCGATTTTTTTTAGCATTTTTATTGAATTTTTTTTATAGTTTTTTTGCATTTTTGGTTTTGAAAAGTAGTACAGAAAAACCCACAAAGTATACTTCACAAATTTAAAAAATAGAATTCTATCAGAACTTTGTAGTTATTTCATCAAACTCGACATACAATATTCAAATTTCAGAACCAATAATTGTGAATTTACTTTAAGTTTGTGGATTGAAAAATAAATATTCACAATCAACTTTATATCTCAAATCTAAGAAGACGCAAAAAAAACGTTATAACATGAGAAACAGACATATTTGGTGTTTCGTGTATTCACTGACCTATAGTAAAATTTTACGGGTAACAATTTTCTTGAACACATTGACCCTCTAATTTTCTTATTTCTGTCACCTTTTAACCAAAACCAAAAAAAAATGTGCAAAAAATCGATTTAAAGTGGTTAAAAAAAATCGCAAAAATATCGGACTTGTCCTGGTTTGTGCAGTTTTTCAATGTCTATTATTTCATAAAATTTATTTCACCCTAAACAATATAAAGAAATACGTGCATGTAAAAAACATGATTTATAGAGGTTTTTTGTAAATTGTCCAGCTCACGGATTACAGTTACTAGAGCCGAAATATTTTGAGAATCACCATAAAATAGACCAAAGTACATTTCCAGGGGGTGACCCGGGCCACTTTTTTTCGAGGCGGTTTAATATATATAGTCTACCCAAAGCAAGTTAATATAAGAGTTATAAAAAAAATACAAAAATTCAGTGTATAAAATTAGAGATGGAAAACGAAAATTAGAATAAGGGACAAGTTGTCATATATATGTAGAGTCAGAATACAAAGTGTATCCGGAAATTACGTCTCAGATGTTGTTTTTTTAATTGTACAACAATTTTACTATTCTACAAAAAAAATCCAAATAATTTAAAAATTTTAAATCCAGAAAAATCGCGAAAAATCGACAAATATTCCGAGAGATTTTGCTACGTATTTGTATAACGTGTTTACTATTTTATGATAAAATACAAGTAATTTAAAAAACGCCGGCGTCACTGCATTATAACAAAAAAAAGAGAACATTTTGTTTGGACATTTTGAATTTTTAAACAATTTTGTCCTTTTTTTTTGGGACAAATTTCCTTATAATTTTTTTTTACCGATTTTTCTTTTTGTTTTGAATGATTTTTCCTAGTAAATTTTTGGGCGATTTTTCATTTTTGTTTTGGGCGATTTTCCCAAATTTTTGGGTGATTTTTCCTTTTTAAAGCTCTGTAACTCGGGTACTATTTAAGGAATTTCTCTGAAATTTTGGAGTAGGTGCTTGGTGGTAAATGTGCAGAGGGGTGATTGTGAAAATACAAAGCTTTCCCAATTTACTTATAAAATTTTCAGAAAAAAAGTATGAATAAAAATTCTCTTCTCCCACTCACCTGCGAACAATGAGCATAAATCGCTCTTGCCCGATCGATTTCACCCAACTTCGTCTCCATTTCGGCAAACCTTACGCACATGTGGCGCATATTCTCCTCCGGCAGCGACTCAATGGCCTTCTCGTATATCTCACGAGTACGCGGCAAGCCATAGATCTCGGCCGCCTTCTTCGTAAAGATATTGTACATATCGTACATTTCCTCCGGCTTGACGGCGCTCGTGGCACGATCGTACACGGCCATGGCATGACGAGCCAGGCCGTGATCCTCCTCCAGCTTGGCATAGAGCAGATAAAAGTACTTGGCATGCTCGGGCGGGCAATTCTCCAGACACTGTTCGAAGAGGTCGCGGGCGCGCTCCAGCTTAGAGCCGCCATAGCGCTTCAAGAACTTGGTCAGATAGGAATTCCAAATGTCGTACACATTGGGCCACTTGAACAGGGCAATGCCCTTCTCGTATGCCCGAAAGGCCTCCTCGAAGTAGTTGTGCTCCTCGAGGAAGAGGCCATAATTGATGATGATCTGAGGCGTGCAGATCTTCAAATCGATTATGCGATCATAGACGGCCTTGCAGGTCTTGAAGGTGCCAAAGGACTCCTCCAAATCGGCATACATGGACCAGACCTTCAGCGACTTGTACAGACGCATTTGGACCGTTTCGGTTTCGTCGTGATAGGCCACCTTGCGCTTGGGCATGGCGGTGGCCTTCTGCATCAGCTTCAAGGCCTTGTCGAAGTTTTCTTGTCTGTGAGAAGAAAATAAATTATTGGATTAAGGTCCAAGGATCTCATGACGATGCAACTTACCTAATTTCCATTTCGGCCCATTCACACCACACTGCAGCCAATTCTTCAACTTTCACATACTCCACTTCGGTGGCCCTCTCGAACACCACGCCTGCATCTTCCACCTGGCCATTGGATTCGTAAAATTTCGCAAATTCCACCCACAACGTATTCAACTTGCCCACCGCCAACTTGGGCTGCACCGTCTGCACGGCCTCCGTGTAGGTGTTGATGATTTCGTGCGGCTTGCCCTCGTACAATTTGACGCGCTTGTGCCATTCGTGTACGTTGTGCGGATTCTGACGCAGCAAAACGCTATTCAGCAGCAACATGCGCCGCTCCATGAGATACTCGAAGCGTGCCAGACGCAACTCCACATCAATGTCATCCTCTGCGGTCGAGTCCACATCACTGGCCACCATTTCCATGCGTTTGCTCAGCGATACTTCCTCGAATTGGGCGTACTCGTCGAAGACTTGAGTGAAATCGCGAACGGTCGTTACCGTCTGTATTGCCTCTTCGTAGATGTCACGTGCGCGATCGAACAGACCCGAACGTACATAGTAGTCGGCCAGAGAGTTCCACAAATGGCCCAGTTGGTCCGTGTATCTGTAAAGCGTAAAATGTGAGGTTATGTTTGGAAAAGGAAATTTTGTGTATTCCAAAAACCTACCTCCTCAGACCCCCTCGAATGATGGCATCCACATTCAGCGAGTGCACCTTGTCGGGATTTTTCGAAATCATCTCACACAATTCATTCCACAGCTGATGATTCGATTTGCCATGCTTCGAGCCGAAACGTTCATTGTCCACAATGCTGGCCAACTGTTGGGCCGCATCGTCCAACTTGCCCACCTCCGTCAAGTACTCGATGTACTCCTCCGAGTCATCGGGAAACAGTTTCAAATACCGCCTATAGACACGCACGGCCGTCTCGGGAATATCGAATTTCCGCACAAATTTCAAATACAGCGGCCAAATGCGATGATGCTGGGTGATGGGCAGGGCGCGCAAGGCCCGGTCGAAGACATGCCGTGTGCGCGTAGTGCGACACTGCAGCGTCATAAAGGCGCCATAGTCCATCCAGATGCGTGGCATTTTGTGCATGAACACTAGGGCCCTCTCGAATGTATTGTTCACTTCGTCGTACATGACATCGGTTAGGACACGTCCGCGCACTTGCTTCCTACGCGTACGCAAGTAGTTGTACCAGATCTTATAGCTTCCCGGCAGCTCCTTCAGCGCGCGCTCATACACAATGTTGACGCCATTATTCGGCGCCTTGGCCTTGTGGTCAATGTAGCGCAGCCAGTGTTTAACCGAGTAGGCATTGCGTAGAATTTCCTCTTCGTAGGGCACATCTTCTTCAGGCTACAAAGTAGGGAAAGTATGGAAAAGTGAAATGTGTTCCATTGGACAGGCGGCCGCTTATACTTACAAATTCAATTTCCATGGCCACCGGTGTATCTGTTATGGGCATTTCGAATTTTACCTTTATGACTGCTGATTAATTTTATTTTCATGCAGTTTAATTTCATGAAAAATTGCAAAATTTACAAAGAATTCAAGAAAACGCCGTTTGCAAACGTTCAGCTGTCAAAAATTTCGGAAAAATGTTAACATGACAACTGAAATGCAGTGATGCCAAATTGAGGGTATATCCCTTTTTGAGGGATTTTTTGGTCGGATTTTACCTAAAAGGTACTTTTTGTATCCATTTGAAGAAAATAAAAGGTATTATTTATACTTACATATGTATAAGTTTTTTATTATAAATGATGCAGTTTTGTTCCTTGGAAGTTTTTCTACAAAGTACCTTTCAATAATTTTTTATCTACGATGAATATTTTTTCCTCTAAATCCGATTTTGTGAACTCGCATCTGATTTTCTCATACAAGAATTCATTCATGAAATGCTACAAAATTAAGGCCATTTTTCATCTTTAAAAAAAATTAAAATACGTGTACGATAAAATCCGAGACATGTTCACAAAAATGTTTATGATATTTCGATTAATGCCAAATTCCCAATTTATATATTTTAAAACAAATTTTTGTTAATGAAATTTGTGTTATTTTGTGGCGGAATTGTGTGTGGGCATTTTCGTGGGTATTTTTTGTTATCCGTTTTCAAATATTTTGAATTCATTAGTTGGCAACGCTACCCGAACGGATTTGCCGGTAACCGGTACTTTTGCTTTGGTACTCGAGAAAATAAAATGGACTGCCAACCGGACAGCTGTCCAAAGCAAATCACTTGTGCAGGTGAAACTTCGGGACTATTGATGAAATCGTTGGCCAATAAGTGGTAGCAAAATTAATTCGACGCAAAAAAAATAACGGTTTTTTTCTTGCTAGTTTTTGTACTAGCTCATTTTACGCAATCCATTTTGAAATTTTTGTTTGCAGTTCAACGCCTAGAAAACCGACTACAAATATTTAAATTTTCCATAGCTCTGAATTGAACCTCAGCTGATTTTGACAGATGAAGAAATGAAGGCTGATTCGAATTTGAAGCTGATGCATGTACTGCTATACTGTGCAACTGTCAAAGGAAAAACGACAACATTCGTGCTATCTCACTCTCTCCCACGTATATGCAATTTATTCCACCAAAAAACTATATATTGGCAATTGCAGAACGTTTCGCATTCACTCCAAAAAATTCCCTGTTCGAGTAAGGTTTTTATGTGAAAAAATTTCCACTGGCCAGAAAAAAGTCAAGTTGCAAATTAAATTAAATATTCTCCAATAATTTAGCTGCATATTAAAATCACTAATTCAAATAGCGAAAAAGTGCTTAACAAAGTCAAAAGTGAACAGCAGTGAAAAATCCGCTACACAAAAGAAAAAATCCAGAATTGAAACGAACACAAACGACAAATCCAAAAAAAGAAAAAATGTTCGTTCGTTTAAAACACTTGGTAAAAAACTTGTAAAAGATTTGTGTGAAGAAAGAGTAAATAATTTTTATTTTTAACAGCAGAATTTCAATCGATAACTTGGTAAGTTCTATTTTTTTATTGCAAAAAATACGATTTAATAATTAGTGAGATTGTAATATTTACACAAATCCATAAAGGTTTTTTTTAGTGGGTGGGTGGTGTTGGATAGTTTTCTATTTATTCTCTAATTTTTCTTTTTGCTACTTTTTACAGCCTTTTAATGGTTTTTGTTTTTTTTTTATAGTGTAAAGCTTTTTTAACTTTTTTGTTTTATAGTTTTTGCTTTTTGCTTTTTCTATTTTCATATTTGTTTTCCTATGTTGTTGGAAAAAATCGATTTCTTGTAATTTTCCGGTAAAATCGTGCAAACCTTTTATTAATCACGTGCGCCATTCTAATTGGAGGACCACTGACGTGGTTTATGGCTAAATAGGAAAATAGAATAAGGAAATTGTGAAAAATTCCGGTTGGGATAGACTTGGTAGCTGGCTTAGCTAGATTTAATCGAGTACTGGAAAATTCTTGCTTTGGCACAGTAATGAATTGGCACACATCCAGCTCTTAAGTAATTGCTGAAGACAAATTATCCTGTACATATTTCTTAAAGTGTAAAATTATTATAAAAAATTATAAATGATAAATTTCCAATTATTTTAAGAATTAATTTATTAATTGTACATCTTAAAAGATACGGTGTTTGTTTTGTTGCATTGCATTAAAAAAAATGGTTTCAAAAACTAAGGGAATTTTCTAATGAACTGTAACTCAAGAAAACTTTCCACTTGTAATGATCCAGTGCAAAGTTTGACGTTTTTTTTATATAAAGTTTCGCATTTTTTAACCTTAAAGGTTAGGTTCCACATTTCCAGTAATATCTCAGGTTCCACCTCTCAAGTAATCGCTCAAGTCGAATTTCACAATGTTCCTGGCCTTTGTCAGTTTAAATTTTTTAATGTGTATTAAACAGTGTTGCCCTGTAACATTTGCTGTACTAAAAAAAAATGAACTAACTATTGATGAACTGGACTGGTCGCTGGGACGAAAAAACTATAAAAATGAACTGATTGACAAACATTTTGTGAAAATTTAATAGGGCGATTCATTTAAAGTGGGAGACCCCTCTGAAACAATTCAGTTGTGCAGATGAGCAGTCAAAATATATGAAATTTTACAGTTCTTTTAAGCAACTGCGCGGTTTCCCATTTTAAATGAATTCCCTTAATAAATTATTCAGCCAAAGATTGTCGCATTAGAATGTTGTTGGGCTCAATGCATAGAAGAATACAGAAATACGCTCAGGTTGAATGAAAAATTATGTAATAAATTAAATAAAATTTTAAAATAACACTATTCTACAGCTAAAGAAAGCGTTGGGACAAGAAAATGTACACTAATTCGAAGTCGCTGATCAAGAATCGAAAATGCGTTTTTGCTCTGCTGCGTCAACATTTTTTTACCTTAAAACAATTCTTAGTATTTAAACTTAATCTCAACACAAATGTCATAAGAAATTTGTACATTTGTAGAAAACCGATTTTTTTTGCACTAAAATGCTGATGAAATTTATTACCATAATTTCATAATAGTCTAGCAGCCCACAAAACGTTTTTCAACATTCTAACGTCCACTAGAAGATTCCAAAGTTCCCAAGCAAATCGTTTGGAAAGAAGCATTCACAAAAAGAAATACAAAAAAAAAAAACAACGACATGAAATCGATCAGCAACCAAAAAAAAACAAGCAGCCAACAGCGACATGGACGACCGGCCATTGCAGTAACAACAACCACAATTAAGCATTGTTACGAAAACTACTATAGCCGGCAACCGGCTATAATCACTATTTGCAGACAGAAGCGGAGCAAGCTCACCGACACCGTTCAAACAATCAGACATAGTAACATAGAGTCATAGAGACTTGGCAGCAACTTCACTTGTTCCACAAAACGCACTTGAGACTGGTACGTTTGCTCGTTCGTTTCGCTAATACAAACTGTTGCCAGCTGCGGAACTGCAAAGCAAGCAAGCACCACCCAAATGGGAAAGTTTTTTTTGTAGCCTTTCTTGGAAATTCGACTGCAAAGGCTTATATATACATAAGTGCAATTGTATGCAGTTGCTCTCTCTGTTTCTCTCTAAGCTTTGTTTCAATACTCAGTGCAGCCTACTGCACCCCTCACACACACACACCCCCCACTTTACGAACGTGCTTTTTTACAGAAAAATATACCCAAAAGTCTAACGTTTCACTGGTTTTTTCACACAATTTTGTCTACTTTTTGATTCCAGAATTTTCCGGCAGACTACTTTGGAACGTGCTGAGGAACGGATTTGCTGAAATTAGCAGAAATTAATTTTTTAATCAAATTTGCAAAAAAAAAATTTAAAGTTTATTTTTTTTTATATTAACCACAACAACATCAGCTTCAAAATGTCGTCGTTCAGTAATTGTTGTTGTAATTTTATAATTTCCACTTTAAAGACTAAAAAGTTCATGTGATATTTGCCAAAAAAAACTTAAGAAACAACCACAATAGCAAAAACAACAACAAGTGTATTAAGCGTTGCAAAAGACATTAATTCGCTGAGAAACCCAAGAAACTACATACATTCACCCAATAGCTTCAGCTTTCAGTTATTTGTCTTAAAAAACAAACTTTTGAAAAGTTTGAGATTGCGGAGCCTTTGTCAAAATCGAAGAAGAGGAGCAAGAACTTTTTAAATTAAAATTTATAAAAGTTCTGAAGTTAAAAAAAAAAACCATAAGAGGTATTTAAAGGTTGTTTTAAAAAAACTAAAAAACTAAAAGAAATCAAAAAATATCCAATTTATAAAATTTGATATCAAACTTTAAAAAAAATCACTTGAAAAAGTTTCGTGAAAAAAAGGTATTTCAAAAGCAATTTACTTAAAAGTTTAATTTGTTAAAAGATTAAACAAAAAACTTGCATTTAAAAAAAATCGTTCAAAAATTTTCAAAAAATCGTGCGATAATTTGACTTTAAAGTCAGAAAAGGATCGTTTTAATACTAAAGAATAAAGAAAAAATAATATTTAAACTTTAACTTTTAAAAGTATAAAAAGTCGTTTGAAAAGTACGTGTAAAATCATCTCATAAAAACACGAAAAATTTAAAAAAAAAATCGTCTTTTTAAAAAAACAAAAATCGTTTAATTTCAAAACAATAACTAAAAAAAAACAATTGAAAATCATCTAATAAACACACAGAAAATCGTGTAACAAAAATCGCTTGACTTTAAAAAAAATCGTCAACTTCCATTTTCTAAGCGTTCTCATAAAACACGCACATTTGCAAGACTTTAAATTTTAAAAAAGTCCTCTAAAAATAAATTTTTTTAAAAACAAAATCTAAAAAAAAATTGAAAATATAAGAGAAAACCTCAAAAAAAATACTTTTCCGTGGGAGAATTGTAATACGGACGAATTGAAAGTCTATGAAAAGACTTTGATCAAAGGATAGTTGAAAAGTTGACAGAATAAACTTAAAAAAATAGCCTAGGACATCAGAAAAGATTGTCTAAAGCTAAAGGTGTTTAATCCGAAATCGAAATCATTTAAAAAAAGCAATATTATCGCTGTAAACTAAAAGTAAAGGAATTTTTGTCTTGAAAACATTTTGAAAGCAATTAAAAGAGCTTCCATTTAAGCCATTCATTTCCTCTGTTTCCTTTAAAAACAAATTAAAAAAAAAACCCAAAGTGATCTCACTCAAAATCGTTTTCCCCGTATTGCAAGCATCCTTCTACCCACGCGAATCGCTAAAAAAAAAAAACCACCCTGTGAAGTTCGCTTCGAAATAAATTTGAGAAGCGCCACCAAATTAGCAGAGAACACACACACACACACCTCACAACTTTCTTCCACCACAACTCGTTACTGCCTAATGGCAAGTTCGGAAAATAAAACGAGACACAGGCGCAGATTGACTGCGATCTCGTTTCTATCGAATATTTCATTAGATGGCACACATCGGGATACTAAACTTGGGGCTACAATTGGCATCTGTGGAACAGGTGCACCCTATAACGCAACGGCAGCGGGACTACAAAGTGGCTCATCATCAGGAGGAGGCAAATCAGGAATTGGCAGTGTACCATTCGGACACCACCACCAACAGCAGCAACAGCAACAGCAACAATATAATCAACAATCCCATCGTAAGCAATACCACCACCATCATCCAACTAATCATCGTGGGCATTTCCATCAGCGTAATGGCAGCTGTGGCGGTGGATCACCGTCGGCAGCCCTGCTGCTACTCAGCGGCTGCACCGGCGACGATGCCCAAATGGACCTTATCGGCGGTGGAGGCGGCAGCAGTGATGGCTGCGGCACGGACAGTGCCGGCAGCGCCGATGGGGATGGGCATTTTAGTGAAATTGAAAATATGGGTCAACACTTGATAAATGCACGGCCAGGCAACGCTAAGGGCGATGGAGGTCTACAACAAGTTAAAGCCTCATCATTGTTAGCAATGATGACCACAGCGGAAGCGGCAGCAGCGGCGGCAACGGCTAAACCTAGTCCCTCGGAGAAACGCAATGCTAAGCGACCAACGGCCAGTGGTCGCCATCAGGGCGGCAGTGGCTCAGCACAGGGCAGTGGCAATACTAGTTATACGAATAATAATAATAATATTAAGTATAATCAGCAACAACACAAACATCAACAGCAACAACAACAACAGAAGCAACAGGCCGGCGGCAGTGGCGGTTCGGGCGCTGAAAGCGGCAGCGATTCGGATAGCTTCAAGATACCGATGAAGGTGTCCAGCATGGGTGCGGGCATTTTAATGCCATTGAGAGAAAGGTGAGTGAACGATTAAAATACAATTTTTTACAAACATTTTTATTTAAACTTTTTTTTTTTATATAAAAAAAATATTTTTTTTAAAACTTTTTTTTTATTAAAAAAAAAAATAAAAAAAATTTTTTTTTTTAAATTCTAATAACAATATTATAATGTAAAGTACGTTTAATTGATTTATCGCAATGCTTTATTTAAAGGTAATTTTGAAAATTAACCCTTTCAAGGAGAGACATCTTTTACATCGTACAATCGACGTCGAAACGAAACGATTACAAATTTTATCCAAACAATATCATTTTACTATTTTTGTCTTTTGTAATGCAAGAAGTCCTTAGTTATCTATACACTTAAAAAAAATGATGTTCATTAATGAATTTTGGTGGTTTTGCTTCGATCACCACTTTCAATACAAATGACGAAGAAATAATCATATATTTACATAAATATACGCACACCCACTCACTTCAACAACACCACATTGTTTCTATCAAGATATACTCTTTTTTAAATGAAATTCCATTGAGTAATTCCAAGACTGTCTGAAAAAAAATCTGAATCATATTTAAAAATTTTAAAATTAAACTAACCTAGTCATTGTACTTGTGGGGGGTATTTACCTACCTGTGCTCTCTCGCAATATGATAAGACGTGTATGTATATAAAAAGCCAAATATACTCAAGTGTTAACTCATCTGATGAATATTTTGATGAATGACTTGAGCGAGATGGCGTGCAAAGAATTTTAATTTGTTGTCTAAGGAATTTTCTTTATTTTTAATATTAAACATTTCACCTAAAACCACTTAAAAGCCACTTTAAAAATTCCATAAATCTCAATTGATTGCAATTTTAACACCCAAATTTAAGTACTTTTTGATTTTTTTTCCGCACAGTTTTCCATGGAATCTTTCCAGGAAATTGATTTTTAAGTATTTTAATGGAAATTTTGTAAATTTTTGGCGAATTTTGTTGCAATTTCATAGAACATGTTTGGTTAATTGAATCTTCAGTGCCCACTTGTGTCTTTATTTGCGGTTTATTTGTGTCAGTAGATCTCAGAAATTGTTGTGAATTTCCAGTGAATTAAATGGTTTTATGTATTCATTTCATTTCATTTAATTTCTAATTGAAATGAATCAAAAATTGAAATTCGTAATAACTAAAGTGACCATTGGCTTGCTTTTACGTACTTAATGAATTCATATGAATCATATTGTATGTATTTACAACTACCACTTCCCCCTCTTCACATTATCTACTATCCCCTCTCCATTCAGCCAAAAACCATGAAAGGCATTTCATTTCATTTAATTCAATTTCATTTTACGTTATTACGTCTGTCCAACTCACCTCGACCAATTGGCTTGTCATGTTTAGTATTTCTATCTGGCTGCGTGTGTGTGTGGCTGGCTGTCTTGCCCATAAACTGTACTAAAATTAAAACTATTTTTCGGTTTCTTTTGTGAAATGACGTTTTAGACTTTTTGAAATTGTGCCTGCTCAAATTTAATTCGAACTAATAAACTAACTTATTTACACAATCTCATGTGCGACTCGCGCCGTTTGGCACACTGCCGACGCCAACGTTGGCGTCGTTTTGAGGCATTTATGCCATTCATATGTATGTGGCATAAAATTAAACAATTTAAACCAGTGCAATGATTTTGTATGACAAGCGACAATTGGTTAAATTTATTATATTGTTTTGAGATTTGTCTTCTTTTTGTTCTCATTGGTGTTGCCTGTCGTTGTGCAATGTTACGCTTATGAGCTTCTAGAATATTTTGATTGGCTTAGGCATTTTTCAATGAAATTAGCTGGCAAATTGTTTCGAAATTGTATTTGATATACATTTTTGCGCTTTGCCATGTGCACCTGACGTGGCTGAGTTGCGCAATTGTTTGGCTTAAAACCTTTTTTTTTTGATTATGAAACAAAATTCAATTAATAAAATTTATTTTTAAGTCAATGGAAATTTTTCGAAAACATTTTTAGGTTAGAATTTTGTTAGGTTATATTGAATATAAAATGAAAGTTTTTTGATCGATGCTGAAAGATTGTGTAGTTGTTGCTCTTAGATTGTTAACTTAGTTTGTTATCTGTATTGGTACTCCACACCATTCTGGAAACTAAAAGATGTGCTCTTAACAGAGGCATAATCCAGCAGAATTACCTTACTTGTGGCCCATATGCTGGACAAGATCCAAGGTGATAACTAGACTTTTCTAGTATCTTTGACTCTAACCGTTGGAGCCACGATCGTATAGCTCAAAAGAGTAAATGCCAAAGGCTTCGTTTGATCAATGTAAAACACATCCTTTAGTCAATATCTTTAAAGTTTAAATACTTTTTTTTTTTAGTAAAAAAAATCCTTTAAAAAACTCTTTAAAATAAAATGTTCTCATCAACTCAAAACCATAAATCTGTATGATGAAAAATGATGTGCCACCGCACACACAAACCTGATTACGTTTGACTTTTTCAATTGATTTAAGACAAATTATTGTGAAAACAAAGCGTGCCACTACAAAATTTAGAACAAATTAAATAAGTGTGCCGGCTGCCGACAGCCAACTTGGGGGTGAGAGTGCGAGCACCAGCCATAACAAAGCCTTAATTAAATTAAGGCAATTACCCATAAAAACGAAAGAAAAAAATACACATAAACACACGCAACAACATGCAAGCCCACAAATAAAAAAACATCAATCAGCAAGTGCAATTTTCAACGCTGACCTGGGGGAAGAATTGGATTTATTTTTTCACATTCACTGAAATTCACAGAAAATTGTGTGAAGTGTGCCTTGCTGAGAGTGTAAAGCACTTAAATAACTAGTTGCCGTGAATTTAGTCAAAGCTTTGATAACTTAAGTACTACTTGTACTAGTTAGTTGCCATGTAGTTACTAACCCTACCACCACTTGAATATTTATCGGATTATTTTCAATTGACTCTGAAATGCAATTTAAACTTTTTTGCATTGCATATTTTTTCACTTTTTATTTTGAATTGAAAGTGAAATTTTTCCTTTGTTTCCATGCCATTCTGGGAGGCTTGAGTTGAAATTATGACTCAGCTGTAAACTACCGCACACAAATAAAAAAAAAGTGCTAAATAAAGAATTTTTGACTTTAATAAAGAATATTGCATGTCGTTTAATCAAAGTCTTACGAGACAGTGATTCATTCCTTTCTTGCAATGAAAATACAAGACAGTACGTAATTGAACTTGAAACAAGCTGTTGTAGGGAATTCAAATAACATTTTTTAATTAAAAGAATTCATATTTAATTTGAAAATTTCCATTTTTTACCTTTGTTTATTGAACTAAAATAAAAGTTTCTTACCGAATCAGTTGGTCCCAGTGTGTACTGTGGCTTCTCCGCTGCCAATTGTGCTTTCATTACATATTATCGACAACCATTAGAGTTAAAAATACCGAATCTGCTTTCATTGATCCACCATGCCAACCATTTTGCTAGATATTACTTGGTCCGGTAAGAGACTTTCGCGGACTTTTGACAAATAAATCGGCTTCTATTAGACGTATTCTGATTATAACTCTACTCACAGAATGTTTTAAGTCGTACCTCATTTGCTTGGAGCTGATTGTAGTATTGTTCTGGGCTAACTAGATGGACTACCGCTTTGGAGTACTTGTTTCTGGTTAATTTACCCATTTCAGGGCGTTGACAGATCCCAAAGAGTATCTGGTTGTTATCCTTGTCCTTATTCATGTCCTTATCCTTTTCTCTCAATGCTTTTTTAATATTGCATAGTTCTTCTTAGCAATGTTTGAATTGACCCATTCTGTTATAAATTACAATATTATTCCTTTTATAACAGTTTACAACTAATAAAAGCTTAAAAAAACAGCCAATTGTCGCTTTTTAGCCAATGTTTTTGGAACACTGCTATTATTGTGAACAGTACTTTTCACTGATCCGGAAATAAATTTTCCTGTGACTTGAAAATCTTTATGCTTGCGAATTTGAACAATTACCTTTATGTTTATGAATACCGTTAGATGCCCAACAATGTGTTTTTGGAGAAATAATGACTGAGAAGAATAACAAACCGATCGTAAAAAGTAATTGTGCGCTGCTATTTTTGTGAAGTATATTTACGGCAGAAGCGTTTCATTTTATGGGTTATTTTAATTTGTATTACCCTTATACACAGATAGAACTCGGTTGACAGTGCATTCTATTAAATTTTGGGGTCCATCAGAGGCGTAAGGGGCAGTGGGGGGACTCCAACCCCTTTTTTTTAAACATGGCATAACTTCCAATTCCTTCAAGCTACAATTATGAAATTTGGTAGGTGGTTTCCCTGTGGAAAGGGGGTGTGGGGGGCAAAGGGGAGCGGGATGGAGCCAATTTAAAGTTCAAACTTTCGTATTTTTGAAGCTACAGGGCTGAAATTTTTTTCGCATTCGGGAAAAAGAGTAAAAAAGGGGAAAAAGGGGGGAGAAAAAAAGAGGAAAAATAAATTAAAAAAAAGAGTAAAAAAACAGTTTTTAAAATATAACCCTGTAACCAACTAAAAAACAGAAAATAAATTTTCTTTAAATTAATTTCCGCAATTTCGATTTAAAATAAGGGTTTTTTGCGACTTAAAAATCTGCAATGATATTAGGAACAAAGTAGCCAAAAACCCTTAATTTTAAATCGAAATGGCGGAAATTAATATAAAGGAAATTGATTTTCTGCTTTTTAGTCGGTTAAAGGGTTATATTTTAAAAAACTTGTTTTTTACTCTTTTTTATTTATTTTCAATTGGTAATATGTAATTAATTTTTTTAAAACAAATACATAATTTTTGTAGTTAAATTTATGTTTTAAAATCAAGAATTTAAAAAAATGTTAATCCAAATTTTGTCATAATAAAAAAAACGCTGAAATGAATTTTTTTTTTGCATTTTTCCTAACAACTGAAATGCTTACGAATTTTCTACAACGCAATAGAAACATTAGGTATTAGGTCACAATTCATTGCACATGCAATAAATAGTTACCAACACCAACCGCAAAAACAACAACAACAATAGCGGCAACTATACCGGCTGGGCCCGGCCTGTCTCCCATTGGAGGGTTTTAAACTTCCTTGAACTCTCATCGTTGCTGTTCAGCTAACTAGAAAGCTTTGCTCAAACTTTTGTAGGCTATACTTTTTTTTCTATGAAACAAGCTTTTTGTAGGGTACATGTTGCTTCGCAAATGCGGTTGAGGTAGGTCGAGAACAATCGATAGAAATGCATTTTCTTTTCTTTTTTTTTCTTTACATTTTTTGCGGTTTTGCAGCTTTTTTGCAGCAATGAGTTGGGTGGAGGCTCGACCTTAAAAATGTTTTTGTAACCAACGAGAGTCAGTTTAAAGTCTGTTGATTTGTATGGGAAAAAGCTTTCGCTTATGAAACGTTGAACTCCCAACGTTTTTAGTTGTTACTTTTTTTATAATATATTTTTAGTATTTTCGAGAGCTTGCTGCATTTTTCAGGTGCACTTTGGTTGACAAACTGACCTTGCTCAATCTTTTACATTGAACGCCCCCCCCCCCCATTTTTTTTAATATTCTATTCTATTTTCTTTTCTTTTTATGTATTTTGCTGTTTCGTGCCAAACGTGCTTCTTCTAATTTATCTATTTGCTTTTATGTTTGTTTGTTTGTTTCTTAGCTGGTTTTATTTTTTATTTCAATTTCACAGCAGGCCTCCAATGTATAAGTCGTATCTATTCCCTACCCCCTGCACCGCCTTCCTCTCCTTTTGCTGACTCAACTGCCGCCAATGACGACTGTCGTTGCAGTTTTATAAAGTCAATAACCTTACGTTGCCATGAATTGGCGTACGTACTTGGCCTGTTCATCGTCGTTCCGCTCGACTAGTACAGCAGCAGGAGTTATGCAATGCGTTCTATTTGCAACTGAAGGGTGGGTAGGTGGTTGGGGGAACATCACTTGCTGTTTTTCCTCTTCTTCTTATTGTTTTCACTTTTTTTTCTAAGATTTGTTTCATTGGCTGTAACCTTACATGAAAATATTTTATTATTAATTTTGTAATGTCGTTGAAACGCCAAGTAGACTTCATAGAAAATGTCTTTTTACGCTTGGAAAAATTGTATAAATTGAATCCAACCCCTTCAATTCTACGAAGAGGGTTACTCGTTACAAGATTACTTCCCTGGTAGCATCAACCTCTGCTGTCAGTTAAAACATAAATTCAAGATAAAAACTTAAAAATAAATACATTTCAAGAATTTTTATCTTGAAAGAAGAGCTGTCGTCTGCTCTGCGTTTCTAGTCTGCTAGTGTTTGGTAACACTCTTAACAAACGATGTAGTGGAAAATTTACCCGTTGACAACCGACCCACTGCGGCGGTGTCTGTCTGTCATCGGTGACTGAAGCAGAAACACACGTTGACAAATAACTCAGAACAATATGCAGAGAAATGCAAATAAATGCGAAAAAATTGACAAGGCATAAAGACACAAGAGTGCTGCCAAGAACAGCAATATCGATGGTGACTAACCACTCTACACAACACAACGCCGCTGCACGATGCAATGCAAATTGACATAAAAACAAGAACCCCCACCTCAGAACCGCACCAATGACAGACAATGACATTTGCAGATCAAACTCAAGACGACAACGATGATGAGCGTCACTCAAGACGAGAGCAGGCATACGAGCAGCTAGCCAACTATATTTTACATTTACACACAATTTGCTTTGTTGGCTGTGTAACAATTTTTAATGAAATGAAATTATAAATATTTAAATTAAATAAATTCATAATTAATGCGTACTAATTAATTTTTGGCTCTCAAATATTTACTTGAATTTATTTTGTATACAATTTTTGTTAGTATTTACGAGTTTTTTGTGTGTATTTTTTATTTTATTCATTCGCCGTGTTGATGCAATTATTTCTTGATATTATAAGCATTTGCATTTTATTGTTTTAAAGTTGTATAAAATATAACCAAAATGTGGTGTAGTTGCCTTAACCAAATACCCAAGCACCAACAAACGATTCGATTTCGTCTATGCATTTTTTTGTCTTACATTTTTTTTTGGCTATTGTTTAGACTATGGTAAATATTATTATTTTTGTTGGATTTGTGATTTTTTTGCTTATTTTTTCTCTTGTATTTTTCCTTTACTTGTATAAGATTTTTGTTTCGTTTTTGTTTCGATTTTAATTTATTTAATTTCAAATTTTTGGTATAATTTATTGTATCGTTTCGACTGAGTTTCGAGTCTTGTTGTGGTTTTTCGCTTTGGTTGCTAGTCAATTTTGGTAAATGGCTTTGATTTTTTTTTAATTTTGATATTTTTGTGTGTTTATAATTTGCTTTCGGGCTCTATTCTTTTTGTGTACTAAATATTTTCTTTTGTTTTGAACTGTGGTTTGACTGTTGGCTAGTTTTTGTTGAAAAATGGAACCGCTTTCTGTTTTACAAATGAGTATGGAATATTGTTTCATATGGAAAATTTTTGCTTGTGTTTTTGTCTGGAAAAGTTTTAAAATTTATTTAATTTTAATATCATTTTATTCATTCAATTTAAAAAAATAATTATAAAATACCATAAACTCTGCATAACTTTTTAAATCAAATTTTTTTTAAGACAAACTGCCCCGCGGTTGGACATTATTCATTTTAAGCCATCTTTTTTGTTTGTTAAATATAATTTTACGGAACTATTTAGCTTGATTGTAAGCTAGGGATGACAGCTAACTATTATATCCATGCGTGATTTTTAAATTCCTGAAAACAAACGACACCAAAAATGTCTGCCCATGTGTTGGACACCTAAAACTCACTCCTATCAAAGAAAATAAAACATATTTTTTTCAATCAAATTATACAAGATTTTTCCTCTTCACAATAAGGTTGGGTACATCGTCAAATTGAGGTGTTGACCACGGAATACGTGAAAACTACCACTGTCCAATGGGTAGACATGTCCAACAGATGTGAAGGTTACCTTACATTTATCATTATGTAGTGATGGCCGTGATGCATACCTTTAAGACTTCCACTAAACATCCACTAGCCTTCAGTGGTAGTGAGTTTTTTCCACTAACACTGAATGTAATGTAAAATTAAATTCAATGTACTATTCTCCACTCTTCTATTTGATTAAAATATTTAAAAACATTGGTTTGTCCGATACAAAAATTTAAGAAATTCAATTTATTTTATTCTTGGAATATTTTCTTTCACTTTATTTGTGATTTTCAATTGCGATAACATCATTTTTAAAAAAATCTTTTTCATTTGATATTTTACATTTTTTTTCTAATGAAAAATGTTTTTTTTTAATTGGAATCAATTACGATCAACCAACCATTTATTTTTCTAAGCAAATATTTTCCAAAACTATGAATTCCAGTTGGTTTTTATCTTTTACTATTTATGTAGTATGTATATCATCCTTCAAAAAGTTTTCCCACGTTCCTCTTAATCAAATGAAGCAAAACAAATTTGAAACTCATTCATAAAAAGTTTTGATCTGAATCGTTTACGTTTCACAGAAATATTCGCTTACAACTTCATTCAGGAAATGTGCAACTTTGTATGAAAAATAACATAACATACTGAGAATGGTATGTTTTGATTTCTGTTTTTGTTTTGTTTTTTTTCTTATTATTTTTTTTAAGTTTTGCCTTGGCAAATTTGTAAACATAAATAAAGAAAATACGAGAATAGTTCCATAGTAGAGGCACTCCATTCATCCGCACAACGGCCCATCTATACACATCAGTGTTGAGCTTACCTAAGCACATTCCTGTAAGATGATGACAACAACGCAAAAAATCAAGCTTCCTGTGGGAACGTTATTTTTTTTTAAATTCTATGATCAAAACAATTTTTTTTGTGTTTGCTCTTTCAGAAGGTAGTTAGCATAATTTTTCATTTCATTTCATTCTTTTTTTTTATTTCTTGTTATTATGTTTTGTTATTTAATGCTTCTTTTTGCAAGTTGGACAATGTGAAGAGAGCAAAAAAATTTGCGTTCAGCATAAATTGCTGTAAATTGAGGACGTACGTAAAAAAATTCGCCATGGAACGTAAACAATTTTTTTTTCGCATTCTCGCATTCGTTCCGTAGTTAAATTCAAGAACCATTTTTATTTATTTTTTTTTTTGTTTGACTGACCGGCCGTTCATCAAATTACGTCACTTTTATTTCATTTGCCGGTAGCTACTATTCTCCTTATTTTTTTGTTTGTTTGTTTGTTATTATTCTGCTAACTTTTTTTGTAGATTTTTCCTTCAGCTGGTCTTTCTGTTTGGTTCTTTTGTGATGGGAGGTTGGTTTTTAATTTTTTTTTTATCAATCTTCATTCATAATTTATGCTCATAACGTGCAGAAGAAGTTCTTCTTTCAAATTGCCTTACGCACTCGGGTTTTGTGAAGATTTCAAGGACAACTGCAACGAATAACAACAACCACAACCGGTGTGCCACTTCTTCTGTTGCTGCTGCTGTTGTTCTTTCTCTCAACACGTGCCGCACTGACCGAGACCTTGAAAAGGCTTAAAAAGGGTGTGCTTTTTTGTACCATTTAACAGTTTGGAGTTGCCACTTTTTTTATGGATGTAATCCCTTATTTTCAAGACTTCTTATATTGCTTTGAGGTTATTCGACTTAAGTGTTTAGAGCAGTGGTCGGCACTCCATAGCCTCGCGAGGCCGATGGTAATCGTATTTTTCACACAGACACATTCGGCAATTCACACGTAAATGCATGTGGGCTAGCGAAATGCTTTAGGGATTTCCCGAACCAAGCACTAACCTAACCATCCCTAACCTTCTTACCTTAAGTCTATGTAAATGAGGTTTGTCTTAAGTAACTCTTGACCTATTTTCAGGTACAACCTTGAAGTACAAGACTCAACCCTCGAGACCCTTTTAAACCTGATGAACGTTACTCGCATATACAATACTTAAATCCCTTTCTTCCCTCTCATCGTGTGGCAACAATGCAGTAAATGCAATTTAAAACCTTTTACCCCTTTCGCTTCTTCGATCGCTTCTTCCTTTTCGAGTCTTTTGCATTTCTCAATGTCAGGGTTTCATTTGGCTGCTGCAAGAGCACAAGAAGTCGCGCTTTCAGCCACAAGTGGCCTTATTTTTATTTTTATTTATTTTGTTGTTGTTGTTGTGAAATTTGTTTTAAATTGCTGTGCTTGGGAAAAAGTGGGTAACCTTGAAATGTGTATGCTTGCCGAGTGGAAACTTTAGAACCCACACATGTGAAAATAAGCCCATGTATGTGAGTTGATTTGTGTATATTCGGCTGCATCCTTAAGATGTTCTTTTTTTGGTTGAGTCAAACGCTAAGGCAGGTGCTTGTTATTTATTTTGGTTGTTTTTTTTCTCATTCGTGTTCTTTTGGTATCCATTAGGATATTTAATATCATTCATAACATGTTTGCATCTCAAGGTTTCTGCAATCTTCTTTCAACTCTTTGAAATGCGATTGCCATTTTCTGGAGGTTCTTAAGAACAACTGTGTTTGGGGAGTATTTAAGATGATATCAGATGAAGGTTTTTAAAATTGGTTTAGAAAGACAGATGGAGGCTTTGAATATAAAGTCTTTTTTGTATCCTTTTTCGCAAGTATCTCCTTATAGAGTATCAATTTCTTATATTTAATTTTATGTGGGTTTTTTGTGTATTATTTTCGACCATAATTGGGTTAATTTTTGGCATAATTCTTTCCCTTTTGTTGTGTTATTGTTATTATGTATTATTATATTCTTTCCCTCATTAGCTGGTAATTTAATCATGCGGAAATATTTTACCTAATTTTGTGTTTGTTTTTGTTGATATTTACCTTACGTTTTTTTTTTACTTGCTGTCTTATCCTTTGTCTTAAGGCATTTCTTGTTTACATCCTTTTGCAAAGAACCTTCAAGCTCAGGTATTAATTACTTTGTTATTGTTTTCCTAACTGGGTTACTATTTCAAGTGACTTTCTGCCTATTAGCTGCTCGTATGTTTACCTAATTAGTTATTAGATAAGTTGAACAAGTTCTACACAAAAAAAAAAGATTTTCTACCAATTTTTCGCCCACAGTGTGACGAAATTTCTGACTTATTTTTGGTAAAAGAAAAGAAATTCTTAACCAATTCCCATTGATCATGAAAAAATAAAAAAATATATTTGTTGTCATGGCAAATTTCTACCAAGCATTTTCCTTTCTATTTTCATCGCTTGATTTTTCACGCGAATCTATTTAAAAAATGTTTGTCTCTCTGAGAGCGAGAGGCCCCCAGTTCACTTAATTGATTCACAAAAGCCATAAGGGGTTTCCGGTGACATTTCAAATGACACTTATGTATACTTATTTATTATTTATTTATTTCAGAAAAATGTTTGTCAGCGAATATTGCAAATTCTTTAATATTTCTTTAATACTTTGCAGCCATTGTTTGGTTTGGCTTATGTTTACTAATGGAACTAGCAGGAATTATGGAAATTTAAGAATTTATTGAATTTTTTTGTGCCAACAAAGTTTTTATTACAATTGCTTGGCTTAACAGTTTAAAGTTTTTTAAAATTGAAATTAAAATTGAATTTCGTTACCAAATTCACTTTTCTGTGTATATTTTACCATCAGTCCCCATCTTGTTTGACAATTTAGATAATAAATGGCTTGTGTTCGCACTTCAATTGACACTAAAGTGCTCACATATGCATGCATGTACGTCAATCATCACGTGCAATTTATTACAACATTCGCTTGAGAATGTCTTTCTCATTTAAAATCAATTTTGTAATCAATTAAAGAATAGTTATTATCAAAAAAACAGCCCAAGCTAAATGTGTTGGTAAGCTCATTTCGCTAAAAACAATCAACCAACACAATAATAAAATTGATAAATTGTCCAATCACTTGTTCAACTTGAAATCAAATATCAATTGTAACTGATTAAAGTGAATTTTCGCTGCCAATAAGAATTGAAAATAAAAAATGTAAAAAAAATCCACTTAAGTGTCAGCAATAAAAGAGAATTCAATTTGCTTTTCTTCGTTGTTATTTTTCTTGACTTATTGGTGCTATTTTTACTTCAATTTTTATAATGAAAGCGAACAATGAATACCATAAAATTACAATTTACACAAATGAAATGAACCAAAGCAAAATGTTATCAGTGTTGGGCAAATTTGCTGATTACTTTTTTGTTTAATTTTTTGTTTCTATTTGCAGAAGAGAATTAAACAATAACTTTGCATAATATGTACAAAGTCAAAGGTTCCATATTATCAAAGTTACCATAAATTTCATACCCAAATGACAGTTTGACATTTCATATTTTCCATTTCACAATTTCTGACATTTGTAAATGAAAACAGTGCCCACATTAAATGGAATTAAAACAAAGTGAAATGCTTAATGGTGTCAAGCTGTTTATATATAACTAGTTAGTAGTAAAAACCATTTACAAACATTCTGTCAAGTCTACCATAAAGTCTACTTCAAATTGTATAAAAAAAAAAAAAAGCGATAACCATATTGATGTTTGTTATCGGTGTTTTTTTTTATTCTTATTATTTTTTTATTAAAATTTTTTTTTATTTTTGTTAAGTTTTTTTTTATTGTTTTAAAAAATTTTTAAATTGCCACATCACCCATTGGTGGGTTGGTTGGGCAAAAGCTTGCAGTAATAAGCCTACTACTCAATTCGAGTGCAACGTTCTGCTTGTCACTTTTATTGCCTGAAAGTACTTGAGAATTATAAAAAGCGATAAGGTTTCATTTTTGTTAAAAGTAAATACGCAATTTTCAGGAAAATCTAAAAATTATTAAAGATTATAAAGACATTTTGGGGGAATTACTGGTGGTAAAATATTAACCAATTAAAAATTCTAGAAATAATTTAGGTTGGGTAATAAAAACTAGTTAATTATAGTTAAAAAAATAAAATATATATTGTAAAATTTAAAAAATTTCATAATTTCATAAAATATTAAATTTAAATTAAAGTTCAAATTTTATTAATTTTTTTTAATTGCATTAATTTTGAGAAAATTTTAAAAATTTCATAAATTTTTTAAAAAACTCTTGTAAATTAAGAAAAGTTTTAAAAATCGAAAATTTTAAATATTTAAAATACTTAATTTAAATTAATCATTAATTTTATAAATTTTTTAAAATTATTTTTTTTTTCTTAAAAATTTTTTTATAGAATATTGTGTATCGGTTTAAAGCTCAGTGCAACTTAAATTAATTAAGCTGCGAATATGTACAAAAATAACCTGCTGGCATACAATTTGTTGTTGTAAAAATTCGTAGCTTAATTAATTTAAGTTACACTGAGCTTGAAGCCGACTATACAAAATAATCATTTACTTAGAACTTGTTAAATATAAATCATTTGATTTTTTTTTATTTTTTTAAAATTTTTATAATTTTATTAATTTTTTTAAAATTTTATTTAAGTAAAAAATTACATAATCAGTATTCCTATTCAGAAAACAATTAATAAGGGTATTCAATTAAAAAAAGCAGTTGTGCAGATGTGCAGTTAAAACACATGAAATTTGACAGTTCATTTAAGCAACTTCGCGCTTTCGAGGAGTTTCCCACATTAAATGAATACCCTTAATATTTTACACTGCAGTTTCCAGCTATGGACTTCGGTTCTCCGCCCCTTCGCTCTTCACAACGTCATTCCGTTACCCTCAAATTCAATTTGCATGATTTAAATTAATGGCATTTATTTATGACATGAAACGAATTTGTCTTAACCTTTTCCTCTTTCTTTTCTTCCTTCCGCTATATATTTAACAGAAAAAAAAATAGGAATGAAGAAAAAAGTGGAATAATAATTTACATTGACCTTCAACTTTATAGCGAATTGTAAACAAACCGCACACTTGCACATACACACACTCATGCACATTTGTTCTATTAGAATTTCTTCCGCGCTTCTTTTGATAAGCTTTTCGAAAGTTTCAGAAGTAATCAAGTTGAAGTGAATGTTCAACCCGTCCTATTCGTTCACACTTTAGTGTGGACAGTTCAAGGTTCTAATTTGATGGAAGAAATTTAAAATATTTTGAGATTAGCTTGCAAAGTTTTTGCTTTTTTTCTTTTGGTTTGGGTGTACGAGATAATAGGACATTTGCCTTTTTTCGCAAAGGTCTAAATTCCAACTTTTTCAAGGGAACTTGAAATATTTCTAATAAAGTTTTATTCAAATTTAATTCAAAATTTTCTCAAATTTAATTCAAAATTTTCTCAAATTTAGTCAAAATGTTTGTGATGCCAAAGTGGTTTTTTGATACTTTATTTGGGGAGAACTGTGATCGATAGTCCAACGAGCACGAACTATCCGTCTAACGAGTATCAAAGTAGCAACTTGAGAGGGTTGGTCATTGTTCAACCAACGACAACGATGTGAATACCACTCATACATATGTCCCATATCATAGCAACACTTGTTAGTTGTTACTTTTTCTAAACTTCCACAAAGTAGCTATTTCCCACATTGCCGACTTTACCCAAATTTGTATGCTTCATTTAAGCTATTTTCTTTGGTTTGATTTGATAAACCTTTAAACTTTCAGTTCAATGGACTTTTAAAAATTTCTCTACAAACAGAATTACTCATACAACAACAAAAACAACTTAAATTGGTTGAAGTTGTGTGAGTTTTTTTTTTTTTTGGTTGATTTCAAAATTTTATTGTTTGCATTTCTCTTTGACTCACAATAAAGTATGAAATGTTTTCATTGAAATCATAAAGAATTTTTTTTCAATATGATAACAAACATTTTTCCTCAAGTGTATTATTGTCTTAATCGACCGTCTCTTAACTGGTCTTAGCTGGACTTTTCCACTATTGCAACATAATAGTTAATCGCTGCGTTGCCATTGTCGATTGTGTATACGTGGTAACTGTGAGAGACGGGCGATTGTGAGTGGTTACGACTGTGACTCATCATACAACAGTGAGACAATACAAATCGAAGCTTTATTTTTTTTGTTTGTTTGTTTATTTCAGTTTGTCTCCATGTTATATTTTTCGTTTCTTGATTTTATTTTTGTCTCAAGTTATTATTTTTTTTAACTATAATGACTCTGACAATTACCACCACCTGTCTACCTATCGCTGGAACCTTTTCTGTTTGTTTATATTAATTTTAAGGTTTCTTTTTTCTTACAAAAATATAATTATTTACAGACAAAAAGTTAAAAATATAATCACCATTTGCTATGACATAAGTTATACTCGTAAAAGAGAATGATTTTGTCAGAAAAAATATTATTTTTGTCATCATCATAATTAGAAAAAACAAACATTTGAAAGTCACTGCCTTTTTTTCTTGAAGTTGTACACTCAAAATAGTGTAGTTAATATTAGTTTAAAGCTGTTGACAATTAACTACACTACATGTAGAGCAAAAAAAACTTTCAAAATAAATAAAAAAAAAAAATTTCAATCTCTTCTCCTAAGTAATTTTTGCTAGTCTGGCGAAAAAAAATCATAAAAATTTAAGTATGTTTTTTGTGATTTCTGTTTTGGCCTGCATATTTGTTTACAAAAAGCATTTGTAAAAAAAAGCATGCTAACTTCCAATTGACTGTTTCTTTTTCTATTTTCACAAAAGTCTAGTATGATTTGGTATTTTTTTTTGCCTTTCATATTCATGTTGTGTTCGTAAAGTAATAAACCTTGAGGTGAAGTGTTAGTTTTGTTATTATTTATATTTTTTTATTTCTATTTGACATTGCCTTTTTGCCTCTATTTTTTGTTTGTTAGATGTGAATTTTTAAGGCTCTTATCGTTTGTACGAATTGTTATTGTTACAGTTTGGCAGTACTCGTAGCTAATGTTTCCAATACACGAACATGAACATAACAAAAAAATCACGTTCCTTTCGAATTGAAGTTCTGCAGTTGAAAATTTTTATTTCCAGACCACTTCATTGTTGTTGTCGTCTGGTTTTATACAGAATTTTGTACTTTTCATTATTATTATTAATACTTACTTTTCGCTATTCTGTAAATTCATATCAACTTTTGTCATTTCATCAGATTTGTGTCACAATTTAACAACACAAGTTCGGACATGTCATTTCGCATATTAACCAAGTTCTGATTTATTTATTTCCAAACATACGTTTTTCGTTTTAATTTTTTATTTCGATGTGTTGAAATTGCATCAACACTTCCACCTCTACCGGATGTAAACAATATTTTGTATAAGAATTCACTTTCTGGCTGTTGTTTTTCTGTGAACTTTAATTCTTTTTTTGTTTCAATCATCATTCAAAACGCATGCATCGTTCTTTTGCAGCGTTGCAATAATAATGAAAAAGTGCAACAAGGTTGTTTATATTGTACATTTCCGTCGTTTGCTTGTCTTTTATTTTGACTTCGGGTCTTTATTATTGTTGTAATTCGATTGACTTTGATTGAGTTGGATTTTGCAGTATCTGGGATTCGAACCGGAAATTGAGAAGGAATTTTCCATGCAAAATAAAAAAGTTCTTTGAAGTTTCTTCTTCGTTTGATTCAAATAGTTTTAAAAATTAGACTTCGGATAAACCTAATATTCGTCAGATAACGATTTAATGGTTGAACACAATTACAACTGCAAGCGTTGAACTGCTGAAATACAGAAATAACTCACGGAACAATTCCAAAGTTTGCAGTCGAAATTACACGTTGCCGCCACAATTGTGTTCAACCTATTAATAAAAATTTCAAATTGGAAAAAAAAATATTTTAAAGCTACTGTTTTTGTCAGGAAATTTTTCGCTTAAAATATTACACTGGAACGAAAAAAATGCCAAAATCACCAACATTTTTTTTCACTAAAAGTTTTAGAATTAAAAAAAATTTAATTTAATAAAAAAAAAATATTTGCATTACAATTTAAAAAAATGGCATACAATTTGTAGTAACAAACATTTTTTTTCAAAAATAAATGACAAAAAAATAATTTGTTAATGCATAACCTCAATTACATAAAAAATTTCTCACTCTGTCTACAGGTTTATGCTCTTTCTTTTCTCCTTGGGTGTATTATAAATTTGCAATTTATTGACTTTCAATTAAAGTGTATCACTGGAAATAAATTGCTTATTCGAAGTGTGTAAATATTTTCTATATCAGTTAGAAATCAAAGTTGTAAATCAATAATAAAAAAATTATTTATTTTTAATGAATTTTATTTATTTATTTTATCCGGTGCCAACAAGAATTTCCGAACCTGACCAGTCTCTCTCTCTCTCTCTGAAAAAGCACGAGATCAGCGATCACGCAACCACCAACAACAACAAAAACTCTCGACTCACTCGCACTGTCAATAACATAAGAATTAAAATACATTAGACTTGGAATTGAATTGTTTTCCAACTCGAGTACTTCGAGTCATATACAGAAAAATAAAGAAGATGACAGCCAACAACCGAGTGATAAAATTAATTGTCAGGCAAAACAATTAAGTAGACAATTCTTGAGACATTTGTTGAGCGATAAGCATTTACTTTATTGCTTTACTACTTAATAATAATTAAAAAAACAAATTAATTCCTAATGAAATGATAAAAAAAAACTGAAATTTCCTGTTAAATAGTATCTGGGTTATAAAATTCGAAGTACCTAATTGTCTTAGAGGTTTTAAATTATGTAATAAGAAAATTATTATTATTTTTAACCACACCAATTTCTATAAAATGACAGTTCCTTTTTGTAGGACGCCTGACTCATCTCAACTGTCATCATGACATACAAAATCGAAAAGAAACTAACTATGGCAAAGACCAGTTGAACGTGACTAGTTCGAGTGTAATTATTCCTGTCTGTTGTAGTATTTTTTTACTATTATTATTATTGCTTTCAATATTCAATTCAATTCCCCACTCACACTCCGTCACTTTACGAGTGTGTAATATGTACAAATGTACAAAATGCTGATAACACTCTGGGCAAACAGATGTCAAAAAAGTAAATATGGAAGAAAAAGTAGTACCAGCGCGAAAAGTGTAAATAAATTTTTGTTTAACAATAGGCACTCTTACTATAAAGTGTGTAAATATGATTAAAAATGCGGGCTGGTAGCTTGTGGCTGGCCTGAGCAAAGTGATAAGAAACGAAACAACAAAGAATTTTCAATGCAAATATGAATTAAGTAACTTAACTACTATATTTGATATATATATATGTATTTAAATGGAATTAATTCATTTGTTTATAAAATTTAGCTTGAAAATATTTGCATAGGTTATGGGGAATTTCGAAATATAGACCATATGGTTGGTTTAATTCGTGTAAGACTGTGTTTAAATGGAATTTTTGAATTTAAATATTTTTTATTTCAATTTTACGCAATTTGTAAGCTTGAGGTGGCAAACAAATATTTATTTTTAAATATTTTAAAATAATTTTGAATATTAATCGCTTGGTTAGAGTTTAAGTCTAGCGATTATTTTCTATTTTCTACGAATAATCAATTTCTATTTTTTATATAGTCAGTCGTTTTTTTTTTGCTCTTTTGCAAAAATCTTTTCAACTCAAACCCAATGACGCAAGTTATTTATTTTCGTACATTAAACTTATCAATTTTCCATAAATTTCGTCGATTGGCTGTTTGATTTTATTGTGGCTGTTGTTGTTGTTGTTGTTGCCGAAATCACACATATCGCCCAGGTTAAGCAACGACGGGCCGCTCGCTACCTTAAGCAGGCGATTTTACAATTATTAATTGTTGTTGTTTTTTGTGTTATTTAGCGATTAATAATATTATTGTGTTAGTTATTTTTGTTGATTTCTTTCGTGTGTGTTTTATTTTTATTTTTATTTATTTATTTTTTTTTTTTTAAATTGATTATGCAGAAAGTGATTTAATCACGTGCGTATATTTTGTGTTCATCATTATTTCGATTTTAAACTTTTATTTCATACCTAATTGGAACTTTGTTTACCAACAACATACATAGAGTTCAAAATGAGACATTCTGAGAATGCGATACATTGAGAATATTCTTTTTGATTCTGTCTAATTGGAACAAATCATAAATCAGTTATCTTCTATGCCTTTACCTAAATATTAATCAAGATCATTGATAGACAGAATAATAGTTTGTACAAGAAAGATACATAGCTTCTGCCGATTTGATTGAAAGAGATATAATTTAATGTAATTTCATCAGCTCATCACTGATCCTCTCATTAATGACCTTCATTCTGATCCTTCAGAGTGTTTATTTTTCATTATTCTAACTTTTTATTTTTGTGGGAGGTGGGAAAACCTTCTCGAGGCACTGGCGGTGCTCTTTTGGCAGTAGTGCAAGATTCTTACTCACTAAAAACCCACCCCTCTTTGCAGCTGCTTCCCCGCAAACCACCGTCAGGTATTACTTCACGGGGGGAATAGAGGAAGACTCTCCTTTTGTATCAAACGGGCACATTTTTTCTAGATGTCTTTACTCTTCCATGACTGTCGATACTATGTCACTGACCGCATCCCAGTTTCTTAGGGAAGTCAGCATCAGTGGATGATGTGACATTGTTTTCATAGCTGGGGTGCTGTTTTAGTGCATCTTCCTAAACCTCTAGCTATCGCTAGCATTTGTGGCATTTGAAACAGACATGCTGCCCATTTTCACCTTCATTGTTGGGGCAGTTTGTGCACTTCGGCTCATTTTTACGCTTGAACCTGTACAGGTGCACCCTAAAACATTTGTGACTACTCAGGAGCTGGTTAAGGTGGAAGTGTACCTCACCATGTTTTCTCGTGATCCACGACTCTATTTTCGGTATCAGGCGATGCATCCACCTCGCTTTACTGTGCTTCTTTCGCAAGTAGATCAATCGGTATCATACCCGTGATGACCATTATGGTATCATACGACACTGTTCTGAATACACAGCAGACCCTCAGAGCACTTCGTATGTAGACGATTTAAAGTTTCCGCTTGTTACCTGCCATGTCCGTGTCATCTGCCCAAATTGATGATCCATAGAGTATGATGGTCTTAACGACTCCTCTTAAATGACGCCGCCCTTGTTTCGGCACTCATATGTTAAGCATCATTCCTGCAAGTGAAGCTTGCATTGTCAGCCTTCTCAGCTGGCTCTTGAAGCTCAACTTTGCATCTAGCAGTCTGCCCAGTTACTTTATATACGGACTCCACTTAATTTTGTGTCCTCTTATAGTGAGGGTACAAGTCCTCACTAGTCTTTTTTTCTTTTGTTATTTGGACCGCCTCTGTTTTGTGCTCTGCTAGACTGAAATCTGTCTATCTATATATATATCTATATCATTCTTTCTATGTTTTCAATATCCATCGGTTTCAATTTAAAAAAACAGATTTCCAAAATGTTTTCACTTTCAATTTTAAATTTGAATTTGAACTGAAATACTATCAGGTGCCCATAAATTTGTACACAAAAGACATCAAACTACAAAAAAATTACCCAAAAATTGTTGACCTTTTCGAATACGAATACGAAAACTACAACAACATCGGAAACACATAAACTCACATACAAAGCAATCCGAGCACTCGGCGCACTTTTTTAATGCCATAAAAACCCGCCGCTGCTTTCAGAGCCACTCATCATATGCACCTGTTTGTCTATCAGACTTGCATTGTTCATATAACCTATTCACTCGCTCACCCTACCCACGACCTTACTGCACTCGAAAATGTCTTGCAACTAATTGAATTCAAAAATAGTTTCGGTTTCCCATTCGTTTTTTTTTCCATTCAACACGCATTTTCCTTTTCATTTCTCCAATTTGAATGCGAACCACGCCAGGGTCTCCCGAGGCAGGCAGTGAGGGATCAGAGGAAGGAGGATGGAATGTATTTCCTCTTCGAATATTCAGAGTTTCCTCGACAACGGAGCGCCACTTTCTCAACGCTGCTGAACGCCTGCTAATATACTCCAACTAATTAACCAGTTATGATTGTTGCTGCTCCTTTCTTCTGCCTTGACACTTGACACTGTCCGTAATTAATCATAAAATATGAAAAGTAACTGCAGCGCCCCACAGCCAAAAAGCAACCCACCCCCACCGCAACCACCTTGTGTAAAACTCAACTCTTTTGTCGAGTTCAAATTGGTTGCGGTTGAATAGAAACAGGAGGTAGCCAATGATGAGGACAACAAGGGAAGGGAAAGGGGGAGTAGCAACGCATGCCTCTTCTTGTAAAATGGCCCCCCCACATTGGTGGTGGAGTGTTGATGGTGTTATGTTTGCTTGTGGTTTCTACTTTTAATTGTTATTTCGTTAGCACGTGATTCACAGCTAATTACTTCTTTCGTCTACCTCTTGCTCGTCGTATACCTACATTTGTGCTGCTTCTTCTTCCTATGGTTTTTTTTGTTTTGCTCCAACCATTGCCGTATAAATATAAAATTTAGCCTCGACCTAGACCAATTAACTCAGGGTGATTTGATGGGCTCTCAGTTTTATGCGCTCGACGTTTTTCTCGTTTTTGTTTTTTTTTTTTTTTCGTGTTTTTCTCAAAAACATTTTTTTTTTTCTACACATACTATTTTTTAAGCTGATAATGGCTTTTTAGTGGAAAAATTTTGAAGTGCACCAATACTCATTTAACCCAAATGAGTGGTGACTGCGGATAGGGCTCGCATCACATACCGGAATGGCTGGTACGGTTTTTTTTTCTTATATGCGTGTATGTTGTTGTTTTTGAATTTTTATGGTGCAGGTCTTCAAGGGCTAGTACCAGGGGCGGTTAAATGAAAATCTTATCAATTGAAAGTAAAGAAAGAAAAACACTGGAAGTATTTGGAAAAAAAGAATACTTAAGTAAGGGAGCCTAGGCTGCCCAGTTATTGGACATGTTTTCGTTTTAAGTCATACATTTTTTTTTTAAAAATTTTTCGGAGCTAAATGGCTTTATTATTAGCTGAAGATAATAACTAAATATCATATCATGCGAGATTTCCAAATTCTTCAACAGGTCGCCCACCTGTTGGACATCAAAATTAAAAATAAAAAAAATTAAAATGTAATTGAAATGAGTTCCGTCCCCTGAAAATTGTGGCTCTCTTTGAAATCACTGGTATGCATTTTTTTATTTGACAGACCTTGCACTATGTGTCACACCAAGTTCTGGGATTTGTTTTGGTTTCGTAGTCTAATATCAGAGGGGAATCAGGAAGGTGTTATTAGGGGGGAGGTTTGGCAGAATCAGATAAATGACAGTGAGATGCTCGAATTGCGTTATATTCAGCGTCCAACATCTGGTCAGATCCTGTGTCCAACAGCTGGGCAGCTAAGCAATACCGACATGATCTTGCAAAGTTTTTTTTCTCATTTTTACTTTATTTGTTGATTTTGCTACTGTTCTCTGCACATCACTGAACCGCCACTGAATTGCAATCGCTTCGACAAGACTTGAGTTGCTTACACCGAATAAATTACAAACGAACAGAAAAAAAACACGTGTTGCTGGCTTGTTTTGTTAATTCACAAGCCAACAAACCAACAACAACATGCCACTTCTGACCTACGACGCATGCCCGCATGACTATTTCACACAACACATAAAATTAATGTGCGTGTCGATGACACACACACACAAAAACACACAGTATTTATGACCGAATTTTAAAAATAGTGCATCTTTGCTGAGCTATTTTAAACGCATTCCCATTTCGTATTCTCATAGGGCCATCAAAGGGCCCCAGCACTCTGTTAATCGTTGATGGGCGCCTGGTTGAAAGCAGTACCATATTCTTTAACTTGCTCGCGCTATGGTTGGTGCGTGTGGAGTTGGGAAACTTATGTAATTGATGGAAAATATGTGGTTATGTAAAATAAAAGTGCGTAAGATTCTTCTTGTAAAATTTCTCAAGAGCCCTTTGGTTGTGGGTCTCTTATATTTTTATATTTTTATATGCGTATACATATGTATTTTTTTTCTAAATAAAATCCACTTGCATTCAACTGCTGGGCTCCTATTCGAAAATCGATCGATTCGGAAGGGGTGTTTTTCGTTTTTTAGTTTTCAAACGGTAGAGTTTTTCAAACAATAGCTGACAAGAGACACACACCAAACTGGTACTGAAATCAATGAAATGTCAATACGCTGAGAGGCCCCACACACCACACCATGCATCGCGTCTAATACTAACCCAGCCAATAATTTTATCGTTAAAGAGCTCGTAAACGAAGATTTTTTCGATCGAAAAGCGGATAAAACAATCGTAGGCGACACACGATAACGATACGTATACGAGTCCGACTTCGTTTTTAATTTTGCATCGAAACGAGTTATCGCTATCGAACAAAAAAGTGCTTGTTAACGAATTCGTTAACGATCTCGTAAACGATCATCATTACGATACTTTTAACAAAATCTAAAAAAAAATAATTTTTTTTAAACTAGGAATTTTTTTTACTTTATTTTTATTTGCGAATTTTTTTTAGAATCATTTCTAATAACTTTTTCACAGAGTCGGACCCGGGATTGAACTCACGTCCTCCGGATTTTAAAGTATGTGTCGAGCGCTTAACACATTGGCCTAACTCAGCCATTATTGAACAAGCGCTTAAAAGTATAACTTAACAAACATTGTAAAATTGTTTTCCTAACAGTTTGAAAAACACTGATTCTAAAAATAGAAAATATCTTGCTGAGAAATCGTTATACAACTTTTTTCTAACAGTTTGAAAAACATTGGATCTAAAAATAGCTTTTCAAAACGATCATTTCGTTCGTTAATGTACTCGTAAACGAAGTCGTTAAAGAATTCTTTAACTAAGTCGTTAACGATTTCGATTACGAAGTCGTAAACGATATTTTATCGATGAAATTACGACTATCGTAATATACGAGTGAATGTCGGACTTTTCTCGAATATTTTTGATCGAGAAATGTTCGTAAAATACGATCTTCGTAAAAAGTTCGTTCAATTATTGGCTGGGTAAGGCTAATGTCTTGCCTGTGGCTTTTAATTTGTTTTTATTTATTTATTTTTATACGATCTTGTCACTCTAATCTTCCAAATTCTACATGGTTACTCCACTGTGAGTTAGCGTAGCGGCCTCACACATAGCCGAAGCGATCGTTTCATACCAACAACTACCGTAGTGGGTACTACAAATACTGTTTGTTGCTGCCGCTATTATTACTTCCCGCATATTATCGTATGCTCACATGCAGTGTTGTATTTTTCGGCATTTAGTCGCTAATAAAATTTCAAGGCTCTTTTCGTGTATTTCTGTGCGAGTTGAGTGTTGTTTTAATTAAAACGAATTTCAATTTGGGAAAAAAAAATATAATAAGTTTTTTGCTTATGGCTGCTGCTGCCTTTTTTGAGCGCCTGTTCCTTGTTAGATCATTTCGATCGATTCAAATTCTGAAAATAGAACAAATGAAAAGACCAGAGAGCGAAAAGACCTAACCTAATTTTGATCACAGCGTAGATAATAAGGAGAAGGAAGTTGAAATTGAAGTTCTGTTTTTAGTGCTTAGTCTTTCAAAATTTGATTCTGTTTATGAGGTACATGTCTGCGCATTCACCTTCCTTCTTCTGTGTGTATTCTTGTGGCGAATTCTTATTAAAATCACTGGCGCCTCGGACAGGTTCTACTACTGAATGATTTAGTACTAAAGTTTTTTGTTCATGATTTCAAGTAATTATTTTTTGTGTTGCTCTTGTGTGAATATTTGCATAGTTTAAATATTTAGTTAGAGCAATACTCGTATTTTTTTTTATTTCACACTTTTCGTCGTAGATATTTTGCATAATATTATTTATTTTTATCAAGTTTGAAGTTCTAGCAAAAGTAAGAACAAGTTATTCTCTTAAACACAGTTTGTATGAGCAAATTGTATAAAATTCAAATTTTTGTTTATCACTTTACTGTCATTTGCTAATTTTAATAATTCTATAACTTGTTGTCTTGAAAAAGTTTCACTTTGAACATTTGGATACAGATATTTGATATGTAGGTACTAAATTTTAGCACTGAGTTTAATGTTCGTTGTGAGTTCTAGAACTTAAGAATACATGAAATGGTATTTTTTATTTATATATTTTATGTTTCTAAATTTTAGTACTAAACTTTTAAGGATACATTTTTAGTACTAAAAATTTGAGTAGGTACTAAATTTGATTACTAAATTTTTAGTACCAAAAATGTGAGTACTAAATTTTAGTACTTACTAAAATATTAAATTTTTAGTACTAAAAGTTAAAGTACTAAATTTTAAGTACAAAGTTGTAGTTCAGTTTTTTGAAAAATTTGTTGGCATTAGTCTTAGTTTGTTCAAGTACTCCATTTCATCAACCATACAAATTCCAATACAAAAGTCGTGGGCCATAAATTTGATAGTTTAGAACCCATTTGGCAATTTGTACTTACTTACTATTTTAATTACTTCGTCAACAGTACTAAAAAATGTAAAAGTTTTTTTAATGCTTTCATAGGCACGTTTGGAAAGTATTAGCACATATTCTTTTTTATTACCACTTTTCTATTATTAGTTATTAGTTAATATTCAATTAACTGATATGTAGATAGATATTTAGTTTAATTTTTTTTTGCCCAAATGCTTCATTAAAATGTGCTAAATATTTGTAGTAAATATTTAATATTTAGGTGATAGAAAATTAGCAAATAAATAAAAAGATTTTATTTATTTTACAAAATAATGTGGCGAGCAAAATAAACAGATTTCAGTTGGTAAATATTTGGTGTGTGAAAAGGTTGGGTTGGATTTCGTTCGATCTCAGGTTGCTATTATGGAAAAATATTTACTTAATTATTTTCCATAGAATGTTTACGGAAAATGATAAGGTGTAAGTGTAAATGTTGATAGTTTCTGTTAAGGAATTGAGAAGTGTGAGGGGAGTAGGCGACGATTTCTTCTAAAAGTACTAAAACATTGGTACTAAATTAGTATTTAGTGCACCAACTTTGATTTTGTATACATTTAAGAATCTCTTTAAAAAAGTTGGTACTAAAAAATTAGTACCTATTCAAAATTTGTACCAAAAAATTAGTACCCTCATTTTGTTCTAAAAGTGTATGCAACGAATACCAAAAAATTCTGTTCATAATTTTTAATTAGTTCTAAAAAAAGTTATGTTACAATTTTGTACTAAAAATTAGTACTAATTTTATTTTATTAAAAATTAATTTTTTAAATTAAATTTTTACTAATTTGCCGTTTCTCTTTTATTGCAGAACTTTCAGCAATGGCGCCAGTGAAGGCAATACAATTTTACCAGAGCGACGTGCTCGCCTTAACACCGCTCCCGGTATGCGTGGTCCAGCCACGTATGGCGGCACTAAGCGTCCGTTTAACATCATCGGCTCGACGATTTCGCACATAACAGACGATAGCAGTACGGAAAGTCTCACGCCCGGCAGTTTTCCCGGCCTGGGCGGCAGTTACAGTGCGCGTGGCAGCATTAGTAAATCCGTGCAAATTAGCGATGCCAAGGATTTGCGTCTTTTGAATGCTCAGGCTCACAAGCAGCATCAGTATAAGGATGAGCGTGTAGTGTTGATGTCGCGCAAGACGCCTTTCTATTTGTTCTCTGCGCTACCCTACTATAAGGGCAAGAATGGCCGGTGGGTTGGATGAGGAGATGAGAATTTGCGTTTTTTTTAGAAACTATTTATTTTTTGTTTTAATTTCACAGAGCCGAACTACGTAAGGAGGGCCGACGTCGGAATACTTCCAGTTCCCGACCTTTGTCGGCCATCAATGATGCTCCCTTCGATCCATTCGATCTGCTGGGCATTGAGAAGGGCGAATTCGGTCAGGTGAGTGATAAAATAAAAAACACTTTTCCAAAATGTGTGTGAAGTTAAATTTTAGTAAATATCTCCATTGAACAATAAAATTGAAAATTTATTTACAAAATCAATTCACTTGAAATTGTGACCTCGAATTCAATTTATTTTTAACTTCACACTCACACATATACACACACAAAATATTTCCTCAGCTTTTTATGAAATTTCCAACTAAGCTCATATTTTCCCACACTCCATTCACTTACAGGACATTTCCTATGGCCACTTGCTCATACCATCACGTATCTACAGCAAGGAGAGCAAAAAACATGCAGGCAATTCCGGCAACACTTCGCTGCTGGAAAATCAAATCGAAATTACAAGTACGGCAGCACTCAGGAATCATGGTGTGGCCAGGTATGTAACCTTGAAATTCTGAAATAAAATTTTCATTCAAACAACCGCCCGCTCGCCCATTCAATTTGCTTCATCCAACCAACCAAGCCACTACCACCCATTCAAACCAACCACCCATCGGATTAGAAAACTGAACATTTTTATTAACGCACAAATCGTATACGAAAAAAAAACAACGAAAAGCGAACACTAACCGGCTTAACTAATGCCATCATCGATTTTAGATTTAGTTCGATTTCTCACCTCCCCCCCCCCCACTTTTGTCCATTTACACCTCGTACTCATCGTCATCATTATCACCATCATACTACCGCCAACACACACCAGGTCACCTCGAATTCAATCGAAAATATACCAACAGCCATAACAACAACAATAACACGAAACACCATAAAAGCGCTTCGAAAAATCAAAAAGCTTTTTTAGAAATACAATTACACTCTTAGGGGGTCTTTATTGTTTTAATTTTACACACACTGTAAAGGCAAGCGGTCAGCCCCCTAATCTCACACCCCACCCACCTAAAACCATAACCTCATCAAAAGCCATCATCATGTCACCTCACCTCACCTCCCTTGATTTATTGTTTATTTTTGTAATATTTTTCCTTTTTTTTCGCATACTATTTCGTTTTATTTTTTTTCTTGGCATTGTCGTCTTGCTTTACTGCATTTTGAGTGACCGCAAGTATGCCTTTTGAAAAAACTTTCTTTGTGTTGATAATTTTGGCATTTTTGGAAATATGGTTTTCTTTATTTGTTTAAAAATTATTTTCATTGACAATATTCTAACATGAGAGAGGAAAGAAGAATTTATTTTTATAAAAGTTTGCAATTTTTCTAATGAGAGGAATTTTAATGAATGTTTCTTTGTCAAATTCATTCATTCAAATTTTGCAAGCATTCTGACTCTCATCAGAGAAGTGAAATTTAAATTCGATTGAAATTTATTTTGGTGTTCTAGAAAGCTTCTATGTCAATATTAGCACTTAGAATCGGGGCCTTGCAGTTTCCTATGTAAAATGTATTGACAAATTCGAGGATTGGGAAATCATACTTTTTAGAGCGGATTGTAGAGAACATTTTGATACTTTGCTTTGTTGATTTCCGTTGATATTTGAAAATATGTCGTTGATCGACTGCAAAATACTTTTGCGACAAACTGTATGTATTTTTTTTTTCACTGTTTTAGCCTTTTTTCGATTTGCGCCCCATTGTGGCCATTTTGAGTTAAAGTAAACATCAGATTTGGATTCCTCATATCCGAAAACCCCCATTTCAGTTTCGGAAGGTCAAATTATGGAAACTTTATTATAAACAGGGACCGCCAAGAACCGGTTCTGGAACCGAAACCGGACCCGTTTCATTCATGGAACCGAAACCGGAACTGAAACCGATACTTTGTAATGTCTGGGAACCGAAACTTGATTCGATATTCGTTTCGGTTTTAGTACCTGCTTATAAATGCCATGAAATGTATTGAACACACCTTAAAGGCCTGCACTCACAGGCGCTTTCAATATTTCAAGTTTAATACAAATTTGAATTTCAAAAGCGGAAAAGGCTCAGAAAATGCACCTCTGTGCGCAGGCATATGCTCCCGATGAGTTCTTTTCTTAGTATTTGACGTAGAATACGGAAATCAACAGAGCAAAGTAGCAAACAAATTTTACGTTATTGAATGGATTTCTGTGTACTTAAAAATCGTATCGTCCATTACAAATTTCATGGACTGGAACCAAAACCATGGCAAAAGAAAGAAGGTAGTGCCGCTGTCACTTACTTTGATTAAAATGCCGATTATTTTTAGGTATGTTTGTTTGAAACAAATCAAACGGCTTTGCCACCCGCTAAAAAATATTTGAAATATTTTTCGGAATTAAAAAATTTCTTAAAATCTTGTGGATAAAATTTTAAATGTCTCTACAATTAAAAGGTTTAATGGATGTAGGCTGTATTAACATACAAATTATTTCAAAAAAATAAGTTTTAAAGTTTTTTATTTACCTTTTTTCAAAAAAAAATTGTTGCTATGTCTTTTTTGTCGCTTCTGAATCTTCAAAACTATCATCAAAACTTATTTTTGGGATGGATTATAGGCAAGAAATGGCCCTTGCCATTTTAATTTTGGCAAAAAGTCAATTTTGAAATTTGGGATTTTTTCGCAACAATCCGGTAGCCCGAAATGTCATAATCGGCTTAAACGTCAGATGGTTAAGATGGCTGCTAAGAATTGAGAGCGGCACTACCTTCTTTCTTTTGCCATGACCAAAACGAATATCGGTTGCAGACTTTCCAATATATTGGTTCCGGTTTCGGTTCCATATACTAAAAAAAGTTTTAAATTTGAAAGTGAAAGAGAAAAAACCAAAAGTTAACTAACATTGGGCGCATTCAGCGGAGACAACAGTTGTCTCCGCCCTCTCCCAGCCCTTAATTTTTCTGAATGCGTTGCTACTTCAAACTTCAGAACAACAATTCAAAAAATATTTTTTTTGATACATATTTTTTTAGGAAATTTTTGTTTTGATTTGATTATGGACGCTGGACTTGATATTGATATACTGGGACATATAGCGGGTCTTGTCCAACCGTTGCTTGTAGGGAGGGGAGATAAAAATTCTGGAAACGGCCAAAATTTCGAAGAGACGATTCCAATCTAATTGTATATTTTCATTATTTATTTTTTAACTGACTGAAATTTGATCACATGACGTAGCTCACAACAGTTGTTCAAAAGTAGCATATAAAAAGGTTGCTACCTAAATTTGGTAGCGCCACCAAATTAGTGTCATTCAGTGAATAATCACACAACTGTTGTCTCTGCTGAATGGGCCCATTAACTGGATGAGAAGGGAATTTCATTCAAATTCATAGTTTCAATTATATTTTTGACATATACCATTACAAACAAAAAAAGCAACTTGTTCTCAGATTTAAAAAAAAAGTAGTTCATTTGGTTTTTGCAAAATTTTTGATACTGTGAATTCTTTTAGACAAAGAAGAATGTGAAGTTGTAGTTAAAGTTTTAAGACCGTTAGACTGATTTTAGAATCCGAGTGAAAGTTGATTTCGCCTCTAATTAATTTGGGTGTTCTATAAACCGAGTGTTTCATTTCAATTTCACGAAACATAAAAGGGTGAAATTTAGAACACCGAAAAGTGAAATTGCAGTGATTTCATTTAACTTTCACTCGGAGAGGAAATACAGAATCTGTCTCTGAATAATTCCCTTTAGTTGAATTGTTTATTTGGTTTTATTTCTATTCCGTGAAAAGTGAAATTTAGGTTAAATTTCTAAACCAAATATCTATTTGATTTCGTATGACTGTTAAGGCCTCCTTTTACCAAAATTAAAACTCAAATTAATTGTCCACAATTCAATCCTCTTATAAATTAGTTTTATTTACGTACTTCTTCTGTTGATTTTATTTTCTACCAAAGCGAAAACACGTGCCTGATTATTTCATCATTTAATTTTAAATGTGCATTTTGTGGAATTTAAATGGCCAAATAAATATCAAATCAGCGAATAATTTACGCAGCAATTTAGTATCGAATTTTAGTAGGAATTTTTTTCTTAGTATTTTATTATTGTTTTAAGAAATCGGGGGCTTGTTAAGTGTTTTGCATATTTTTACGCAAGCTCTCCTCCAACCACATATGAACACGATTATTTATGCAGAATTTCTTCATTTCATTTTTGTTTCATAAAATTTGTATTCAAAATGTTTATATTTCGGGAATTTGCATAATAAGGGGCTCGTACGATATTTGTTGTTGTTGTTTATGCTTTTTTTTGTATTCTTTCTGAATACGATACTTGTAAATATTTTTGTAAACACTGAATTGCTGAATATTTGCTTCACTGGATGGAAATACGATTCCTGTCCATTCCTCTGAATGTGCAATTCGTTGCAAATTTTGTGTTGTTGAACATTTTGAGCACACCATGTTTGGTTTATGATTTTATTGCGTTTTAGGCTAGGTTAGCACTAAGATGAGTTTTGCTTTTAGTGAAATTTTTAAATGAAAATTGAGAAATATTTTTTTTATTAATTTTCCGTTTTGTAAATTCTACTTTTGAGTTGATCTTTTATGCATTCTTTTAGAAACTCTTGACTTACCGCGCAAATCACGTAAGAGACTTTTGAGTTCAACTTCGGTCGGCCTTCTACTGAAACCTTTGATTTTTTCTAAAAACAAAACTTTTTAATTCTCCGCCCGTCCTTTGCTTTGAATAACAATTTTAATTTCGTTTTCCAAATTGTTTTCAAAAAAAAAAAAAAAAAATGCAAAAAATATATTCTAAAAAAAATCTAAACATCTTGCAACATTTTTCAGGACAAAAGTTATAACCTGGCATAAAGGCAAATGGTAAATTTACTTAAAATTAAAACATAATTAAATTTTAAGTAATCGTTTTAAGTAATTTAGTTAAATGTAATTGCAAGTGCTTAGTTGAATGTGTAAAGTCGAAAAAAAAACAAAAAGAATGAAAAGAAAAAGAAAATAAAATAAAAAGAAAAAAAACATCTTTTCCCACTGAAGATGAAGAAGAAGACCAGCACAAAATGACTTGGTATCAGTTTTTCCACAATTTGAAAATCTCCCAAGGTTTAAGGTGTTTTAATTTTAGATCTTTCTATTACAACCACAACCAACTACTACTCAACACTAACCAACTTTCAACTCGTAAAGCATTTGCGTATATTACTTACACACTTCTCACTCTTCACTCCCCTTCCACCACATTATACATACTAAAACATAGTACATTATACATACATACATACATTAATTAATATTATTAACCTTTACTAACTATCGTACGTTTTTTTTTCTGGACTTCATCCATATTTAACTCAAAACTTAAATGGCGGATTTTGTAAAAAAATTAACTGCATGTAATCAATAAAATAAAAATAATCAAAATTTTAAATGAAAAAAATATATATTAAATTTATGTGTGAAATTAAATGTTTTCACATTGGTCCCTTGGAACTGTTTAAACTAATCGTTCTTTTTTTGGTAACATTCAGGTGCTTCACATACGATACTAGCACTCGCAATAGTGCGGCCAGTCCCTTACCCGACATCAAACTGGAGCTGGACGACAGTATCGTTTTGGCGGGCGATGGATCGCGTGGATTGCAAGTGAGTATTTACTTTTTAGTACTGTGGGTAAAATCTTAAATTATTTTAAATTTAAAAAAAAAATTTTTTTAATTTTTTTTTTTATTAAAAAATAAAAATTTTGTTATTTACTAAAAGGTAATTTTACTTTACATATCGCTTTCCTTTTTCTAGTTCCATCAATACTCAGCCAACATACTTGACGATCCAGAATTGATTGCTGGCAAACATCGTACTCTGTTGACATTCACCTCGTACATGACATCGGTGATTGACTATGTGCGTCCGTCGGATTTGAAAAAAGAATTAAATGACAAGTTCCGTGAGAAATTTCCGCACATTCAGTTGACGTTGAGCAAGTTGAGAAGGTGAGTTGAGTGAAGAGTAGATTGTTAGAGGGCAAAGTGGTCAAACTGTATAATAAGAAAACAAATATTAATTGATTTTTAAATTTCAATTAAATTGCAAATTAGAAAAAAATTTTGTAAATTTCTTTAAATTTTTTTCAGTGTTAAAAAATTTAAAAAAAAAATAATTTTTTTATTAGTTATTTATATCATTTTTGTCCAATTTTGACTTTATTTTCACATAAATTTTAAACCTTACCAAAGTTCCAATCTAACCTAAATTTTGTTCTCTTCTTCCAGCATCAAACGTGAAATGCGACGCATCAACAAGCTGGACAGCAGCATTGATTTGGTGACCATATCGCAGGCCTATGTCTACTTTGAGAAATTAATTTTGGCCAATTTGATCAACAAGAGCAATCGTAAGTTGTGCGCAGGCGCCTGTTTGCTGCTTAGCGCCAAAATGAACGATGTCAAGGGGGATTTGCTCAAAAGTCTAATTGAGGTGAGTTTCCGCTACTGTCTCAAACCATTTCAATGCATTAAATAAATTTTCTTTTATTTGCTTCTTTTCACAGAAAACCGAAAACGTTTTTCGTCTCAATCGCAAGGAGCTGATCGCCTCCGAATTTGCCGTCTTGGTTGCCTTGGAGTTCAGTTTGCATGTGCCCCTGCATGAGGTTCTGCCTCATTATCAACGTTTGCTGTACGAATCATAGAACTGGCCAAAGCGCTTTGCCGAAAAGCGTTTTTCGACAACGTCGCGGCACTACTTTCGACGCAAGGGCAGCACTAAAAAGTGAATGCAATGTGAAATGGTGGAGGAGCTTTTTTGTAAAAAAATTGCAAACTTAAAAAAACAAAAAATAATTTTTATTTAATTTTTACAATGTGCGAATTTAAAATTCACAAGCTAATACAAGTTTTGTAATTATGGAGCATACAAATTTTAAATTTCCACAAAAATAGCAACAACAACAAAATAAGAGAAAAACCAACAACAACAAAAGAACACAAAACCAACTTGTACTTAAAAAAACATTGTTTTTTAATATTAACAAATTTAACTACACACAAGCGGAAAAAGAGTGCATACTTTTAGGCTTAATTTGATTACACACATATTCATAATTAGTAAACTTTGTTAGGAAGAGATTTTTATAATATTAACAAATAAATACAATACATACATTTTACAGAACAATTTCTAAGCTTATATGTATAGCATTATTAAATTTAAATCAAACTTTTCAAATTAAATGTTAATCTTACAACAAAACGTATTCAAACCTTTTAAAAAATTGAAATGAAATTGTTTCGTTTCAAGCTAGATTTAAGCTCTGCAAACATGCTTAAACATTCAATATTGAAATTGATATAATTTTTTGGCACACACGCTTGAAATTCAAGTTGCAAGTGGTGAGACATTTTCCTCCACCAATATGATACTAAATTTGTTTTAAAATTTACTAAAAGCATAAATATTAGCTTGAATATGTAGAATACACTTTGTATGCTTTAATAAAGCTATAAGTTTCTTAACGGACTAGCTGACTTGAGTGTCAGATAGCTAATTTGGAAAGAGGGAAGCAAACATTTCAACATATTCGTCATAATCGAGGCTTTATTGGATACGAGTTTGAAATAATTTTAAGGAAAAATGTTAAATTAAATATTTTAATGCTATATATAAATAAGAATACATACTTCACTAAAATACATTAAAAAAATACAAAATTTAAAAAAAAAATTATAAATTTATATTAGCGTGTGACTCTTATAGCTGAAAGTAATTAAGCTCCACTTTGAGAATGAACTAAAAAAAAAAAATACAAAAAAAACAATTAAATTTTAATACAAATGATGAATGTTTAGGGTATTCACAAGTTGTCATATATCGGATGAGCAAGTCGAGATGGTCCAAAAGCTTTGTCATAAATTATTATTTGTCATTAAATTCATTTGTTCTCACAATTCAACAACTTCGCGTTCTCAAGTGCGTAACTATGCTCGGTACTACCAGAAATTTATGACAAATTATTATTTATGACACTATATACGACGACTTGTAAATACTAACAATTTTTTTTTAAACATTTAATAATTTTTATAAATTTGTATACAAAATGTGTAGTTGATAACACACAAATGGAAAGCTCATTTTGACAAAAAAAAAAGAAAATATAAAAAAAAATATTAAATTTTTTTTAAAATAAAATAAAACAAAATACAAAATTAATATAAATCTAAAAGTAGTCAAAGAGTTTTTCAATAATTTAGTAGAAAATATAATCAATCTTTAAAAGATGTTTGCAACTAACTTTTAAGTAACAAATCCGTAGAAATTTAAAACTTTTTAAAAAAAAAACAAAATGAAACAATTTCGTAAAGAATTTTGTATGCTATCCATTGACAAAAATATTTTATAAAAATTTGTTACTTTTTATTTCGTTTTCATAACGTATCTTTTTTTGTAACCAAGTTAAGTTTCGTGTTTTTTTATTCTTCTTTTACTAATATTATTTTTATGTTTCTGTTTAAATAACTTTTTAATAAAGACATATTCTGTTCACAAAAAAAACGACTTTTGCTTGCATTTCTTTCTTTTTATTTTTTTAAATATATTTTTTTTGGAGTAACTACAATGTATTTTTAAATACAAAAGAGTTGAATTTTTAGCAAAAATTGTAGTACAAGTTGACTAGCTTAAAACATTAACTAAACTATAAAGCATTTTAGTCCAAATACTAGTGGTTTTTTCTGAACATGTTATCGTTACATAAATACATAAATAATCAAATAAAATATATACCTACATACAAATATTTGCAATATTTTTTTTACAATTTTTTTCTCTTAAAAATGTTAAGGGTTTATTTTAAAACAATGTCATTTTGAAGGAAGAAATAAATTGCAATGGTAGAACAATTAATGGGCATTTAGCTTAATTACAGCCCTACCTGTATATTCTCTGGGAGAATCCCTATTCGATAATCCAAAAAGCTTCATTGACTTCTGAAAGATGTTCTTCATTATTTTTTCAGCTTTGTGGATTATGAAGAATAATAAAAAACTTACTTTTTGTCGAAACACTAGCGACGATTCGTGGTGCTGAAAGATAATCTTTCACAGCGGGCGAAATGAAAAAAATTGTTTGTCCTAAAACTATGCAACGAATTTTTTTAATAAAATGGGTAAAATTTGCCATGGAATTCTGTGGGCAAAAGCAATAATCTCTTAAGTCGAATTAGGGAAGAATCGAATTGTCTCATTTCATATTAATTAATAATACACTCCTTTTTTTGTCTTACACAAATAAAAAAAAAATCTTAAAAATAATTATCAAAAATTTCCAATTAAATCCTCAATAAAAAAATGTTTGCCTCAAAACAACATTTTGGCCTGGTTCTCGAACTTGATCTCAGTTTAGACCGCTATCGTGATGACAGACAGACGGATGTGGCTAAATCGACTCGGGAGGTGATGCTGATCAAACATTGTGTCAAAGTCAATATACCTTGCCTGTGTAGTGTGGGAGTATAAACATTTACAAATGAAGGTGTGGCTCTAATAACGTATTAAGCGACAATTTCTCCAAGAGCCCTATTGCAGTAACGCCCTGTCACTTACTAAGGGAGTTCACAAAGGTCTCATATTGGTCATAAAGTCATATTGTTGTATAAATATACAAAAGTCATAAAAATGTTGTTTGCTTTTTTCCATACTAAAAATTGTACGACCAATACAACCTAGCAAACTGTGATTTTCGACTGTCATACTTACTATTCCTCTCATTTTAAAGTTGTTGCCAAAAAAGTTGTAGGAATTTGTGAAAATTTGACTTTGGGACTATTTTTAATGCATAAAACGGGTACGACTTTCCGAAAATATTACAACAAAAATCGTGGAGACCACCAAAACTCTTCCGACCATCAACTTTGGCCAGATGGCCACTTGCACCACCGGGCATACGAATACCGGCCCAGAGGATTTTGGAAGCATTTTGAATGCATTAAACATGTGCAACTGCTTGAAAATATTGAAACAAAGCTCACGTGAACTACAGAATTACTTCCGACCGTTGATTTCGGTTGCATCACCACCTCCACGATTGGTGGCGTGCACCCCGGGGCCAACGAATTAGGTTAGGTTCGACATTTGAAATGTAAGAGAGTTTATTTTGAAATGAGTGCGCTCACAACGATCGTATTTTTTCAAATATGATTATATGACAATATGACTTTATGATTACTTGTGAATTACGTTACTGTTTCTGAAATAAATTGTCAGTAAAGACGTTATTAAAGCCACACTTTCAAGTTGTCAGAAACTCTCTTTTCTTTTTACTGTAGAAAGCCATCGTTTCAGCGTTTTGGAGTCTAAAAAACGCAGTAAATTACGAAAAACTATATATATACGAGCGTTACTCATGGAGCATAAACCAATTTTAATTTTGCAAAGTAGAGCTATTAATTTCTTGTTCGTAGAAATACAATAAAAAAATATTTTTAATTTGCAAAAGATTTGTTTTTTATTTTTCACAAGGATTTTTTTTATTACTCAATATGCGATTGCTTAAATTTATGCCTATGCTCAAATTATTCGATAGGAAAAAATCGAACAAAAATGCCAATGAAACCATAAGAATTTTGAGCCTCCGAAAAACCATTGGTCTCATTGGACACTTTTTCTCAGAAAAATTCCGTGGAATTGTGAATTGTATTTACTATACGCTTCACTAATCTTGAAATTCCTTTAAGATTTAGGGTTCGCAGAGTTAATTTAAGAATTGGTAGGGGTATGGTTCGAGAAACCTGGCGTATTCTCACCCACCAAGGAATCAGACTGGGTCACAAAAGGTCAACAAAAAGTCCCCTTTATTTGTTTTTTTACTATACGCTTTGCCGCAATACAAAATTGATTGAAATTGTCCAAATTCCTTATCACAACTAAACCTAAATAAATTAGAATTATTATATGTATCTTCCTATACTTTTTCTACTTTCCCATAACTGCCTTTCATTTTCTCAACTATCCGAAAATTCAATGCATTTTATTAACATTCGAAATCACCCCATGAAAGCAACGTTTGTCTACAGATTTCACCAACCAATTTTTTGCTTCCCATTTTAATTGAAAGTGAATTTCAACGCATAGCAAGGCGTGTCCAAATATCATAATTCAATTTAACATTTCCAACAGCATAAAAAAAGAAACCACTTCAAACCACACATATGAATTCTAAAGAAGAGCCCCCCTGCTGCGTTTCGATGCGTTGTCCGCTGTTGGCGCTTGTACACTGCCTAGCGCGATCCCCAAATATTTCATTGGTATTTATTGTTGTTGGTATTTCGTGTGTTATGGTTCGATACGAACAATTAGCATACGAAAATGAGGAAGAAGAACAAGCACACACACAAAGTGGTAAAAATGCATTTGATTTAATTTTGTTGGTTTTTTTTTATAAAAAAAAATTAGACCCCAAATTTTTATAAATTTGTTTCCCTACCTACTGTTTTTGCTGTTTGCCGCGCACTTAAAGCTAACTAATCCGCCCCAACAAAAGGGAGTTTTAATTTAAAATTCCCTCATCTTTTTTGGACAGTCTCTACTATAATTTTTTTTTGGAGTTATTGAATGTATTTTCAATAAAATAAACATGGAAGCATTTGAAAGTTACCTCCTGCCTGAAAGTTTTCACTTAACTTTTGAGGTCTCCTCCCCTTTTAAATGAACTCCATTAAAAATGTTGAAAAGTCTTTGAACTAATTTGTTTTTGTTGTTTCGTATTGTGTCATTGACTGACCGTAACCGTAACCAAAACCGACCCCCATCAATCATAAATCAATAAATTCTTCCGATCGATTATTTGTCATTTAACCAGGCGAGCAGCAAACTCTCAAATCGCAGCAGGTTCTTTTCTTTGGATTTTTTTTGTGTTGCTGTTTTTCTGAACTAATAGTCTGAGGGCGCGCGCACACGTTCGTCCGCCATGCGTCCAATTTCCGTCTGTCCGTCCGTACGGCCGTTTGCCTAACCGCTCTTCATTTTCGTTACGTGCCTACAATCGGTTTTCAAATTGGTTTCTTTTTTTGTATTGCAACGGTCTTATGTTCACAGCTGATTGGTTTCATGCTCAATTTGTTGCTATTGTTATAATGATTTCCCTTGTTGTTGTAGTTGCATTTGGAGTTATCGCCATTTGACTTTAATTTTGTGCGCAGACCTCATTTCAGTATTGTTTACCGAAGATAAGAAAACAATAAGTGGATTTTTTTTTCCTCCGCATTTTTGTTTTTGTCATTGGAATGTTTCGTTGCTGGTTATTTGATATTTCTGCGGTTAATACCCGACAGGGATTTCTGGTTTAATAACCACACATTGTGGCCGGTGCTTACTGATCTTTTGTCAATATTTGCTTTTCTCAGATACCATTTTCTCGTTTCGAAGTACCTGTGTACATAATGAAGTTTTTTTTTTGTCACTCCAATCTTAAATTTGCCTGAAGCAAGCTTTAAAAGTCTTTAGTATTAAACATATAGCATCGGTCATGGTGACTATGTGGTGTGCAGTACACTAATAACTACACTACACACTTGTCATTGAAAGTCACCCTCAGAAATCATCCCAATGAACATAGCTATGTGAAGTGGTGGGGGCTTGAATATACAAATTGTTGGGTAAATGTTCAGTACACTTTAAAAAAAAAAATAAATAATCACTTCAGAACGAAAAATAACCAAATTAATTGGTTCTCTCACTTCTATGGCTTCAAAACCAGAAAAAACCGTAAACGCGGAGCAATATTCCCATTTGAAAATTTTGTATGGCTCCCATGAGAGGGTTTCCAAGAGAAATTACAATTTTAATTTGTCTCCTGTACATTTTTATCGTTTTGACGTGTATTCTAATTGTTTTCGTTGCAGTATGCATGAAAATAAGGGTACATTTTTATGATTACAGGTTTGATAACATATTCCGAAAGGTTCGTTGCATCGAAAAATCTGCTATGACATTAGTTTTTTTTTAGCAAGAATGCAGAGTTCTTCTGGCATTCGATCTAAGAAACATGCGTATTAAAAGCAAGAAGCAAGAAACTCCAACCATGTTAGAGTTAGACCATTGTGACTATTTTCCTAATCGTTTCCTAAACGTTCCCTAATAAATACTACAGAGTGGTCCGATAGATCAGGGGCCAGTTCGCGTAAGCCGATACTCGACTATCACAGAATCGATAGTGCACCAAACCGATAATGCGAATTTGGTTCGAGTAAGCCGATAAAACAAAAGTCGGTTTGCTATTGTGTGAACACTTCGAAAAAGGACTGAAATCGACACATCAAAAGGTGTCGATTTCAACTATCGATCATTTTCATACTTTCTTGTTGATTATCGGCAAAATCGGTACCCACACTGTCGATTTCGCTCACTATCGGCTTACGCGAACCGGTTCCAGCAATAATTGCTGATTATTTCCTAGACCAGACACCCAACAGAGTCTTATGTGGTGCTGTAAACTAAAAGCTTTGATGCGGCAGATATCGCCATGCTGTAATGTTCTTTCGTACACCAACCAACATTTAAAGTTCCTTTACATCTTCAAATACATTCAGCACCCTAAACGATCGACTACTATCTAGAGATGATCTTCGATCAGATAGACCTCATGGTAAGTTTCGGCCAGACACCTCATTTCGTGCTCGATACCGTGCGTAACTTCTCGAATGGGGAACTATGCCAACTGCTACGAAATGCTGATCGGTTCATGCAGAGCATCAAAGTGCATCCGGATCGGACCGATTTGAAATGGGTTAATCAATTTGTATTGTCTTTTCTGCCAAAAATCTTCTTCGATCCGGTATTTCTACTTCATTCCCGTTCCATTTAAAAATGTTGTTCTATTTACATTTTGTTCCGGTCCATTTTCATTTTGTTCCTGTTTCAATTCCAGTCAGTTCCATTTCTAAGTTTGTTCCAATTTCTTAGTTTGTTTCGGTCCATTTCCCATTGCATTTCGTTGCGATTCCATTCCGCCAAACGCCTTCAAAATCGGTAAATTTTTAAAAAATTCTAAAATTTAAAGTTTTGACAAATAAAAAAAATTTTTTTTTGTCTTAAGCTTTTTACTTTTTTTAAAATGTGCGGTAATGCGTCTTTCCTAGATTTATCGTTCCTTCCTCTCTTTGTATTACCAACCTTTGTCCATACCCAAACTGCTGACTGTAGGGTATCAACATTGATAAATTGCAGCAAAAAAAAAAACTTGAAATTCGAATTTCTTTTCGCCAAGTGCTTTGGAACACTTTAAACTAAAACGAAATACCTTCAAATCTGTGTGAAGCTGAGATCGCGCTCATTTGATTATTCGTTTCAAATCGCAAGCCAACCGGTTACGACGAGATTTACAAAAATACAAATAACTTTGTTATCCAATTAAATTTAATTACACTAAAACCCAAGTCATCGTACATACGCACGCACGCCAACTGGCTCACACAGAGACACTGGCTGGGGGGGGGGGGGGTTGTGTTCGGTGTTGTATTCTGATGTGCTCCTCATTAAAAACTAAATTACCGCAATTCAGGGACATGCGAACTCATTAGTAGCTTTCATTCACCAAAATAGTGGCGGCAACCAAAGCAGAAGCAGCAGCAGCAGCATCCTGCAGCATGACTGACCCCCAGCCACTAGCCACCAGCCACCCCTCACACTCGACACTAGACCAAAAACAGCAAACCATTCCGATTGTATCCACCCCAGTTCGTTGTAGTCCACACAGCATTTGTCTCAGCCCAGCCCAGCGCCGCACTAATTAATCACTTTACGAACTGGCGGCGCATTGCAATGAATAAAAGGTTCTCAAATTACCGCAACGCAGCAGCAGCAGCAGAAGCACCGGCACGGTTCAGCTCAGCTCTTCGGCGGGCGTTTCGTCTTGAGCTGCACGTCTTTTCGTACCCTACCCCCTGTCGTTTGGCCCCACCGAACCATCCTGATGTTGCTGCTGCAGTGAGCGGTGGCAATGGCGACGGCGACTTCTACCATCATCAGTTCATTGCTCATTAGCACGCACCGCTTTTAGTTGTTTGTTTGTTGTTGTGTTTTGTTTTGTTTTTGGTTTTGTTTTTCTCAATTAAATTTCATTTCATTACGTTTTTATGTTGCTATCTCTGTCATTTACCGCTCTGAGGAAAGTTCTTGCCTCCGCTTGGTTTCGCCTTGCCTGACGGTTGTGGCCTGTGCCTGGTCTGGTCTGGGCTGGCCTGGCCTGTCATGGCTTGGTTCGTTCGGCATGGTATGGTTGGTACTCAGTTCGGTGCGGTGCGACGGTGCCTGTTTGAAATTCCGTAGTATTTTAACATCGACGCCGCCGCTTGCTGTGAATTGCTGTGCGCCTGATACCGCGCTACGAGTTAATTGGTTTGCAAACAAATTAACGTGGGCGTGTGCGTCCTAATTAGCAGCTTTTGTAATTAAATATGCCCGCAGCCACATGAACGCACACACACAAACACACACACACCGAATGACAAACACACACGAACCCATATAACGGTTCATATGAAGTCGTAGCCGGCGCTTGTCTCCACCGCCACAAAAGCCCAAAATGAAAATGCATTTTAATTAGGGTTTTTTTTGTTGTTGTCGTTCGTGTCTCTAATGCCGTAGGGTTGCCAGCTGGGCAGGGAAGTGTGAGAAAATTGTCTTGGGAATTTTATGATTGAAAATACCCACCTTGTGATAGTAGTGGACTCCTTCCATAGCCGTTATGGTCCTTATCGTAGGAAGATTGTGGTGCGTAAAATAAGGTTTTATCTCACAATCGGAAGGTATCGGGTTTGACCAGTGGAGGAAGTAGCTTTAAATGCCCCACCCATATTATGAACTCCCTCTTTCAATATCAAAAACCCTGATCGAGAATCTCTGGTCATGCTTTCACAGAATATGTGTGTGAAATTACAGTTCTCTAGGTCCACTGGTGGCTTAGGGAAGGTGACGACAGATATCCGAACAGACAATTATTTAATGTGATTCCGATATGGTTATGGATCTCGTTCGTTAGTACCTACCCTCCTCCGTTTCTTGAATCTATTAAAATCATATTCAAGGACCGAATTACTTTATTCGTGAACGAGCAACTCGTATCGTAATTTATGTTTCAATCCCGATTAGTCAATAGGAAATATCGGGATTAGAATACAAATTTGGTTCAGTCCAGTTCAGTCCAGTTCAGTCCAGTTCAGTCCAGTTCAGTCCAGTTAAATATAAGAAATTCTCCTTCTCCAATCGAAAGACCATCCTACTTTTAAATGATCCTTCTTATGTCTGGTTGTCCAATGGAAATTTCCATTAGTTAGATACGATCTTTCGCAATGAAAGCCTGAAGCTTAAATTTAATTTTCGAGGGTTCATTTCCTGCGACTGCTCTGCGGTTTTTATTCAATAGGCCTGGCTGCCTATTTCGTTCAGTAAGTGTAACCAGTCCATTCCAATTGTTTTTGCTTGATCTCGGTTGATATCTGTATTTAGTTCGTAAATCCAAATTTGAGCTAGTTTTGTGGGTATCAGTACTTCGAACTCGTTTCCGTCCATTCACTTATTGAAGACATCTCTTGTCTGTCCTAATTGTTTCACCTTCTGAATTTTATTCCGATCTCCCTCTAACAGATCGACTGTTCCTGTTCCTCTTCCATTCCGTTATAATTTATAAGTTTGTTTCAATTCCATTTCGTTCCTTTCCCATTCCGTTCCCGACATAATTTCCAACCAAATAAAAAACAACTACCGCGAAATCGGTTCATTATTTCTCAAGATAAACTCGGTCTCCATTTGGTATGGGAGGTAGGCGTGGTTTTTATTCGATGTTGGCGATTTAAATACCAGATGTCCAAATAGAACCAAAATTGGAAGTCGATAGCTCAGTAACTACGGCAGTTATCGTGTGAAATGTCGGACAAATGAACATCGCTACATCGACTCAGGAAGTAATGCTGATCAATAATCTGTCGACAGGAGAGGGGCGTTACTGGCAATATCCTCTTCCTACCCCCATCGACAATTATTTTTCGAACCGTTACATTTTTGAGTTTTCTGTACTTGAGGCAACTCTAATGGAAGAAATGGAAGTAATCCAATCAACCACAAAGCCTATACCAGTATCTACCCTCCTGCAAATGTTTGTAATATTTTAAACAGTCCATTTACTGATGCTGATAAGATAAGGCCAAACTCTGGATGGCAACACTGCTATACCCCGACGATGATAACCCAAATGGGACAGCCAGCACACAGTCAGCCAGGCCAAGTTACTCTGCTCTACTCACAGCACAATACAGCATGGCACAAGCAGCAGCAGCAGCAGCACCACCACGACACGTCCGTGAGTTTTCATTTCATTAACGAACTAAAGCCAGAGGAACTGTATTTTGTTGTTGTTGTTGTTGTTGAGGCTCTTGCTATTGCTGTTGTTGTTGTTGCTGCTGCTGTTGTTCAATCCAATTTGAAAAGGGCCCAATTAAAAAACCACAACAATTAACGAAGTGAGTTAACTTGGCATAAGTGGAAATTTAATTGGCAACAGGAAAATGAGCATTTTGTTGCACTAATGAACACTAATAAATGAGACAACACTTGGATAAGTTGCTGTTGTTGTTGTACGATAGTCGGATAGAGAGGGGGGTTTGGGCTTGTTTTTTTTTTATTTATTGCAGTTGTTGTTCAAAATAATAACAACGAGTACAATTTGAAGGGGTTAAAAGTAAGCAATTAGTTGGAATTTCGAATAGGCGCTCAGCAGCGAACAACGAGCAAATATAGAGGAAGTTTATTAGAAGACATGGAAGGCCAGCCAGGGTATGTTGAGCAGCAGCAGCAGCAGGTACGTTACCACACCATACCGCTGACTGCTTATTCCTACCTAAGCCGTACGATATGCCTGTTGATTGGATTGGGCTGACTGGCTGCCTGGCTGGCAGGCGGCGGCCATCGAGCGCACAAGCATGCGGCCGCCTTAACCATCATCAGCTTAAAGGTATTATAAATTTTGCGTTACAGTAGACATGCAAGATTTAGACAAAATACAACAACAACAACAGCAACGAACGACAACTATCACACTCATAGATCTTCGACTGAGATCTTTTCTTTAATAGCAACCATTTTTCGTTTAATTAAATTAATTAACCTTGATCGGTACCCAGTGTACAGAAAATATCAACTGGTGGCTATTAAAAAGTAAAAGATCGTAATGAAAGGATATCTATGATCGCTGAGGATCGTCAAAAAATATAGTTGCCAAAAATTTGGCAAATTTTTTTCGCAAGGATTAATACCTTGATTTCAACAGGATCACAGAATTTGGAAAAAGCATTAAAGATAAACTATTGTAAGGAAAGAAGAAAAATAGTCCTTATAAAACAAGATCCCTTTCAAAACCCATCAAATGAAATGAAAGGATCATCAAACAAAGGCACTTTGAAATCAAAAGGATCACAAGGGCACATAAAGGAAATTCAAAAAAAGGTACACACAAATACCTATATTTCAACAGGATCACAGAATATGGAAGATACAAAAGGTTTTGATTTTGCTAGAAGGAAAGGCCATAAAAGGTCCTTTACAGATGATCATAAAAATAAAAAACATCAAATAAACAAAAAATATAAAAACGGTTCCATTACAATATGATCCTCAGAAAAAAGTAAAAGGAAATCGATTTATGATCCTCAGGATGTTTGTCATCAACAAGAAACATCTGTAGATGTAGCTGGGAAATGCATGTACCCAAGAAGGATATCGAATTTTAAAGGAGGCTGAGGTCAAAAGTCACTTCCTGGTTTGGATATTCCTAGATTTATTGGTCCTTTCCAAACATCCTCGTACAAATCATAACGTGAGAAAATATTTTGGTTTGGTTTGGCAAACGACTTCAAAGGTAATAGGAGCACAACATTACGAAGGAAGACAGGATCCGATCAGATCAAGGATGATTACATTTTACTTTAACTAAAATTTTGTACTTACAATTTAAAAGAAATACACTGGAAATTAGATCCTAATCATTCTAAGGATCGATCAATGCGATCCTTAGAATGAACATTTCTATTAAACATCACTTCATTGTTAGTGATGAGAGAGTGATAAAAGCTCGTACTTGAAAGTTTAGCAAGATCAAACTTTAGGCGAACAGAGCTGCGTCTCTTTTACATATTTCCCTCGGAAACGATTCAGTTGTGCAGATGAGCAGTCAAAACATATGAAATTTTACAGTTATTTTAAGCAACTGCGCGTTTTCGAGGGGTTTCCCACTTAAATTCAATACCCTTAATTTGTTTCAGACCGTATAAATATAAACCATATAAACGGTTTATTTAAAGAATTATCTTAAAAGCTACTATGCTTTTACAATCAATGAATTGATCGTGTTGATATTTTTTCACAATGAAGGTTTCGAAAGAATATTGACAAAAATATCCTTTAAATATGAGTTTCACAAAATTGCACCCTTATCAAGGTTCAATAACCTTCTTCCGGCTGTGTAATATTTGTATGCAATATTGGTTTGTGTCTCCGCTAGGGGTGCGTAGTATTGAAATTTGCCACCAGGTGAAATTTGGCAGGAGCTGTTTTAGTGCTATATCACCACATGATTATCAGTGTACAGGATATATTTTGAAGTGTTGTAAGAAGGGATAGGCAACGCTTTTTTACGAATTATGCAGCAGAACGAGACAACAGAGAAATAGAAATTTTATAGAGCGAGGCCAACTCCACTTCTATGAACAGGCCCTCAGCTGGCATGAGTATCTACGTAAAGAAGTGCAAACCGCATGCCATGTATGTTTGTGCTGTAAAAAATATGGGTGGAAGCGATGGAAAAGCATGCGAGCTCTTAAGAATGCATGCTGGCACACATGCAGATGCCTATTTTTTGAACTGTTTTATGAAGACAGTTTCCGTCCCACTTTTATAAAAAAAAGTCCTTAGGCAAAAAATGATCCCTTAAGTGGTACCTGCTTCTACTGGTACTTGAAATACTAACATTAATTAAAATAAATTACCGAATGTTATATTACTAAAGAGTAATCAGAATTTTTGCCTAGGTATAGTAGAAAGGCAAATTGTCTTTCAACAGCACTATGGAGGTTTTTTCAATTAACATGTCTCAATCTTTTGATTTTGTTAGTTACTTTGGTCTGAGTTGTTGCTCCTCTTCAATGTTATGGAGTTATTTGTGTTTTCCTTTTACTATTTTAAAATAGCCACTTCACTAATTACAAATTCTTGTACCATGATATGCATCCACCTTCATTCCTCTAAAAAGCAAAGGGCCACAAAAAATATTTAAAAAAAAAAACGATATTAAGACCTTTACCATTATCGTCACTCTTGCTTATTTCAATGGACCTGAGTTCAGCATTGAGCTGACTTATCCGATAGCGTGATGATTTTCCATTTTTCCAAAAAACTTGTCGGTTTTCTTCAATATTTAGCAAATCTACAAACGGATCTTTACTTAATCCTCATTCAAATTTGAGTTCAACCAAAATGGAATGAATGGAAAATTATTCAATTTTTCAACAAGCGATCAGCAAAACTAGAAAGTATTTGCGGAAAATTACTGGGTAACTGGAAAAGGAAAATTGAAAGAAAATTTAAATTCAAAAAAGGAAAATTCGAAAATATAATTTCCATCAAAACGAACAGGATAACAGAAAGTGGAGAAAATTAGAAAAGATGTTGGGAAAATTAAAAGGAAAATTCAGAAATAGAAAAATATTACAGGTAGGCTTGGAAGTGAATGCAACAATCGAGGATTGGAAATTGCCGGACTACCTATTGGCCTAGCTACCTTTTTCCCAAAAAAAGATCATAAAATTTCTGTGATGACAAAGATTTCCAAAGAGGAGTTGAGATAAGAAAGGTTTTCCCTTCTGAGGGAAAAATTAGTAACGGAAAAAGATCACACGATTGAAAACAGACGATTGAATGTAAGAAGGATCAAGCACTTAAAAAAAAGGTACAAACCCTGAAAGCCCTTCAATGGAAATTCTTCAAAGGCAGTTAAAATCTCTTCTTCTTTCTTTCATTCATTCACAAACAATTTTCCCAGAACTGAGTGTTTGGAATTTCTGAAAACGATCTTTTCATTCGTTACCCACGATACTTGATCGTGAGAAATTCTTTCGCAGTTTTTGGAAATAAAATATGAAAAGTATCAGGCAATCAGCTAATAGCAAGAAGAGACCATGAAAAATACTCATTTTCAAACCGTTTTCACGGGCAGAGGTCAAAGGATGTGTGATGAGTGCAGGCAACGTGGGAAGCGATTCTTATCGGCTTTTGGTTTTCTGGTAAAAAAAAAGTGTGGGAATTTTTGTAGGTTTGTTGATTTTTCATTGGAAATTCAATACGTTTTTTTTTTGGGATCACCACTTGTTGATTTTCCATGCAGTGATTTTTGTGGGCGTTTTAAAAAAAAACTAATGAATAATGCATTTTCCAGTATTAGAAAATAATTAAATATAAAAAGAATACTACTTGAAACTGAAAAGGTTCTCACACTTTTCACTTTACGAAAAAGACGTTAAAAAACGCGTGAGAACTTTAGTGAGAAATCGATGAAATTCCCACAATTCGTATTAGGCGCTCAGAAATTTCAGTAAGAAACCTTAACATTTTAAGTACTAAAATGAGAAAAGGTCCTTCTTAAGTGAAAAGTTGTGGGAACATTTTTCAGAGATCCAAGGGAAATGCGTGTGAATTTTATTTTTGATAACAAACAACAGAACAAAAAAGAGGACTGTGTAAAATAAATATGTGGCCTGAGATAAAAATGTGTGGCTTGGGACAAAAAATTTCCATGGGAAAAAAAACTGAATTTTCATCAAACAACTTGTTGGATTGTATGGGAAGAGAAAGGAAACAATTAACATTTGTAAAAAATACAGAAACTGTGGGAAAACTTTGGGAAATCCTTTTGAGTTTGGTTTAAAAATAGTTTGTGCGTGAGAATTCTAGCTAAATATAGAGAATTCTCTGTTGCATTTGAGCAGGCTCTCAGCAAAAGTAGAAGGCAGACAAGGATTCTTTTACAAAAGGAATTCCCAACGTGGGAATATTTTGTTTACGATCGAAGCAGATCAATTTAAAAATCATCACAGGAAAGGGGTGTAACCTTAATTATGTTACTTACCCTTGGGAAAATTTTTGGAAAATTCCTAAGAAACCTTTTTGGTAATACAAAAAAATGGGACTAATAAAAAATAATAAAAAAAAACACACAACGTCCTCTACGTACGTGAGAAATTTCAACGAAGTTACGTAATTTGTCTTGAACTTTAACAGGCTGACAGGCTTTAGCAGCAAGCAATAAGACGTTTTACTTCTTATGTGACCCAAGGATGCTGGGAAGATTAAAGAATTTCGGTTACTTAACGATTGTTTAAAGGTGTGACCTTTTTTTTCGGAAGATAATAAACCTGAAATCGTGGGAAATCTTTTAGAAATTAATGTATTAACATTTAAAAATAATTTGTACGTGAGAAATTTTGCAGAAAAGATGAGAGAGCATCTTCAAAATGACCAAGAGCACAGGAAAGCCGAGCAGCAACAAGACATTGTAGTCTTACAAAATTTCATGTTTCAAGTGAGTTCAAAGATCACCTAGCAAAGGAAGCGAAAACAATAACAAAGGCACAAGACAGAATACACAAGAAATGTAAAGAAAGAACTCAAAGGAAAAACCGTTAGGCTGCTGATCGTATAACCGGAAGGGACTCATGTTATTGTCACAGGCCAAACAAAGAATTGTTTCTTTTTACCTCGAGCATGTGGAAATTACAGGAAGCGGATGTTATAAAAGGAAACTCATTAAAAATCTGGAATTGATTGTAATTGTATGGGAAAGGAATATTAAATTACAAAACAAAATATGCCTCAACATGTGCTAGAGAGCACAAGACAAAAACCAATTTCCCAAATCAAAGGAAACGGAAGTTATTAAAGGAAATGGTGAACAAAAAAAACTAATAAATAATTACATTTCCTGGAAATTTGGTTGTTAAAAAACTATTGATCTATCTCAAGCGTTCGACTGTGTGAAATGCTAAATCGAGTGTGAGAAAATTTCTGACTGCTCTTAAAAAACGCACACAATTTCAACAGGATCACAGAAAATACAAACAGGCTGTCGATTGGGAAAGTAAAATTTAAGTCATAAATGAAGCAACCTGCAGTGTATAAGATCCTTTTGAAGGTTTTGAAGGCTTTAGTTAAAAAAAGAACCAAGTGAAGCCATAAATGATAAAAAGACCTTCAAGGAAAAACCAAATGTGTTGTCTTATAAAAAAATAAAGTACCTACATACCTGTTGCTAAAAAAAAACGTAGTTCTTATAAAAGAAACTCCATTCAATGCATTTTCTGGATTGTAAAGAAAAGACCTGCTGCTAAAAATAATTTTAAGTATTTCTTTTGAAAAAGACACCCCATGCAGCTGATGCATTTCAGCTGTACTTGAATGGCTTGTGTGTTTCATCGCGTGTGTAAAAAAAATATATCAGACAGCACATTCTTTGGATCTTACAGAAATTAGTATCTTATGCACCGGGCACCTTCTTCTTTAACCTTCATGGAATTTCTTTTCTATTAATTTTTTTTTAAATAAGGTCTTTGGCTTCTTTTTATAATAAAAAAATACCAAATTTTAAATCGAATTATTTGGGATTTTTTTCAAAATTTTCACCTGCATTTTTTTCGTTTTGCCCACCCAGTTTTCTTATAAAAATCGTGAGAAACTTTTTGAAAATTGTAAGAAAATTGCATTTATTTAGAACAGGTTAGCATAAACTGAAAGAAAGCATTAACGAAGGAAGTCCTTTCAGTGCAAGGATAGCCTTTAAAGAAATTACCTGTTTGCTAAAAAAAATGTTTTCTTATGAAAGAAATTCAGTCTGGTATTTTCAATGTGATCGTCTACCAAAAACAGCTGACACACTGCGGTTGTCGTTGAATCCTTTGGTGCTTGAAGAAAAGACCTGTGCTTAAAAAAAATTCGAATAAAAAATACTCAACAACAGCTGATACAGTTCACCTGCATTTGAATGGCTTGTGTACTATTTACAACCTCACATGTTCTAAAGGATCTGCCGACAGGCACAGAAATCAAATCCAACCTTGCACCTTCCTTGGAATCCTCCAAGGAATTCCTTTCTGCTGTGATTTTTTTGTATTTTAAAGTCATTTGGAGATTAAAGGACTCTCTGTCAGCAGCTGGGAATTTTTTAATATTGAAATTCCTAGAATTTGGCTTAAATACAATTTTCAAATTGTTCTGGAGGATTATTAGAAATGTTCACCTGCACTTTTTTTTTTATATTCAACAAGTTGCCTTTTCAAAATCGTGAGAAACTACTTGGGAATTACAAGAAAGTTGCGTTTACTATCAACAGGTTAACATAAACTAACAAGGTGTTGCTTTTGAGGTGATAATTTTACAAAACTCTAATACGAATTCGTTGACGAAAATATTTACTCTAAAAGTAGAACCAATTGGAATATACAAGACTTGCCATACTTAAATACAAAATATTCGAATTGGGAAATAGAAAATATCATTTTGATGAAGTCTATGTATTTTGTTCTGCTTCCTCTAGATCAGTGGTTCCCAAACGGTGGCTGCTTTGTTCCTAATGTCATTGTTGGTATTGCTGAAATAATTTGAAATTTGTTTTTTTGCTTTTTTGTTGGTTTAAGGGATTTTTTCTTCTCCCCCTCCCCTCCTTTTTTTCTCCTATTTTCTTTTTTTAAAACCCTTTTAACGCTTTTTTCAAACGCGGATCTAAATACGAAAGTTATTCAATTCAGGACCTCAGTGCGAATATACCCGGGAACATCAGAAGCAAGTGCTGGTGGATGAATTCAATCCGAATCGAAAGGTGTAAAACGCTGGTTCGTAACTTTGGATATTTATGTTCGGGAGGTTTCTAAAGTAGTCCAGCAAGAGCACATTGAATTTCCAAATGATAGAAATTGCAAGGACGCGTTTGAATCTGTTTCCCTCCACATATTTAGGTGGACAAGGATTTTCTGCTTTGCTTATTATTAAAAGCAAGTCCAGGAATTATTTGAAAGCAAGTAATGATATGCGTGTAGCATTGGTCCGATCAGATCAAATCAATTGTGAAAAAACAACATGGATGAAATAAAAGTTCTACTATTGTCCGATGGAGGCGCCCTTATATTTTTTAGCTTTTTCGCTGTGCTACCTAGTAAAAATATTCGAACTTTTTTCGCTTATGCTTAGACGGCATTGAATAGGTAAAGTCGGATAAGAAATACGCCCATACAAACCATACAAACCAGTCCGCGAATTTCTTTATTTTCGTTTATGTTAAGAAATAATCAGCCGATTTGGGCGCCGTTTTTTGTATTTAGTTGTCGGGAATGAAATGGAAAATATCGAAAAATTATCGATAAAGTTACCGAAAAATGGTCTAAGAACGTAGAGAATTCAGTTACAAGTTTTTATTATAATTGGAGAGCGGATTTATATGCAAAATCATATGCAAGAAATATGCAAAAAAAAATGCAAGAAATATGCAAAAAATATGCAGATTTTTTTTAGGTTTTATATAACAAAATATTGGAAAAACATGAACATATCCTTTCCATCTCGTAATAAATAAATAATTGATTGATTCATGTATGGGGGGATTACAGCTGCCACCAAGTGCATCTTTGGACTTTTTTGGGTGAATCTGCCAGGTGGAGGTATTACAGCTGCTAGCATAAGGATTCGACAACATTTTCGACCAAGTGGTGGTCAATAGCTTTTGACCAGGGAGGTGGACGACCGCCTATAATGGTTTTTTTTTTTGCACGTATTTTTCTGATTTTGAAGCGCATTTTTATTTAATTATTTTTTTTTTGATGTACTTACTTAAATCTCGCACAATTTTCCCAACTTCCACTGCGTTGTGGCAGTACAAAACGTCAAAATATGGAAAAAGTCCTAATAACATATCTTACTTAGAATCCTTTGGGGCTTCCATCCCGTACTTGCCGTTAGCGATATCTGCAAAAAAATAAACCGCTCCACCTTAGTGTACATTATATTAGTTGTTTTTAAGAAATGTAAATAAAGCAGAGTAAAACGGAGCTCTAAAAGTTCAGTGTAATCTTACCTTCAATCCTGTAGTCATATTTCGTTAAAATCAATACCAACCTTTTTTCTTGGGCATATGAGTACCTACTTACATACTACTTACTTTATGCATCTTCATTCATTTTTCTACCCTCTTCATAAAAACTGCAATGTCTTGCAACTTTCTTAGCCTAACTGCATGCCTGATACCATACAAGACGTTGACGGAGTTCAAGTTACAAACAAACATGACTTATGAAAAGAAAAACAAAACAACAACAAATTAAACCCAAGAATGTCTTCAACTGTGTTCCCTGAGAAAGTGTCAAATGTCTTCAAATTCCAGACACGATCAGAGATCATCCCTTAAATATCCACTGAGTTCGAGAATGTTGACTGCTTGCATTGCCAAGCTGATAGCCTGTTCCAATTGCTAGGCCTGGAATAACTCCTTCTCATCTTACTCTTTACTTACAAGTTAGTACTAACTGAGACCTAACCGACTTGCTTACTCTTGTGGTAGGGCACGATTCTACCCAACGAAGCATGTTATTCTTGCGGTTATTTAGCTAAACGATCACTTTGCCACTGTTTGTAATTAGATCCGCTTGTTGTTGGCAAATGAGTATTTCTGGATGTTTTGTCACGATATTGTCATGTTTTTACCCAGGCGTTCAGCAAGTTCGAGAAAGTTGTAAGAAATTTCGAAAATAACATTTTCATTTGTAACCTACTGGTGTCCCTATAAGTTTGGCAGTGGACCGATGACGGTCAGTATTCACTATTTTCTAACTCTGACAGCCCATGCGATTGCTACAGTTTATTCAAATTGATTGGTCAAAGCAAATTGGTCTATTTATTAAAATATTTAGAGTTCATTAGACACTGGAGGAGTCAACTCAGTGTTGCCTTGGATTTCAATTTTCAGTTTTCCAAGTGATAGCCTTTCTGGAATGTTGTGAAGATCTTTACAGAAATTAATCGTGGATATTTGCATTGCATAACATTGCAAGAATCTTGGAAGTCATTTCATCAGGACATCAGCAAATAATGAAGGACGTAAAGTAAATAAATACAAACAATTTTGCAATACATTAAGGATGATATGATATTTTCAGCAAATGTCATTATTGGTGGTATTATTAGCTGGTAATTTCAACAGGATTACAGCAAATGTTAAATGGAAAAATGTACAAAAATATTAAAATCTTTTACAAGTACCTGATCTTCGGTTTAAAATCTATAAAGGATCTTTCATAAAACAGGGCTTTCTTTTCGATCGTAAATACCTGGTTCCTCATTCATGGAATTCTTTTTTTCAGAATAATCAAATTTAACGAAAATGTTTGTTTACTTTCAACAGGTTAACATAAACTAGCAAGATGTGATCTACAACGAAACTTTTTGTACAAAACTCTGATACGAATTTTTTGTCGTCATCTCACTGGCACAGAAATTCTAATCAGAAAAGGACTTAAACCATTCCAGATGAGAGTGAAAATTCAACAATTTATTGATTGAAATGGTTTTCATTATATCAAAGGCTGCATAAGCTTACAACGACTGACCCAAATTCAGATTAATTGGCTGGTAGGTGCCATATGCAATGAAATTTTCCCGTATATTGGCTATTTTCGGCGTATATGGCAAACGGCGATGCCACCTTATAACATGTTCCTAAAAGCCAACCTGATTCCTAATGGCTATGACATAATGAAAACCAGATAAAAGAGAATTATCTTCGATCTGACTGAAGCTAAAATACCCTGTACATGCTAGAGCGATACGTTCTTAGTGCATTTTTCGGTAATTTTATCGATAATTTTTCGATATTTTATCGATAGTTTCTATTTTTTCCCGATCCAGTTCAAAATTTTGTTCCAATTCCAGCTTGTTCCGGTCCATTTCCACTTCATTCCAGTTTCATTCCCATTTCGTCCGCGACATAATTTCCAACCTAATCAAAAAATCGTGTCCAAATCGGGTCAGTATTTCTCAAGAGAATAAAATAATTTGGCTGTCCTCTTGTATGGGAGATAGGCGTGGTCCCATTTTCAATATAGTCCAAACAGTATCAAAAATATTAAGAATGCCACATTTTTGGAGTTGATAGCTCAATAACTATGGACACACGATTACGAGTCCGACTTCGTTCTTAATTTTGCATCGAAACGAGTTATCTCGTTATTGAACCAAAATGTGCTCGTTAACGAATTCGTTAACTAAGTCGTTAACGAGTTCGATTATGAAGACGTTAACGATATTTTATCGAGGAAATTACGACTATCGTAATATACGAGTGAATGTCGGGCATTTCTCGAATATTTTTGATCGAGAAAAGTTCGTAAAATACGATCTTCGTAAAAAGTTCGTTCAAATATTGGCTGGGGATATAGATATGTATGTCTGTATGCACGATAGCGTTTGCAATTTTAGAGATATCGACTTAAATTTTTTTTTCCAAATCAAAAAAAAACTAGAGAGTGGACTATCTTCGGCTATACCGAAGTTGAAATACCCCCACACAGTAGGAAGAAGTACCTCGAACATATAAAAATGTGGTCTCCAGACCCTATTTTGAGCTAATTATAGGTGGTTTTGGAGCCCGGACCATGTCCAAAATCCATTTCTAAAAATTTCCAATTAAATCCACAAAAAAAAAAAAAATTGGTCTCAAGACCCCATTTAGACCCTTATATATGTGGCTTCGGAACCTCGGACCATGTCAAAAATACGTTTCTAAACATTTCCAATCGAATACAACAATAAAAAATTTTTACCTTTTTTTTCGGTGTATGGGAGCCACGCCCAGTTTTTGTCCGATTTGGCTGATTCTCGAACTTGATCTCAGTATTCACGAGAAAAACATGTACCCAAAGTTTCAAGTCGATATCTCCAAAACTGCGACCGCTATCGTGCGGACGGACAGACGGACATCGCGAAATCGACTCAGGAGGTGATACTGATCAAGAATATATATACTTTTCCATACCGGACACGCCTCCTTACGGGCGTTACAAACGTTGTGACAAAGTGAGTATACCCTGCCACAGTGAGTGTGGGGGTATAAAAACATAACATTTACACCCTAATGATTAGAAGGTTTGTATGCAAATACAAATTTGAGGCATACTTTTGGGGATCAAAAAAACAGAATAATGTCAAAATTATTGCAATATTGACTTTGAGTTTTAGACCTGTCTAGTTTTTTTATCCAAAAAAATATGCCACAAATTTGTATTTGTATAAAAATCCGCACGGTATTGATCAGGAACCTATTGAGAACGTTTGTATTTTGAGTTATCTTTTACAAAAAGTTGTATAAAATTTACAAAACTAGCAACAAAATAAAAATTTCATACGAAAAAATATACAATTTATTTGATACATTTAAAGGGCAAGTTACGCCTACTTTTCAAAATTTGATTCCGTATTAACAAACTAGAGGTAAATCCAAAAAATTTAAGCCCTCATATGATTAAATCGGTTCAGAAATGTCCAAGAAATCCGTTCGGGACGATATACTGAATTTATGGAACAATCGCTGCCGCAGCGAAGCAGCACAGTCGACTGCGAATCGCACAAAAATGCAAGTTCAGAAAATCGAAGAAATCACCAGGCGACCAGAAATCAACAGCAAGTGACTTTTTTTTACTTTTGCGCTCTCCTATTTTAGTTTTATTTTTCTTACGCTCCCATGATCATGTGAGTGCGAGAGTAGTGTGTGCGTGAGATTGCATACAAGGGAGAGTCACATGTTAAGTGGGTGGTGTTGGGGTGGCAACACGTTCCGCTTTGTAAAACAATCAAAGTGCATCATGCTATTTGGGCGATTGAAGCGTGCCTTGCAACAAATTGAGGAAAATAGAAGAAAAACGATTGAGTTGTTTAAAATGTTTGTTTTATTTTTAATGAATGTAATTATATGTAAATGTAAAATTAATGTATGAATAGATTATTTAATAAATAAATAAAGTTTGTCTTGTATTTCAACAAAGAAAAAAAGACCTGTGTTTCTCCTTGTATGACTTCTGCTGTAAGAAAATAACGAAATATTATTGAAAGTGCATAAAGCTATATCATTATTTATATAAATACAAAGTATTCAATCAAGTGTATTCACAATGTTGTGTAGATGGTTGGCTGCAGCCATCCATCTACACAACATCCAACCATCATGATGGTGAAAAATACCACACATACTTTTGAAAGCATCACAAGGGTCCACTCTTTTGCCCATTTGCCAGACCATCTATCCTACATTCGGTATACCGCTATCATTTTTGTCACAAGGAGGCGTGGCGTGTATACTAAGTATATACAGTGGGTCAAAAAACTTTACGTACACCTCTTGCTTTTAAATTTTTTAAATTTTTTTTTGTGCAGTGGCTTACTGACATCATTTTAATTATTGCTATTGGTATCAATTCAATTTATTTCGAATGAGTACCAAGGACACTTTGAGAATATCCTGAAAAAGAGACCTACTTTTCAAACTTTTTTCATGGGGACTCTACATATTGGGATGTGACTTTCATAGAAAATCTGTTGACCTACAAAAGACAATTCTCAAATACTGTACAAGAAGGTGGATTGTGTTGAAAACTATTGCCTATCCGGAGTTTGAATATCACCTCTGTTTTTTAGACAACTTTCTAAGCAGAACAAGGACCACTTTCTTAATTTGCTGAAAGCCTAATGATTTTCGGTTGGGAGGCAGTGTTATATGTTTTTAATAAACCTTAAGTATGGAAGAGGCTGTGCAATGGTTTTCAACAATTTGTCTGAAAAAGAGACGTATTGATCGCTTGACTTTTGACTTTGGTTGGTGTTGAAAACCATTTCACTGCCTCCCTTGCTTTGAATGCATTGGAATTATCTATTTTCAATCACTTTTCCAATTCTATGAGGCCCTAGTAATATTCAGACGGAGGAGGTTTTCACCGGTTTTCAACAACACTGCAATTGAGGCAGTGTGATTTCAAATTGCAGCACATAAGTAAAACTGTTTGACCTATGCCTAAAAATTTCTATTAATTAGTTCAGCTGAGGCAGTGTGATATCAAAATCCGAATGATTTTAAAAATGGAGTCCATTGAACGGACTCTACAAAATTTCAACAAAAAGTGACGGTTAAAAATTAAATTGACTTGGACCACTTGGATTTTCGTAGAATCTTTCTTTCGAATGTGAGGTTATGTTTTGTATCGATTTACTAAGTACTATCGATTGGCTCTTCTAATATTCTTCAAATGTATGGAAATCATCCCCAGGTTTTTTTCACATGGCTCATAGTTTTGAAAAGCATTCTAAATTTTCTGTGAGCCTGGTGATTATTCGATTTTTAAAATATTAAGAAGGTAGTGTAGATGTGATTTAAGATTCTTCAAATTATCATTTGTTTTCAACCAATTCCTATTAGAGTGAGGTTATGATCAATTTAGATTTTTTGCATGACTTTTAATGAAAAGTGAGGTTTTATCAAATCAGTTGACCTACAAAAAACTATTCTCAAATACTATTACAAGGTGGATTGTGTTGAAAACTAATGCACTAATGCCTCTCTGGAATTTTTAAATCATCCCTGAGTATTTCACAACTTTGTAAACAAAACAAGTATCACGTTCTTAATTTGCTGCAAGCCTAATGATTTTCGGTTGGGAGGCAGTGTTATATGTTTTCAATACACCTTATGTAAGTAAGGAAGAGGCTGTGCAATGGTTTTCAACAAATTGTCTGAAAAAGAGACGTATTGATCGCTTGACTTTTGACTTTGGTTGGTGTTGAAAACCATTTCACTGCCTCCCTTGCTTTGTATGCATTGGAATTGAGGCAGTGTGATTTCAAACTGAAAGTGAATGTCTTGGGGTCGCTAATTTCGAATTGGATATTGGAATATTAAAATTCTAGATGGCGTATCAAATTTTTAGATTTCATTGAAATGACGGACTTTCGTCTCCAGTTGGTGTACACACAAAAAAGAAACGTTGTAAATGGAACCGACTCAAAGTTGTTGGCATACAATCAAAATTTGTTGGCGTACAATTAAAAATTGTTCGTATATTACTTTATGGAAGACAGAGAAAGCAATTATCCAATTGAGCGAAAAAATAAATAGATACATATTAGAAAAAGAATGCAAAAAAAAGATAGCTGATGTGTTTGGTATTTCTGTAGATGTGTTGTATTGAAATATATTTATGAAGCTTAAATTAATTTAATGTAAGCCCAAGACTTTAAAAACGAGATAATTTACATTTCGTACACACATTTGTCGGGCAACATCATTTCTACTGCGAATATATATAATATTCATTACTTAGAACTAACGCGCTTCCACAAAACGCAATATTTTAATATTTCATTAAGTTTACAATAATATTGTAATATTGAAATTAATGTTTTCCCGGGAAAAAACGAGTTGAAAAACATTCTGCACAATTTTTAAAATCTTAAAATCACAATATTTGTTAATAATTAATTATAACATAGTCATAATTTGATTTTAAAAATTGTTTTCGAAATATAAAAAATGTAAAATGTAAACAAATTCGACGCCATCTTCTAGTGCTGCGAAAATTCGATTTTTTTGTATTCGATACAACCGGATACTTTCTTGTGAATACTTAATACTTTTTACGATAATTTTCATTCAATTTTGATTTGAAGTAAAATCTCTGAGTAAAGTAAATGCACGTAGCAATTGCTCTAAGACGTTTTTATTATTACGACCCAACAATTTTCATACAAACTTCCCTAAAATACCAATAATAGTATCGCATACTAATGGAACCAAGTACTTCATGAGTCAAGTGTCGAATATAAATTATTCATATATTATGCAGCACTTGTTGCTTTGAGAGCGTAAACGAGACAGCCATATATAATAATTTTTCTCTCTTGTATTAAATGTCATGCTGTTTCAGAATTATGAAATGTTTGCGGCATGGTTGCATTTCTGCATCGAGCGATGACATTGCGAATCATATGCCGAAATACGACCATGCTGGCAAATAATTTAGCAATTTTTTGACGATTAGATTAACCACAACAATTGTAGTTGTTGTTTGTGTTTTCCATATAAAATAAAAAATTGTTTTTTTACAACGTTTTTTGGTTAGATTAACCTATCTTTTTTTTTTCTGTGTAGGGTTATATAAGTCGACTTTGACGGACAGCAACTTACTTGCTTTTTCTAATTCCAAACCGTTTTCTGTTGACCTAATCTCTTCCCAAGAAACGTTTGGTGGTGAACGGTTAACGTTCTATACCCCTCTCGCGATCTAAACTTTTCGCCTTTCCCCTATCGTGAATGGTTCGTCTAGACTCTAGAGAATCGTTGGTATGTTCCAACTTTTTGGCCCTAAAGTGCCGATAGTCGTGATAGTTTTGTTATTTACATTTGGCCTGATAGAGCATGCGTGTTTCACATTTCATTAAGCTCAATCGTTACCATACGTAATATAGTATTAGGGCGGTTTTCACAGTGAGTTTCACAGTGATACTTTTTAATAAATGGTTTAAACTTTAAAGATACTTTTATTTTTAAGGCTTTATTCAAAAGATCGTAAGCAGTTAACGGTTGGTTGTGAATTATTTTTTTAATAATAAAAAAATTAAGTATATGAAATTAACTCAATAGAATTGCAAATTAGCTGAATCGTGTAGGTTAGGCTAATAAGAAAATTTGAATATAAGAAATTTGCTATAAAAGGAGAAACTCGGTTTGAAATCATTTTCTTATACTAAAAAACATTGAAGTGAAATTAACTAAATAAATTAGAATCAAAGATTAAATAACAAATATAAAATGGTAAGCAATAAAGAATTGTATAATGAAGATGAATTGAATGCCCCTGAGTGGTTGAATGGGCATTTCCTCAGAGAAGTCCTAAAGGGCAATGAATCCGTCCAGGATGTTAAGGTGAATTGGAAATTTAAAGTGAAGTAAAGAACGTACGAGTATTTTGTTGTTGTCCCAATTCGACTAGATTAAGGATTATGTGATTACACCGGGCACCAGTAAAAGTGATCACTATGCGAGCATCATGTTTCGCGCCAAGGTCAACTACACCATTGGCAAGCAGGACAAATTCAAATCAATGATCATAAAATCCATGCCCATGGCAGAAGGACAAAAGAAGGATGTGATGGGTGAAACGAAATTCTTTGAAACGGAAATAAGAATGTACCTGGAAACGATACCAAAGATTGAGGCTTTGTTGAGAAAGTGTGGGGATTCCACTAAATTGTGTGCTAAGTAAGAAAAATTTGAAGTCAAGTTGAATCGTTTAAATTTTTACATATTCCAAGTATTTTTACAGAATCCTTTATCACTCCTTGAAACCCCACCAGATTATTATATTCGAGGATTTAGTTGAGAAAGGCTATACGACCATTTCGAAACGTTGCTGTACAATGGAGGAGGTGCAGAGGGCGTTGCTGAAATTGTCTAGATTGCATGCGGTTAGCTACAAGCTGGCAAAGGAGGTGGATTTTGATAATATAAATTAGAGATCGAATCTATAACTTTTTTAATTTACAGGGTGACTCTACCATCACCGGATACAATAAAGGCTTATTTAACTCCATTGACGTGAATGAATTCGATCTGACCAAGAATTCAATAAAACTTTTCAAGCAGATCATTTCGCAGCACAACGATTTAAAGGAATATATACCGCATATTGAAAAGATCGAAAGCGGTATATTGAGGAAGTGCGTTTCGTTCTTTGATGCCTTCGGCCAGGGTGAACGTAGCGGTATACTAGTCTTGAATCATGGCGATTTTCATATGAAAAATATGATGATACAGTATAGTGAAGGCAAATTAAAGGATTTAATGTTGGTGGGTTGGAGGGAGCAAAACCTATTTTTTTAAATTAAAATTTTATTCTTTTAACAGGTTGACTATCAAACCAGCTTTTTCGGCTCAGCTGCCGTCGATGTGTTATATTCCTTCGTTATGCTACTGAGTCCCGAAATGCGTCGCAATCATCGCAATGAATTGCTCTACTTTTACTTTACAAACTTCCAAGAAACTCTCAAGTCTACAGAGTATCTAGGGAGGATACCCACAATGTCTGAGTTTCATGCTGAACTGACAAGGCACAAGGATTGGGGTGAGTTTTTATAAATTTATGTTTTACTTTTTTAGTATTAAACTTTTGTCTTTTCTCGTTTTCAGAAATTTTTATGTTATTTGCATTCCTTATTCTAAACTATGTATTCACCGACGATGATGGAGATCTTGCAAAAGCTATCGAAGATGAAGACTACCGTCGGAAACTCTTTGAGAATCCCGCACTTTTAAATGAATTACGCATTTTACTGCCTAGATATCTTCATCAAGGTTATTTTGAAAATTAAAATCAAAATATTTAGCAAAAGTATAGAAAAATTTTACATATTACGTATATGTATTAACCAGTTAAATGATTAGTTGTTTATTTAGAATAATTATGTACAACTTTTTAGTGTAAATAGTGATAATTGAGAGCAGAACAAAACATAAGATCAAAATTCAAAATAAAACTACACTACACTATGTCCACAAAAAATATGGTCATAGTGCTACCACGACGCTATGTTCGACTAGGGGGGTTTGGTCTGCAGCGCAAAGTTGCAGAGTAGTTACCCCCACTAGCGAGTTAAAGAAGGCTTTCTCCAGTATACTGAGCCTGGTTCTAGTTAAAACTGGACAAAAACAGAGTAGATGTTCATGTGTCTGCTACTCTTCCTTGTTGTAGCTAGTAGGGCTCTTGTTATTCGAATAATCGATTACCCGAATAAACCGGATACCTAACTATTCGACTATTACTATTCGATTAGAAGTATTCGACTAGTTAGTCGAATATTATGAATTTAAAAATCGAAATCTTCAATGACACGCTCAAAAGCGAAATTATATGCAATGTGCGACGCTTAATTTCGTTTGTAATCTTCTTTTTGGCAGTTGAAACTTATACTTTTGAACCGACTAGTCGACAGTGAACGGTTAATCGAATAGTCGAAGCTGAGCGACTAATCGAATATCATTAACCGAATAGTATTCGTACAAACTGTTACTAATCGGACGTTCGGTTAACCGGTTTTTTTTTATTATTCGAATAATTTCAAGAGCCCTAGTAGCTAGGCCAGAATTGCTTCGGTATTTTGCTATATTTTCATTTCCGTCTATGTCGCAGTGACCCGGTACCCACACTAAACTCACTACGTTGTCTGTACTAAGACCATGGAGGGCTTCATAGCAACTTTCTACTGTTGTGGATTTTATAGCAGGAATAAACTATTATTATGCGCTAAGCATATTGACTAATTAAGTAGAAATTTACTATGAATATGCGTCATAGTAGTTTATCCAAACACCCGGTTACTCGAATACGGTTTTCAAGTAAATGGCATTTTCTACCCGGTTACTTTCCATTTACAACAAATTCTTAAAGTTTTTAAAGTACAAAAAAGTTTGCTTTCCGGGGATGAAGTGGTACTCGGTTATTCAAACAGGGACAAAATGTTTGTCTATTTTGGCTAATTACAAACAGTTTACAAAAGTAATGCCATTTTGGCTCATTTGGAGTTCAATAGGAAGGAATAAAGATATGTACTCGATAATTCGTTTAATACTCTCTTTATAAAATAAATCTACCACTAGACATACTCGTAGGTAAAGGATATTTCCGCTTCAGTTTGAGCGAAGAGTTGAGTTCTTTACTTTGCACAGATTTCTTTTCAATTTAAATTCTTACCTACTACCCTTGTATAAAATCGTGCATCTTTCTTGTAATAACTGCCAGCCTGTTTCCATTCAAGACGTTGACGGAGCTCAAGTTACGAACTCACAAATAACAAAACTCACTTACAGCCATGACCAAGAACAAGAACAAGAAAACAATGAATTCATCCCCTAAATAATGTTCAACAACTCTGATCTCAAATCTTACCTGACTGGGCACGATCTTGAGAAGTTTGACAAAAATAAATAAATAAAAAAAACTGTGCAAAGTAAAAAAGTCTTCTTTGGAAGTAAAGAAAACTGCTTTCTAAAATCATTGCTTGCCTGTTACTTTACAAGACATTTCAATCATGATCTGCCATGAATTTTCCCATGACTCATCTTTTTTAAGGTTTCTTTCGTCATCCTTAAGACATTCTTGTTTGTTTTTTGCTATATCAAAGAAGATATCAAATTTCTTTCAAGCCTCACACGATCATCCCTTAAAAATAACAGCTGTGGTAATAATAACAAAATTTACACAATTTGCATAGTTACTAGCTATGTAAAGCTGAGATCCTATGCAAATATACCTGGGCTCCGAGTAACTCTTTCGCTTCTAAAGTTGCATAATACATAATTTCGTTATTAATCGACCGTGCATGCGCTGATGTTATGTAATTTGATCTACTTGTTGTTCGACCAATTAGTGTTTCTGGATGTTTTGTCACGATTATGTCATGTTTTTTACTAAGCGCTCAGCACTGGGTAGAAAGTGGAAATGCAAATTGAAGAAATTTTGGAAATTTTTTATTTCCTCGTTGTTACATTTTAGCCTGTGACCTGCTGCTGCTGCTTTTCTCGTTAATTGACCAATGACTTGAGGGACAGTGGCAATATACCTTTTGCTGGTGATGATCACCTGTTCAATTGCTACAGTTTATTCAAATTGATTGGTCGGGTGAATATTTAAGATAAAGTGTAACAAAAGAAGTGTTATTTCCTATAAGAAATGTAATTTCATTGGGCCAAAAGTGAAGTTACGCCTTTGGGCGGTCAAATGTACATTTATGAAAAAATATCTGTTTTTAAAAATCTCCCATGTCTTACCTGTCATGAGTTTCGCCAGGACTTCAGCTTTTTTAGATGATGGGAAAACATTTAATTTGGTGGGACAATTGTAGATTCTCTAAACCTTATATCAAATGATTTCTTTAAAATATATAAATTCTGTGAACAAAATTTGATCATATCTTTCTTTCTTGTTCGCAGTAAAACCGCATGAACCGGCATTGTGAAATCAACGCACCGTAACCGATTCATAGGAGCACATCTTTTGGAAGAAATTTAACAAAATGAAGCTGTTGCTCTCCAAAATAAATTATGAAAGAACTTGTTTCCATTCATTACATTATCAAAATAATTCTGAGATGAGGGCAGGTAAAGGTAAGAAAGACAAAGTAACAGAGAACATTTAAAAATCTTTTGTGAACGATCGTTCGATGATGACACTGTACGACAAATTGAAACATTCGTATTGAGATAACTGCAGTAGCTTTTGAGCTATCGCCTGCAAATTTTTGGCATTCCTCTTATTTTGGCGAATGATTGGACGGTATTGAAAATGGACAACGTCGGATTAAAGCCACTCTTACCTCCCATGAAAAATGTCCGCCAAATTTGTATTATTTTCGTTTATCTCGAGAAATACTGAACTGATTTGGATGCGGTTTTTTATATTTGGTTGGAAATAATTCGGGAACGAAATGGGAATGAAACTGGAACCAAATGGAATTGAACCGGAACAAAATGGAATTAGAACAAAATTTTCGATAAATATTGAAAAATTATCGATAAATTTTTTAAAAATTATAGATAAAATTTCCAAAAAATATCGATAAAATGTCGAAAAATCGTCATACCTGCCATAGAAAATAGTAAAATTTCTTTATCTTGAGAAATACTTAACCGATTTGGACGCCATTTCTTGTATTTGGTTGGAAATGATGTCAGGAACGAAATGGGAATGGAACTGGATCAATATGGAATTTGATTGGAACAAAATGGAATTGGAACAAAATTTTTAAATGGAAACGGAAAATTACCAACAAAGGATATAAGAATGTATCGTAGTCGCATGTGCAGGGTATTTTAGCTTCGGTCAGACCGAAGTATTTGATAGACTAAATTTTGCCAGACCGAGGTACAGTCTAGTATTAACAAATTAAATAAGTTTACATGCGTTTTAGAATAAGAAAAATAAGAGAAAAATTCTATTTCTGGCAGTCACCATTCGAGGACCAATAAACCAAAATAGGGCTTACACAAAAAAATATGAACAAAATGGAAAATACGCCTCAGAATGACAAAATATCAAGAAAAAACTAAATTATTGGATGCTGCTGATCCCCTTCTAAATATGCCAATTTTCAGAAAAAAAAATTCTATTGCCCTAATGAGAATGTTATAAGAACACTGACAAAAAAAAAATTCTCTATGAATGTTTTTTATTTATTTTTTTTAAATAAAATTAATTTGTTTGTGTTTTTGGGACTATATATGACACGCTTAGAATAAAAGAGCGATGAAATGTATGGAGCGTCAGTACATTTCATCGCTCTTTTCCTCTGAGCATGTCATATATAGTCCTCAATTATAATTGAGGTTTCCAAAGAAATATAGACGTAGCCGAGCAAAACGTACGATCTAACTTTTACACTCTCAGAATTGTTTCATAAATTTGTCGGACAGTGTCATCCCACGATCGTTGGATTCTAAAATTTTCTCTGCATCTCTTTCTAAATAATAAAAAAATTTAGAATTTCTTACCTGGCATACCTGTAGTGAGTTACGCCAGGACTTCAGAAAACAGCAAAACAATTAATTCGGAGTATGGAGTTGAATTTAAATTGGTTTTGAATAAAACCATTCTGTAAATACAAATTCTTTGAAGTAAATAGTTCCCAGAAAAAACTACTCACAGTAGATCCTTACCTCTCCTCCATATTTTTCCTGCGCACCCTTCGCATTAAAATAGCATCACAATTTTGAAATCAATGCAGCATAACCGATTCATAGGAGCTCATCTATGAAAAGAACATTCACAAAGTAAATTTGTAGGTGTGCTCAAAATGTAAAAGAAATAAATTTTTAAAAAATGGTAGGATAAAAAAATATCAACGTTTTTTTACAGTCTTTTATGTTCTTTAATGTAGGGGAGGATCTACAGAATTTATGTTTTCAAAATAAATTCAGCTTCAATGCAAGCTGAGCTCCTGCTGAAAATCACGGATGAGTCAACTCTTTTCGCTTTCAGATGACAGACAATGCAATGCCTGAAGATATGCTTTAAGCAACGAAGTGGAAACGATTTGTCACATTTAATCCGATTTGTCCATTAAAATTGAATTTATAAAAAGATACGGCAAACACTAGACTAAGTACTTTTAAATTTTTGGCAGCTGAATGTTGTGGGTTCACTACACCAGAAACATTTTTTTCGTATGGTGAAATCATTCTTCTCAAATTAAATTGTACGATTGCCCAATCCAAACAGCAACCAAAACTAATTCCTACAGTTGCCACAGATGCTTGCCTGGTACTACACTACCCACACGTTCAGCTTCAGTGATTTTCAAGTGGTCCATTTGTTCAATAAACAAAACATCTTTGAAATTCACCAGAATCCACTAAGTGGCAAATTTTTGTTGCTTTTTTTCCAAATTGATTTTCGTTTTCATCTCACACCAAAAAATTATGAACGCCTACTAACAAAACCACAAGCATTCGTTGCGTCTCAGTGACTTTCAATTGATCCTTTTGTTTGTGTGTGCTAAGTATTCCACAGCATTCTCAAGAATAGATTCCACCATTCGATTTGATTGCATTTCAACTGTTCAAAATATCATTTCATGAACGCCCACACATTTCGAAACGCTTCAGTGATTTCGAAATGATCCTTTGCCAAAGAACTACAACAAGGGTGAATCATCGGAGCATTGCTGTTCACAATTCACAGCTACCTGCTGTGCTCTGCGCTTGAGTACTCAGCACCATCATGGACCACTGAGTCATCATCTGTGATGCTGATATTCTGTGATATTTACAGTTTACATTCTGAAATTCTAAAAATTCTGTTATCCTGTTGAAATGCTACACTTGGTCACGCTTCAACTCTTTCGTGTGAGACTGTGATTTATGGTTCTGAAGATACTGATTTTGGTAACAGGGTTTAGAAACTAATTTGCCTTTTCAAATTTTATCTCACTTGTTTGTTTTGCTAATTGAATTTCATTAGGGGCTCAGATTTCAAAAAAAAAAGTAGTTAAACCAAAAAGAAGTTTTAGAAATATTTTAAGAATTCTTTTTTTTTTTGGTTAGGTGCGTACCTGATAAAATATTGTATAGAAATTTTGAGGCGAAACTGGTATGTTATGATGATTCAGAGATTTGACAATGTTATTTTGTTACCCAAAGACGATTTTATTTGTGTAAAAAAGACGACTTGCTTTCAGCATCCGGGTACTGCTGAATGATGCACACCTGCTAATACCGAATGAACTCGTTCCATTCCAGTGATTCAAGGCAATTTATGTGAAAGAAACCAATTTTGGGAAATATACAATTTTACAACCGCATTGTTAACACCGTGCGACAAAAATCTGTACAAAAAAAAACATAGAAAAAATGTGGTCATATAGTCGCTATATGACTAACTGTCGTAAATGACTCTCAGTCACAAACGACAGTGCGTGAAATTGAAATTAAGTCAGTTTGTCATACGAGCGACGATATTAGCCAGATTAGGTAACAGGGTTCTCACTCTACTCCAATCGGAGTAGATCTACTACTCTCGCATTGATTTTACTCCTCTAGTAAATTTCCGGTAATAAATTTCCTTCTTCCACTCAACGTATTTTCTACTCTTATTGTAAAAAATCAACTCACCAAAATTTATATTTGTGTTCTAAGGATCGTGAGTCATAACATGGGATCGGTTTTGACACGCCCATTTTTACCGCCCACAGGTTAGAAAATACGTATTTCTCTCACATTTTTTTTTTAGCAAATACCATATGATCAACAATTAACTTGGTTGCCACCTAGGACTTAGTTTCTCCCTACCCAAACAGTGTTACCATATCTGCGGGTTTTAACTTCGGTGAAATTTATACCTTTCGGTTTCAGGGAAAAAAATTGCTTATAGGATAAGTTTAACAATGCAACTATATATTATATTTTTAGGCCCAGCTAAGCAAGTCAGGCCAAGCTAGTATACGATAAAAATCCTATGTCAAAATGGGGCTTTGAGACAACATTTTTTGGAAATGTATAGAAACGAATTCTGGATTTTGTTTTGGTGGATTCGGCAGAGTCCGGTGTTTCAAATCTACCTAAAATAGGTCAAAATGGGGTTCTGAGACCAAATTATGTCCGGGTTTCTTCTAAATGGACCATGTTGAGTGGGATATTTAAGCTGCGGCATTGACGAAAGCAGCTCACTCTCTAGTTTTGAAAGAATTCGTTAGAAATCTTGAAGGATCAACATTTTGTAAGTTCATGTACAAATAAATTGTGTCTAATCTAACAGAGTATGAAATTTTACTACATGTGGGCTCTAGTTTCACAAGTGCTTACATATATCAATTTCTTCTTGTATGAAAAATGTTGTCGCACAGTGTAATATGATATTTTGGACAAGTTGTATGCGACTTAAATATTTTTTTTCTTTATTGTATTTTTCTACCAACAACATGAACGCCTTCTGCAACTATGTACACCCTACTGCTCCGGTTTCACTTCAGTGATTCTGAATTGATCTGCTCACCCGCAAAGAATTTAAATGTTCATCACAGCTACCTGACCACTTCTAGACAATAATGGACCTCTTCTGAGATATTGAAAAGAAATATTCTTTTAACAATTTCAGTTTTCATTCTAAATTTGCTGATATCCTGTTGAAATGCTACACTTGGTCACGGTTCAACTCTTTCGTGCGAGTCTGTGATTTATGATTATGATCTCTAAATTTAAATGACATAATTATGATTATGATTATGATCTCTAAATTTTCCTTACAAACTATTAAATTGACTATGGAAATGTGATCTAATTTGTTTGTTTTGCTAATTGAATTTCATTAGGAGCTCAGATTTTTTGAAAAGTGTATTTTCTCAAAAGGATTTTGAAATATTTAATGTTTAGTGTGCGTACCTGTAATTTGAGTACAAAAGGATGATTCGGAGAATCGAAGTGTTACAAAAATCTGACAATGATATTTGCTTTGTTGATTTTTTCTCCATCCAGTCACTGCTGGTTGATGTTCACCTGCTAATGCATTTGGCCCTCGTTCCATTCCAGTGATTCAGGCTACATTGGCTGAAAGTGAAATTAAAGAATGGACTTGTGATTTTTTTTCATTCTCGAAAGCATAAAATTTTAAACAAAGAATTTTAAATGAAATTCCGTCTTGTATGAATCTAATTTTCCCTACCAGTCTTATGAGCACCTACTATCATACCTTAGGTTCGTAACCCTTCAGTGATTTTGAATTGATCTACTCACCCGCAAAGAATGTTCATCACAGCTACCTGATCACTTCTAGACAATAATGGACCTTTTCTGTGATATTGAAAAGGAATTTTCTTTTAACAAATTTCAGTTTTTCTTCTAATGTTGCTGATATCCTGTTTGAATGCTACACTTGTTCATGGTTCAACTCTTTCGTTTGGTTATGTGATTTATGGTTTAGAGATCATGTCAGCTAAGATTACAGTTCCATGGAAACTATAAAATGGGTCTTTGAAATTTGATCTCACTTGTTTGTTTTGCTAATTGAAATTCATTAGGAGCTCAGATATTGAAGGAGGATCTCATATATTTAAAGGATCTTAAAAAACTTTAGTTTGAATTTGTCAGATTCACCTTTTGTTATGGTGCGATGATGATTCGGAGAAACGAAATATTTCAACAATCCACCATTGATATTTCGATTTTCAAATGAATGTTGGTTGAAAGATGCAACCGCTTTCGTTTTTCAGTACCCCAATGCAGCTGATTGTGACCTAGCAGGTAACATTGGGCATTCAATGAATTCCAGTGATTCATGTTATTTTACCTGAATGTGAAAAAATAAAGAAATTTAATTTTGAATTACACTGTCCTACAAACAGATTTTTTTTTGAAAGCCATATAGACGTTTGGATTTTTTGCAAACCATTTAACTAATCAACGAAAAAATTAAAGAAATCTAATAGCAATCCATTGAACATGTGTTGTCCAACAATGATCTTTTTTGATAGGCGATTTTTTTCATTGAGTACTATGGACATTTTCTGAATTTCATAAACTTTTTTGAATGCTTTATACAAATTACACTGTTTGACAGATGAAAATTTTGGAAAAAACGTTGGGACAAGACACGATTTGGATGCTGTTCACTCAGTGGAACCATCTAATAGGGTACCAGGCACAAATGTAGACTAGTGTGGGAATTTTTGAATGTTTTTGTTCATTAATTCTCTGTGATCAGTCAAGTGATCTCTTTCATGGGAATTGACTTTTGATGATGATGAGATTAAATAAGGAAGGTCGCATGACTGGCGGGCACACTTCAAACAATCCACAATAATCAGTTTACAGTTTGATGCATTCGGTGGAATGCGGAATGGGCTACCAGAAGAGAACAGCCAAACGAATTGAGAAGATTGTGAGTGTGTCCATGTTATGGATGAGATTTTTCAACTGGAAAGTTTTTTTTGTTTGGGTATGCTACCAAATTATCATCAGTTAAATTCCTATTAAAACTAATTCGTGAGTACCACTGCAAAGAAGCGCTAGGGCGATATTAGTTAATTCAAACTAATTCTAGGTCGCTGATCACGAATCCGAAGTCCTCTTTGCTCTGCTCTGCTACGTCACAATCTTTTTTAATGGCTAACAAATTCTTTAATACTATCTATCAGAAATATTTTGGAAAAAAATTGATCAGCATCAACTTCTGAATCGATTTAGACATGTCCCTCCGTCTGTATGCCCATCTGTCTGTCCGTCTGTCTGTCATCACGATAGCGGTCGCAATTTCGGTGACATCGACTTGAAACTTTGGGTGCATATTTTTCTCATCCAAACTCAGATAAAGAGAATCAGCCTAATCGGATAAAAACTAGGCGGGACTCTCATATACGTAAAAAAAGGGAAATTTTACAATTATTTTTGAATTTTCTTTATGGCTGCATTCGATTGGAAATGTTGAGAAATGTATTTTTGACTTAATCCGAGGATCCGAAACCAGCTATAAATATGGTCCAAGGTTTCAAACCCACCTATAGTGGGTCGAAATAGGGACCTGAGATGAATTATTTATGTTCGAGGTACTTCCAAATCAGTGCTCGGCCCTCCGTAGCCTCGCGAAGCCGACGATAATCGAATTTTTCACACAGACACGTTTGGCAATTCACACGCATGATAAAGCTGTTTGATCAAAGCGTGCTTTAACTGCAGTCAGACTCTGCTTGACCGTTTACTTATTGCTCGCCTTAACAGGAATTTGACTGATGATAATTTGGTAGCATACCAAAAAAAAAAATTTCCAGACGGAAAATCTTATCATAACATGGACACACACACAATCTTCTCACTTCGTTTGGCTGTTCTCTTCTGGTTGCCCATTCCGCATTCCACCGAATGCATCAAACTGTAAACTAATGGTTGTGGATCTTTTGAAGTGTGCCAACTAGTCATGCGACCTTCCTTCTTTACTCTCATCATCAGCAAAAGTCAATTCCCATGAAAGAGATCACTTGACTGATCACAGAAACTGAATTAAGCAAAAAAAAATATTCAAAAATTCCCACACTAGTCTACATTTGTGGCTGGTACCCTATTAGATGGTTCCACTGAGTAAACAGCATCCGAATCGTGAGTGGGTTTTTTAAAATTTTATTGGAAATGAAGCGAGAACAAAATGGGAATGTCAATGAACCCGGATTGAAAATGAAATGAAACCAACTTTGAAAAGGAACGTAACGCGAATGGAACCGGAAGTTTACTGAAAATGGACCGAAACAATATGGAAATAGAACAAATTTTTAAATGGAAACTATCAAAAATTTACCAAAGAACATATCGTTTTCGTATATGTAGGGTATTTCAGCTTCGGTCTGACCGATAAGGTTGGAAATAAATCTAGTCATATTTGAGCATAAAGTACAACAAACTCGTGATCAGCGACCCCAAGTTACTAAGTAAAGGTAGACAGATCTGGTCCATGGGTGGTTTTTTTCTGTTGTAGAACAGTGGCTTAGTAAGGTGAACATTTGGTTTCCTTTTCTCTATTCCTAACCATTTTATGTACTTTTCTATTGCCGTTTCACTTCAGTGATTTCGAATTGATCCTACCACAATAAAAGTCTCGCTCGGATACCTTCCTTTATACAGACAAATGTACATTGAAAGGAATTTTATAAACTATTTCTAAATATCTTTCTGTATTCTCTGATATCCTGCTGAAATGCTACTCACGGTCATGGTTCAACACTTTCGGTTGATGTCACCTTATGTTTAGAAACTTATTTAGAAACTATAAAATGGACTTTTGGAATACAAAGACATTTGTTTGTTTTGCTAATTGAAATTCATTAGGAACTCAGATTTTTCGAGTGGACTATTTTTTGGTAAAGGATCTTGTTCCAAAAATGTTTCATGGAATTTTTCATATTTTTGTAGCCACGTACCTGCTGTTAAGTGATGATGATGATGATGCTATTTCAAGTTGCCCAAGATCGTGTCTTTTCTTCATCTGTACTGTGTCTTGATGGGCCTCTTGCTAATATAATAGGCCCACGTTCCATGCCAGCGATTCATGTGAATTTAGCTGATACCGAAAGTAAAGAAGGGAATTCTAATTTTGGCTCTTCCATTCACATACAATTTTCATGTTCTCCTATACCGACGTTTCATGCCAGTGATTTTGTATAAATCCGTCCACAATAGAATCAAAAATGGTGTAGTTCAAATGGACCTCCTGTGAGATATCAATGAAAATTCAAAGCAAATACTAGACTCCTTTGTAAAACTCATACACAAAATGCTGATATCCTGTTGGAATGCTACACTTGTTCATGGTTCAACTCTTTCGTTTGGTTATGTGATTTATGGTTTAGAGATCATGTCAGCTAAGATTACAGTTCCATGGAAACTATATAATGGACCTTTGAAATTTGATCTCACTTGTTTGTTTTGCTAATTGAAATTCATTAGGAGCTCAGATATCTTAGGAGTGGATTTACTTTAAAGGATCTTGAAAAAAATTTTTTTTAATTTTTCAGACTTATCCGATGATGATTCGGAGAAACGAAATATTACAACAATCTGCTATTGATATTTCGGTTTTCAAAAGAATGTTGGTTGAAAGAAGCAACCTTTTCATTTTTCAGTACCCCAACGCAGCTGATGGGTGACCTAGCAGGTAACATTGGGCATTCAGTAAATTCCAGTGATTCATGGCAGGTAAAAACCTGCAAGTGAAAAAGATAATTAAACTTTATTTTCAATTACACTGTCCTACAAACGGATTTTTTGGGAAACCATATTAATACACTGAGGGGAAAAAATAGTGAAATCAAATGAAAACGTATTTGATAGTGCTCCTAAGCTGGTTTTGTTTAAATCGAATATGCGCGTATTTAAAATTGTGTTAAATATGTAAATATTTAACTTAAAAATGGAAATGTTTTATCTTTTTATACCCCCATAAGGAGGCGTGTCCGGTAGTTTTGATCAGCATCACCTCTTGAGTCGATTAAGCGATGTCCGTCTGCCTGTCCGTCCGTCTGTCCGTCTGCACGATTGCGGTCGCAGTTTTGGAGTGTCTTTTTTATTTCTGTATTCGATTAGAAATGTTTGGAAATGGATTTTTAACATGGTCGGAGCTTCCAAGCCTTCATTAAATAGGTCAAAATGGGGTCTTGAGATACAAATTTTTTTTTTGGTGGATTGGAAATTTTTAGAAACGGATTTTGAACGTGGTTCGAGTCTACTAATTTTTTTCGAAAATGTTTAATTTTTTTAAAGTTTTTAGATTATATTTGTGACAGAAAAAATAAAAAAAAATTTTTAAATGATCGAAAAAATTCGAAAATGTTCGAAAAAATTCGAACATTGAAATAACTAAAATAATTCATTTTTGTTTACTTGATGCACGAATTAATAGGAATTTGACTAATATATAATATATATACCCAAAAAAAAACTTTCCACTTGAAAAATCTCATCCATAACATGGACACACACACACAATCTTCTCACTTCGTTTGGCTGTTCTCTTCTGGAAGCCCATTCCGCATTCCACCGAATGCATCAAACTGTAAACTAATGGTTGTGGATCTTTTCAAGTGTGCCAACTAGTCATGCGACCTTCCTTCTTTAATCTCATCATCCGCAAAAGTCAATTCCCATGAAAGAGATCACTTGACTGATCACAGAAACTGAATTAATGAACAAAAACATTCAAAAATTCCCACACTAGTCTACATTTGTGGCTGGTACCCTATTCAATGGTTCCACTGAGTGAACAGCATCCGAATCGTGAGTGGGTTTTTTTTTTTAACTTTGTTGGAGGTGAAGTGAGAACGAAATGGGAATGAGCCGGAACGAATTGCAAATGAAACAAACTTGGAAAAGGAACGGAATTTGAATGGAACCGGAAGTAAACCGGAACAAAAGGGAAATAGAATTACTCTATAAATGGACAGTATCGAAAGTTTATCAAAGAACGTATAGTTTTCTTAATGTAGGGTATTTTAGCTTCGGCTTGACCGAAGCTGGTTCTTTTAATAATTCCATTTGAGGTTTGAAATAAATCTCATCTGAGCATAAAGTAGTAAAAAATCGTGATCAGCGACCCCATGTTACTAAGTACAATCTGGTCCATGAGTGTTTTTTTTTCTGCTGTAGAACAGTGTCGTTGATTGGCTTAGTAAGGTGAACATTTGGTTTCCTTTTCTCTATTCCTAACCATTTTATGTACTTTTCTATTGCCGTTTCACTTCAGTGATTTCGAATTGATCCTACCACAATAGAAGTCTCGCTCGGATACCTTCCTTTATACAGACAAATGTACATTGAAAGGAATTTTGTAAACTATTTCAAAATATCTTTCTGTATTCGCTGATATCCTGCTGAAATGCTACTCACGGTCATGGTTCAACTCTTTCGGATGATGTCATCCGTAAACTTATTAAGAAACTATAAAATTGACTTTTGGAATACAAAGACATTTGTTTGTTTTGCTAATAGAAATTCATTAGGAACTCAGAGGTTTCGAGTATTTTTGGATGAAAGGATCTTGTTCCAAAAATGTTTTATGGAATTTTTCATATTTATGTAGTTACATACCTGCTGTTAAGTGATGATGCTATTTCAAGTTGCCCAAGATCGTGTGAATCTTTTCTTCATCTGTACTGTGTCTTGATGGGCCTCTTGCTAATATAATAGGCCCACTTTCCATGCCAGCGATTCAAGTGAATTTAGCTGAAACCGAAAGTAGAGTAAAGTAGGGAATTCTAATTTTTCCATTCACATAAAAATTTTATGTTCTCCTATACCGACGTTTCATGCCAGTGATGCCCACAATAGAATCGAAAATGGTGTAGAACAACCGGTTCATAGTTCAAATGGACCTCCTGTGAGATATAAATGAAAATTCAAAGCGAATATTAGACTCCTTTGTAAAACTCATACCCAAAATGCTGATATCCTGTTGAAATGCTACACTTGGTCACGCTCTAACTCTTTCCGCAGGCTGTGATTTATGGCGTAGAGATTATCCGTTATAGCTAATTCGTGGAAATATTGAAAAATTCTAGAAGTTTTTAGAGAATTGTTGTGATTTGTTTGTTTTGATTATTGAATTTCATTAGGCGGCCAGAGTTTTTAAAACGCAAACTGAAAGGGATATTTTGGAAATTTAAAATTGAGATTTTGTAAAGAAACATTCTTTTCAACCATTCTTTAAAAGTTCTTACCTGCTACTTCGAATATTGGTTTGAATATCTTCCTCATGTGAAGAGATTCCATTCCAGATTCTTTGTAAGAAATAAACATTTCTGTGCTCCTATTGGTATGCTACACTTGTTCACGCCTCCATCCTTTTGTTCAATTGTTTGGTGAAATTGAAAAGAAACTGAATTTCCATTGTTTGGATTTTTTTCTATTTTACTTTCACTTTCGTTTCACGTTGTTTGGAGCGATCAGGTTAAGTTAGGTTAGGTTGAGCATCGATTTTAAAACTCTGAAATAGCTTCACCCATGAAATCTTTTGAAACCTGTTTCGCTTTGGTTTCGTTTAAATAAGGTCAAAGGTTATGTTATCAATTCTGAACGCCTAGTGAATTGTTACACTTTATTCAAATCTATTTAACCCAAGGGCAAGGGTTAATGCGATTATGTTAATGGTCACACAAGAGGGATTAACTATTTAAATTCGATATGATGATGGTTATGGGGAAACAAATCTCTTTAAAAATAACTTAAAAATCTATTTTCGTGTGAATTTTCTATTTTTGTTTAAATAATTGCATGTTTTCAATTAGGTGATCAGGAAACTGAAAAAGAAGATAAATATTTTGGATATGGTAAATGGTAATTTTTTTGAATTTTTTATCTTAAAAGTGTAATTTTTTACAAGAGACTTCAAATATATAGAAAAAATTTATTTTAGGAAAATTCTGAGAATTTTCCTTTTTTCTACAGCCATTTTAAATTAGTGAACATAAACTGTTCCCCTGGGATGCTGTTGCACTCTACTGAACATGTGCGCTCAGCGGGGGGGGGGGCGATCCACATGATATTTTTGAGATAACATTTTAAAAAATCTTTAAGACATTTTTCTGTTTACCTAGCAGGCAGTTCCACACCATTGAACATGTGTTTTTTAACACTGACCTTTTTTTGGTAGGCCTTTTTTTTTAGAAGATCCATTGTACATTTTTTTTTTGAATCTTCTTCATCCTTTAATTCTGAACACCTATTGGAATGCTTTAGTTTATACAAATTATGTATAAAAATTCATTAATTTTTGTTTACTTATTGCCCACCCCAATATGAATTTGACTTATGATGCTTTAACTTTGGTTGACAGTTGCTTGCCCAAAAATTCTTTCAAAGAATTCGAAAAAAAATTTCTCATCCATAACATGGACCCCCACACAATCTTCGCACTTCGTTTGGCTGTTCTCTTCTGGTAGCCCAGGCCGCATTTCGCTGAATGCATCAAACCATAAACTGATTATTGTGGATGTTTTCAAGTGTGCCCGCCAGTCATGCGACCTTCCTTCTTTAATCTGCTCATCAGCAAAAGTCAATTCCCATGAAAGAGATCACTTGACTGATCACAGAGACTGAATTAAGCGAAAAAAAAATATTCAAAAATTCCCACACCAGTCTACATTTTCGCCTGATACCCTATTCAATGGTTCCACTGAGTGAACAGCATCCGAACTGAAAGCGGCCATTAATTTGGAGTCGAATTAGATACAAAGCAAAAGATGCTACTGCCGCACACCATCGCCTGCACGCTTGAGGCGTATACCTGCTTTTGTTATTATAATTTTTGTTTAACTGTACATTTGCTTTGGTGTTTTATTTTCCCACGCCCATACAATTTCTCAATGACCTAACTGACTGCATGGGTGCATCTCGTCGTCATCACTGCACTTTTCGAGAAGAGACAAAAGAAAGAGAAAAAAAACATCTACTTCCCACATAATCTATGTCTACGCACATTTCTGAGATCCTAATGGAATGTTACAGTTCGTTTCACATCATTTCACACAGATCCCAAAAAGATGCTGGTAGGCGGAAGAGGCACCAACAACAAAGCATCATCATCTTAAGCGATCTTCAAGGGGCAATAGGAAAAAAAACAACACTTCAGGCAAGAAGGTCAACTCAAATTGGTTTGTTTACTTTAGGAAGTTCAATTCTTCAAATCGAATAGGCCCACATAAAGACAAGACACAAGAAAAAGAAGTAAAAAAAAACACACCAAAATTTTGACTAATTCCCAAGATTTGTGTAATCAATAAAAAAAATAAAAGAAAAAGAAACGAAGACTTGCACTAAAGAAAGTGAAATTGAACGTCTTGAGAAGGTTGCTATGACCGCTGTCAACCTGTTGCAAGTGAAGACGTCAACTTCCCCTTAATTTAAAAAAAAAAATATCAAAAATTGTGGAGCTCTTTAGACACTACTTTTCTATAAATTTTGAAATCTTCAAAAACCCCAAAAATTTAATTCAAACAACGGGGGAGTTCACTTTTAATGTGGGCTGTATGCAAATGAAAAGATTCACTGAAATGAGACAAAGTGTAACAATTTAACAAGAGGACAGACATTACAGATGGCATTGGAAATATATTGTAAATTCCATTACATATTACAAAATCACTGAACTGAATGAGCAGCAGCAGGTCACCCAAATCAATGCCCACCACGCTATGTGCGTTTTCTACCTACTGCAGCGTGTCAAGAGTGTGCAGTGTGCACATGATCACGTATAATATTTAGTTGGAAATTATTTGTAAAGAAAGGTCAGGTCTATGGGCATAACAAAGTCTTTTCTTTCCGGTTCTTTTTCTATTTTGTTGCTTTCTATATTTTCTGCTGGCCTAGATGCAAAACATGAAATTATCGATTCTTCTATTATATTTTTGATGTATTCCTGGTGAGCACTCATAATTTTTATGATTTATTACTATTTCAGCTTGAAAGAGATAGAGCGAGGACAATGACAAAGATGAGGATTCATAATTTGGAAATTCATAATTTTGAACAACAATGAACACAATACCACTAATAGCCCTTATACATATATGTAATAAATTGTGGGCTTTCAGGAAATGTTTGTTTACTTTATTATGAAGAACTCAGAAGAGTAAAGAGGAAGAAGACCAATTGCAATTGCAATATATTGATAATCGATTTTTCCACAATTATTGTTGACAGACAGATCATGTATGTACATAAAAACGACCTTGTCAAGGTAACACAAGAGAACCATTTCATTGGAAATTTAGGGGTGGACATTTTTATCGGCCTCTTTTCACTTTCTTCCGCTTGCTGTTGGCCTGTTAGTTTTTCACAGTATTCGATTGATTTTTTTAGGCAATTGGAATTAAATTGAGGCAGTGTGATATCGGAACTCGACTGTCGAAGGCTTGGATTTAAGCAAACGAAAAGTGAGGCTGAGAAGTAAATTTTACACATGGATGAAATTTTCCAAATAATCGAATGCGAGCTTATATTATGCATCGATTCACTAACTACTATCGATTGGCTCTTCTAATATTCATCAAATGTATGGAAAACATCCCCCAGTTTTTTCACATTGCAGCGTTTTTAAATTTAAAAAAACATTCTAATTTCTTTGTGAGCCTGATGATTATTCGATTTTCAAAACATTAAGAAGGTAGTGTATATCGATTTTAGGATTTTTCAACAGATTCCTATTAGAGTGAGGTTATGATCGGTTTACATTTTTTTGCATGACTTTTAACAGAAAGTGAGAATATTTCAAATCTGTTGACCTACAAAAGACTATTTTCAAATACTATTACAAGGTGGACTGTGTTGAAAACTCTCTGGAATTTGTAAATCATCCCTGTTTTACCAAGGACCACTTTCCTAATTTGCTGTACGCCTAATGATTTTCGGTTGGGAGGCAGTGTTATATGTTTTTAATACTTTTATGTAGGCAATGAAGAGGGCAATGGTTTCCTGAAAAAGAGACGTAATGATCGTATGACATTTGACTTTGGTTGGTGTTGAAAACCATTTCACTGCCTCCCTTTGCTTTGTATGCATTGGAATTGTCTATTTTCAATCACTTTTTCAATTCTATGAGTTCCTAGTAGTATCCAGACGGAGGAGGTTTGCACCGGTTTTCAACAATAGTGCAATTGAGGCAGTGTGATATCGAAACTCGAATGAGAATTGCTTGCAATGGATTTAAAAAAACTCGACAAAATTGGTACGAAAAGTGAGGTTAGAAAGTAATTTTAACTTGGACCAAGTCGATGAAGTTTTCTAAATAATCGTTTTTCATATAGAATCTGTTTGATAGTTGAACTCGAGACTATGTTTTGTATCGATTACTATCGATTGGCTCTATTCTAATATTCATCAAATGTATGGAAAACATCCCCCGGTTTTTTCACATGGTCGCATTTATATTCAAAAAAAAACATTCTAAATTCTTTGTGAGCCTGATGATTATCCGATTTTCAAAACAGTGTATATCGATTTCTTAGGATTTTTCAAATCAGCATTAGTTTTGGAACAGATTCCTATTAGAGTGAGGTAATGATCGGTTCAGATTTTTATTACATGGATTTTGACGAAAAGTGGGGTTATTTCAAATCTGTTGACCTACAAAAACTATTCTCAAATAATATTACATTGTGTTGAAAACTAATGCACAGACTCTCCGGAATTTGAAAATCATCCCTGTTTTTTTGGCAATTTTCTAAGCAGATCAAAGACCACTTTCTTAATGTGCTGAACGCCTAATGATTTTCGGTTGGGAGGCAGTGTTATATGTTTTTAAATACCCCGTGTGTAAGTAAGGAATAGGCCGTGCCACGGTTTTCAACACATTTGCATGAAATAGAGACGTAATGATCGCATGACCTGTGTCTTCGGTTGGTGTTGAAAACCATTTCACTGCCTCCCTGGTTTTGTATGTATTGGAATTGTCCATTTTCAGTCACTTTTTCAAAGCTATGAGGCCCTAGTAATATTCAGACGGAGGAGGTTTGCACCGGTTTTCAACAACACTGCAATTGAGGCAGTGTGATTTCAAATTGCAGCACACAAGTAAAAAAGTGAAACCGTTCGACCTAAAAGAAAAAAAATGGTAACAATTTCTATTCATTAATTGAACTGAGGCAGTGTGATATCGAAACTAGAAAGATTGAAAAAATGGAGTCCATTGAACAGACTCCACAAAATTTTACCGAAAAGTGAGGTTATAACAAATCTGTTGACCTACAAAAAGCAAATATTAAATACTACTGTTGACTGTGTTGAAAGCTAATGCACAGCCTTTCTGGAATTTGTAAATCATCCCTGTTTCTAACAACTTTCTAAGCAGATCAAGGATAACTTACTTAATTTTCTGTGAGCCTTATAATTTCGGTTGCAAGGCAGTGTTATGTGCAATGGTTTTCAACAAATTTGTCTGAGGGATCGCCTTTGACTTTAATTGGTGTTGAAAACCATTTCACTGCCTCCCTGGTTTTGTACGCATTGGAATTGTATACTTTCAATCACTTTATCAATGCCATGAGGCCCTAGTAATTGAGGCAGTGTGATTTCAAATAGCCACATACAAGTGAGAAGGAAATACTTCGTTATTTTGCCATTAACCGTGAACTGTTAATCGAAAATTAATGGTTCATTAAAAAGTTGTACGAGAGCGGTTAATCGAATAACCGTTTGTAAACCAATTTCCTGTAACCGAATAGAAACCGTTTACAAATTTTCTAACCGTTTAATCGGTTACGGATTATTCATATAGTAAGAGCCCTACAATGGACTCTACAAAATTTAAACGAAAAGTGAGGTTAAAAAGTAAATTTCAAATTGCCACACAAAAGTGAAGAAATGCTTCCTACATGCTACAAAAGTGAAACTGTTTAAACTAGAAGAATATAAATGGGAACAATTTCTAATTTCTTCTCATGACATATTTTTCGGGGACCAAAGTCATAAATATTGACACGTCCGACATTTACGGAATTTGTGGATATCATCCCTGTTTTTTTTCAGTTGAATATAATTTTCTGTACAAAAAAAAACAAAACACTTTCTTTTTTCTTTGTGAGCCTGATGAATATTCGATTTTCAAAACATTAGGGATTGAATAAAATAGGTTTTATGAGCTATTGAAAAACATTTGGAGTCAATAAGTTTAGGCTTAGATATTTTGAACTAAAAAGTGAGGTTACTTCTAAATATTCCAATTCTAAATTCTTTCAATTTAGATTGCATTGTGTTGAAAATTACAGCACTGCCTCTACGAAATTCTTAATAAAACATTATTTTTGACAAGGTCATTTTCTTGAAAAAACGTCTTTTTTTATTTCCTGTGGTCCTGATTAGGGAGGCAATGTGATTTTAGTAAAGCTAGTGTTGCAAAGGTAAGGAGTAGGGCGAGCAATGGTTTTCAACAATTGTAACTAATGAGTGAGGTTATGATCGGTTCACCATTGTGTTGAAAACTATTGCATTGCCTCTTTATTTTCGATGTTATGTAAAATTTTATATTTTCAGAAAGTAATACTTCTTCAGTTATCTGTACCCCTAGTACTTTTCAGACGGAGGAGGTTTGCAACGGTTTTCAACACTGAGGCAGTGTGATTTTAGATTGCGTCACACACAATAAATCAATGAGGATTACAATGGCTTAGAAATGGAAAGTGAGGTTAGAAAATGCTTAGGCAGGTAGGAAAAAAATTCAAACAAAGCGATATCTAACGTAACAGTTTCAGGGTGGAATGTGCTGAAAACACTTACAGATAACGGAGGCTTGTTGTGGTTTTCAATACCCGTAAACGTTTACCACTGGTTTATTTATCAGACTTTTTCTTACAAAAATAATTGCAATGTTGAGCGTTACTAATTTGGACCTACGCAGTATTGTTTGTTGAAAACACTTCTCGAAATCCATTTATTATTATTGTCTTGGTTTCACTTTCATTAAAAGTGTCTGAAACTATGAAATTGTACTAGGCGTTCAGAAAGTTTAGAAAACGATTTATGTATATTGTATTTATTTTTTTGTAAATTAGAAACCATAATGTTTTGAGTTCAATGAACTTAGGGTGGCATTGAAAGTCTGACTCTTACCGGAAATATAAACCAGTTTTTTTAACCTAATAATGCCTTTATTGGGACTGGTAATTTGTAACTTGTAACTTGTAATTCTTGTAAGCTCTCGTCTTTTGTTATTTTTTGTGCGCCTGTGCATTTGACAGTTTCACAGTTGGAAATATGTGGGCGAAAGGTCGGGGTATTCGATCGAAGTATACTGAATTGGAATTTAATGTGAAATTCCCTTACACGATCCACTCTATTGTATATGAGATCGGAGTTTGGAAAATTAGAGAAATATGTCTGTATTTTTCCAAATATTTTGAAACCCGCTGGCCTTAAATTTTTTCTAATTGCCTATAGCCATAACACTGCCTCCTTCTCAATGTTTTGGAATCGAAAACCGTAACAGGGTTACAGTGAGTTGAGTGTGTGTTTTATTTACGTTTAGAAAATTGTAGACGACCTTGACGAAAAACACGAGGGATGATTTTCACACATTAGATGCACATTAGACGAATACAGTGAACAAGTTTTCAACACTTTCCATCCTGAAACTGTTACGTTAGATATCGCTTTGTTTGAATTTATTTTCTACCTGCCTAAGCATTTTCTAACCTCACTTTCCATTTCTCAGCCATTGTCATCCTCATTGATGTATTGTGTGTGACGCAATCTAAAATCACACTGCCTCAATTGCAGTGTTGAAAACCATTGCAAACCTCCTCCGTCTGAAAAGTACTAGGGGCACAGATAAGTGAAGAAGTATTACTTTCTGAAAATACCAAATTATACATAACATCCAAAATAAAGAGGCAACGCAATAGTTTTCAACACAATGGTGAACCGATCATAACCTCACTCATTAGTTAAAATTGTGAAAACCATTGCAGGCCCTACTCCTTACTTTTGCAACACTAGCGTAACTGAAATCACATTGCCTCCCTAATCAGGACCACAGGAAATAAAAAAAGAAATTTTTTTCTTGAAAATGACCTTGTCAAAAATAATGATTTATTACGATTTTCGTAGAGGCAGTGTAAGAATTTTCAACACAATGCAATCTAAATTGTAAGAATTTAGAATTGGAATATTTAGAAGTAACCTCACTTTTTAGTTCAAAATATCTAATCCTAAACTAATTGACTCCAAATTTTTTCCAATAGCTCATAAAACCTATTTTATTCAATCCCTAATGTTTTGAAAATCGAATATTCATCAGGCTCACAAAGAAAAAAGAAAGTGTTTTGTTTTTTTTTTGTTCAGAAAATTGTATTCAACTGAAAAAAAACAGGGATGATTTCCACAAATTCCGTAAATGTCGGAAGTGTCAATATTTATGACTTTGGTCCCCGAAAAATATGTCATTAGAAGAAATTAGAAATTGTTCCCATTTATATTCTTCTAGTTTAAACAGTTTCACTTTTGTAGCATGTAGGAAGCATTTCTTCACTTTTGTGTGGCAATTTGAAATCACACTGCCTCAATTGGAGTGTTGTTGAAAACCGGTGCAAACCACCTCCGTCTGAATATTACTAGGGTATCATACAATCGAAAAGTGATTGAAAATAGACAATTCCAATGCATACAAAACCAGTGAGGCAGTGAAATGGTTTTCAACACCAACCGAAGACAAAAGGACATACGATCATTACGTCTCATCAGACAAATTTGTTGAAAACCATTGCACGAAAATCATTAGGCTTGCAGAAAATTAAGGAAGTGATCTTGGTTCTGCTTAGAAAGTTGTTAGAAACGGGGTTGATTTACAATTTCCAGAGAGGCTGTGCATTAGTTTGCAACACAATTCACCTTGTAATAGTATGTGAGAATAGTTTTTTGTAGGTCAACTGATTTGAAATAACCTCTTTTTTCATTAAAAGTCAAGCAAAAAAAATCTAAACTATCATAACCTCACTCTAATAGGAATCTATTGAAATCGAATCCTCATTTGAAAAACCTAAAACCACATATGCACTACCTCCGTAATGTTTTGAAAATCGAATAATCACCAGGCTCACAGAAAATTTTGAAGGTTTTTTTAAATTTAAACCATGTTAAAAAACCTAGGGATGATTTCCATACCTTTTATGAACATTAGAAGAGCCAATCGATAGTACTTATTTAGTAAATCGATATAGAATATACCGCGCTTTCTACTATCGAAAAGATTCTACGAAAACCAATTTTGTTTAGAAAAATATTCCTTAAAATGAAATTTACTTTTTAACCTCACTTTTCGTTTAAATTTTGTAGAGTCCATTGTAGGGCTCTTACTATATGAATAATCCGTAACCGATTAAACGGTTAGAAAATTTGTAAACGGTTTCTATTCGGTTACAGGAAATTGGTTTACAAACGGTTATTCGATTAACCGCTCTCGTACAACTTTTTAATGAACCATTAATTTTCGATTAACAGTTCACGGTTAATGGCAAAATAACGAAGTATTTCCTTCTCACTTGTATGTGGCTATTTGAAATCACACTGCCTCAATTACTAGGGCCTCATGGAATTGATAAAGTGATTGAAAGTATACAATTCCAATGCGTACAAAACCAGGGAGGCAGTGAAATGGTTTTCAACACCAATTAAAGTCAAAGGCGATCCCTCAGACAAATTTGTTGAAAGCCATTGCACATAACACTGCCTTGCAACCGAAATTATAAGGCTCACAGAAAATTAAGTAAGCGATCCTTGATCTGCTTAGAAAGTGGTTAGAAACACGGATGATTTACAAAATCCACAAAAGCTGTTCATTAGTTTTCAACACAGTCAACCTTGGAGTAGTATTTAATATTTGCTTTTTGTAGGTCAACAGATTTGTTATAACCTCACTTTTCGGTAAAATTTTGTGGAGTCTGTTCAATGGACTCCATTTTTTCAATCTTTCTAGTTTCGATATCACACTGCCTCAGTTCAATTAATGAATAGAAATTGTTACCATTTTTTTTCTTTTAGGTCGAACGGTTTCACTTTTTTACTTGTGTGCTGCAATTTGAAATCACACTGCCTCAATTGCAGTGATGTTGAAAACCGGTGCAAACCTCCTCCGTCTGAATATTACTAGGGCCTCATAGAATTGAAAAAGTGACTGAAAATGTACACTTCCAATACATACAAGGGGGGCATTGAAATAGTTTTCAACACCAACCGAAGACAAAGGTCATGCGATCATTACGTCACTATTTCATGCAAATGTGTTGAAAACCGTGGCACGGCCTATTCCTTACTTACACACGGTGTATTTAAAATCCATGTAATAAAAATCTGAACCGATAATAACCTCACTCTAATGCTGATTTGAAAAATCCTAAAAAAATCGATATACACTACCTTCTCAATGTTTTGAAAATCGGATAATCATCAGGCTCACAAAGAATTTAGAATGTTTTTTTTAAATATAAATGCGACCATGTGAAAAAACCGGGGGATGTTTTCCATACATGTGATGAATATTAGAATAGAGCCAATCGATTGTAATCGATACAAAACATTGTCTGGAGTTCAACTATCAAACAGATTCTATATGAAAAACGATTATTTAGAAAACTTCATCGACTTGGTCCAAGTTAAAATTACTTTTTAACCTCACTTTTCGTACCAATTTTGTCGAGTTTTTTTAAATCCATTGCAAGCAATTCTCATTCGAGTTTCGATGTCACACTGCCTCAATTGCACTATTGTTGAAAACCGGTGCAAACCTCCTCCGTCTGAATATTACTAGGGTCACATAGAATTGAAGAAGTTATTGAAAATAGACAATTCCAACACATAGAAAACCAAGGGGGGCATTGAAATAGTTTTCAACACCTTAGTCAAGCGATCAATCTCTTTTTCCGACAAATGTGTTGAAAACCATTGCACGACCTCTTCCTTACTTACATAAAGTGTATTGAAAATATATAACACTGCCTCCCAACCGAAAATTATCAGGCTTACAGCAAATTAAGAAAGTGGTCCTGGTTATGTTTAGAAAGTTGTTGAAAGCAGAGATGATTTACAAATTCATTAGTTTTCACCACAGTCAACGTTACAATAGCATTTGATATTGGTTTTTGTGTGTCAACAGATTTGAAAGAACTTAACTTTTCTTTGAAAGACATGCAAACAAAATCTAAACCGATCATAACCTCAGTCTAATAGGAATCTGTTGAAAACTCATTTGCCATCTCCTAAAATCACATATTCATTACCTTCTTAATGTTTTAAAAATCGAATAATCACCAGGCTCACAAAGATTCAGGAAAGTGTTTTACAAAATTTTATAAATTAAAAGAAACAGGGATGATTCCCACAAATTCCATATCGTGTCAATTTTCACTATTTTCATCCCCGAAAAATGTTTGTTACGAGTAGGTACATAGAATTGTTAGCATTTATTTTCTACCACTTCATGTCGTTTCTAATTTCATTTATACAGCAAGCCTCTCATCAGTTACATATCGTCGGCAATATTACGAACTGACATACATAAGTCATGGGAAAATATAGCTCGTGACATTGAAATTGAGTGAGTTACGGCAGTTCATGAAATTGACGACGATGTGTGTCTAAATCTTAAATCACACTGCCTCAAATGCTCAACAGCTCTGATGCAATTTTCCTCTGTATGTCAAATACACTGAAGAGTATTAGGATCACAGGGAAGGGCTCTTTGAATACATTTTGAAAATAATAAAATGTCATGGCATAAAAAAACTGAGAGGCAGTGGAATAGTTTTTGACACCATCATAATTGAAAGGTCAACTGATCATAACCTCACTTGAACCGTTTCTAAGCTCAATTCGTTTTCAAGGAAGTCCAGAAACCGTAAATCCCACTTTCATTATGACTGAGTATATCGAAATGCAATATCACACTGCCTCCTCCGTCTGAAAAGTATTAGGGTCTCATGGAATTGGAAAAAGTATCATTTCACATTTGAAAATACCAAATTTAGTGCACATACAAGAAGGCAGTTGAAACGATCATAGTCTCACTTGTAACCACTGCACGTCCTCACTCAAGCATTTGTGAAAGTGCTGAAATTTCTGTATGTATATCAAAACATATGATCACACTGCCTCCCAATTTGTTGAAAACCCAAAAGTCATTAGGCTTAGAGGATATAAAGAAAGTATCCGCTTTTCGTTTGGAAAATTTTTAAAATAATTAGGCAGATTAGACCAGGCACATGTTTTCTATTTAAGAAATTTTTTTAATTCTGAGTGTATTTGACGAATTTTAGGGAAGCTATACCAAATCCTTTACCAACAGTTTCTAACAAGGATTTTTTCGAAACTGTGTGGCATGTGGCATGTCGAAAACCATTTCAATTTTAATAAAATTATGTTGCATAGCATCGAAAACCGGAGAAATTATTACCAAAAGCACAGAAATGTTAGACAGGGAATTGGGGCAATGAAAATATGGGCTCATTCAGACAAATTTGGAAGTCATGTTATTTTCGGTTGCATACGTAAAGTGAAAGACAGAATAAGAATAGGGCCCAACATTAGGCAAGCAATTTCGAACCTCGAAAGAGCCACTCGAACGATCTTCAGTAGACTTTGCCCCTCATATTTACTTAGGCAAGCACTTCAGAGATAATGACACTCAAATGCAAGTAGGGAGCACTGAAAAGTGTGGTTGGCGTGGATCACCTGCTACTAATACTGATATTCTGCTAGATAAGTAACACCTATTTTGTGGAAATTAGAATGATGATCTCTTTAATTATTACAAGTTTTTTGTTTACTTTAAGTTTCATTTAAAGTAAACAAATATTGTGTAAAATGATCAGGGTGACAGGAAAAATGTCAATGACACAAATACCAGATATTTGTGACAAAATTTTTGCCAATAAGGAATGATCTTGTAAGTCAAATATTGACAGAATGATCAATATTCGCAGCTACTCAAAGAAGTCATGGTGCAGAACAATAGATTATTTGGCACCCATGGCTTTATATCAAATAATCTGCAGCTGCCTGAAGAAATGGCAAGGAATAAAGGAAATTGAGGAAAAAGTATCAGTTTTCATTGTTTGATTGTTTGAAGTGAGAAAATTCAGACAAAATCAATTTGCGAAAAATATTTGCCAATGCCATTCGGTGTTCTGATTTTTGTGAGAGCCTGTGATGATTTTGCAAAAATAAAAAAAAAGAGAAAAGGAATGATCTGTGCAATAATTTTTGCAAATTGAAAGGGATCGAAGAGGATCTAATAATGAAACCATTTGGGTATTGAATGTTAAAATTCACTTTCAACCACATGTCGGTGTCAAGGTAATTGGCATCAGGGCAGCAGAACAAGACAAGGACGTTGTTTTCGTTTTTCCTTGACTTGGGAAAATGTAGCCGAATTGTAGGGTTGGTAAATGAAATTAAAAATGTCATACCATTGGAAAAAGGTCAAACGATCCCATATTAGATAAGAATGCATGCAAATGGTGAGGTTAGGTAGTGTGAAGATAAAATATTTCAGCAGTGGAAAATGGTCAAGCGTTCCTAGCATTCAACAACCAAGTCTTACTCGTTCCCCTACTTCTTCCATTAAAAAGTCAATGTAACAGGATCAAAGAATAACAAAAAGGACAATGCTTAAAACTAAATTTTCTTCCCTCAAACTAATTACAAATTCTACTAATTAAAGTAAAAAAAAAAACTATTTAGTAAAAATCGTTATAAATTTGATCAAAGCAATTAACAAAGAATTTTAAGAAAATTATAAAATCATCAAAATTAATTTACAAAAGTCATTCGAACAGGCCATGATAAAAGTTAGAAAGCAAATGACTTCAGCGATCATTTGTGAAAACTCTTGACTTCGAAAAGAAAAAGGAAATGAAAATGAAAATGGAAAAACCCAGCACAGCAGGAGTCCAATTAGTAAAGGTCGTTTGAGTAGGATCACAGAAGAGATAGGGAGTTTGGTGAGAAAAGGTCTGAGAAAAGGTTTGAAAGGAAAAACTGAAATTAAAAAGTGGAAAATGTATCTGAAATGGCAGGTAGAAAACTCGATATGATCGAGAAAATTGTGTAAGAAGAATGCTTCAAAATATTAAACCTTGACTTCGAGCATTCCTCGCACAGCAGGAGTCCACTAAGTAAAAGGTCAATTGAGTAGGATCACAGAAGCATTAAGAAGTTTGATGAGGGAAGAAAAACTGAAAATGGAAAATGTATCTCAAATGACAGGGTAGAAAATATCGACGTGATCGAGAAAATTATGTGCATTAGCAAAGGAGAATACTTCAAATATGTATGTCCACTTAAAGAAGTCCGCTAAGTAAAAGTCATTTAAGTAGGATCACAGAAACCATTTCAGAAAAGCAGAAACTCACTGGAAAAAAGGAGGAAAATAACTGGAAGAAGACTTGTCCGAGAAATGATTTCAGAATGCGAGTTTGGTTAAAAATAATTAAAACCAAAAAAATACTCTCAATTTTGTGTTGAAAACCCTACTCTGACTTACAAAAAAACGTCTCACAGCCTGAGCCCAATTAGTAAAGGTCAAATGAATAGGGCACCAGAAATAATCTTTGTGTTTGGAAAAATCTGAGAAAAGAAAATTGGTAGCAAATAGTTTTGTAGAAATAGGTATCTGTCAAAAATGTAACTCAAAAGTAGGTAGAAAATTCAAGAAGCGTTTCAAATTATAAGAAAAAGAAATTTAATACAAAGCAAATAATAATATTTTGATAGGAAAAAAAACATGAAAATACCTCGAGAAACCTTTGCGACAATTTTTATTCGAAAATAATTTTTAGTGAATGTTTGGCAAAAAGAGAGACAATATTAAAAACTACTGTCTTTTTAGAACAAACCAAAAAAAAATGTTCATTAAATTAATTAAATTATAAAATTTATCAAAGAACTCAGGATACTGGGAAAGAACCTTTTAACATGTTTCTGGGGGTAACTACACTGAAACTTTATGAAACGTATGTAAAAACTAGTAAGAGAATTATCTTCGGTCTGAACGAAGCTTACGTGCACGTACGAGCACGATTTCTTCTTCGACCATTTTCCGATTCGATAAAATTAAAAAAGGTAAAAATGCACGTCAAAATCGGTTCAGCCTAATAGTTATTGGATACTTCAAGGACCCTTCAAATTGTTAAAAAAATCCGATATTTCTAAATATTTCCAAACCACCAAAAAAAAAATTTTATATCAAGACCCCATTTTGACCTATTTATATGTGGGCTTGGAAGCTCGGACCATGTTAAAAATCCATTTCCAAACATTTCCAAGCAAATACAGCAATAAAAAAGACTTGGAAAATGTTAACCATTTTTTTCGTCACGCCACGCCCAGTTTTTGTCCGATTTGGCTAATTCTCGAACTTGATCTCAGTATTCACGAGAAAAACATGTACCCAAAGTTTCAAGTCGATATCTTCAAAACTGCGACCGCTATCGTGCGGACGGACAGACAGACGGACATCGCTAAATCGACTCAAGAGGTGATGCTGATCACGCCTCCTTATGGGTGTTACAAACGTTGTGTCAAACCATCTTGTTTGGCATCTTATATTAGCAATATGCATTCTTTTTGAAGCACTAAGTTCCATATAACGGTAGAGTTGTTTGACTTATGTATTAACCAGGAACTAGAACCGAAACGAATATCGGTGACAAGAAAATTTGATAAAAATTTGTATTTTTAAATTGTTTTTTTTTTTGTAAAATCAGGAACTGGAACCAAAAAAATTAAACGTTTTAAATTTCGGTTCCAATTTTCAGATTTAAATATATATCGATTCCGGTACCAAGACTTTCAAAAATATCGGTTTAGGTTCGGTTTCAGTTCCATGAATTGAAACGGTTTCGGTTCCAGAACGCCAATAATTGCCAATATGCTATAAACAATTTGCTTCTTAGATCAGGAAACGGATTTTGTTGAACTAAAAAATGTGTTGCATACTTTTAGTGACAAAATTCTTGAACGTTGTCCAAAAGCACCACCTTTCCGAACACTTCCATCACAAAGCATTTGCTTGAAACTCACGACAAGCACAAACAATTAGTACGGAAAACGAGCGCAGCATAGTGCTGTTCGCCACACGAGCAGAGTTCTTCTGCCTATTACTAAATCGACTCTTCGCATAGGCAGACGTGACTCTAATTCAGCAGCACATTTGGATATAAAATTAAATATTACTTGAAATTTTTGTAATTCAATTGCTTTAAATTCAATTCAACTTAGTACAACAAGTTTTGTCCAATGCACGCTCCTTTGTTTCTTTCAACCTGAACACTGGAGTGCTATTTGCGGACAAAGATTAAACAACATTTAGCAATTTTACCAAAGTACGGTTGCCTTTTCAATGGTGCTGGGCTAATTTTACATTGTTAAAACAATCTCTCAACTAAAATGAAGTGGTAGAAATCGAATGTGCTGTTCAGAGTGCAAAATGCAAATTAAACCCGAACTCTTCGTCAATAATATTAAAAGTGCAGTTTTGATTTCATTGACTGTATTTTATGCAACTGACGATAGAATATGAACGGAAACGTTTGGTAGCATTAAATAACGAGCAGATGACAGATTTAATCCGATCTGCTCGCTTTGAGGTGCTATCACATGGTTTTACTTTTCATATACCGAATGAAAAAATGGTATTTGATGATGACGTCCATGTGACATTTGTGATTTTATTGATAACTTTTATTAATAAAATATCCAAATCATTTCTTGAGTCTATTACATTAGGGCGATTCATGTAAAGTGGGAAACCCCTCGGAAACGATTCAGTTGTGCAGATGAGCAGTCAAAATATATGAAATTTGACAGTTCTTTCAAGCAATTTCGCGTTATTTTAATGTAGCCCGTATCAAAGACAGATAAGCTAATTTTGAGGTTAGGAATATGATAACAGTAGTCACCAACAACAACTCTGAGCTAACTTTCCTAAAACAATGTGGCTTTTTGTTGGTATACTTATTTTTATATTTCCTACCACAAAGAAATGTTAGATTATGCTTACGAATGTTTAAAATTTGGCATAATTTAACTTATCACCGCTGTGGTAATAAAAATCCTATGTGACCATCAACAACCAAAAGATAAGCTGCTGAGATAGGCGTGGTAGTAGACAGACCAATGTAGACAACTTTTTATGTATAGCCTCGTCCCTTTACTAACCCCTGCGATATTTTTTAAAGATTACAAATTATTTTAAAGTCAAGCATTTTTACTTCATTGAATACAACTAACGAATTTTCAGGTTTAAGAAATTAAACTACATGCGACTTGAATGAAATTATTTAAGACATTCATTAATAGTTGGATCGTTTGATGCTCACAAGCCATTTTCATTGGTACCCAAGTTATGATGTCTAATGTGTTTCGATACTTTTTGAACCAAGCATCAAACTTTAACGAACCTAAAATGACGGCAAGACTATCGATTTTGTTTCAAAAATTCTCAAAATTTTTAGAGAATTTTTATCAGAAAACTTTAATAATTTTTTTTCACTCATTTCATTCAATTGGATCAACTAACATGGCTCAAGAATTTACAGGTTAGAGCCCTCTCAGTAAAATTGACACAGCAAGTGTTTTTTGATAATTCAAAAAGAGCAACCTAATATTCTTGGGCCATGTCACCTAATAGTAACTTAGGTTTAACAATGATTTTTCACTAAATTTGTGTAATTCAGGCTAATTTAATAAAATACAGCTAAAAACTATGTTGTGCGATGTACTGCCTTGCATCCATTGATTTAGTCAATGTGAATATATGGAGGATATATTAGTTTCGTTTAAGACGTGCGGGTTGCAGAGGTCTCAATAAATTAGCTCTCTGTAGTTTTTTCACATTGGAGGGAGAGGCTGTACCCCAGAGTTCAATTTCATATGTCCATATGGGTTTTATTATACTTTTGTATATTTGGACTTTGTACGTGAGATTTAGCTTTGATGCCCTTGAGATAAACCAATTTAATTTCTTTAATTAGTAAAAAAAGTATTTATTATGACCAGCGTAACTTTTTGCATCCCAAAAAGAATTATAAACCCCCAGGAAAAATTCGAAAAGAGGGTCTTAACGGATGAAGGTATCCCCATTCAATTGGGATCGAGTAGACCTTTCCAATAGTTAATGTTCTTAAAATTGTGTAAGTCATTCAAAATGCCTAAAATAAGCCGTCGTTCCTAATTGTCTATCCGCCACTGTAAATAGATCGGTAGGGGCGCACAGTGAAGCTACTTCAAATAAACCGTGGCCAAATATGGTAAACGTTGTTCGATTTCAATGAAATTTTAAATTTGAGACTTGTTGGACGTAGTCGAACCACTTTTACCCCAACCTCTCATTTAACTTTTTAGATCAAATTCCATTTATTAAATTTTTTAAACATTTTATTCATAAAGAAGATAAATGTAGAACCTTTTTATATATAACTTAATAGGGGACCCCTATTGGGGGTATTTTAAACAAAACCTGTCGGGCGTTCACAATTTGTTCCTATATTTTGAAAAATACTGAATCAAAATGGAACTGTTCCAGGATTGGAAGGGAATGGAAATGAAACAAACTACAACAAACTTGGAAATGGACGGGAATGGGACAAACTGGAAATCAACTGGAAATGCATTAAATGATATTTCCGTTCCAGAAAAACCAATTTCGAAAAATTTTAAAAATGTTCTTAAAATTTGTGGAAAAGCGTACGTGATTTAGGGTTTTAACAGTTTAAGATTAATAATTCTCTAGCGTGTATTTATGCCGAAAACATGACCTTAAAGTAGGGTCACGGTAATTAACACGATCCAATCTTCAATTAAAACATTCCCCAGAAACGAAAAAAAATGACTACAAAGACTCGAATTACAAGAACTACCTGCATTGAAATACAAAACCACCCGAAGAGCAATTCAGACATTTCAAAATTCTAGAAACGTAAACGACAAAAGAAAGGTTGCACCATCAAACAGAGATGAAATCACACAGAAAGAACAACACAAATCGCAGTGCAACAAACAATTTCATTAGAAAATTATATTGTAGGAGGAGGAATATATTTGAAAAGAAAAGGTAAATACCGAGAAGAAAAAAAAAACATGGCAAATTAAATATTTGGAAAACCACGAAAAGGCCATTAGAAGAGAACGTGATTTAAGACGGTCTACAGGTAGAAAGAAAATTTCATGTGTGCTTTGGACAAACGAAAAAAAAAATAAAAACATATGCCATGCAACAAGATGATTAGAGAAGAAAAACCTACATTGAAGATGAAATGTAAATGAATTTGGCGGCACAGAATTTAGGAGTTCGTAGAAGCATTAAATGCATCCAAAGATGAGGGTGTACACGATAATTTTTCATTGAATAAGATGCAGGGCACAATTTAGAAGCGGAAAAATTAGACTCAAAAGAGCAGGTCAGATTCTGAATAGTTTCCGAAAGCAGATCTCGTTGTGTTGGAATGCGTTTTGGGAAACTCAATTCAGTTGTCCTGTGACGGTTCGAGTGTACGTTTGATATGAAGTGATTTGTGTAGAAGATTTTTGGAAATTTTTAAATAAATTGTTAGGGACCTTTGCAAGTACACAGAAACTAGGTTAAGACTTAGTGAAAAATTATATATTTCAAAATGTTGAGTTTTAAGGTGAGTACAGAAATATTTGGAAAATATAACAAAATGTGTGAATAATTGATAAAATGATCACAAATTGAGAAGATTTAGAAAAAAATATATCTTTTTAAACTTCGTATCAATTAGTAAATTGAAGCACACAATCTTTGGTCGATCAGCTGTTAAGAAATATTCAAGTTAAAATTTTCAAGTTAAAATAAAAAATTTCAAGTTAAAATAAAATAAATTTTTACCTTCCTTACAGCTTTTTTGCGTTGTGGTTCTTTTGAAACTAGCAGCCGCACGCTATGCCTTCATTCCCAAATTCGTGCCAGACGAGTCGCGAGTTAATTCAAACTCCGACAAGTCCCTGCCTGTGGTACCACTTGAGCCATACAATCCCCTGGCCTACTACAGGCTAGTGCATCAGTATCCTGCTTATCACATTATACCACCAATGCAGAAGACAAAATTGACTAAGCCAGCGGGATCAAGTAGTACAACAACAACGACGCCGTCAACCACAACAACCACTGTGGCTCCCGACACGCAAGATGAATTTCCCAGCGATCTCTTGGAAATAGCTCAACGCAAATTGGGCATCAAACGATTGGAAGAGATACCCACCATCACGGAGCTGGGTCAACTGCTGGGCACATCTGGGGCCGAAGAGACTCTAAAGTATATACGGCAATTGACTTCGACGGATCAGGGTATAGCATTGATGAAGGCCTATATCGAGTCGGCAGATTATACAGACAGTATGGGTAGCAACAGCAATAATGCAGATGATAATGGCAGTGAGGCAGATGATGATGAGGAGGACAATGATGATGAAGATGATGATGACGAACCTACAATGGAAGAGAAAAACGATTTAGTTGTGGTGGACTCTGATTCAAAGCCATTACCAGTCGTACCCAAGCCTGGCTTCTTGGAACGCATGTCCGAGTACTTGAGTATTTACAATCTCTGGCCGCAACAGCAAAAAGTGATAGAAGCCACTCAAAAATATCAGCCAAAATTCGTACGCAAGCCACAAGTGGCTGCACCAGCTCCAGTGGCCGTAAGCAAAGTAAATACAAACGTCATTCACAAGCCCATGTTAGTGCGTAATCCGCTGCCCTATCATTATCCCATACCACTTCGAGCGCTACCACTACCTGGTCAAGTACGAATTCAGGCAAACTCTTTTGCAAAAACGCCTCTAGTACATTTGAATACTCCGAAAGCCGTTTATGCGCCGCACATTCAGCAATTGGCTAAAATGGCCAAAATATCCCCACAACACTTGGACAGTTTCCTGCAGAACAAACCGAAATTGGCGGCCCTGGCGGCCAAAGTTAGTCGTTTGCCGGTGGCTCATGAAACAGCCTCACTCATTGATGCTCAACTATTGGCAGCAGTTGGACGGGCAGTCGAAGAAGATGAGGATTTGAAGAAGCTGCTCAGCTCAACGGATACTTTGAAGTAAAAAAGGATAATAGAAGAAAATAAAAACAAAAAGGACGAGAGAATGAGACATTAAGAATGACCACCACTGCCTTATACATAAATTAATTAATTAAATGACAAACAAAAAATACGATGTCATTAAATTCTATTGACTAAAAATATAAGGCAGTAAGCTATAATTGAAAGGTTCACATTAAGAAGAAATGCTGTCCAATTTCAGAATAAAAAAGTTATCAATGCCAATAAATTGAGATGAAATCGAACAACGCTTGTATGGAAATGGAAGGAATAATTAAAAAAAAAAAAGAATATGATTTTACAGTAAATTACAATAAATTAAATAAAATTAAAAAAAAATTATTAAAAAATAAATACAAATTTTACTAATTTAACACCGATTTTTACAGTAAATTGGGACGCTGATTCAAATAAAGAGGCAGGAGAGTAAAATATGACCGATGGCGGTCACAGAAGATTCGACATTAGTAGCCGAATCAATCGATTAAAAGCAGTGTTGTGAATTAAAATTATCAATTTATGACCGACCGCCAGCATAACTTCGCCCATTGACTCCGCCCAGCCACTTTTCTGTGGAAATTTACCAAAAATTCATTGTATTTGTTGTTTTGTCGATTTAATATTCTAAAAACAGTGGGCACAAATATTAATCGTACAGTTGCTGCTTTTCTAAACCATTTTTTGGGGCGTTCCGCTATGCAGACAAAAGTTTGTGATACACAAATTCTTTTAAATTAAAAAAAAAATTTTTTAATTAATTTTGTTGTTAATTTTTTCTGTACAAAACAAATCTACACGCACCGCCAAAATGTGAAAAATCTTTTTAAAAAAATTGTTTTAAAAACTAATAAGAGAGTGAATTTAGCAAGTAGTTTGAGTGCAAATAGAATTGTTATTCGTTTATTCACATCACCCAAAATCGTAATTCAAAAGATTTTCTTATGAAAAATGTTTTGTTTTTAAACCGTGCAACTTTTTGGCCTCCAAAAAAAATTTGTAATGACACCACCGATTTGATAAGTAGGTAAATGATTTTCTCGATAAGTAGGATGGATTTGCACTCATTGGAAAGAAAAATAAATTGGCCTTTCCATTGATACCAATCGTTGTGAGCCACCGTACATGAAAAAGCTTTAGTTGTTGTGGCCACTGTAAGATCAGATACGACCAATATTTTTTTTCAGGGTCTAATACGAATTGTTATCTGAAATTACGAGTCAGGGGTCGGTCCGCAAATGGCGATACCGAACGAAACCGATGGTTGGATTCGTTTATGTTTAATATTTGGCTCGACATCAAATTGGCTGTATCGACTACCGCCATACGTGTACGCACACCGGATCTGACTGATAAAAATTCAAACCCACTATTAGCTCTCTTTGGTGGAATATTGTTCCGATCGATTGCACATTTTCTACAAAGGTTTTTAAGGCATTTTGCCCATTTTGGTGACTTTCAATGGAATATATTTCCTGTAGCCGCGGTTAATTCTCTAAGACGGTTGGTCTATATTCATTCAAAGAAGTTGGTAATTTAAAATTTTTAATTTTATTACAATTAACAGTAAATTCTTATAACTTGTATATAGGATGAAAAGAAAAATAAAGCCATGCTTCTTACACAGTAAAAATTTAAAGCATGATTAATTTTCTTTTCTGCCTTCGGCGCAGCTGCAAGTCTTCAAGACGTTAAACTTCCCTTTGTTTTCTTTGTTTAAATATATACACTTACTTAAGAATTTCATTACAAACTAAATCAAAGGTAATGCAATTCACATATCGTCCACTCAAGAGGTAAATTGTCACCAAGTGCTTAAGGAATTCCCTGCACTTGGCAACTTAACCTGTGAGCCAACAAGGTGCGATTTTGTTTATGTTGTGCGCGGGAAAAAGTCAATTAAGTGAATTGGTTGAAAATTTTAAATCACTTTTTCATTTACAACATTTACAATTACAAACCTAGGGAAGATGAGGGGGGAAAACAAAATTTAATTGCGAAATTCTTTGCTCAAGAAAAGTATGTGGCTATTATCTAAATTAAAGTTGTTTTGGTTTAGTTTTGTGAAATGTCTACAGTAGTTGCTGCTAGTCGTTCTTAACTATATTAACTCATTTCATTTCTTGACTTAAACACACTCATGAAGACTTCGATACGCCGACCAGGGCTGGTCGTATACAACGTTCGTGCAATTTGTAACCCAATTTGGTGACTTCGACAACGGTATTGGGCTCGGCAGATTTGTCCTCCTGCAAAAAAGGAATTTTCGTCAGTAATGAATTTCACAATCGAAAAGGAAACACAAAAAAATAAAAATAAAAAATGTTCCAACAATAAAGAATGAGTGTAGTTGCATGAACACAAGCCACACTATGGTAAAATTGTTGAAATTCAATATTTGTCCGCAAAATAGCACTCGAGTGTTCAGTTGAAGGAAACACATGAGCGTGCATTGGACAAATTCGTATTTCATTACATAACATCGATTCCTACCTTCTGGAACAAAGCCTCATGGAAATTGGGATTGAATTTTTCATTGATGGGGTTCAGTGGCTCCAAGCCATGTCGCTTGAACACTTGCAAGAGCGAAGCATTGGTCATGGTGAGGCCTTCGTACAAATTTTTCAAATGTGGATTATTGCCAGAAATCTTAAAGAAAAAACGAAATAATTAAAAAATGTAATCAACACTTCCCACCAATACCACTTACCTGCTCCTTTGGCACGGCATTTGTGGCATGTCCCAGAATATCGGCCACTTCCAGCAGATCCTTGCAGAAGCCCTGAATGCCAAAGATTTTGGCATCCGCAATCTGCTTGGTTAGGCGTGTGCGCAAGTTCTCGCCATCAGCCAAAGCCCGTTTGTATTTGTCCATCAATTCGTCGTTCTTCTCCTTGAGAGTCTTCACCTCTCCCGTAAGTGTTTCCACTTCTTGTGCTAGTTTCTTGGCCGCTTCCGAGATATCGCCCGCACTTTCGCTGGAAGGCTCTGGGGCCGTTTTCTCCGAACCATATGCGCGCCATAAGGAGGCTTGTGGTCCTGCCAATGAATAACTAGAAGGAAAAGCAGTTAGAGAATTGCTTTATCATGTTTTTCGGTGTAAATAACTTATTGCAATTGAGGTTAATGAATTACGTCACAGAAGTTCGCAATGTCGTACTTACTTGTTAATTGGCAGCACATGTCGCACTGCACGTGCACGCGCAAATAATGTAATTGTTGTTTTCGCTGACATTTTTCTTCGAATTTCACTTATTAAAACGCAAAAGAAAAATTTTCAATTTAAGTTTGCCAAAAATAATTCACACTTCTTTCAGAGTTCCAAGCTGATTGAAATTAGTCAGCGCGCGCGGTAGTTTTTTTGATAGGGAGACAGCATGCACGGTTGCCAGATGTATGAGATTTATCTCACATTGATATTTTTTATGGCTTGTGAGATTTCTTAACTAATGTGTGATTTTTGTGAGAATTTTATCTTGTGTGAGATTTTTTAATTGCTGTGAGATTTGTTGTGAGATTTTTGAGATATTATTTATCTGCTTTTTTAATTGCTTCGAAAGGTTGTCTCAAATTTAAAAATTTTGTGTGAGATTTTCTGTGAGATATTTATCTGGCCACCATGCATCTGCTGCGTAAAATCGAGGAGGCGAAATGTAACTGAATATTTTACAGAACATATCCATTTACTTGCCATTTAATTTCAATATTATTTAAGAGCCTATTTACACAGTCATTCCCATGACGCATGGGCATGCCGTTTTTAGAATTTACACTGACCTGAGCATGACGACCAGAACTTAAGTTCTTCCAGAACTTAACCAGTGCAAACTGGCACAAAGACCTTTTATACCTTTCCTACATAAATCTTTTAACGCCATCTGTTGTGAAATCATAGAACTTATATTCTACAAGTCAGTGATGCTACGTTTGGGGAAAATCACCACATGTAGCGATTTTTGATTAAATATTGTGGCGTAGAAAAAAAGGACTGACCGCAAAGTTTGAACCGGCTTTCAAGGAAAAAACGGAACATTTTTTTGTAAGAGTAAATTCCTTGAAAGATTTTCTAACATTTGTGCCATTTAGTTACGTAGATTTTTTTTGAGAAATATTTTTGATTGCTTGAGGGATTTTTTAAGATTAAAAATCAGCTTCAGCCTCCTCCAAGCTGAAATATATTCCAAAACAACTATTGATGTATTGAGTAAAGGCCTGCGCACACAGAGGCGTTATTCGTGCCTCAGGCGGTTTCGAAAAAAATTTTGTCAAAAATCATTGTTTTTTCGAAAATAGAGCATTATTTTACAGCCTGTTTCCATAGCAATACAATAAATAACAAACACAAAAAGCCAGTTTCAGAACCATTTCGAATCAGTTTGAAAATAAACTTTTTTTCTGTATCCATTTAAAAAATAAATAACAAACAAAATAGTCCGTTTCAGAACCATTTCAAACAGACTTTTTGGTTGTGTCCATAGTAATATAATAAATAAGAAACAAAATCTACTGCTGCGAAATCGTGAATGTTTGAGGTACTTTGCGTTTTCGAAGCTAGATTTTTTAAATATCGAAATGATTCTGAAATTAGATAGCGAATATCGCCTTTGTGTGCGCAGGCCTTAACACTGAATCGTTTCCCAGGGGTTTCGCGCTTTAAATGAATCGCCCTACTGATTCAGTCACATTCGATTTTAGTTGATTTTAAAAATATCTGAGTGTATTTGGGCAAATATTTGCCTAATCTGACCGTATCTTAAAATCATTGATTGTCTAAAAGTTTGTGATACTATTTTCGACTTTTCTTTTCAAATAAAGACGATCGTATTGAGAAATTTGTATATGGGACTAATGTAATTGAAATTTAGAATTTCTTACGACCGTTAACTTGCCCAATCGACCATATACTTCCTCTCAAAGCATAGCAACTGTCAAAAAAGCATTTTCTTAAATGCTGTAAAGTGTGTGTAGGTTTGGACCGTTACCACGCCCGCTTTTAGTTATAGATAACCGGGGAACCATTTATGTTTTTTTACATAAAAATATACTCGAGCAAAGCCGGGTACATCAGCTAGTATTTAACATACATTTTTAGAAGCTCATAAGTACATGTGATGAGATTTGTAAGATCCTGTTACGTTCCATCACTCCACAGTCACTTTGATTAAAGTGTTTTGTTTTTAATCAAACTCCACGAAACGACAGCTCAATGTCATTGGATTTACATGCAAAACAAATTGTATAGATAGATATTCAAATAACTTTATTAAAATTAAAATTTGTCTTTGCAAAAACCAATTTAACTCGGTTATAATTAAACCGACGATTAATTCATTACACACCTCAGGCATGTACATTTTTTAATTGCAAAAAAATTAAACATTTTAATTTATTTACATTTAATATGAATTTATGCTTAACGTGATCACGATGCCTGTCAATACAAACCATCATGCGTAAACGTATTATTATCTTTCGAATATAAAAAAATCAAATTAATCGTTTCATTGCAATTAAGATCAGCACTTCATTTACAATGATTGCTCTGCATACAAGTAGTAAAGAAAAAATAAAGTGTTAAAAAAATTGCAAGATACGCACGAATACCAATTTCCATACAATTCAGACAAAAGATATCATAGCACGTATTTTTTTTTAAATTCTATAGTAAACAAAATATAAGTAATGCAAAAACTATTAATCACTCCAAACGCTCTCGATATCGATACTAAACTTGTATATCAAAATAAATAAAAAGACCGAAATAACAAAACAAAAAAAACAAGTTCATTGGATGTGTTGCGAAAACGCCTCTAGTGTCACGTTCAAGAACGTTTTTCGTTTGTATTTTTCACTTTCGTGATTTTTATGGCACTTGTTGCTCGCATTTTGCATTTTGCGTCTAAATCAAGAGCTGGCTTTATGGCATTTACTTTTCATAGATTACATATACCTATATTGTAAAAAACTGACAAGTTGTAGAACATTTTGTGTGTAAACTAACACTAAACTGAAATAGGGTAAGAGAGCAGTTTTTACAAATTCATAAACAAAAGTTTAGAAACAAAATATTTCAACAGAATTCGATTTATTTTTTTGTATACAAAATTGATCATCATATACCGAAATACATTTTGGTACGAAAATACGAAAATGCATTGGCCCATAACTCTAGTCAAATTATTATGTGGTATACAGACGGTACTGCAGTAAAATTTGAATTATACGTTAATAGCTAATAAGCATGCCTTCGCCAAGTAATTGATATTTGCACTGAATGTTATATGCCACCCCGCCCACAAATACGAAAAATTAGCCGGGGGAACCGATTTCGGTGAAATTTTTAATTTAAGGTTGGGAGGTCCGAGGGATTACTGAACACTGCAATCAGTTGAGGGGCTGGAACAACATTCTTTTATACAATTTGTTCCACATACATAGTCTCAGCCCAAGAACCTTAATGTAAATTTTCAATTTTCTAGCTAATCGGGAAGTGTAAAATAGGACTTTCTGTCAATGACGCTCGTAGGTAGCGTGAAAGAAAATAGAATGTTTAAAAATAAGGTCCACTCTAATATGCATAGAATCGAAATTTGTCTCAGAGAATATGTAAACAAAGCAACTGCCAAAAGTAAACGAAATGGCAGATGAACTAGCGAGAACAAGATCGGCCCCATAAATCTTTGCTCCTGCCTTTAACTTCGATAGGATATATAGGAAATGTGGTCCGTGGGTCAAAATGCGGTCCTGAGATAAAATTGTTATGTTTGAGGTACTTTAAAATGTGTTTTATTGTGCGGGGGTATTTTACCTTAGCCGTGTATAGTTCACTCTCCAGTTTTGAATTTCTTTAAAAAATTTTGAAGTAGCAGTGCAACAAAACGTTTCCTCAGAAGTCAGCAGCAACATTACTTTAAATCTTTTTATCATTTACCCTATGGAATATGTTGCACTGCAAGCAGTGCTTGATTTTGCCAAATGTTGTTCACCTCGGTTTCGGTTTGTTGCCAATATTGGCGACATGTTTCTTTAGGATATATGGTGTGGCAGTTGATGTTTGATGCTAATATGTGTTGAGACTAAAAATTAAATTTATTAGTTCAGCGAACGAAAACCAAAAAATCTCATAAAATGGGTGCAGCAAAAGTCTCGAGTTTAAATTTCAGTGTTTTATTTTGGAAGTTTGAAACTATAATTAAAATGTAAGAACACATGCTATTAAACGCGTAACTCTCTCTAAATTACGCCTTGATAGCGAATTTGAATAAAGCACACACATAAATACTTAATAAGAAAAAAAAATTATATTTCAGTCATTCTCGAAATTCGATTAATTTTAAGAAAATAAATTCCAAACAATTGAAAAGACAAAAGCCAGTACGCCAACTTGTTGTTGTTTATTCTCGTTTTTAGGCAAGACAGCAAATTTTAAATAATTTTTTTTCCGAAAGGTCCCTCAACGATTGCGAACAATAACACCAAACAGTAGCAGTGGCACACTACTTTGTAATGGCGATCGTAAATATCTCACCGACTTCACTTTGACTTCACAAAACGTTCGAGCGGAGTGAGACTCCTCCGCGCACTCTTCTGTGTTTTTGTTATTGTCGTAATGTGGCTACACAATACTTAACGTATCCAAACAGATACAACACCCAGCCAAGGTACATACGACAGAACAAACGGAACAGCACAGCACAGAACACCAGAAAATCATCATCACTGTGCGGCCAGTGGGCCACACAGCATCTGTGTTCCATAGCAAAAATGTAAATGTTTTTACTGATGCTGAATTTTTATACAAGTAAACGCGATTTTTGTTTAGTTGTTGCTATTCTATAATATTTTTTTTCATTTGTATTTTTTTTTTTTTTGGTTTAGAACTCGACACACTCATGATGCATTGAACGGAGAACGCATCAGTACAATTTTGACTTTAAAAGCGAGCAGTTGTGGAAACAAATAACTTGAAAGAAATATCGATAAACGGCGAAGAAAAATTGTATTTCAATACCTATTTTTAAAATAAAATCAAAATTTCATTGAATAACTTGTAAAATAAAAACTTTTTCATTTAATAATTGCGTTATCTTTTTGAAAGAAAATAAAAGTGTTGCAACTTCAAATCTTATATTCATAGGTAAACTGTATGCAAATAAACCTTTGAGAAAAAAAAATTCAACTGTGATCTTTAAGCTCAATTATCTAAAGCACAAATTAAAGAACACAAATAAACAAATTAAATATAATTAAATTTAATTCGAATTAGTCTACTTTTTGCACTGTGCACTCAGTTCAAATCACACAAAAAACACATCAAAGCAACGGATAAAATGAAAGAAGAAGATCTAATGTTGGCACGTTCGCTGGTAGCTGATTCTATGCAGACCAATGCATCATCACCAGGAACTTCACCATCTCCACTAAGAAGAACGCGCGTAGCCGATCTGATCGATAAGCGACATCAATTTAGGTGAGTGGAAGGGTGAAGGTTAGGTTTCAGCAACATTTTACTAAGTTCCAAGAGGTAAAAATAGGAATAGGACGGTCATATTTGTAAGTTGCGAAAGCAAATCAAAAATCGAAAATTCCTCTTTGAAACTTTCCCGCTTGAAACAATTTTTTTTATATAAAATTTTCAAAAAATTTTTGCAAATTGCTTTTTTGTAAAATGTCAAGTAATAAAATAATTTTCTGAATTAGCATTGACAGGCACAGTGTTGCCCTGCTGTATTGAAAAATGCCATGTGTCAAAGTTTTAATGAACTGGGGTCAATTGTCTTACTTTGGCGTTTTTAAATGAAGTTTGGGCAGTACTTCAGAACTGGAAGCCTAGCTAAATACAGTCCGAAAAAGGACTACAAAAATTAATTCTCTTTTCCTCCACTAAAGAGAACAAAATTATATATATTTTGCAAAAAAAAAAGCCTAAAAATACACATCTCATTACTTTTGGGTAGATATTGTTCTCCACCACAAAAAAATTCCAAAAAATTTACACATTTTCCACTCACGTGTCTTTTGGATTTTACATACGAATAATTCTATTTTCGTACATTTTTGTTGTTATATATAGAAGCACACTACGTCGGTGTATTATAATTAGAGATACTTCCTGTTTGGATTTGGCGAATATTACCTTTTTTTTGGAACATTTTTATTTATAAATTAATGGTTCAAAGAGAATTTTTAGTACTTAATATATGTGATATTGAATTTTCAGAAACGATTAAGTGTTTAATTGGAGTGAAAGAAATGAAAATTCTGCCAATTTCCTGTTATTTAAAAAATTAAAATTGTATTATTAATTATACTTTAATTATTTTCAATGAAAATGTGGTGTGTATAAAAAAAAATCAAAAGAAATAAAATAATTATTTTTGGATAATAATTTAATTTTCTGTTTGAAGAAAATTTGGTGGAAAAATGGTCCAGTGAGAGTCCAAACCAGCTTAACTAGCTTAATTACTCGGCGTTGCTCGGTAACACTATGAACCAACTTGGTCTATGTGAGGCAATTAGCCGCCACTCTAACCTAACCTAACCTTACAGTAACACCTAACCTAATCCGCTTAAACTAGACCTACCCCCTTAGTTGACAGATTAATATCTCACAAAAAATCTTACAATTTGAAAAATAATCTCACGTGAGACGACATCTCACAGTAATTAAAATTTCTAACAAAAAATCTCACAAAAATCTCACAAGCCATATAAAAAAATCTCACAAATTTGGCAACCATGCCTGGACCACTGAAAATAGTTTATTTGGTCCTAAAGCTACGGTCAGATTAGGCAAATATTTACCCAAATAAACTCAGATATTTTTGAAATCACCTAAAATCGTATGAGTGTATTTTCCCACTATTGGGGCAAATATTTGCCTAATCTGACCGTAGCTTAAGTCCAGAGTTTGAGAGTGTATTTGAAATTCCTGCTATCGCTTCAAGGAGTTTTTTTATTAGCTCGAATAAGCAAGCTTTTTTAGGTCAAAAGTTAAGCTACGGTCACATTAGGCAAATATTTGCCCAAATACTGGGAAAATACATTCAGAGAAATAAAATACTGGTTCAGTCAAATACGATTTTAGTTGATTTCAAAAATATCTGAGTGTATTTGGGCAAATATTTGCCTAATATGACCGTAGCTTTAGCAGCATTGTATCTTGTATTTCCCCGTATTTGAGCTAATTCAGAAAAACTCCTTGGTTGTGTTACTACGTGAATAACGGAAAATATTTTTAAATTTCAATCATCACTGCAAGAGCAAATTAAATTTCCTCATACTACGGTCAGCGCCACCTGTTGTCAACCAACTCTAACTAAACCTGACAGTCAGCTGTTCGAAAAACTGACAGCCAGCGTTCAGCCAAACGAAAACAAAACAAACTGACATTTCTGCACAGTATTTTTTGTGTTTTTGTGAGAAAAGGTGAACAAGAGTGGAGCAGAGGAGAAAAATATAAGTAAACTTAAAAAATAGAAACTATTTGCAAAAGCAGTGTGAACATTAAACTAGAAATATTCCACGAAAAAACAGACAAAAGCTAATGAAAGTTATAAAGAGTACATAACAAAGGAATCGGCAATCAAAGGAAAAAAGAACGTACCACGTACCAAAGAAATTGAATTGCAAAAACTACAAGAAAGAGAAAATTTTGCAATTGGAAAAAACTACCCAAGCGGAAGTTGGCCAGGTGTAACACCACCACAGCACACAATTATTACTGTCAAATCGAAATCATGTCATCCGAAAATGTTAATGGACGCTTGCACAACCCTTCCACTGCCTTGGAGTGTACACCAAATGCATCGGCGGCCGCAGCAACTGCTGCTAGCAAAGAGAAGGACCACACACACCTTGGCCCCAATCGTCTGCTAACAGCGGGTGGCAATGCCTCCTCAGCACCTGGACCAGGTGGCACTAGCAGTTCACCCGACGTAGAGGCAATGCGCGAATGGTGGTAAGTGAATGCTCTTCTCGTACGAGAGAATCGAGCAAACGACTGGAATGTGTCGAAAGTTTAAATTATTTATTTGGAAATCATAAAATCGCTGCTAATTTTTATTGTGTACTTTTCCATAAAAGTTTTCCCATTACCTTTTTCCCCCATTAATCTTTCGACTTGTACTAATATTGAATCATCTCAGTTAAGCAAATGCTTAACTGCGTCTTAAACTTTAAACCCACTTAACTACTTAGGTCGTCGTTGTTTAAACTGTTGAAAGTGTTTAAAAAAAATAAAATGCAAAAAAAAGTTCGAGGTCGGAACTTTGCTTTTAAAACATTATAAAAAAAAGAGATAAGTAAATAGGTACAAAGTTGCACATTTGAATCAGGGTTGGCAGTCGAAATCCAGGGCCAGATTAACCGATTAGTCATAGCTTATTGGTTGGCTTAGTTAAAGAGGAACTGCGATTCAATCAATAGATTCTTATTGGATTTAACACAAAATAGGAATATTTTACTATGTTTTCAAAAATAAAAAAACTAATTTCACCATATTTAAATTAAAATTTTTTTTTATAATTTGAAATTATTTTTAAGACATTATTTTTAAATTGTAAAACTTAAAAACAATAAAAACTTCTTTTAAATTTTATATTTTTTATAAATTTTTTTTTTTTAAATTATAAAATTAAAAAATTATAATTTTTTGAATTAGATAACTACATATGACGTACTCAGAGAAAAAACTAATTGAAATAATTAATTAGTTACTAAAGCGGTTTTTTTTCAATATTCATAATGAAATTTATTCTTATATTCGATTCCGCCCTTGATCGTATAATTTGTATTCCACGATCCGAAACTGAACGGAATTGGGTTTTTTCTTGTATTTTTTATAACTTGCTTTGGGTGGACTATATATATATATATATATATATCCTCAAATCTGCGGCGAGCTTTTTCATACACTTCCACACGAGCTAGAGAACACTGATAGAACTCCGGTGACAATGCATTCTATTAAATTTTGGGGTCCATCATTGGCGTAGGGGGCCGTGGGGGGACCCAAACCCCTTTTTTTTAAACATGGCATAACTTCCAATTCCTTCAAGCTACAATGATGAAATGGTAGGTGAGTTCTAATTGACAAAATGAAATTTTGTACCCTTTGGAAAGGGGGGTGTGAGGGCAAAGGGGGGCGGGATGGAGCCAATTTAAAGTTCTAACTTTCGTATTTTGTAAGCTACAAGGCTGAAGCACAAGGGTTTTTGGCGACTTTAAAATCTACAATGATATTCCGAGGAAAGTACCCAAAAACCGTTAATTTTAAATCGAATTTTATTTCTATTTTAATTTTTTTTATGTAAGCCCCAATGAACGAATTTTCGCTTATTGAGCCTAGGGGTAATTCCGCCATTAATACCACCTTAAGGAGTGCACTTATTCAATTTTGAAAAAAAATAAATGAGAACCACTTTATTGATCAAGCTACAAAATGGTGGTGACATAAAATCAAATTTTTCAAAGAAAAAAATTAAAAATACCGCCTTTGGTTTGTAGGTCGGGAACGGAATGAGATATAATGGAAATTATCGATAAGGTATAGAAAAATTAACGATATCAAACATATAAACATATAAGAACAGAAGTAACACTTTGGTGGTCTTTAATGTTGAAATGCTTGCTTTTTAGATCTAATCCATAAAAACCTCTTGAGGAGACTATTATGTAGAAGAAGACTTATCAGAATCTGTTATCAGATCGAAATCAGAAAATTTAACCCTAATTTTGTGGCATAGTGTCGTTATTAGTCTGTGTGACCTCTCCATGATCAACATAGGAATTCTACATCGGTTCATCATGAACTCTAATTGGTTTGGCGAGTAGGAGTAAGGGATACTGTGGTATCACAATAGATCTAGTGTGGTCTAAGAGAGTCGGTATACCGTCTCCCACCTTTTCCTAACCCAATTCAAAATATAGCAAACTTTACATTTCTATTGCCCGATTTGAAGTCGTAACTCTAAATTTCTGTGTACTTTTAAAGTATTTAGCCAATAAAAAAAATAGAGTTTATACTAATTTTAAAGTCAACTCTATTTAGTTGGTGTGAATAAAGAAAAAATGCTATTTGCATTAAAAACTAAATGGAAATAGCATTTAGTATTCCTTTATTCACACCACCCAATGATTTGATTGATTTAAAGATAATTTAGACAAATTTTTATTCTATTATTAGCAAATTATTCCCAACATAATTGCTTTATAAGGAAATTGTTCATACAATCACAAAGCGAGTATCGTCCAGACTTAACAATTGCAATTATCAGCTCACATGGGCACAGGTTCAAAACACTTGAAATTCACAAAAGTCATTTCTATACAAATACTTGCACAAACAATCAGAACAGAGAATCCAACAACACTTCAATATTCTGTTGATTAACAATGTTATTGCAAAATACTCCATAAGAGTAGAGTATATGAAACAGAACACATTATCAATCAACAATAAATACAAGTAAATTTAAAGCTTATCAGTGAAAACAAATGAAGCAAATCAAGTCCCTCTCATCGAATTCGAAGCAATCGTGCGCCTTTCATATGCTCAGTATAAAGACTGTGATCATTGTCTGTGAAACACAAAAGCCGCTTGAAATAATATTTAAATTTTTTAAATTAATTAAAGATGAAGGCAAATATCGAAATAAATTCAATACAGAATAGCAGTCAAGTCGCCGAGCTCGCCCGTTCAACACTTGAAAGTCGATTTGAGTTGTGATCATCATCCACTATCAAGAGATCGTCATCGCGTCTGTGCAGCTGACAGTTGCTAACAAGTGCTTCTTCACTTGATTTAAATTTATTGGAAAAAAATTCATTCAATTCAAATCGATTCTAATACAAAATATCAATAGATTTTTTTTGTATGTATGTATGTATAATAATTGTCTGTCGGTCACGTTTTGATTGAACTGCTCGAAGATCAGAGAGCATCTCCATTGTCGTTTGTCGTTGGGAGAAGTGGCGCGTGTGGTGATCGTATCAGATGTCGCCTGTGCTGCCGTTGTCACTCAATTCAAATATTAATTTGTATCCGCCGCAGTTGTGTCTGTCCGTTGGCCTACTCTATTGATGGCTTGAATTTAGTTGTAAGTTTTTAGTTTTTTTTTTTGCTTAACTTTATTTTTAACGTTTCTTTTTTTTATTGTAATTTTTCTCTTTCATATCGAAACGTGTTGCATATTTAACAGAAACTTGTTATAGAAAATGTTGCATAAGTTTTCTTATTAGATTTCATGTCTGTTTGTTGTTAATTTGTGGCATGTGCGCTCGATTTTTGTTTTTTTTTCTTCCTTTTCAAATTTACTTTTTGGTGCCACCTTAATTGCTGCTTGCGTGAATATTCAATTTTAATTGAAATGTGACTTTTTTAATGAGTTATTTTTCTGAAGGATCGTGTTGGAATTGATCGTGAGGTGGAGTTAGCTATTGGTGGAAATTTGAAATATTTTATTTTTTAACAATTTGCGGAGTGTGAGACAGACTCACACGAACATAATTTGACTATTCATTTCCCCTATGCTTTTGCACACATCAGCTGTTTTTTTTTGTTACTTTTCAACGATCATACGACCGCACTTTGTAACTAAGTAATTATCACAGTAAAACGACCAGCCAACATAGCGAATTCATACAGTGAAATTCTCAGCTGTTGCCGCTTCTATACAAATGCGATACAATTTTTGGTTTGTTGTGGCTTAAAGTACCCAATGGACACAACTTACTCACAACACAAATGCACAGTCACAAATACCAATACAGTGCACAATATATTCAAGCAAACGCAAACACATTTGGCCGTAACTGGAATCGAACTGGGCAAACTTTTGTTTTCAAAACGGTTGGCTTTTTTCCCTCCAGTTGGCATTCGACACTTGCCGCAACAGAACGTTCGTTTGTTCGTGGTCGTTGTTTCGTCGTGTGTTCCGCCTCTTACGTTAATTTTACATTTCGAAAATATATACATTTTTTTTGATAACGTGTCTGTTGTTGTTTGTGGTCAACTGAACACAATTTTGAAGCTGTAAAGTGTTTTTTTTTTAAATTAAAAAAAGAAATTGGTAAAAAAAAAAGTAATATTTTTTGTGGTGTTGTTATTTTTGTTTTGTTAAGTGTGTGTGATTTGTGCAAAAGTGTTTTCCATTATTCAGTTCGTGTAGAAATTATTGTTAATTAAAATCAAAGTAATAAATACTTTGATTTTTAAATCAGCTAAAATGTATTTTAAATAAGATTTTTTAACAATTGACAATTTTAATGATCAACAATGACACAGTGTAGCTGTTTGTGAGTTCAATTGGTTTGAAAATTGTTTAAGTAACAGGATTTTTCATTTAAAAATTATTGAAGGCATACTCAGTAACTATCACTCAAGAAACTCTGAAGAATTTTATCGAATATGGCTTAATGAAGCCCACAATTTTGGCAGGGCTTTAATAAGTCAAGCTGACAAACCGGTAAAGACCATAAGTTTGTGGATCAAATTAAAATACATACAAGTTTTCACGCTATTTTCTAACTCCGGTTCTTTACTATTTTTTCAGTTGGTTCAGTTGGATGGAAATGTTATGTATGAGCCTTTGAAAATATATTTTCCACAGTTAGATATGAAAGCAAAGACACATTAGTTAAGCTACGATTACACAGTCTTTCAATTTCGTCATTGTAATGTGACGTCACGCGAAATTTTTGTGCGATAATTATGAAATTTTCATTAACATTGTGATAACACGGCCTTTATGTAATATCTCAAACATAACGATCACACGGTATGATGGTTTATTTACAATACTGTGAAGTAACTTTGACTTCACGGTGTCATTGAATAACCGTGCAATCATTGCATTACAGGAACAGCTTTTGAACTTAGAAACGATTTCTAGTGAGCGGGTTATACAAATATTTGTGTGGGGATTCGTAGCCTACATTTATCCATGATATAACTACATCAAGATATTTTTAATATTATCACGATATTTTCGATTCCGGATTTTTGTGTATTTTGTTAACGTTCAGAAGTCATCGAATCCAAATTTTTAGTTTTCAGATATTTGGATCAATTGGTAATGGGATCAATATGCATCAATAACCGTTGAGTAATAAAAAAGGGCACTTGAGGAAAGGAAAATGGTCAAATAATAGGTAGCTCTGAAAAAATTTCGTGTTCATAAAAAAAATAAATGCAAATAATTCGGTGCTTGAGGAAAAGCTCACTAAAGACAATTTTGAAATGGATTTCAGTTGAGGTCCCACGGTTGCACGGCAATGCACCGAAATTATGTTTAATTTCGAAAAAATCAGAAACCGTAGGAGCCAAACAGATTGCCGCATGATCTACGCATTGGAGCGTTCGTAAAACCTTAGCTTGAGTGACTTTCTATTGAATTAAAAGTGGAAAAATTTGTGGATAATGATTTTTTATTCTTCGTAACTTGGACTAGATAAAGATAGGGAAGGACTTAGGATATTATCACATATAGGTTAGACTGGTTAGACTTATCACATATAAAGAAATAAATAAATATTGTTGGTTTCTATAGGATAGAAAGATGGCATACTTTGAAAATTTTTTGAAAAATTTAACTTAGTGACTTTTGGTGACGACGACCGTGTATTTATTATGTCTTCAGACAAAGCAATTCTTTTAGAGCAATTCTAGCAGCTTTCGGTACGGTGCGGTACATGACTCCTCTGAAGTTCAACTGTGAAGTTAACAAATTAATACAAAAAAATCTTTAAATTTATGAAAAAAAAATTTATTTTTTTCAGTTAAAAATTTTTTATAGTTAACCAAAATCTAATAAGTTCAATTAACTTTAAAATGTTTTCTGCATAAATGCGATTATAGAATTTTCATTAGTCCAAATCTTGACTCATTTTCTAACCTAAAATTTTCTTTTTTTAGCTTTAAATTTAATGGGTTTAAAATGTAGTCAATTATGGCAGCATGCAATACAAAATACATACAAAGGCTTACTGACTTAAAAAAAAGTAAACAAAAATGTCATTTAAGCCCTTCTTCTAAGCTCTACAAGAAGTTGCTCTTTTTTTCGAGCTATATTTGGTCTAGTATAAAAAAAAACGCTTTCTCTTTTTATAAAACTAACAACAACAACAACAACTTAACAAAAATATACCTTTTGGAAACCACCAACACTGCTACACATTAGGTTGACACAATTCACCTAAGCACTAAGCCCAGAGAGCCTCAGCTGTAAATACAAAAAATATATGCCATAAATATCTTCTGTTGATTATGGCGTCCGCGTTGCTCCACTCTTGGCTTTTCTGTTTTGGCCCGCAAGTGTTTGGCTCTCATGTAATTGTTTGCGGTCGCCTTGTAAAATTCAGTTCAATTAAATTTCCCTTTCATTTCACTTCTTTCCATTTCGTTTCAATTCCAATTCGTACCGCGCGCTCTCATTGCTTTTGTATTTGTAGGCACTGTCATGCGTGTTAACCCACTCCCAGTTTATTTGTCTGTTTGTTGTTGTTGTTGTGGCTTAGTTGGTCATTTCTTTAGCCGGTATTTTTTTCTTCTCTTCTTCTTCTACTCGTTGTTGTTGACTTTCTTGTTGTTAATTAAGCGTGTGTCTTTTGAATGGTGTTCTCTTAATTTGTCCATTTAATGTACTACAGTTTTACATATATATTTCACTTTATTGTTGTTATTATCGCTGGCACGGAAGCCCTATACTTAAAAGCAATTGCGCCTAAAGTAACTACTATCATTTTGTAATTGATCGATTTGATTGCGTACATTGTTGTTCATTATTATCCTTTTTTTGTTGTTGCCTGTTGTCATCTGGCTGTCAGTCATAAATAATTTCAGTCAGTTCTTTTTTTATTATTGTTATTAATTTTGTAACGATTTTTTCTTTCTTCTATACTTTAATTGCCTACGAGCACCTCTTTTCCTTTTTTTTGTTCCCATTGATTAGTCACTCCTTGCCTTAATTCAATTTAAGTTTTTAAAAAACAATATTTCCTTTGTCTCAATAATTTAATTATTTCTAGTAACCTTCTTCTTCTTGTTGTATGCGTGACTCACTCACTTGATTTCCTTGTTTCAAAACATGTACTTTGAATCAACTTGAGGAAACAATGGAATACCGTTTTAATAATTAAATACATATAACCGTTTTAATTACTTCCCTGTTGATGAAAATTTAAACTAAACTAGATTGAAGTGGATATCTCAAGGAGAGACAGCTAGATCAAAGAGGCTCTTTGTGGTACTACACTGAAACCAAATGCAATATTTTGGGTACAGTGGTGGCGAGCTAGTTTAATGGACAGATAACTTTAATGGACAGATCTATGGTATTCCATTCGAAGTAACGGGATAGTCGTTAGCTAACTATCAAGAAAATCATATTTAAAAATTACACCTATTTTTCTCGTGGGGTAATACTTATGGTTTTTCCTCAACATTTTTTATGCAAAAGGGCCGCTTTTTAAAAACAAACCACAAAATTTTGTGGAAGAAATTATTAGGGGTTTTCACGGATACCTCTGTAACTGAGGACAGTGTAAAATAAAAATATTTTCTAACAACAAAAAGGCTTTAATAAAGAAATTTTAGATTTTACTTTTTTACACGGGGTCTCGTGAAAACCCTTATTATTTGTAATTATTTGTTATTTTCAAGTGCAATCTAGGGCATGCCGCGTTTTCCAGTCTTGTCTATCGGTCTCTTTGTAGTTCGGTGCTCTTTTTGATATATTAATGGTTTTTATCTAAACCTGTAACTGACCCTGTGAACTTACGTGCTGTTACAGGTTTACATGAAAACCATTATTATCAATTACTTGTATTAGTTTCGTTTCGGTTGCAGAATTGAGTTGTCTTTCCTAATTATCTACATAGCAGAGCCTCCTCTGGTCATCTCCTCCGCTGTTTCATTTCCCTTTTATACGGCTATGTCCAGGAACCTAGAAGAGAGTAACCTGTTGGCGTTCCTATATGGTTTTCAGTACTTCGCTACATCTCTTTTCTGCTTTCAAATTCACCGTGTACGATGTGATTGATTATATAGCCGCCCAATTATCTATGCAAATGGTTACATTCTATGTGTGTATGTTTTAATTGACTGAGTGTTCGGTAGCCTGAAAGAACCTTCGAGGCATAGGCCTGTATGTTACCCCTAACTAAGCCCTTTTGAAAATTTAAATTAACCAATTAAAGTTGGAAATTACCTTCAATAATTCATAAGAAAAGTTGCAACGTCAAATTGAAAATATTCCAAAAAAAAAAAACCATGAATGAAACTTGATTGAAAAAAGCAACCATACAGGTGAGATTTTTCTCACATGAGTCAGCGTTAAAGACTCAAGTACTTGAACGAAAAAAAATTCAAAACCAAAACAACGCGGATGAACAAACCAAACAAACCGACTTGAAATGTCAGTTATGTGGCAGATGTGAAGCATTCCACGAACCAATAACACCAGCAACAACAACAACGGCAACTTTCAATACAATAGTAACGACTTACAATAAACTTTACCAACCTCAAGATGTCAAAGTAAAAACAAAAACAAAACCACAAATATTTCGAATAACAACATCAACAACACCAAAAACACTGACAAAAACATCTACCGAGCCACTTGTGATGATAGTGAATTGAGGTGGGACAGACGTATAAACCACAACATCTTATAACCTTGATCTCTTTTAAAAATATTCGGCAAAAATTTATATAAAAATTAAAAAACAACTTGAAACCAACTACGTTTGACCACCACATTCCACACCAGTGACCACAACTCGAACTTTAGTAGTAGCTGGTAGCTACCAACTAACTACTGATTTTTTTGTGTTGGTTGATTAACTATGGCGCCATCGTTAATCGCAAGACATTTATCAGTGTTATCAAAATAATGTTGTGTTAATTGATGTTTAGAAAAAAAACAAAAAAAAAAAAAGAATGCAAATTATTACCGAATCTTTTATACGTTGTGGTTAAATGTACACCTTAAGAAGTAACCGGTTTTCTAGAGCGATGTTATTATTATTTTTGTCTTCTTGTTTGTTTTTATTATTGAGGCACATCATTGAGATTGTTTTGTTTGTTTTGATATTTTGAGACTTTAGTTCCGGCTTCAGAAGACACCCAGACTATTGACTTTAAAAGGTGTTAAAATTTAAATCGAAAAGTTCAAATTCGACTTTGAGTCAAGGTTTTTTTTTTGTATGGCCAAGTGAAATCAGAAAATGTGTAGGTACTTCATAAAAGGAAAAATTAAACAATCATAATGTGAAATGATGTAGCACTTAAACGGAGTTGCATCATTTTCGAAATTGATTTCAAACGAAGTATTATTTTTCCCAATTAACGGTTGAAAGATTATTTCATCACATTGTTGAATTAAAGTTTGTGAAACTCCTTCAAAATTTGTTTAAATTCATTGAATATTTATGCCCTCTCAACAATAGTTAGCGATTTTTTCAATCCGAATGGAAATCAATATTCGATTTTAGTAATTACGAAAAAAAATAGTACTTTTCGTTAAATTTTAATTGAAAGATTAGTACACCACTTGTCAGTTATTCAAAGTTTCTGAAACTCCTTCAAAATGTTGTTAAATTTACTGAATGTTCCACTCTTCAACTTCAGCCAATCAGTGTTTTAAATATAGAGATTATCTTAACAAAATTATCAAAATCTATCTACCCTTTTAGTCAATGAGATTATTGAGCAACGAGATTCTCGAAAACTATCTACCCTTTTACACAATGAGTTTATCGAGATTATCGAAATTTATCTTTCCTTTTACACAAAGTGATTATGGGAAACGAGATTAATTTTGACATTTTATCTGCTAACGAGAATTTCGTAAAATTGTTATGGATAATCGTGCATTTTTGTACGAGATACTAGCTAGATAATAGCGTGCGTATGTAGCATGAAGCAAAGTGGGAAATGGGGTAATGTGAGAAATTAAAATTTCTTGACAGGGGCGTGGAAGATGGACGAAAAAAAATTATTTGAGACGTGATGTGGCAAAACCCCGTTATACGTGTATTTTTTCTTCCCTCTATCACGCGCTATTGTCACAACCCCATAATTTTGGAAAAAATTTGTTTTTGTGGCATAGTGTAATTTATTTGGTTTTATCGAAAAAGGTGATTATTCGAAAACCACTCAAAATAATATCAAAACCCAATTAATTGAAACATATTAATGCAGAAAGTTAGATCACGTACGACCCTCCCAAGGCATGCGCAAACAGCGCGCTTTCGAAATTAAAATTTGTATTGAAATTGAAATATCAAAAGCGGAAAACGCTTGAACAACGCGCCTGTGTGCGAAGGCCTCTAATCATTTTTTCCTAGGTTTTTTGTTTGGAGACAGTTCAATATATTTTCCATATTACCCATATATGTAATACTTCTATATTGCCAGTATAGTGAAAGTACATTCACTGATATCAAGAGACAAAATATATGAAAAAAGTACATTCGCAGTTCGGATTTCTCTGTCAAACTAATACAAAATTCAATGCTTGCTATTTCGCTCTTACAGTGAGCTCAAAACACATTGCAGTGATAGGATACTGGCAATATAGAACTATTAAATATATGCTATTACCCCATTTTTTCAAAATTCAAACTTGATACCAAACCTACTAATATTTTAAAAGTTCCATTTCAATTGAAAGATTGTATCACCACCTTGTCGGTAATCTGACAAATATTACAAACTCTTGCACTCACTTTCATTTTTCACTCAATAATCTCAAGTACTTATGAAATTTTCATTTATCTTTTTTCTTCGTAAACTTTTCATACGCAAATTGATGTCAAGTATAAATCAATTCGCACACATTTCGCAATACACCAATACACCCATCGATGCAATCATGAATATTGTGGATTTCGTTGTGCTTTTGCTGTGGGTCTGCCCTCGCATGTTCAAAATACTTTATGCTCTAATTCTTCTTTTTTTTTCCATCGTTGCTATTGTTGTTGTTGTTTTTTGTGTGTGTTCAAACTGTTTTTTAATGTCTGCTGACCAAACAATTTTTGCGTGCTGTGTTTGCTGAAAGCAAACTTTGGTCAATAACCTTTAAATTTTGAAGCACTCAACGTTCGATGATGACGAATCCCACTTGTGGTTAGCACAACGTCAGCATAACGCAATAGCGACACGTGAATGTGTACACGTAATGTGGCCACATAAAGTATAGAAAAAAAAGAACAGGGGCAACATGTTAATGTATGCATGTAGATTTGAAATTAAATAGTTTTATACGGAAAAGAAGGCGCCACTTAAATTATAATGTTGAGCTATAAGTAAAACAAAAATAAATAATTCGTTGCCATAAATTTGTGACTTGTTCAATGTTATGTTCAGTAAAATAACATAAATCTAGAATGTAAAATTATTTCCTATAAAATGTTTTTTTTTTTTTAATGAAATTCAAACCAATTGAACTGACCGACCATCAGCTACAAAAGCTATAATCACTTTGAACTCATAACCCACTGAGGAACGACGAAAACCCCAAAGCGATTACCTTTAATTAAATAAATATAATGTAATATTTGCAGTAACTTGTTGTAACCAAAAGACAAACACAAACGCTAAGGAAATATAAAAAAAAAATAATTTAAAAAAAAGCAAACGAAAATTTCACACAAATCCACAAATTGACTAGCCAAACTATGACCTGCCTGTCGGACATTGATTTGGCCACACTACACAAGAGCCGTCTCGAAGAGCGTCTGAATTACAAATTAGCCTGGAGCGGCACAAACAACCAAAGCTATCATCAGCACCACCATCAGCAATACGATGGCTTCAGCGAAATGACACGCGTCTGTTTGCAGCGTAACATCAGCAGCAAGTCGTCGTATTACAAGAATTCCACGGCCTCCGATTTGAATGGAAATAATTGTGAAATCATCGCTGATAAATTGAAGCGTTTGAATTTCAGCGAGCAAAAACAAAACAACAATGAATCGAAAAATCTCCATCATCATCATCATCATCATCATCATATAATCGACGATGATGAGGAGAATTGCAATTATTTCTCATCGACCACGCGGATACGGAGATCGGGCACGTGGCCGTAAGTTTTCGATTGATCATACAAATGCAATTTAGTTAATATTATTAAAGTAAACCATTCCAGAATTTAACAAACATTTAGAAAAAATTAAGGGTTGTTTTAAATTGTTGAAGAAAAAATTTAAGAAATTCGTTTTTTGACAAAACCAAAAATTGAAAATGCAGGAGTCCAATAGAAATTTGTGTACCAATCCCAATTTTTTCCTATTAAATAATTTAAATTGAAAAACAAATTTCGATACGAGTTGCTCGTTCACGAATTCCGTAATTCGGCGCCAGTATGGTACTTTTTTTTTTTTTAATTTTTCGAATAAAATATATGTAAAATTAAGTTTTAAGTAAGCTTTAGTCAGTCAAAGCAGACTTATACTCTACACCTACTAGGGCAAAAACTTGCCTACACCAAGTTTCATGTTACCGCAATTTGAATTTTTTAATTTTAATATCGAATTGAGAAACCTCAAAAATACCCTTGCACCAATTTTCACACTATTTCGATAAAATCTACAAATTTCGGTCGCCATCTTGAATTTTTAAATTTCAAAATCAAATTCGAAAACAGCGATCCCAAAAACTGCCAAGTTTGGCACTACATATATCAGACGAATAGGGCTAAAGGCCCAATTAGTCCAGACGTAAAATCTCTGCGCAGAAAACAGCTGACTGAAGCTACCTTACCCGAACTCCATACAAACGATTACTCGAGCGTCTGCAAACGTAAACGTAAGCGCATTAATCTGATGAGATTTGATTTTTTGCGTAAAATTGTGTCAGCTGTTTGCTTTGCTGACAAAGTGAGTTGCCCACTGTGCCACAATTTTACTCAAACTAAAATAAACAATTAAAATTTTTAAAACTTTTTATAAAAACCACTATAAAATCAAAAATTGTCGCAATTAAAACTATTGGTTGAATATTACAAAATATAGCCCCAAAAAAGTGGAATGTAGGAATTGTTATTCTGCGAATAGACATATAAGGTGATAAATAAACCAACAGCACAAAAAGCTGACTTCTGCGATAGCTTAGGTTTGCAGACTGTAATCGATGAAAATGTACGTTTACGCTGCGTTTACGAAAATACGTTTACGTCTGCACCAATTGGGCCTTAAATCAAATCAAGTCTCCTTTGTGTTACAAACATATAACCAAACATGAGGTGTACGGTATAAAAATATAGAAAAATGCAAAAACTGTAAAATGAAGTAAAATTTTTTCCAAAATAAATTTTCGAATGAAATTTTTTTAATTTAGAATAATTACCAATGCCAATAAAATCTTGCTGTAAATGGTACTGATAACGCCAATTCTCATCTTCATGCCAATTATGGACAGTCAATTCAAAATGATTACAATCTCACATATGCAGCCAAATTAAGCCAAATAGTCCAGAGCATAATAATATGGTTTGTCATCATTCTCGCAGTTGGTATTATTCGCCTGACTCAAAGGGGCCAACTGTGTCGGCTATTAATCTCAAAATACCCAATTAAATAGAACTCACGACCTGACGCCTTGTGTAGAGCCCAAAATAGGCGAACCGTTTGTGATAAGGCCAATTGCAGCCGCCCTCAGTCGCCATATATTCAACGAATTATGCAAATTATGCACTTCAATTGGCAGTCAACTACTTCAATTAATCTAGTACATTCTTGTTCGAAGTCCTTCAAAGCCGATTGAACAAGTCTTTCACATACTATGCATAATATAAATTCAATAATTATTTGCTCATAAATACAATACAATTTCTTATCAGCAATTTTTTTCATGGCAAATAAAAAAAAGCTTTAATCTATGAAATATGTTAATTCCTTATCAGACTTTGTAGAAATTGTTTACAAGTGGCATTTTATACCTACATAAATAGGTGCATATAACATTTTCATTTAACAAATTGATAACAATAATAGAAAAATAAAAGCAAAAATTGCAGCACTTTAAAAGCGAGTGAATCATCAACGTCAGTAGTCATAGTTAAACCACTTACGGTATACATATTTTCATTTACTAATATATTAATTACTTTGTTTTTTTTAATCTATTGTATACTTTGTTGAGCTATAATCAATTGTGAAATGACGTGGAAGCATGACAAGCAGTTTTTTATTTAAACATTTTTCCGCACTAAATGCTATTTAGTCTAGCGAAGAAATTTGTCAAATCACTTGAACAAAAATACCCATATTCCTTGGAAAATGAAAGGGGAATTTTCCTTCAAATTTTTAGTAATTAAATTTCAATTAAAATTAAATGAAAAACTTTTGTAGTTAAATAAGTAAAATATTTTAAAAAAATGTTTAAAAAATATTTGTAAAAAACTTGCCTCTACCGCCAGTGTGGTTTAGTCTAAAAACGTTGAACTTATTTCTTTAAAAAAATATACAAATTAAAAAAAAAAAATATGAACATCTCCCCGACGGGGAATTGAACCCCGGTCTCCCGCGTGACAGGCGGGGATACTGACCACTATACTATCGAGGATGTTGCTCGAAAGCGAACAAATGACATACACAAACATTTCTCAGCAAACAAAGCCATGACATGTTCTTTTATTTCTAAATAGATTCTATTCTATGCGTACAGTAAATACCCGCTAGTCTCCACCTCAAGCTACTTATGTTAACTGTTAATTTATTTAAAATATTTTAAGTGGTTTTTAAAGTGTTTGGTTTTTAAAGTGTTTTTTTCTCTAAATATTTTATTTCTGGTTCTTAAGTGTCGTAGAATTTGAGAAGGAAAAAAAATCAAACAAATTCTTCGTACCAGTCAGTGTTAAGCTCCATTGGCATAATTCGCGCCATTTAATCTCTTGTTTATTCAAATTCGGGTTTTTTTTGTTACTATTTTGGGTTGTTTGTTGTTGTCATTTTTTGTTTGGTTTTAAGTATTTTTGGTTTGTTTTCTTGATTATAGTAGATTTATCCAATCATGTCTACACATTTTCTGATTTATTTTTTTTGGTCTTTAATTTAATAAATTTATTTGTTTACGTCAAAATGACACTCAGAATTATCATAAAACTGACTTAATGTGGGAGATGATTGGCGGCATACGTCATTGTCAAACATATTAAGACAAAAGTGACAACAAACAACAAGTGCTAACCGGACCTATATTATAAGCTGAGATGTATGCACTGAGAAGAATTTGTGAGGGTTTCGAATGACTTTTAAGGGTTTGGAAAAAAATAAAAAGGGAATTTACTAAATTAAAAAAAAAATTACCGTGCATTTCGTACAGCTAATTCAAGCGTATTATCTTCTTTATTCCTATAATTTCAAAAAAGTACTCTAGTCTTAACTTATCTGCATTTTTCTGACTATATCCCGAGGACGATAAACTTGGCTCAGTATAAAAAAATACGACTTATAGCGGCAAGCCTAACCTAACCTTTACTAAAAGAGAATCACTATGTGTGTTACTAAACTGAATTGTATTTAATTCAAACTTGAATTCACAATCAATTTCCCCTTACAGCCCAAGAATTCCCACATCTCACCAAATTCTTTCTAGATAATCCAATTCAAATAATTTGCATTTTTCTACTCGTACTTTAACGTCACCGGTTAGAGAAACTACTACTTACCATATACGTACCGATTTTGCGTAAGTGACATTAACATGTCTCATGTTTGGGCTTTAGAATTTTTTTCCATCGACACATAATAATTTTGTCTCGTTTCCATGCATAATTTTGAATTTGTATTTATTTTGAGTTTTTTTTTTCCATTTTAATTTATTCTTTGGCGACACCTTTAACACTTTTTTAGAATCGCCACACTGCATATGCTTCACAAGTCACACGTAAACGGCATGTGTGCGCATATTATAGTACGAGCGGGTAACTTGTAATTCATTGTCATTAAATGATTTTAGTCGGTGCTGTGATTTGATCGAGACGGGAAGTAAAAATATTTCGAAAGTGATCAAAAAGGAAATAATAACAAAACAAAATAGAAAAAAATCAAGAAAAAGTTTATTTTTTGATCTTGAAGGACTCGCTAACGTTTGGATAAAGCTGAACTATGAGTATGTGTTGAGGAATTGTTGAACAAATATTTGTATAATTTTTTCGCTAAATTTTAAGAGAACATGAAGTTAAATATTTGTTGTTAAATTTAATTGAAAATTAATTTAAAAAGAATTATTTCCCTTGAAGGTTGACTTTACTGGTTTATCAATCAATCAACGGTTTGACAGACGGACAAAAAGTTTGTAGTCATCAAATTTACTTAATTTACTCATCAAAAAACTATTTCTCCTCTTCTTAAGTCCTGTTGCTCCCTGTGTTGCAACAGGGCCACATCGATATCTTCGATTTGTTGTGATTTCAGTTGTAGGGCTATTTCCAATGGAACGCTAGTTTTGCACCTCCATATCCGTTGTACAGGCAGGTGGATTATCTGTACGAATATCTTGCAGGTTTGAACTCATGTTTATAGATTACTAGTAAATTTGCCCGTGCCATGCACGTGCCATGCACGGGAAAAAAACACACTAATTTTAAAAAATTAAATGTTTACTAAATATATTTTAGATGCAAAAATATTTTCTATGTTTTCAAAATTTAAATGTAATTTTTTTTTATAGAAATTTGTGAAATATGTAATTTTTTATTAAATTTTGTAAAGAATAGAAATAAATTTTGTTTGATGATGTAATTGTGTAAAGTTGAACTGTTCCATTAAAAAAGAATTAAAAAAAAAGATTAAAAAAAAAAAAAAGAATATCAAGCAATGGATTCAAAAAAAAAATTCGACCGGTGACGGGCTTGAACCCAAGACTGCCGCAGACAAAGCGGAAGCTCTACCCAACTGACCACAGCCAGCTATAAAATAAATTGAGCTAATGGCGATGTAGTTCATCAAGCTGTATGGTGAATGTGTATATACACACAAAAATATAGCTTTGATTTACCATTGCCACCTTTAAGGAAATAATATTACCAAAAGGCTAGCGTTGCCACCTAACAATGTTTTCACCTGTTACGGCTAAACATTATTTCCGATTGTCGATCATTTTTATTGCAAAGTGTTTTATTCATTGGATTTTTTCAATTTTTATTTTCGTATTATGTATTTTGACGTACTAAAACCGAATCTGAATCTTTTATTGTAGCAAAAATCAGCTTTCCAAGAAATAAATTTTTTTAAGTTTTGATTTCCCCTTTTACAATTTCTTTAGTGACTTCTAAGAAAGGTGTTCATTTTGTAGTATTTTTTTTCGGGAATTTTAATTTATAAATGATTCACATTTTTATTTGTTTTTATGAAATTTCTCACCTTAAGCAAATATATTTTCGCATTTGCAAGAAACATTTTTGAGTAAGTTTCGCTGCGGTTGCGGTACTTCGCGTTGATGTGTGCGGACCTTAATGTTGTACTGGGAATATATGCAGTGTATAGGAAAGTGTATTATGAAAGTGTAATATGAAAATCTAATACACCACCGTAATAGGTGAAAATAGTGATAGGTGGCAAGAATAGTCTTGTGGCAGTGTTATTTTCTTAAAGGTGGCAGCTTTAGGTCGAAGCTATTTTTTTATATGTGAAATGATTTTTTTGTGTGTGTATATACATGAAAGCGTTTTGCATGCGGCTTGATGAAGTTAATCGATATTAGGTAAAGGCATTGTATGAGCATTAGTGGCTCTGGTGAGAAGGCGCTTAGTTCGCTACTTCATCTTACTTACAACCGCAGCGTTGTGGGTTCGATACCTCACCAGGGCGGCTAACATTTATAAGAAAAAATATATGTGTGGATATATTTGTAAGTGGCTCTGGTTGGTTCCTTCTCACGACCGCAGCGTCGTGTGGACAAACCACCAGAATAGCTAACATTAAAAAAAAAAAGGTTAACTTAAAAAAATTTTTTAAGTGGAGTTGTAAATTTTGAATCGGTTAGCGTTAGGGACAGACAGACAGACAGAAAGACAGACAGACAGACAGACCTGGACAAATATATATATTAATAGTTGTGAAAAAAAGCAGAGCTCCAACATATGCTACAAGCTTAAGGATGAATCTAGTTAGCTATGCTTAAGAGTGAATGGATTCACTTTTATATAGCCCCTCCTTAATATGAGGTACAAACGCCCTCTAAGAGCCGCTCACTTTGAGTCAGGCGCTGTTTCTATTTTGGGTTTGCAAAATTTGATCCGTGAGTGTATGCAAAGAGTAAAGTTCATCGACCCTCAATGGATCCTTTGATCCTTTCTCAATTGATGGATCTTGGTCCTAGGGAAATCTATATAGGTTCATAGGAAGTTATTTACTGTGACCACAAGTGTACCTAATTTGACCATTAGGGTTCTGTCTTGTTAGAACGATAACCATTATACGACGCAGCATTGTACTTGTTCAACAGCTACGAAATTTTATTCAGTTCCTTTTAAAACTTCATCAATAGCTTACTACAACAGTAGTCCTACAGGAACCATATACTACTGTAGGAGTAGTATATGAACTAGTCCACTTGTGATTGAAATCAATCTTTGGTTTGCCCACTCCTATACAAAAGTCTATGTTTCAAAATCGTGTCAGTGGAGTTGGTTAATTGCCTCCTTCTCCACATCATTGAATCTGATATTTTAGGTATTTCGAAGGATATCCACGGATATCGTAAGTAATATTTCACTAGGAATTTTCTTTTTTCGCCTTTCCCAAATTGTGAATGGTTTCTCCAGAGAATCGTTCACATGATCGAACTTTGGGGAACATAAAATTATCGCCCGAAATAACCGATAACCGTGATTATTTCTTAAGAACCTATTCAAAATGGTCCAGAATTACAATACAATTTCACCACAATTCAGACAATTGCCTTTTTTCAACATAGCATTTGGGGCTGTTTTAAATTCATCATATTTTTATTAAATTGAAACAGGTATACTTTTACATTACAATTGGACCGCAATGGGTCTGATTCAAAATTAAAAAGTGGACCAGACCACAGTTCACCTATTTAACATTTTTGTCGTACTAGTTACAGTAAAAGTGGACCGAGGACAACACTTTTCGAATCAATTGTTTTTGTAAGTTCTCCAAGAAATTGAATTTTGCATGATAAGAAATTTGTGTCGCTTTTGAAAATAAATTAAATACGTATAATTTTCCATTTCAAAGTAATTCGTTCCAAAATAATTTAAATTAAAAAAAAATCATTACTATTGAAAGATTTTTTTCCCCGATATTATCTCATTCACCAAACAATGCAAATTTTCAACGGTCAACGCTCCACTCGACAAACGGATCTGTTTACAATCGCTAAATTTTCATAACCCAATAATATTGCAAAGTCATCTCGACTTGAATGCCAGCAGCCTCTGTCTGTTTCGCTATTGTGACGACGGAAGTAGTTGCTTGGAGTTTGTCTAGACAAAACTTTACTTGTGAATTTGTTATATAACGAATTTGCAAATTTGCAAATTACTTAAGCTCATGTACCTACTCACTGCCACTGCTGCTACTTGAATTCGTTTTTATTGGCTTTTAATTAGGACATAATGCCGTTGGCATTTACAAAATTAACTGACAAGGTACATAACTACTTACTTTGCAAAACATAAGCGATTATAGCATTGCAAAATTATCAGACGATCAAAAAAAAATATTATAAATTTTTGCACATGTTTACCATGAGTTAACGAAAGTAAGTAATCAAAGCAGAGGCAGTGGCAGTGGCGTGATTTTAAACAGCTTTTCGTATTGAAATTTAGAATAAATCAATTTATGCTTCATTTGCATTATGCAGTCCAGGCGAAATAGTATCAAAGTATTCTTCGTCAAGCCACTGATATATATTTTTTCTAAGCTATCAGCTGCTTAGCTAATGTTTGTATTTGCATTACTTTGAATAATGAATTATTTGAGTTTTTAAAGGTGAATTGACAAACACAACAACAAAAAGAGCAAAAAATGCATGTGTCATGCCTGACAAAATGCAAAATCATACGAATACACTTCACACCGAAATAGCTTCTGTTCAAAGCGTCCACTTACTCCACCCGAGAAAAGCCATTCAGCACGCTTTACAAATATTTGTGCTTTTTAAAAATAAATTGCTTAAAAGATTAAAAGTAACGCTGCGGTTTCGGTTTTGATGTCAATGAAATCACCAATTGAAAAAAGTGAAAAATCAATTGAATAACAATTTAAAATTGACAACTCATTATTTCACTCAGTTAATCACAGTTTTTGTACGTCAGTCAGTCATTCGTGGAATTCGTCTCAGTAGCGCCTCAACAATAATTTTAATTGCATTTTATTAACACATACTTTTTTTAAACATTTTTTATTGCGTTTATTTGCCTTTGGGCACATGTTGCCTTCAATAATTTGCCGCCAAAAAAAATTAGTAAAAAAATTTTTAAAAAATCTCTTTTAATTTGACAGCCGAAATCATAAGCACAAACCGATTAATGCTTTTGAACCATTTTTCAAACTTTTTTGCACTCTCTCTCGCTTTCTCTGAGTAGCCGAGTCTCTCCCAAAGAAAAGAGTTTTTGGTCCAACAAACTGGCCCTACCCCAACTCCACCTTTCTCCACACTTTAATGTGTCTCTTTTTGGCCGTTGTCAAATGCTCTCTCTCACCCAGCATCCCAACATTTAACTTACTTGATTTGTCAATTTTTAAACAATTTTCGGTTTTTATTCTCTCTCTCTCTCTTCTCCAGTCAATCACTGTTGGTTTAATTTTTTTGGAATATTTTGTTGTAACGACAACCAACAAAAAAATTTAAATAAAAAATGTATTACCAATTGTTGGTGGCACAGTGTGGAGCCAGTATTTTTATAACCTTCGTTAAAGCAACAACTTGTACAACAAAACGAACAAGTTCGGCAACTTCAGCAATTTTATTTTGAAAATAATTAAAATTAATCAAAATTTAAAAATTTTTTACTAATTTTATTTTCCAACTATTATTGAATTACTGTAAATTTGGTGTTAAGAAATGTTTCCCATTCATCGTCGTCACGAACAACAACTTCTGATAGAATCATTTCCCAAGCACAGCACATTGGATTTGGAGGAATTCAATAATTCATCTAACAATAACAACAACAACGAGCTCAATTACAGTATTTTAGGCAATCTACCAATGGCGGCGAAGAAAGTGGATCCTGTCTTTAGAACATTGAGGTTAAAAAAGATTCTAAATCAATCTAATTGTTTAATATGTGAAAAGTAAAAATATTAAACACAAATGAGGAAATATTGCGAGCAATTTCTTAAGTTAATGTCCTAAAATTCCTACAAACCAACGATCAAGTGACAATCTATTGCTGTTGTAGCAGCATAATTAATCATCGTCTTATAAATATGTGTCTCAAGAAGGCATCCTTAGGGTGTATTCACTTCATCTTCATGAGTTTAGTTGTGTGAAGAGATGCCTCGTGTCGTGTAGGCTTTGTAGGTGACAGACTCGAACGGAGTTTTAACTTTGTCCTGCTCGTCTCTCTGGGAAGCAACATTTACTCGATGGCTATCTGTGGTTCGGGTTCTCCCAGAGCCATATTGGGCCGGTTATTGTTTTGCCAAACAAACTGCGCTTGGGTGTACCTCTTTGATTGCCTCCCTGTACTGGTAGCATCTGTTCCACCACTTCGGTTATGGTGAACGTATTTTTGATTGGGACTTGAGTGACAGAATTTGACGCAGTACGACAGGCGTGGGACATTAGCTTTATACTACTTATCTCGATATATCAATTGACAAAGACTCCTGAATAAACGAAAAATGTATTTAATTGAAATGGAAAAGGTTATCATTTTTACTTTTTCCCTTCGTATATATTCCCGAGACCAATGTACCAATATACCAATGTTGTAAATAAATAGAGAGTTCGAAAAAGTAATTCTCATTATCATCGAAATCGACTAAATTATTCACATAGTGAAAAGGAAACAAGGAAAATCTATCCTATTTCGTAGGAATATGATTCTAGACAGATTTGAATGGTATTTTAGCTTGCCAATCAGCTTTACATTTTATATTTTTATATGCTTTACCGTAAAAGGCACGACAACAGTCACAGTTCCGCTATAAATCATTTCAATTTGGCTTGAAGCTAAAATTCGTTCCACCAAATAGCAATGAGTCAGCATTTTTCCACTTGAGTACAACGAAATTCCAAATAAAATATTAATTTAAAAAAAATTGTCATTGAATTCTAAATTTAAATAAAACCAAAGCATTTTTCAATTACAACCTCAATCGACCACCACATCCTGAAAGCTAAATGAATCATCACCTGACCATGATGTATTATAAAAACCCTTCAATGACATCTTATATTGTTTAGAATGAAATTGATTAATTTGAAATTTTGTTTCCCTTGCAGGCGCACTCGAAGTTTGAATGCACCATCGCCGTTTCAACAATTTGGACCATGTGGACGAATAATGAAAAATCCAGCAATGGTAATGTAAGTAGTACCTGCACATCTCTCTCTGACTCACTTTCTGAGAATATACTTGACTCACTTTGAATTTCTGCAGGCAAATCCAAGATCCTGCCAGTCAGCGTCTGACCTGGTACAAGCCACCACTGACCGTGCTCGTCATAAAGAAGATACGTGATTCGGCGGTGCTGGCACCGTTTGTCCAACTGGTCGAATGGCTAGTGCAGGAGAAGAACATGGTTGTATGGGTTGAATCGGCCGTACTCGATGATCCTTTGCTGCATGAGGATAATAAATTTCAAAGTATCAAAGAGAAATTGGTCACATTTAAGTGAGTGAAGCTGATCATAATTTTATTTCCTTCAACATTAACCCTCAATTTATAAACTATACTCTTCCAGAGATGGCCGCGATGATCTCACCGATCGTATCGATTTTATTGTCTGCCTTGGCGGCGATGGCACCTTACTGTATGCCTCACTGCTGTTTCAGCAGTCAGTGCCGCCCGTAATGGCATTCCATTTGGGTTCGCTGGGTTTCCTGACGCCATTCCAATTCGACAATTTCCAAGAGCAAGTCACGAATGTGCTGGAGGGACATGCCGCTCTCACGTTGCGCAGTCGCTTGCGTTGTGTGATATACAGGAAGAGTGATCGTCGCAAGGATTCGGAGAAACAAAATCAGACAACACAACAACAGCAGAATATGAGTAGCATGGTCACGCCAGATAGTGGCATCAGCTGTACAGTGGAAAATAGTTCGCCCATGGGCACGGGGAAGTCCACAAATCGAGCATCCACGAATATTTTGGTGAGAATTGTGGTGGTTGTGAAAATATTTTAATGTTTACTGACTGTTTGTTTTGTGTCCTCTCCTATAGGTTCTCAACGAAGTCGTCATCGATCGCGGTTCATGGCCTTATCTAAGCAACATCGATCTCTTTCTCGATGGCAAATATATCACCTCGGTGCAAGGTGATGGCGTCATCGTTTCAACGCCCACTGGCAGTACGGCCTATGCGGTGGCAGCTGGCGCCTCTATGATGCATCCCTCCGTGCCGGCCATTATGGTTACACCCATTTGTCCGCATTCACTGAGCTTTCGACCGATTGTGGTGCCCGCGGGAGTGGAACTCAAAGTGCGTTGAAAATAAACCAAAAAAATACAAAATTTCCAAATAATTTATTTCCTTGTCATTTGCAGATTTCTGTCTCGCCCGAAAGCCGTTATACATCGTGGGTCTCCTTCGATGGCCGCAATCGTCAGGAGTTGTTCCATGGCGATAGTTTGCGCGTGACCACTTCGATTTATCCCGTACCTAGTATATGCGCTCAGGATCAAATTTCCGATTGGTTTGATTCGCTGGCCGAGTGCCTGCACTGGAATGTGCGCAAGAAGCAAAAGTGTCTGGATGAACTTTCGGACTTGACCGCTTCGGGTTCGGAGGATACGTTGGATGAGCTGGAACGCGGCAGTGATTCGTTGCTGGACAGTTAAACTGTTGAGCCAATGATTGGAGCAAAGCCCTTCAACAAGAGCACACACACACATACACGGAAAAGGAAAAAAAACACTGAAATTTGTTGCCAATTAGCGTAATTTTTTTGGGATATATTTTTCGTAAGAGCTTCTGTTCGAGTAAGGCTTCTTCGTATTCTTAAATTATAAAAAAAAAGGAAAATATTTTTTATATGGAAAAGCTCAAATCGTGTTATATTTGCAATCGTATGAACAAATTACAATATTTTCTAGCAATATATTAAATATTTGTTTTAAACTTTTAATTCGTAGCCTTAGTTTTTTTTTGTTGTTTAATGTAAGCTATGAATAATACTTATATATGAATACAATTATGAATAATTTAATGAATGATAATAAATATTAATAATGAAAGTTTGTGCCTGTGCAATTAGTTTTCCAACATTTTACCAAATCCAATTCGAAAGAATATACAAATTTTTGAAGACATTTTTTATAAAGTTTTATGAATTTCAAAATTCTAAATATTTTACATTTTAAATTTTCATAAAAAGTGTTTAAATTAATTCATAAAAAAAATTACAAATTTTATAAAAAAGTATCAGTTCAACCGATCGTTATGCATGCAGTCTCAAACCATTTGTAAAACTTTAAACATTTTCAAAATACAAACGTTGTTCAGCGAGTACATTTAGGGACGTTTTCTCAATGTTCGCTTAATTGCTCTAACAGCAGAAATGTATGAAAAAGTGCCTGTTAACAACTAATTGAATATTGAGAATACAGCCCACAGTACTTCTTTTATAGACAATATAACTTAATACAAATTGAAAATTTCCAAATGTGTTAAGTAGTTAAACTAACTGAAAGAAATTTTGTTACAAACACAAAAAAACAACTCTTAGTTTAGTGCTGCTTCAAATCGTTTCGTGTACATTCAGAGTAGTTTTTAATATCAAAATTATGAAATAGAATTAATTTTTTTAATTTTTACAAATTACAATAAAAAAAATATTCTTGTTTATTAAGAAATGTTTTTAATTTGGAAACTTTCGAAGGAGATTTATTTTTTCAGTGAACTGGTATGATTCCTACAAAGACTCAAAATTTCCAACTACCACTTTAGCAGTTAACATAAAGCACCAACGTAAAAATTAAAAGAAAAGAAAAATGCAAAGCCTCTGACTGAGTTTCATTTGGACGGTGGTGATCTGATTTAAAATTCAAACCATGCAAAACACATCACCGCTTATCTCAAACGTATCGTGCAAATTGTCGAAATGGAGATAATCCACTTTTTGTTCTACTTTCTACATTGTTGCATTTACTCACAAAACCTTAGACTTGGATTTTAATAGGACGGTAAAAATTTGGTGACCATAAACCTATCGTATTAGCGTTTCTCAAAAATGAAATACTCACTGTACTAATGAATAATGATACCTTAAAGCTTCCGTTTTCATGAAAATCGAGTTTTTGGCATTTTGTGATTCCTGAGAAGAAGTTGCATCAGATAGGCAATAGTGGTTTGTGGGAATCCAAATGAAAGTAATTGAAAAATGAGAAAATAAAAATCAATTTCCATACAAAACATACCAATTTGAAAACCAGTTTTTCATTTTCTAGAGTTTTGAAAAAATTGACATAGGATGGTTGTGCTTTAAGGTATCGATATGACAAATTTATTATTTTGCAAAAATACCGAGAACGATGTTGCCTACAAAAATAGATTTTAATATGGGAGTTCACAAAGGCCTCATAAAGTCCTATGGCGTATAATCATATTTGAAAAAATATGACATTTGTGAGCAACCTGTCATATTTCAATCTGTTATTTCTACATTAATCAGCTGATCGCAAAAATAATGTTAAAAATTTACATGTACCAACAAGATAAATAAATAAATTTGACAGCTGATTTTATACAACCTTCAAAAACACAGGTTGCAGAGTTGTATTTATCGTAAAATTTTTTATATGGAAAAAAGCAACAAAAATTTTGCGATTATTGTATATTTTTACAACAATATGACTTTATGACCAATATGACCTTTGTGAACTCCCTTAATGTGTAATAAAGGAAATAACATTTTTATTTTACAGAAATTGTTTCCTTAAACACGTTTTTGCATTTATGAAATTCTTCAGCACCTCATACACTCAGTAATTGAATCAGACAGGTTCAAACGAAAAATTGGCCAATCCAGAAAAACAAAATATTTTGATGTTTTTTCAACCAAACACAACCGTCTAATTATTTTCGTGACTTGGCCATATGCGCTTCAACTTGGGGACAACCGACTGAGTTGCGTCCATTTAGTAAAATAGGGTCGGATATTATCCAACATATGTTTTTATAAATTATTATGTCAACATAGGCGGAGAAAACGTGCTTGAAACATGACTTAAGAACGCTCTCCTGAAACTTTATATATGTTTCGAAAACACAATCAAGAACAACTTTTTTCGATCGAGATCTGAAAACACGTTTGCATCCCTGAATCTAAAACGATGAGTTGTGTATCGATTTTGATTAAAATCGATACACACCAACCCGGATAGTCAACAGTTTTTTTGGTAACGGGCGTGGTGCAGTTGGTTAAGTGGTTGCCTTCTGCTGATCGGAATAAATGAGGTTCAATCCCCACCCGGGACGGTATACAGAATGTGGTATCACAATGGACCTTATTTGGTCTAAGTGTGTCGGTGTTCCGGCAGCCACCTTAACCAAACCTAGTCAACAGTTTTTCCGAAAAGATTTCTATTTGATATTTGGAGGACGTTATGGAAAAATAGGTCTAAATGAAACAACCGGAACCGCAATGGAAAAAAATAAGGGGTTAAAAATTAAAATTGCACACTATAGCGATGAAATTTTAAAACTTAGGTTGCCACATTGGATTCGTTTCAGAATCTATGGTCGAAAAGAAAAAAACCTACCACCGGACATGGAAAAAATTGTGGGTTCTGAGAGATTATTCCGATAGATGAAGGAAAATGTGAGTATACAAGCGTTTTGCCATGTCACGTCTCCCAAAAAAGTACGTAATAAAGTTCTGTATACAAAAATAATAATTTTAAGACATTGAAAGTAACCATTTTTAAAAATATCTTAAAAACCGGTAATTTTCTGCATACGAAACAGTTGAAAAAATTTTATTTTTGAAAACCGATTTAAGAATTTAATTTTGAGTATTTTATATGAATTACAGCAATTGGGAAAGTTTTTAAAAATGTTAAAATACACCAAAACCTAAAATATTCATTCTGTCTTTTTACAGCAGTTTCCAAGAAACTATTCTGCAATTTCTTCATAGGTTCCCAACCTTAGAAACCAATAAGGGAAGATCTTCAAACATTAAGGTCTAAATTCCAATTGAAAAACCCCATGCCCGGATTCCGACTACTGGGCGTATGAGTAACATTACATTTTATATTCATACCTTTCGTCATTTTTGCAATAGCCTCCTAAAGGTATGCAATCAAATAAAGAAAATACATACATAAGTGCAGGGTCAGTAAAAATAAGCATTTAAGAATTTGTTGCATACTTTTTGCGGGTACCAGAAAGTGACCAAATCTTAAGTTAGTAGTTACTTGATGCTTACTTGCGTGATATAATATGAAATTTTTTTGAATATTTACATGGAAAAGGTAATCTTAATCAGCAACACGAATGACCGCAGCTTAAAATCGCAATTAATTAAAAGCCACAACCTAAGGAATGTAATAACACTCACACATACTCAAATTCATACACTCGCACGTTTTACGGCCGCACAACGGAGACACTTAACAGCGGAAAGCACTTAACATGCCGCTCATAAGGATTAAATCTGTCGTTTTTATCCTTTTAAGCAGGATACGCGGAACAAATCATGGATCCCGCCACAGAAGCGGCAAAGCGAAAATGAGGAGGGAATGTAAAATAAAAGAAAAAATAGAGTAGAATAAAATAAAATGCCGCTGAAATTACGCGCAATAAATCAAAAGAATTGGATGTGAAGAAAAAAAGAGAAAAAAAAACAAATGCAAAATAAAAAAGTAAAAAAAAGGACAATCACAATTCACTCCGTAGCATGGGTTCAGTGGAGATGGCGGAATGGGATAAAGATGGAAGTGCAAATGCGTTTATTATCAATTTTCATGCTTTTATCTCGTTGCCCTTAATGTGCTTTATACACTCTCTCCTCACTCTTTGATTACAAGTCGAGTGTGATAGTAGAGATTGTGGCGAAAGAGCAACAAGTGGCAAGTTTTTTAACAAAAAAAAATACTGCATATATCACGCAGCATCATTTCTTGAGTCATTTCTTTCTCCAGGCGGATAAAATGGGTGCGTTTCTATCCGTAAAGTGTGATTGGTTGGGGTATTTTAGGTTGGAACACGTGTTGAATAGGCCACGCCCCTGTCTAGATAGTGCGCATGTTTTTCGTTAAAGCAAAGTATTGGCTTTGGAAAATAATACAAAAAATACTTGATTGCAGAAAAGATGTTACGGAATACGACGGAATTTTAAGATAATTAATATTACTCAAATGTAACTAATTAGAAATAAAATTAATCATTTCAATTATGAAAATAATACTGTTAGTTTAGATTAAAATTAAAGTAGCAACAATTATATTTTTGAAATAAGCCAAAAGCTAATTTGTAATTTTTTCTTAAAGATTTTTAAAATAATTGAATTTAAGTTCAAGAATTTCTTTGTCCTATTCGATACTGATGAATAATCCAGGACTCGCACTACCTCAAAATATACTCGTAAGACTGAGGTTACATCAATGTCATGCAACTCAAAATAGCCGCTTACTGCGTCGATGACTTTGGATTTGTATGCAAGTTGCCTTCAGCAGAGCGAGATTTTTTCATATTTGGAAACAGGAAATAATCACAGGGAAACAAATTCACAAATTCGGTGAATACGGTGAAAGTGACAGGCCGCGATTCTTGGTTGAAGGTTACTTTTTTCCTTGCTAAATTAGGGAGCTTTTCTTTAATCTCGCTATTCATGTCTTGCAATAGTTTTTCCTTTTCCCAGGTATTTCGTGTGCATTGCAGAAAATAGTCGCAATATCTTTCCAGTCTTTGGAAAAGTTATGGGCTTCTTTGGTGAGCTTGAACTGGTTTCTATCCATTGTTTTTAAAGCAATTAAAAATGCCCAAAAAGAATCTTACAGCAATGAAAAATTCTCACAAAAAATCTCACATTAGCTAAACATTTCACAAAAATCTCACAAGCCTTTAAAACTCCCAATATGTGTTAAATCTGGCAACAGTGGTTTTGTCCCTTTCAACTGTGACGTGTAGTAATAAACCATTGTGCCCTCAACGGTTACGATTGCTTCGATTGTACTAAAATATGCCCAATAGAGGTGCACTCAAATAATGTATGTAATTTTCCGTAAACATTGATCGCAAAGGAGAGTTACTTGATGGAATCCTTTCCGATGCATACAAAATCAAACCCGTTTCTAAGAAATATCATCACGATCGGATAACGATAAATCAATCCAAGAGGGGCTTGATAAGCTAAGTTTGGTTTTAAGAAATACAATTGCTCTTCGTAATTTTACAATATATTTATGATAATTTCTCAAACGTATTGGTTGTTACTACATTTCCATTATATTTCCAATGTTATTCCGATTCCATTCACATTCACATTCCGTTCCAGTTCTTTTTCCAATTCCAATTCCAAGTTTGATCCATTTGCATTTTGTTCCTGTTCATTTGCATCTCGTTCTGGTCTCATTAACATTCCTTTCCCGTTACATTTCCATCTCGTACCGATACGTTTACTTTCAGTTCCCGATGTTATTAAAAAAATACATCCAAGTCGGTTAAATAAAATAAAAATAAAATAAAATTAATATTAAACTAGTAAGATTATTTTCTTCGGTTCAATAGTCTTAATTTCCACTTCATTCCATTTACAATTTCGTTCCATTTCCATTTGGTTCTGGTTTAAATCCCATTTCATTCCTATATTCACCCCTTTTTGTGAATAATATCTTTTTCTATAGAACATAGAGTTGATAATATTTTCCCTTCAACGGGGCATGCGAAAATAACCAATAATAACAAATCAAATCGAAAAGCCATTTGTAAATATTTAAAATTTGGGTCAACATTAAAGAAAATGAAAATATAAAGCAGCACTTAACCAAAACGTGGACTCATATTAAATGATTTGCCAAATGAATATAAAAAAAAATGTCCTTTTCCAAAAGTGACCAATTCAAGTCTTCACACAAATTTTCAAATTCACCCCTCGGTTAAAAAGAAAAAAAAACCCTCAACTAAAATCTAAATTGACACTTGAAGTGCCACATATGCCACTTCCTTGCGTGTCCATACAGTATAAAATCAAATTGAATCGATTTGATTGTCCATGATTTTTGGTTAAGTGGTTACGGCGCGAACGTTTTCCCCACTTGTAACCCTACACATTTTTTTGTATACAAATACAAAATAGAAAAGAAAACTTTAAGTCAACTCGAAAAGTGCGTAAAAGTATAGGAAAGTGGGCCTTTCTGTGCCCAGTGTCCTTTTAGCCTGACTACACCCATCAATGATTAGACCCATGTGGTGGTATTATTATTATTATTCTAGTTGTTTTCATTGTTGTTGTTGCATTTATGCGACGACACTGATTTCTGGTCCATTAACTTCTTTTTAGCTGCGTTCAAATAAATGCCTTCCGGTTTCCTGCCTTTGCTACACACTTGAGAGGGGAGTGGGGTTTGAATGTGTGTCGAATGCTTGGGTTATGGTGGGAATTCTTTGTAAGGATAAGAACAAATTTTTACTCACATTTCTTAACTTTATGGGGTTCTCGAACGCATATTCAACGCCTCATTTAAGCTGGATTTATGCAATTCATGGTGTTCACTCCAATTTGTGGCGGATGAAATTTCCTTGGACATTTCATCGCTTTTTTCTTCTGAATGTGTCATTTGTGCATGTTTGCCCTTTAAAATTTACAGTTCACAAATCCTTAAATATCATCCCTTCTCACACACTCTCTCCACTCATCATCCACATCATCACCGCTGATAATTCCAATTTAATCAATTCGCATTTGCGTCACAGAAATTTCCACACGTACCGCAGAAATTCCAAACAATAAGCGAAAAATAAATGCCTGGCGCAGTACTCGAGAACATCAGCTGAATAGGAAGAGGAAGAAGAATAATCCGAGGAATTTCTTAATGAAGTTTTCTTGGCATTTTTTTTCTCAACCAGTTCCAGCATAAGACAAAAGACTTAAGCGGAGCAACGATGAGGAAGATGACGACAATATTCGAACCAAACGACGATGATGATGAAAGACGTGCGGAAATTTCAATTGAACAATCTAGCATAAATGTGCGCAGAGATGGGAAGGGGCAAGGGCGCTGTAAACTGCGTATGAGTAAATGAATTTGTGATATTTTATTTTAAATACACCCACATGACAGTTGACCTTTCACCCGCACTTTATGTGTGGCCGAAAAACTTGAAAAACATGACAATCGAAATGGACAAAAGGGAAATTAAAATTCTATGGTCGAATGAGTGGTGAGGAAGTGAGTGAATTGTGGTGGTGGTGAGTAAATTCAGTCAAAGGCGAACTTTAATTTTTTTTAAATGAGTAGAGCAGGGCCGAGCGCATATGAATGATAAAGTTGTCCTACGCAAAAGGCATCCATATTTTTCCTTTTCATTTCTAATTGAATCATCTCCGACGAACACACACACACACATCAGCCCGTATATGTATTGCCTGTTAACTGTTGGTGTTGGCTTGAACGCAACTGGCTGTTCTGTCATGACTGCAAGTGACACTCCTCGATCCTTGAGGGCATAACTGACGACATGGAATTTTCCTATTTTTGTATTTCATACTTGTACTATTCTGGTAAAATTTTTTTAATTCTTTTTTTTTTTTCAACTGGCGTATCTATGAATGACAAAGTGCTGCTATTAAGGACGCGCGAATTATATATATAATTTTTTTCGTATCGAAGAATGTGCGTGTGTTGTGAAATGGTATGCGGCAGGAAGGGTGGCATTTCATTTTCACGCATTTGTTCGTGTTTCCCTCTCCTTTCTTTCTTTTTTTCTTCTATTTTTTCGTTAATGGAATTTGAAAAATTTAATAAGCATGTTGAATGTCGAAGGCGTTTATTTCTTCATTAGATTTACGATTGCTGGGGCATAAAGTGTTTGTTCTGTGCGTTTTTTTTTAGTAGGACTTTTTGTGAAGTGAATTGAAGTCAGTTGCACAAATGATTGCGAAAATTGAAGGTTGTCTTTTCATGAGCAATTTTAAGTTAGACAATTTCATTTAGACCTTTAAAACTAGTATAAAAAAGTTTTATAAAAAGTCAAAGCAAAAGAAGACAGGCAAAGCAAAAAAATCGAAAAAGTTTCTGATTTCTTAACAAGCCTTACTTATAGAAAAATCCCAAAAAATACAACAACAAAACTATTAAATGAGGCTGGTTTTTATACCCCCACACTCACTGTGGCAGGGTATACTAACTTTGTCACAACGTTTGTAACGCCCATAAGGAGGCGTGTCCGGTATGGAAAAGTATATATATTCTTGATCAGTATCACCTCCTGAGTCGATTTAGCGATGTCCGTCTGTCTGTCCGTCCGTCTGTCCGTCTGTCCGTCCGCACGATAGCGGTCGCAGTTTTGGAGATATCGACTTGAAACTTTTTTTACATGTTTTTCTCGTGAATACTGAGATCAAGTTCGAGAATCAGCCAAATCGGACAAAAACTGGGCGTGGCTCCCATACACCGAAAAAAAAGGTAAAAATTTTTCAAGTCTTTTTTATTGTTGTATTCCATTGGAAATGTTTAGAAACGTATTTTTGACATGGTCCGAGGTTCCGAAGCCACATATATAAGGGTCTAAATGGGGTCTTGAGACCAATTTTTTTTTTTTTTGTGGATTTAATTGGAAATTTTTAGAAATGGATTTTGGACATGGTTTGGGCTCCAAAACCACATATAATTTGCTCAAAATAGGGTCTTGAGACCACATTTTTTTATGTTCGAGGTACTTCTTTCTACTGTGTGGGGGTATTTCAGCTTCGGTATAGCCGAAGATAGTCCACTCTCTAGTTTTTAATAAATTTATTTCCACACTAGTAACCTTGAAACACATTTGCAGATCATCTGTTGTTCTGCCCTAAAAATGTTATTTTTAGAAGTTTTTCTAGTTGGACTTCTTCGTTGGAGTGCCAAAGCTACTCTGAATTACTTTGGCTAATATTGACGTCTCGTATGAACAGCAAATAAATGTAAATTGGCAACAGCAACAGCAACAAAAACAAAAAACACATAAAAAAGCGAAACTCTCAAAATTAATTATAGCCAATCTAAAAGATAGGCCTGAAGACATGTCACGCGTTCGAATACCCTACAAGCAGATAATCGGGCTAATTCGTCTAGGGTTCATTAAGCACCTTTTTGCCTTTTTGCCTATGACTTTTTGCCTATTCACAAATCTAAAAAAAGAAAGCTCAGAAAAAAAATTCAAAAATTAGCATTTTGAGGTTAAAAAGAAAAAAAATTTATAATAAAAGGAAACAAATTAGAAGCTCATGCCGACAGCCTCGAGGATCTATGTACGACACAAGATGGATAATGGCTAACAGATATCAACCCAATATTTTGTTTAGGTATAATTTAGGGATCCTAGTATTTGCAGAAACATTTTACGTAAAATTTACCCATTTCGTTAAGTGCCTTATTGTCATGTCCAGATCCTCAATACAGTGAAAATTCACTCGATTCGGTAGTATGAATAGGTTGTAGTTATTGGAAAACTTAGTGCAATGTCATACGCCGAAATAAATATAAAAATGGCGGAGTTTAAATTGTACTAGCTGTTATTTTTGAGATACATATATTGGAAAATTTGGCTTATGGAATTGGATTTTGTTTTCCAATATGTACTAACGCAGAACCGAGTGTATTTTTCAATCGAAAACTTGAAATGAAAATAGAAAAAGAACAAAAAAATGTTTGTCAGAAAAAAAAAATTTCACCGATCTGAATCTATTCAAAACTGGCTAATATTTGTATGGAGCCATCAAACACAAAAGTTTCGTGGTTATGTCATAAATTTGTGAAAAATTCTTAACTTTTTCGTTGAAAAATCATAAAACTAGAGAGTGAACTATCTTCGGCAATGTCGAAGCTGAAATACCCCCACACATTTTTTTATGTTCGAGGTACATCAAAAAATTCGGTCTCAAGACCCCATTTTGAGCCATTTATAGGAGGTTTTGGAGACTCGGACCACGTTCAAAATCCGTTTCTAACAATTTCCAATCCACCAAACAAAATTTTTTTCTCAAGACGCCATTTTGACCCATTTTGACCCATTTATACATATGTCGGTTTGGAAGCTCGGACCATGTTATAAAAATTAGTTGAAAAATGTTGACCTCTTTTTTGTTATATGGGAGCCACGCCCAGTTTTTGTCCGATTTGGCTGATTCTCGAACTTGATCTCAGTATTGAAGATGTACCCAAAGTTTCGAGTCGATATCTTTAAAACTGCGACCGCTACGGTGCGGACGAACAGACGGACGGCCAAGCAGACGGACAGACGGACGGACGGACGGAAAGACGGATGGACAGACGGACGGACAGACGGACGGACAGACGGACAGACGGACAGACGGACAGACGGACAGACAGACGGACAGACGGACAGACAGACAGACGGACGGACAGACGGACGGACAGACGGACGGAAAGACGGACGGACAGACGGATAGACTGACGGACATGGCTAAACGCTCTAGAATAGATATCTTGTCCATACCGGACACGCCTACTTATGGGCGTTACAAACGTTATGTCAAAATGAGTATACCCAGCCACAGTGAGTGTGGGGGTATAAAAATGGGAATAAAATCCAACTTTCGGCAACCATACTCAGTCAATTTTTATCGTTCGATTCGCATTTTTATCCCCAAATATCAAAAATTGCAAACATTTACAATTTTCCAATTCATATGTATATCTAAGTTTGTTAATATCATGAAAACCGTTCTACAGAATATCTTTAAGATGAGATTTTTGAAATCAGCGCAACATTTTATTAAAAAATAGGGTCAAACTCGAGTTTTTTAAAAGCACTTTTAATATTTGTGAAAAAAGTTTTCAATTTAGTTCTGAAATATTTCTGAGATATGAACAGAAATCATGTTAGCCAACTTGAATTCATTTCGAGTGACTACTGACTCGACAGTTTTTATTCACATTTCCAAAGTATAACTTGAGACAATGATAACTTTAAAAAGTTAATTACACACTTCGGCCCGAAGTGGACACAATCTTTGTTGGAACCATCAAAATACCAGTTTCACAAAAAGGCTTAGACACAGTTTTATTTCACTAATTAAAACTGGTATTTTCGAAGTATGTTTTCTTAGGCGCCCGCATAATTAATTTAAATATATTCTTAAATTCGAAATGCTCAAGTGTATCTGTAAGTTTAATGGCCAACAATGTGTGCATGTATGAAGATTTCGGACCATGTGGAGCTTTAATTTTGAAAATTTCTAGTTTATTCAGTTGACAGTTGTGGCGCGCATTAGAACGAAGAAAATTTTACTGTGACTGTGATGCAGGTGGAAAGAACTTTTAGTAAAAGTGGAATAAAGTTGAATGCTCTCGAAAAATATAGGAATAAAGTTTAAAATTATCCAAAAGTAATTAAATTTAAATTGAATTTGTACAAGAAAACTTAAGAAAAATATCATCATAAATTAATTAAAATTAAGTGAAGAATATTGATAATATTAAAGTGAGTTAATAAAAGCTGGAATAATAAAATATTTAACAGAGTTACTGTTTAAAAAAGGCCTTTTTTTCTACCAAATAGAAAAGATTTTTAGTACAGCTTCGCCCTGGCCAGAAAGACAAACAGATCTGGGCAAATCTGTGCCCACAAGCCTATCGTGAATTGAGTGAAACCCTTTCGGTATTCTACTTAAAAATACGCAACTTTTATTGTCTGACGTTGGGCGATTCATTTAAAGTGAGAAGCCCCTTGGAAACGGTTCAGTTGTGCAGATGTCCAGTCAAAACATCTTTTAAGCATGTGCGCGTTTCGAGGGTTTTGCCACTATGAATGAATCCCCTGTTATTTAAAAAAAGCATCTAGGAAAAAAGTTATGAAGACTTTTCTGAAACAAACAATTTTACAAAATGGTGAATATCTCGAAACCAGATTTTTCCCTTATCTTTGCATAAAAACCTACTTTGCTTCGATAGATTCAATAAGTGTTTTTTATACCCTGCACACTAGTGTCCACACCGTTTGTAGCGCCCATAAGGAGGTGTGTCCGTTATGGAAAAGTATATATATTCTTGATCAGCATCACCTCCTGAGTCCATTAGTCCATTAGTCCATGTCCGTCTGTCCGTAGTATTTGAGCTATCGACCCCAAATTTTGGGATTCCTTTTAGTTTGCCGAATGATTGGACGGTATTGAAAATAAGCAACATCGGATAAGAACCACGCCTACCTCCCATACAAAATGGCCGCCAAACTCGTATTATATTCGCTTATCTTGAGAAATACTGAACCGATTTGGATGCGGTTTTCTGCATTGGGTTGGAAATGAGGTCGGGAACGTAATGTGAATGAAACTGGAACGAAATGGAATTGGATCGGAACAAAATGGAATTGGAACAACATTTTTAAATGGATCAGGAAACTAAAATTTTCGATAAATATTGGAAAATATCGATAAAAAAATCGATAAATTATCGAAAAATGATCGATAAATTATCGAAAAATTATCGATAAATTATCGAAAAATTATCGATAAAAAATCGAAAAATTATCGATGAAAAGAGAAGGGTGGGCAGTAGACCGTATCACCTTATAAGGGAAAAAAAAAGTTAAAAACTAAAATAAAAAAAAGGGAAAATATTTGATTAACCGAAATCGAACAGTTAATCGATTACTCGCCACTGATCGATTAGTCGGATATCATTAACCGCAGTTAATAAATGTATGAACGGTTACTACCGAACATTCTGTTAACCGGTTTATCCAATATTCGGAAAATTTCAAGTTCTGATGGGAAAAGAGGCTTAGGGGCAGCTTCATAGTCACCATTTAAGTGAATGAACTTTCAATGTAAATTAACTTTAAATAGCCAACCTCGGGCATTTAAAGTCTATTTTACTCACTGTGAAACAGGCCCTTAGAGATGGAGTCAATCCTATTAGATATGTGAACTTGTAAACTTTCATAGGCAAGACTTACAAAGAAGATGAAAAAGCCATAAAAAGGAGACATTTCAAATCCTTCAGAGGAAGAGAAAAATATTATTAAAGTATCACACAACAAAAAACTCATCTTACAACAACACTATTATTTGATAAGAACAAAAATTCACCTCAGAAAAATATAGAAAAAAAAATGTCACCAAATTGCCATCATTTCAGCGGCAACACGTTTTTCTGCACCATTTTTTTTCTTGTCATTAAAAAGTTTTCGCAAAAAAATAACAGCATATCAAAGACACAACAAAAAAAAAGCAACATTTAACACCTTTAAGAAAAGTCAAAGAAATTGTGTGTACGAAATATGGGGTAAAAATTGTTATGACTGCAAAGTCACAGCAATTTGACACATGCCATTAAGGGAAATGTCAAAAACTCAAACTCAAAAACTCTGGTGAAGAGAAAATGGCTGACATTGCAATGCTTCAGTTAGAGAATGCAATTTATGCATATTTTGCCATATCTCACAGAATTGTGTTTTTTGATAGCGAAACTATTCAATTATGTTGATAAATTCGTTTCGTGGAATATTGAGGAACATTTGCGTTATCCTATTTTATCCGTTCAGGACGTTTGAGTGGAAATAATTTGTATTTGAGTGGAATTTGCGGCACGTGCGTTGAGTGGAAATTCGCCTCACTTCAGAACGAAGCCATACAGAAGCTTCCTTTGACTTCAACAAGTGTGTACGGAGTTTTTTTCTTTTTTGGGGGACTTGTTGATGCTCTGCGAATATGCTAGCCATTAGCCAAAGTCATAACTCACTGCTGCAGTGCACACCCTTCAATTCAGTTGGAAAAAATCAACAGAGGCGATTATAAAAGGGCAGGGGCGGTTAAAAAACATAATGAAGGATTTTAGTTGTAAATTTAAAAATGATTGCAGTTGACAAGCATTGAGGCATTGAGCATTGCTCTACTTGTGAAAGAATTTGTAATTTCCTGATGATTGCTTCCACAAGGATTAAAATAAATAACAGGATGAAAGGAGGACAAGTATTTGAACTCAATACTTGCTCCCTTCAAGCCCGCCACTGCTTTCAGCTTCATGAAACCAAAATCAATTAGGCGTAAATTGATGCTCCAAAAATTGCACACAGAAGCACACCGAGAACATTAAAGTTAAATACACACGCCCGAAAGATACACGCACACAATGAAGCCAATTGAGCAGAATCATTGCCGAGCTGTAAGGGACGACAGAGTTTTCACCCGTCAGCCACCCACAAGCCAAACGAAGTAGCTGCAACAGGCTGTGTGTGTAACCAGAAGCAGTGTGCACCACGCACAGGCGCCACAGTACAAACCGCCGAACGTTGCGCCACCAATAAAGCCACCACTAAAGGGGAAACGCAAGCAGTTGCTGCTCGTACGCAAGAGGCCTTAGCTGAACGCAACGCAACTCTACGCTTGTGTGCGTTTCGGAGGCCTCTGATGGCATTGTGAAATCTGATAGCATCCTGGCAGGACAATAGCCAAAGGTAAATTCAGTGCGAGACGAGATCTCGTTGCTGATGGAAGTGTCTTTCCAACTGTCAGCACAGCTCACTCAGCTGCTTCTAAGAGGATAGAATACATTTTCAAAACGCTGTGGTGGTTGTTACTAAAAAGTTAAAAAAAAAAACTATAAACTGAAGTGCTGAATCAATTAATTTTTTTAATTTAAAAGAAAAACTTTTAAATTATTTTTATTTAATTTTGTTTTATTTGTTGGTTTTATAAGCGACAATTTAACTGCAGTTGGTGTGTGTGCTTGTGAAAATGAAGTGATTTGAGAAGAATTAACAAAATCATCAAACGAAATTTTGGAAAAATACATAACAACAACAATAAAACAAAAATATGTGAAAAATTCAAAGTTTAAGGGTGTAAGTTTAAAATTAAAAAAAAATTTTATAAGTTGGGCGGAGAAATTTTATTTGTTTTTATACCCCCACACTCACAGTGGCAGGGTATACTAACTTTGACACAACGTTTGTAACGCCCACAAGGAGGCGTGTCTGGTATAGAAAAATATATATATTCTTGATCAGCATCGAAAACGGAATTGATATAGACATGTCCGTCTGTCCGTGCGTCCGTCTGTCCGTCTGTCTACACGATAGCGATCGCAGTTTTGAAGATGTCGACTTGAAATTTTGCGAACATGCTTTTTACTTCAAAAGTAAGAGAATCAGCCAAATCGGACAAAAACTAGGGTGGGCTCCCATAGAAGACAAAAAAAGTAATAATTTTCCCACTTTTTTTATTGTTGTATTCGATTGGAAATGTTTAGAAACGTATTTTTGACATGGTCCGAGGTTCCGAAACCTTATTTATAAGGGTCAAAATTAGGCCTGGAGACCAATCATACAATGTGGGGTCAAAGATCCACTCTCTAGTTTTTGATTCGATTAAAATTAATTCAGTTGCTTTTGAGTTGCAAATATTGCTTCAAAATTAAAATCTTGCAAACTAGACATTTTTTCTGTAAGACTCTCTTCAAGCAGGCCAACTTAGGAAAGTAACTTTTACCATGAAAAGCTGTAGATCCTCCGCAATTCTAAGATGCGTTATAATTTGCTCATGTGAAATTATGGCGAAAAGCTTATAATGGGACCTATTTCTGTTACTATGGACTGTTGTGCCAAAATATGTATTCAGAATAAAGACGAAATAATGACTCCAAATAATATTTGATTACATCAGAGTCTGCAATCGGAATTATTTTTAATTTCGTTTCTGAGACTTTTCAATGAAAGTATAAGCCCCTTTAAGCGTTGGAAAATGTGCCTATTGAATTATGGAGCTTACTTCATATAACAAAACAAACACCAAAGTAATGCTCCAGTAAATTTCTTAAAACAAACTTTCTCTAGCTTAAAAAATATTAGATTTGAAGGATCTTTCTTGTGATGTTTAACATTTGCTCTCAAGAAATGCTGAAGTAAAGTACTTTCAATGACATATAACACAGAAACGTACAGGACAGCACTGTGCCCGCTGAAGTAATGAATAAAATTAGTTGACATTTCAAAAGGAATTCATTAAAAATCCACATAAAAAAATTTATAAACATCAAAAAAGTTTCCAAGCGGTTAAAAATTACGGTTCTGTTACTGTGAAAAATAGAAGAAAAGTTTTACTTGAGCCTCTAATGAGCTAGAACTCTAGCTTAAAAGCTGAAAATGTTGTTAAGGTAAAACTTGTGTAATTTAAATGAGCTAAAAAAAATAAAAGTAAATATTCCTCAAATGACACCTGCGATTAGGCTGGATTTTAAGTACTCTGCAGTCAGAATTTATATTAAAAGTTTGCAAGTTTTCTTCTACTCATGGGGGAACTTTTCTTGAGAAATTCACAAGACAATGTCCGTCTCTAGTAGACAGTTGATTATTTTTCGTACACAAAAACTTATTTTTCCAATTTAAATTTTTTTTCCAAAGAAAAATCATTTTTTTCTAGTGAAAAATTTTTAAATCCAATCTTTCTCCTAGACCGCTCTAAAAAGATCTCTTTTATATTTAATTTCTTTTCCCAACCACGAATACGACAACCTTTTAAGAACCACTTGTGGCTTTCAAACATTCACCAATTCATATACAAATCAAAGCGGAAAATCATGGCGGTACCCCCTTCAGAGTCCGTCTGAAATGTGCTGTGATGCATATGACACATGCCGAACTTAATTGTTGAAAAGCCCATGTCGACTTAAAACACCCAAGCCACCCAAGCCAAATTGTGACCGAGCGAGCCAAGCTCCTTTATCAAAATAGATGATTACCATGTGATAGTCCGGGAAAAAAAAAACCGAACAATATATTCATAAGGGTGACCAATGCGACTCGAGCACTTATCAAAGTCAGAAACATTGGCGAACACTTCACAACAGCCGCCACAACCAAAAGCAATTGTTGACCAATGCACACATGCAAACGTGAGCACTTAACCAATTATCAAGGCAGAGAGATAACAGCGACAGTTTACAGAAATGCCCCGAATATTGTATGAGAAATGGTTAAAGGGTGGCTGAAAGTGAAGGTGTATTTGTGTGTAAATGGCAATTGAATTGTTCTAAATTTTGTTTAAAATTGTAAAAAATTTTGTTGAAATAAATTTTGTTAATTTTAAAAAATCTTTAAAAATATACAAATCATTAACAAATATTGCACATGTTTATTTGCTTAAGTACACGTGTGTCACATTGATTTTTTTTGTTTACATATTTCTGGTTATATACAGGAAATATTCAACAAAAAATACCTACTCAAATATTGTCTGCCTTCACTTTCAATACAAACACCTTGAGGCCATTTGCTTTTGGTAACCGCTCAATGTAATGAGGGGGAAAAATCGAACTTTAAAAAGTAAATTTGATGATATTGGAAAGTTTTTTGTGGAAGTCCTGAATGTTTTAAATTTTAATATTTCAAGCGATTACAATATATTAATTCACGAAATGCACGAAATGCATGAATTTCTTGTTAAAATTAATGGCGCATATTCATAGTCAAATTCAGTAGCTACTAAACCTTAGTACCAGCTTAGTAGCTGTCAATTCAGTGTATTATCTGTCAACTTAGTACACACAAAAAAAAAAGTTGGTAGATCTAACCGAAAAAGAGGGTTAAAAACCCTCCAATGTCGGTTCGTTTAATCGATGAGAGATTTTAAATTTATCGCACCGTTTTTTCGGTTAAGTTGTAAATTTTTCAGTAAATTTGTGAAAAATTCACATTTAACCAACAATTGAGGTAAAAGAACTTACAATAACAACAACTTTTTCGATTATTAGAACTATTTTGTGTTGAAGATTTATTTTTTCATTTTTTTTCGGTTAAATGCTCGGTAAAAAAATTTACAATTTTCATGAATTTTGAAAACATTAACCATTTTTTTTCGGTTCATTTTACCGACGATTTTTTTCTGTGTAGAGTACTATGCCAATATGTTTGAAATTTCTTGAGAATTCAAAATTTATTTTAGTGAAATTATTGTAAAGATTCAGTGGGACCTTAGCTTAAGTTTTTTCTTAAAGTATTCGAAATCTAAACTGCTAACTGTTATGAGAAAAGCATACCAACACGTGACTGATTGATTGACTAATTTATTGATAAATGGATTGATTGATTGACTGACTCATTATCTCTTCTTCTTCTTTGATTCCTGTAACTCCTTCAGGAGCATAGGGCCTTAGCAAAAGATTTGATTTGATGAGGTCACGTCCAAGTGAGTTTTGACCGACCCCTTCCACTGGTTGCCGGGGGTCCCACGAGATAGCTGCGCGGCATGTCTCTTTCACATCTTTGCGTACAGTACTCCACAGGTGTTTGGTAGGGAGATAGTAGGAGGTCGTAGTTAGACATTGTGCGAGGCCACCATATATGGGAAATTTTTCGAAGGCAGCTGGTGATGAAAGTCTGGATTTTGCGGGTATCGTTGGAGGTTAACTTTCATTGTATTTTTATAAAGCTTGGTGTATTGGCGTTTTTGGGATCACTGATTTCGTATTTGTTCTTATTTATAATCAGGAGGTCTACAAAAGCTCTAAAGACTTTTCCTATTGATTAACTTTCACTCATTTATATTTAGATTGAATTTGAGTGTTTGACCAGTTCATTGGATTTCGTACTCGAAGCTGTTTTTATGAATATTCACTATTTCAGAGTACTTTTTCGTAGGATATGGAATCGAGATGACCTCCTTTATATTTATAATTTTCTATACCAAAGTTTCTCTCAAGTTTCTTCTTGTCTTCAAATCGTTTAAAAGACAGCTTAGCGTTCCTTAACAGCATCCTTTAATACCAATCTAATGTACGTAAATATGCATAACTCTTAAACCACATTATTCTTATTGCAAGATAATGGACCAACAACCGACAACCGACCGACCGACATTATACAATACTCATCATCAAATCATTTACATCCTATCATCAACATCACAACAACAAAACATCACACAAACCAAACCAAAAAAATCCAGCGCCGCAGCACACTTAAAACGATGAAATAACTCAAGTCTCAAATGATCCCACAGGAATTCTCCGACGAACAACAATTCCACCCACCAACAGCAACAACAGAAACAAAAACAACAACAACGCTAACAGCCAACAGCAGCACCAGTAACAACAACAGCAACAACAAATACACTGCAACAGACAACAACCACAATAATAATAGCAGCCAACACCACTACCACCACCTCAATCACCAACGAACCAACGAAAAATTCAACCATCAAAGGTAAGCAAAATGGGCACGGCACACAAAAAAAAGTAGTAGTCTGTCTGTCACACGGGCGGTTTAACAGTGGGGAATACACAAAGCCAAATTGCATGATTCGAAAGCGAAATTGGTTGAAGAGCGAACAAAAACCTAAACGAAGGCAACAGGTTGTTGTCGATAAGATAAGAAAGTGGCAAGGATTTCCGACGGGGTTGATGGCATCTATGACAGGGCGATTTTGACAAACGTTAAGCGATTCAAATTAGACTCAGCTGGAAAATAAGTGGAACAGTATTTCAGACAAAATAAATTTTAAAGAGGGTTGTAATTAAATTGAAAATTAACTGGAGTGGAATAAAATAAATTTGAAAATTCAAACTTCCATACTTTCCCTTTCAATATAACTAAGCCAGTAAATGGCCAGACAAGCATTTGTATCCTTATTTTCGGGAAACAATTTCTATAAACTTAAACCCAAAAATTTCCAATCAATTGCTTCAATTGCAACTAACTTCAATCTTCTTCATCAGGTAACTTGGGTAATTACTATCTTCTCCCCTTTCGAAAACAAGAGTTATGTGCCTGTGTTTAAGTGTGCGGAGCATTGCAATTTAAATGCCACTTCGGTATAATAATAATAATAATTCCTCAGGGATTAGTTTTCAATTATGTTCACTCTAAAGACAGATGATGTTAATGTTAACTGCCGCTTCTGTTCCTCTGCCTCATTCACAGTGTGTGGTCTATTGGCTAATTGTGTGAAAATAGACTATTTGCAATTTGCCTAGTGCAATAATAATAATTGCATAGGTAAATAGTGGAATTTCAACCTATATTTTGGTTTATTTAAAGGGTTAAGTACAAGTACATTGTACCAAATTGGTACATCAACTAAATCGATTGAATGTTTAACGTTAGTATGTTTAACACAGTAGATATTTGGAACTTCGATTCGATTAGAGTTTGTATAAAGACTTGTCGGGTAATGCAAGATGGCTTGGTTGGGACATCACCGTTTATCATTGCTTATAGCTTACATTTCCAGCAATTTACTGTAAGTAAGTTGAGCTTTTCTAAATAAAATTCGAAAGGGGTGGGTGAGGGTTTGTGACAATTCAAGAGTTGGCGAAATATATATGCGTGCGAATTCATGGACATTTTACAACAAAGTCCTATCTACACACAAAAAAAGTGTATAAATCTAACCGAAAAAGACGTTCAAAAACGCTCCAACCCTCCAATGTTGATGCGTTTAACCGATGAGAGATGGTCAATTTATTGCACTATTTTTTTCACGGTTATGTTGTAAATTTTTCAGTAAATTTGTGAAAAATTCACATTTAATCCAAAATTGTGGTAAAAGAACTTACAACAACAACAACTTTTTCGATTATTTCAACAATTTTACGTGGAATTTTGAAGACTTATTTTAACAATTTTTTACACAGAAAAAAATAGTCAGTAAAATTAACCGAAAAAGGGGTTGACGTACAGAATTTCAAAATGTATGAAAATATTAAATTTTTTAACCGAGCTGGTAGGTAGACTTAACCGAAAAAAATGGTAAAAAAATAGTTCAAATAACCGAAAATAATTGTTGTTTTACAGAAATTGGAGGTTCTTGGTTAAATTTCAAATTTTCGCCAGCTTGTGCAATAGAGGCAGCTTGTGCTGAGCCAAACAGAGCTTTTTCCTTGTTATACTGCATTTTACGAAATTAGTTTTTTTTGGAAAAAAGAGCTTGAGCTAATTATGTGCTCAAGCTATTATTTGCTTTTTTTAAACATGCAATATTTGCATTTTTCCAATTTTTTTTTGGTATTTGATATGTTTTTTTTTTGTTTTCAAATGAAAAAAAAAAAAAAAACAAATCAAATTTTATGGTTTTCTAACTAAAAAAATTTGTAGCGTAACAAACTTGAAATTTGTGAAAAATTCACATTTAATCCAAAATTGTGGTAAAAGAACTTACAACAACAACAACTTTTTCGATTATTTCAACAATTTTACGTGGAATTTTGAAGACTTATTTTAACAATTTTTTACACAGAAAAAAATAGTCAGTAAAATTAACCGAAAAAGGGGTTGACGTACAGAATTTCAAAATGTATGAAAATATTAAATTTTTTAACCGAGCTGGTAGGTAGACTTAACCGAAAAAAATGGTAAAAAAATAGTTCAAATAACCGAAAATAATTGTTGTTTTACAGAAATTGGAGGTTCTTGGTTAAATTTCAAATTTTCGCCAGCTTGTGCAATAGAGGCAGCTTGTGCTGAGCCAAACAGAGCTTTTTCCTTGTTATACTGCATTTTACGAAATTAGTTTTTTTTGGAAAAAAGAGCTTGAGCTAATTATGTGCTCAAGCTATTATTTGCTTTTTTTAAACATGCAATATTTGCATTTTTCCAATTTTTTTTTGGTATTTGATATGTTTTTTTTTTGTTTTCAAATGAAAAAAAAAAAAAAAACAAATCAAATTTTATGGTTTTCTAACTAAAAAAATTTGTAGCGTAACAAACTTTTGCGGTAAGTTTACGATTAAAATTGTAAACCAACAAATTATTAAGGTAAGCTTACCTCTATCATCGGTTAACTTACGTACCCTTTTTGAAAAGTACACCAACCACTTCTCAACGGTTAGATTGACAGAATTGAAGGTTTTTTGTGTGTAGTTACTCTTGTCTTTGATGATAAAATTCCTTTAAATTTCTTTAATTCTCCACAGTCATTTCATTCTACCACATGCTCGAAAATGTCTGACACACTGTGTCGGTTAAAGAGAATAATTCTGCTAAGGTTTGGAAAGATACAATTTTCGATAGGCGTTTGTATCAATTTAAATGATTTTAGAGAAGATTAATGTGTTTAATGGTAATGGAAAAATACATATTATTTTTATTAATTCAAGTTTTTTTTAAATATTTCGATCTAAACGAATTGTTCTACAGGATTTGCAGGCAAAAATATTTGTTGATTTTTAATTTCAAATTAGACAAATTGTCAAAATTTTGTTAAATTAATTAAGTTGAAAGGCCAAAATAGATGAATATTTATCTACTTTAAAGAATTACAATATTTTGAATATCACCTAAGGCAATAAAAATGATTGATCGATTCTATGTAAGGTTATTCAACTTATGTCACTTGATGCTAATATCCATACTACCAGTTAGATTCGAACTGATTCAAATCTGTTGATAAAAAATAATTATGTAGTGAGAAATATGAATAAAAAAACATTACCATAAATGTCACAAAAGAAAAAGGTTACTTATTTATTTATTTCCTACAAATCCAAGGACTAAAAAAGTACATTTCTCCTGACTCGACCTCATAGAACAAATTAAAAACTTTGAGGCTCATCACTCATCACTAGAACTATGAATCACAACAAGAAACTATCTTTCTACCCTCTGTTGTATGTAAATACGAAAATTTCAATGTCAATAAAACGAATAAATTAATTAAAAACATGAAAACTAACAGCTCAGCGCAAGCTCAAGTCCAAACATTTAAAAGAAGAATACAAAATTGGAGGCAATTAAAAAAATTGCAAATTCCATTGCGTGTCGAAACACAAAGACAAAAGATGCCATGCGATGCCGATGCCGATGCGTTTGAAACAATGTGGACGAGCATTAGATTCAAATCAAACTGAAGAGAATCTACAGCCTAAACAATCTAATCAGAAGCTTTTTTTCATTATTATTTTTTCTCCTATTTAATTACTAATATAAATAAATGTGAGAAAATATTGAGATTTAATTATAAGTCAAGAAGACTAGCACGTGCAACTGCAAGTTATAGCAATAAGCGTGTAAAATCTTATGGGAAAACAGAAGCTCACCGGCTGCCGCAAATCAAAGCTAATATCGAGCGTACAAACAAATGCAGCCACAATCAAACAATTAATTTAATTTTCAACATAAAAGTACTTTATCTTTAATTGACCGACACTCACTTGTCGCTGGCACGCTTTTCAAGCGCGAGCCACTGCGAAGTGTGATGCCAAGATATCAGTTATTAGAGATAAATGATATATGAGTCTAGAGAAACGCTCATACTTTGATGAGGAGGTTAATTGAGCTGTTTGTTTGTTTACGGGCAATCATATTTTTTTTATATATATAATTTTATTGTATGCACCAAAAGTATCTATGAATGGACCTTGCAACAGATGTTGTGATATTACTTTGCTTTAGTTTGTTATGGGCTCTAGGCAGACAATCGAGAACTGGTCAATTAAAAAAATTTGCACTTTCTTTGAATTAATTTGATTGCATTTCCATTTGCATTTGTTTTTTTTTTATCATAGGGGGTAATTAAGATTTGTACATACCTTCCTTCTACTCTGTATCATTGTTATTTCTTTAATGTGTTTTGATTTTGTACATTTTTTTCTCACCACTTCTGTATAATGGTGATTTTTTTCTAAAGCCAATCCGAAGCCAATGTGAATGCAGAGGCGTAGCAAAGGTGACCCAGGAATTGTTAACCACCGAAGTATTAACCACATTGAGTCCATAGCTCAAATGCAATTTTTCCAATGATTATAAGTCCTGAGCTCTTTTAATATTCTACTCTTAATTTATTTTCTAGAGGCACATTTTAAGCTAGTGGACCACATCTTTTAGTCATTTGAAGGTTCTCAATTAATACAGCGACAAAAGTAGGTATTGGAAATTTGATTTTAGGGGAGTAGATTTGAAGAAAGGGGATCGGAAGGATAGTAGATTTGTAGAAATAGTAGCAATTCTGGATCGAATGAATCTTATATAAAATTTTTAAGAGTAAATATCTTCAATAGTGGTAGAGAATACCTTGAGTGGGATTTCAAAAATTAAATTTTGTAGTAGAGAAGTAGAAATTTAAAAATCCACGCGAGAGTAGTAGATCTAGCCCGATCGGATTAGAGTGAGTGCCCTGGTCACATGATCTTAAGATAATTTGGCCTTGGTAGTCAAGTGAAAGCATGCTAGGTCTACCACCCCGGAGTCGTCAGGTCGAATCACATTGTTGACAAATGGTCCAAATGCTTTCACCCTTTTCTAATTTATCCATTATTCATTTCCTTTAATACATGAATTTCACTTTGGAATTTGTGGTGACTTAAAAATTGCACTTCAACTTTTCTACTTTGTGATTTAAAAGTAATTGTTAGTGGCGAGACGAAATCGAGGAGTGCAAGTTAGATTGAGGAGGTTCAAAGGCATTACACTTGTCTCGGCTTTGTTCGCTCCTCTGTCTCTAACTGTCTATCCAGTCTGAAAAATATCCCGTTGTCCCCGTTCCTCCCTCCCACTAATCAAATCCGAAGAGTCAAGTCAACATTGTTGGAAAAAAGGCAGAAATTGCCGCTGTTAACTCATAAGAAATATGGAAGGCGACATTGTCCTGCTCGGGCTGGGAATATATACACTTTTGCTTATACAATTTGTCCAGTTTGTTGTTTTTGCTTCCTAAATTACATCTCATGGAAGTGCTCTACAGGGTGTAGTCACAGAAATGCATACTCCCTTCACTACGCCCCTGTGTTTTCCACAGTATTGTTTCGTAGTTATTTATTAAAATAAATGAACTTTTTCAAAACAAGCTGAAAAAAAATATCATAAAATTATAGAAAATTATTTCATTTATTAAGTGAAGACATTTGTTGAAATCTCTTAGTTGAGTTTAAGCGCGCTTTTCCGGTAGGTCGTTTAATCTCGGTTGTGCTTAGCGGGTAAAAATCAAAACGTTTTGCATACAGTAATAAATAAATAAATAGAAATATTGAAAAATACAATAGAAAAATTTCAAGTGCTTAAAAGTTTCAAAGAATAAAACATTCAAATATTAGTAAAAGCAAAATATTATAAACACTTTTTTTGGTGAAAAGGGATCAGAGGTTTAATTGAACTGTTAAAATTGTAATTGGGCTATTAAATTAGTCTGAGTGAAAGTGTCTGGCGATTTCCAAGTGTCAAGTGTGAGTGTGAGTGCTCGCATAATTACTATATTTTTAATGTATTTAATGGCCTTAGCTTTTAATATCTTAATGTGTAAAAAGATGGCAAAACGTAAGAAAGAGGGTGAATGTTTCCAAGAAATGATTATACTCAATCAAGTTTTGTTTTTTTAGGACTCCGTGAATTTAAAATGAATTCCTTATTTATGTATTAGGTAATTGAATGTAATAGCAAAACGTATTAAATTACATTCGAAATTATTTTTAAAAAAATAAAAAATGGATCAACTAACTAAATAAATTCACAAGCCAGCTTGAAGCGGTTGAGACAATCTTAACTACTGACATTAAAATACGTTTTATTCATTAAAAATACATACTTAAATGTTGTTACGAAATGTGTAAATTGCAATTTTATGTGCCTGTTCTCTAATGTGGGTAATAGAATGCGCATTTACCCTAATTGCTGGGTGAACTAATTGAGTTATTAATGCATTTTGTAAACTATATAAAGAACTGTGATAATTTTATAAAATTTCAGTGCTAACCGTGATACTTATTTAAATTCTTGGCAAGATTATTGACTGTACAAATAGTAAGTTGAAATTTAATCGAACTACTCTTTTGAATCGATTCGGTGAAAAATTCTGTATTGTTTCACAACGATATCTATCCCTGTTAAAAATTATATCGCAGATAGCAATCTAGCTATACCCTACACTAGAGTGGACCGTAAAATAATACAAAAATTGGGTCGATCGGTCAACGGGAAGACGTGTCACATCGTACCTGAAAAATTCCTCAGTCAAAAATTAAACTCAAAATTTTCAAATTCGAATCTTAAAAAAAAATCCCAAAAAAGGAGAAAATTACACATTTTGTTGTTTGACCCCTTAATGACATTTTTTTTAAGATTCGAATTTGTGGAAATTTTTTATTTTTCAATTATTTTCTTTACAATTTACACAAACTAACATTTGATGCAGCTTCTTCTCGGGAATCCAAAAGTACCAAAAACTCCATTTCATTTGAAATTAACGCAGCCTGACTGTGCTCTAAGTTATCGATATACTAGCTGGGCTCGACCCGCTTTTCTGGGCCTAAATAACTTTTATAGTTGCATTGTTAAACTTATCCTATAAGCAAATTTTTTCTCTGCAACCGAAAGGTAACAATTTCATCGAAGTTGACAAACATACACGTCTCTTTTATATGTATAGATTCTTGATCGCCCGCCGAGTTGATTTAGCTTATCTGTCTGTCTTTCACTCTATCCGTTTGTGCGTCTCCTTAATTGGTAAACACGATTGCAAAAATCTAGAAATAAGCTGCCCAAACTTTGGATTTATCTGTCTTAGGTCCTAGAAGGAGTTGGTATTGCAAATGGTCGGAATCGGTCAACTCCTATACAAGTTAAAAATTTTCTTTTCTAGCCCAATTTCTTTGTAATAGTACCAAACTTGGAGTAGGGTGGTTTTTGGAGTCGCTAGTTTTGCATTTCTTTGAATTTTCAAAATTCCAGTGGACGTATCCATTTTAGCGAAATTTTAAGATTTCATAAAAGGTTGATAGGTTAGTATAGGGGAGTTGGAAAAAAATTAAACTAAAAATGAGCTAAAACACTTGTTTTTTAAACATTTAATATCTTCCTATTCCTTCAAGCTACAATGACGAAATTTGCTAGGTGGACTCGTATTGACAACATAGATTTTCATACGCCTATGGGAGGGTGTGTGGGTAAAAGGGAGGGGGATGGTTCCTTTTTTAGTTCAGAAGCCACAAGCCACAAGGTCCAAATATAGTATTTTACGCATAGAATTTGACAAGTAAATTTTACGTGATGACTTAAAAAAATTTTACGCGGCCATCACTGGTATTGTGTATGTTTTGACTGAAGATAATACAATTATAATTTAATTTTCACACTATTTTGTTCGCTATTACATGCATCAAGTTACTGCCCATAAAAAGTTAATTACGTTTTCGATCATAAAATCAACATTGGGATGATTGCATTAGAAGCTAAACTGTAATCAGTGGTCGTCAGTAGACTGTCATAAATGACACAGATTACACTGAACTCAAATCAAATGAAAACTCAATAGACAACCCTAAAAGTAACAATTCAACCACCTCAACTAAGTAACACTTTAATTGGGAAGAGATTACAAGAAAAGCAAGAAATACGAGATGATATCTCTATAATACCTTCAGTAAATTTTAAAGCCTTCTAAATACTTGATACTATTACACTAATACAGCCATCAGAAACTAGTTGAGGCTGTAAGTTCCTACATTTTACTAAGCTTTATATGAATATTTTTCAGTCTTGACATGAAGACGACCAATTAAAATGTTTTGCCGTAATTTTAATTACTTTTGACAGCAACAAGCTTATCCCCATGCACTTGCTTGGCCGTTGTCGTTGAGGTTCGTCAAGATGAAATTGACGAGCGGCGTCAATTGAATTAGCATGAGACTGACTGACTATCAATGGGGGCAAAGGAGGCAGGCTTCTTCGATGTTTTTCCGTGAAGTGTTTGCGTTTCTGTTCAAGCTCGAGTGACAATTTAAGTTTCTGCGACAACTATTTGATCAAGCTTTGAGTGTGTGATGATACCGACTCTAAGCACTGACCGAGTCTGATGTGACTATTCTAAATGCTCGTCTATCAAATAGAATGTAGGTAGAAATGAAACTACAGACTTTTTTTTTCTTCGTTTTTAATTGTAAAGAAGAAGCATTTATAAGAAGCGTGTCACTTCGATAATACAGGGTGGGTATGAGGAATAATTTAAGAATTCCTTGAAATACTTTCTACTATTTTTGGAATATAATTTAATTTCAATACATATGCAAAACCAATGAAATATTTTACCAAAAATATGTACTTGAAATTAATTGTGTTATTAAATAATTCAAAATACAGTCATTAGCATAATTTTTTGACCATCAAAATTGCGAACAAAAGAAATGCCAGTACCCACATCGAAACACCCTATTCAGTTGCATTTTTCGAAATACGGGTAGGTTCATATGGAAAATTAGAATACAAAAAGCAAACAAACAATATAGCCACTCAAAGCGCGCGCAACCTAACTTAGAAAGGCCAAAGATACAATACACACAGTGTGCGGAAAAACGCCCGTAAACAATCAATTCAAGTAAAAACATGCAATATTATTACAATATATAATTTTTTTTCTTCTTTTTTGTTCACTATAAAAATATATATAAATTTTTTCCATACCCATCATCAACGTTCGACTTTATTTTTTAGTCACAATTTGTACCTTGTTTCTGGCGCATTTCACATTTCGGAACAAAATATATTGCTGCTAGTGTGGTTAAATACAATACCAGAGTACTGCTGGGCTGGACCGAACTGAGATTGAGAGATGCGTCTACTCGAATAGAAAAGTGAATAAAAGCGCGCTTTATTTGTTTTGTGTTAAAATTGTGAAATTATAGCAACAAGTGATTTTGTTTTGTATTGAATATTTTTGTGATAACTTTAAATTGATTTACAATCCCAAATCACAAAGGTTTTACAGATGTTTAGTGACAAAATAAAATTACAATGAAATTTATGAATGAATTCGAAACATTTAAAAAGTTGTAGTTTGATTGCTCAAGTGTTTATTACTTCATTATCAACGTAGTGTGACTTAAAAATTACATTGTAAATAGTATTTACAATATGACTTTATGAAGAAATAGTGTGATACCTGTGATACCTGTAAATTATTGAAAATTTTAATTTGGTAAGACTTTTATTATTTTGAAAGTAATAAAATCTTTATTAAAATATCACTGTGATATGATTAAGGAGTTCACAAAGATCTCTTAAAGTCCTATGGCGTATATTTGAAAAACTATGACATTTGTGAGGACCCTGTCATATTTCAAAGTGTTATGTCTACATTAATCAGCTGATCGGAAAAATAAAGTAAAGAATTTACACTTTTGAGTTCAACAGTATCACCTCCTGAGTCGATTTAGCCATGTCCGTCTGTCTGTCTGTCTGCACGATAGCGGTCGCAGTTTTGGAGATATCGACTTGAAACTTTGGGAAAATGATTTTCACTTCAAATGTGAAAGTTCGAGAATCAGCGTATTTTTGACAGGTTCCGAAGCCACATCTATAAGGGTCAAAATAGGGTCTTGAGACCAACTTTTTTTTGTGTATTTGATTGGAAACTTTTTTTAAACGGATTTTGTATATGGTTCGAGGCTTGAAAACCACCTACAACACCGTTCGACACTAAAAAACGCTCATGATCGGGACTGACAGATTCTGAAAAACTGGGAGACACGGGTACTTTTTTTTAACGCCCTCTAACAGAATCAGTCAGTCCCGATTATGTGCGTTACCAAAATTTTTTTTTTTTTCGAACGGTGTAATCGGGGTCTTGAGACAACATTTTTTTATGTTTAAAATTTTGAAAAAGATGTGGAAAATGTTTCCTTTTTTTTAAGTTTTGTTTGAGGCCCCATCCCCCCTTTTTATACCCCCACACTCACTGTGGCAGGGTATACTAACTTTGTCACAACGTTTGTAACGCCCATAAGGAGGCGTGTCCGGTATGGAAAAGTATATATATTCTTGATCAGTATCACCTCCTGAGTCGATTTAGCGATGTCCGTCTGTCTGTCCGTCCGTCTGTCCGTCTGTCCGTCTGTCCGTCTGTCCGTCTGTCCGTCTGTCCGTCTGTCCGTCCGCACGATAGCGGTCGCAGTTTTGGAGATATCGACTTGAAACTTTTTTTACATGTTTTTCTCGTGAATACTGAGATCAAGTTCGAGAATCAGCCAAATCGGACAAAAACTGGGCGTGGCTCCCATACACCGAAAAAAAAGGTAAACATTTTTCAAGTCTTTTTTATTGTTGTATTCGATTGGAAATGTTTAGAAACGTATTTTTGACATGGTCCGAGGTTCCGAAGCCACATATATAAGGTCTAAATGGGGTCTTGAGACCAATTTTTTTTTTTTGGTGGATTTAATTGGAAATTTTTAGAAATGGATTTTGGACATGGTCCGAGGCTCCGAAGCCACATATATAAGGGTCTAAATGGGGTCTTGAGACCAATTTTTTTTTTTGGTGGATTTAATTGGAAATTTTTAGAAATGGATTTTGGACAACCACCTATAATTGGCTCAAAATAGGGTCTTGAGACCACATTTTTTTATGATCGAGGTACTTCTTCCTACTGTGTGGGGGTATTTCAACTTCGGTATAGCCGAAGATAGTCCACTCTCTAGTTTTTTGTCCGATTTGGTTGATTCTCGAGCCAAATTCAGCGTTGCCATTGTGACATAATTGATGTCACCAGTGACATAAAAAGTGACATATAATTTACCTGCGTAAAATATTGTGACATAATTTTGTGTGTGCCAAAATTTATAGCTAAAAAGTAATTTCCAGATACACTGAAAATTTTACAAACACTTTGTGGTTGGGTTTTGCTTCCAAACCATGATAAATTGTTGTTTATGACTCTAAATATATGACGACTTGTCAGTTATTCTAATTTTCGTATTCCATATCTAATCTGGTACACTACAGAACTAATAAATTGTCATGTTTAAAATTTGTTGTATTTTTTGAATAATATTTTTTATCTTACACCCCTGTCCCTCCCACATCTTTACGAAATGGAATTGACATATTTTTTCAGATCGATGGCAACACTGGCAATATGCAATAATTCCCTTGTACTCCCCTTGTAGTTTCCAACACTCCGATCTATTCTGAGCGAGGTGTTAAGGACTGTATTGCAACCCAAGATGTTGAACTTCTTTCCTGGCCGCCATATTCACCTGACCTAAACATAATTAAAAACGTTTGCGTTATGCTCACTCGCAAAGTGTACGAAGGAGGAAGTAGTACGAAGACAAGATCACCTTAGTTGATGGAATCTAAGCCGCCTGAGATTAAATTTCTCTCAATCACTGTATTTTGAGGTTATAAGGGTATTCCATACTATTTCACCTCATTTTTAAATTTTGTCTGTCCCAATAGTTTTTGGCGAAAAATAAAAGTTGCAAACTATTTGATTGCGAACCTATCCTGCTGACGTGCAGTGATGTCAAATAAACTTTTTTGTATTCAATTTTAATGACTTTTCTTTAAACACATATGTCATTTGCGACTTCAAGCAGTTACAGGGGAGTCAGAAGTTTACAACTTTGTGAACAAACCGACAAACCGGTGTCTTCAAAGTGAACTAACCAAATTTATGGTAAATTTCTTTTGATAATTGTCAATTCTTAAATTTTTTCAAAGACAAATGCTGTCCTAAAAATTTTGTACACGTATCTAACAATTATCCCAGTCATATTAAAATACCACAGTCATATCAAACATCCTATCACCTCAAAAACCCTGCAATATAAAAAAAGTAGAATGTTTATCCACAAATAAGTGGGAACACAGTTGGCATATCAAAATTCTTGTTCTCCCTCATGTTAAACTCACACAAGGGAACAAATTTAAATGTTATTTAATTGGCGTCATTTACAAGCTGTGCTAACAAAGCAACACATTTTTTCTTCTATCCCCCACATTACATCTACTCACCCCACTTTACATTTTAAAGCTAAAATAAAGTGGGCGTGTAAAAGTCACACTTTCAAGCACCCTCACTCCCCCTTTTATTTGTTTTAACTATAAAAGTTCGAACAAAAGAAGAAAAAAAAGCGGAGTAACTCAGAAGAAAAGCCAGTGAAACTGTGAAATTTGAAACGCCTTCGATAGATGCGCGCCAATTTGCAATTTATACAAAATTCACATAAATTCAATTTTCATAATTCATTTAGACGCTCTTCTCGATTGAGCACTTTGACAACTTTCAAGATACAATCACTGGTGAATACGGGTGGGAGGGGGTTGAGAACATAAGAGGGTAAGGGAGACATGGTTGAGTGTTGAATATTTCTTTAAGGCACATGCATATTGCCGTTGAGTGAAGTAAAGTTTTTTTTTTTTTTGGAACAATAATTTTAGCAAAATTTTAGTTTGAGAATTGCAGGGCGCGCACTCTGAGGAAATTCAATTAACTCTCGTCAATTAAATCAAAAAGCTGTCATAATTGGACTTGTGAGACGTGAAGAAGTCGTAAATAGTCGGGGGGAAAATGTATACAAAATTTCACTCCACTTCAGGATTGGCATATGCGCTTGATTTGACATTTCGTTTTTTTAGAATTTCCAAATGGACACAAGTCTTGACTTAATTGGTTTCAATAAGATTAGTTTTGCTTTTCTTTTTTTTTTTTGGTGAAAAGTCAAATTCGAAAGACAAAAATCTTATTAGAAGCTTTTTAGCCTTGTAGTATTCAGATAGAGGCAAAAACGAAATTTCAAAAATAATTCACCCATCAATGAAGCTAATTAATATACAAAGTAGTGTTAATAACAATACACCCACGACTTCTCCTCCTTCGTGTGCAACAGTTCAGAATTATAATAAATACGAAGCAGCTGTTCTGATTTAATGTACAGTCGTTAAAAATGTATCCAAGCGAAATTTTTACAATGGAACAATTTTTCAATTAGCGTGAAAGATGTACACAACAAAAATTATTCAAAATATGTAAAATATATTAATATTTAAAAGCTAATTACGGTGGGGTGGGTATTTAATTAATTCATGTGAAAAATTGTGACTATGAAAAAATATATAAAAATTCCAGTTTGTACCCACAGCTTCGCTCGCAATAAGATTTGTATTTTCACGTCAATGCATAAATGTTAGACTATGTATTATTTAAGCGACTGAAAAAAATAGATTTTTTCAGATATCCCTCTGTCCATTGTACCACCAATACCCATTGGTTCGAGTTAAAGCGAATAGAGAATTTGGGAGCGTGGCAATTAATTAATCAATTAATTGGCGGATCCTATATTTTCACAATCATCCCTTAGACCCAGAGACCGCCAAGAACCGGTTCTGGAACCAAAACGGAACCGGAACCGTTATAATTTATAGAACCGGGACCGAAACCTATATTTTAGAAAGTCTGGGAACCAGAACTGAAACCAGAATCGATATTTTTAAAATCTAAGATGCGGAATCGTAACCGAAATTGAAATATTTTCAAATATGAGAAACGGAACTGAAACCGAAACCGAGAGTCGTTTCGGTGCCTGCTCTGCCCATTCAGCACCCACCACCAAAACCAGCGAAATCCCTTAAAAACTAGAGAGTGGACTATCTTCGGCTATACCGAAGTTGAAATACCCCCACACAGTAGGAAGAAGTACCTCGAACATATAAAAATGTGGTCTCAAGACCCTATTTTGAGCCAATTATAGGTGGTTTTGGAGCCCGGACCATGTCCAAAATCCATTTCTAAAAATTTCCAATTAAATCCACAAAAAAAAAAAAAATTGGTCTCAAGACCCCATTTAGACCCTTATATATGTGGCTTCGGAACCTCGGACCATGTCAAAAATACGTTTCTAAACATTTCCAATCGAATACAACAATAAAAAATTTTTACCTTTTTTTTGGGTGTATGGGAGACACGCCCACTTTTTGTCCGATTTGGCTGATTCTCGAACTTGATCTCAGTATTCACGAGAAAAACATGTACCCAAAGTTTCAAGTCGATATCTCCAAAACTGCGACCGCTATCGTGCGGACGGACAGACGGACAGACGGACAGACGGACAGACAGACGGACATCGCTAAATCGACTCAGGAGGTGATACTGATCGAGAATATATATACTTTTCCATACCGGACACGCCTCCTTATGGGCGTTACAAACGTTGTGACAAAGTGAGTATACCCTGCCACAGTGAGTGTGGGGGTATAAAGATCCGAATTACAAAACTTTAAAAATTTAAGGGGCATTGCAGTGGGGGACCGGATATTTTCAAAGTCAGCACTCTGCCCATTCCCCAACCATACCACATACAAAATTTCAGAGAAATTGGTTAAAATGAATTATAGGATTTTAGAATAATCTATGCCACGCCCAGCTCGAACGTCTAACGTCCAAAGGTTATGAAATGGCATCTAGACAATGCGAGGTCAATGAAATTACCTACATTTTAATTTTTTTTAAATTTTTAAAATCGGTCAAGTATTTCTTGAGTTCTAAGGGAACAAACATACATACAAATTTACCCACAAAGCTTCAAACATACTCACGAAGAGTTTTATATAAGTAAAAGATAAAACAAAGTAAAAAACAATAAGGAAAAATCATTTGATAGCATTCGGATCATTCACCCTCCTGAGAGAAGCTATTCATTAATTAAAGGCTCGTGGTGTGTATCGAAATAATATTTGATTAGCGTGTTAGGCTATGTTATGTGGGAATTAGTACAAAATTTACATTTTTAAGCTAGTATTATTTTTTTTCTAATTTTTCCATTGAAATTTTACACGTTTTTGCATTAAAAGTCTGAATTACACATATTTGTTATCCCAATTTAATATTTGAGAAAATACGTATTGGATTTGCAAAGTATTCATTACTTTTTCTATTCAATTCAATTGTAGTGGCTTTGGTATTTGATAGAATTTTTCACAAGGAATTGGAAGAATTGGTATTTTTTCTGTTTTCCTAAGCCGCAGAGTGCTCATCTGAATCTTAAGCCTCTTAAGGGTTAATATATTTTTATATTGAATTACTATTTGGCAAACAAATCTGATACATTTTGATATAAAAAAAATAAAAAATAAAAATGTCTGTGCCATAACCTCACTTTCTGCCAAATGCTTGTAAATCCTATCCAACATTTATAGTCAACCCAGCAAAGCAAATACAAGTCAAGTAAGCTATTTCCCAACGAACTCCGTAATAAGAAGACTTTTCGGTTTCTTGCTAATAAGCTTAAGTCACCAAACGACGAAATTTAATTCGAATCAAAAATATGAAGAAGGAAAATAAAAGAGCATAAAAAAGAACATACATATAGCCAGATGGTGCCACAGAAGGTGCATGCAGGAATAAGGACAATAAGTAGGATTTTAATTAAAAATTACGTTAAACATAAGCTGATTCCGCTTGAACAGCACAGCCATCAAATTAAATACCGTTACATTTACAAGTACTTTTTTGATTTGAAAATTAAATTCGTTTTATCTTCTTATCTGCCATAGTAACAAGCGAGTGACGAAATGCAATCGACTGATCATGGAGGTGGACCAAGAAATTTCACTCAGCACAGCACAGTAGCACCCACAGCATCATCCGCATCAGCACCAACAGCAGCAGCAACAAACGAAACGACGACCACATCATTCACCACCACAGCAGCAGCACTCAACAACGACACAACGCCCAGTAAAAATCCCTTCAAGCAACAGTTGAACAACAGCCAACGGTCAAGTCATCACAATGGCAGCAGCACAGATGCTGGACATGCGGTCGAACGTGGAATACTGGGCGTGGGCCTTGGTCCAAAATCACCCAGTCAATCGAATGCCTACGGTTCGCAAATGTCCTCACCGCCACCGCCATCGGATGATCAACGGCGGGAGAATCATCGAGCGGCAGGTCCGTTTTCGGCCTTAAGGAATTGGGTGATCGGTTGGCGGGGTTCGCGGCAACTGGTGTTGGTGATTGTGGCCATTGCCCTGCTCTTGGATAACATGTTGCTGACGACTGTTGGTGAGTGAGAAATTATCGAAAAATCGAATTGAAAGTTATGAGATTAGTGTAAGGACCAATTGGTATCACCAAAATAAATTCTCTTGAACAAATTTGACTAAATTCTCCATTTGTAAAACCCAACTATCATCGAACAAATGCTGCAATTATTTACCTCCTCAAGCCACATCACAATATTCTATTTGTTTTATTGATATTCCTTCGTCACTCTGTACCTTCCTTTTATTACCCATTTTATTAGCATTTATCTTTGACTGGCTGTCAAGGCACTTAAGGATTCTGCTCAATCACCTGGAAGTTGTCCAATCCCCCTGCCCCCCCCCCCCCCTCCCCATCTATCTTATAAATAAAATATATCTCGATAATTTTTTCACTTTACCACATCTACCAGAAGAAATATTGCCAAGCCACTTAATGTAATGAATGTTTTCCCGTGATTTTCTTTATCGTTCACCATCTCCAAGCCCCTTGAATTGTGCTGTGATGTTGTTCGACATTAGCTGGAATTTTTATGCACTGCTACAGGATGAAAAAACTAGTGAAATTGTCTAACACTTAATATGCGAAAAAGAATCAAGGATTTAATCAGAGGTTTGAGCTATCAGATTTGTCGAGAGGTACCTTCGAAGGGAAAGGGAGCAACAATAGATAGTATGAATCGAATATTTTTATCCAAATCAGTGCCAACTAATGCAATGCAAGTTATTAAACACGCTGTAGAGATGAAATTACATTAGGGCAATTCACGAGCTAGTGCAAATGATCTTGCAGAAGTGCAACTACAAATATTTATTGCATAAGTTTGCATCACAACAATAAAATTTACAGATTTGCATTTCCTACCCTCGAGCAAATATGCAACACAGGAAAAGTATAGCTTTTATCTGCTATGCCGTATGCAAATCTGTATATGTTTTTGTTGTGATGCAAAAATATCCAATAAATATTTGCATTTGCACTTCTGCACTTCTGAAAGACCAACTCGTTAATTGCCCTACTAAGTTACAAAAAAGTCTCAGAACTTAGTGCGACATATGCATAGAGAGAAGTGTTCGATGAATTATTTTTTTTGGTCATTTGCCCGTCATAATTACGTCATGTGACGTCATTTGACCCATCTATTTTTAAATATTTATAGGTTAAATAAATTTCCTACTTAACTTCAGTTTGTACTTAGCATTTACGACATTTCGACTACTTTTCGAACTACTTCTTTTAGCTAATTTGGAGTCGCTAAAAATTAAAATCACAATTAGTTTTCCTTCGTGAAATATTTAAAATTTATCGTCTATATCATATAATTCTATATCATTTCAGATAAATAAAAATAACATACCCAATGAGTAAATTCTGATAATTATCGTATTAAGCTATAGCTGCATTATTTTCACGCTTTTTGTCAAGGATTAATAATTAAATTATTATATGATAATTTTGAATAGGATTTTCTTTCGGTCAGAAAATTGTAATAAATGTTTTGGTCATTGACCGTCAATTGACCGGTCACATGATCGCGGCATATCACTAATTATGAGTTAAAATTGAAGGGGTGGTTGGATGAAGGTGGTATCATCACTATAAATAAAATCCCATTGTTTGTCTGTCCGGATGTCTGTCTTCACCTTGCAGAAGCCAACAGTGGACCTAGAGAGCTGAAAAGGGGTCGTAGTAGTTCAGAAAAATGGGCGTAACTAATATAGTAGTTCTCCTGAAGCAACCAGTGGACCAAGGAAGATGCAGTTGTACGTATATACATATTTGGTGAGACCATGGCAACAGAGTCCTGAGCCAGACTTTAGATTTTTCCCAGAAGGGTGCGTGGAGCTAAAAATATGACCGAGTCAATTGTAGTATATTTTTAAAAGGGATTTAGCTCCTTATGTAAAACTGAACTCAATACAAGGCGTCTGAAAACCGTGTATCATGTAAAACGATGACGTATGTAAGAATTGCGTGAACTATATTAAAATAATTCAGTCATCAGATGGTTTCGCACTCATTTTCATCTAAAAAGAACTATTAACATTAACTAAGTATGGATTTAAAAAAGGTCAAGTTATTGTAAAATCTTCCTTCTAACCTACTAACTAACTCATAGAAGATTTCAAACAATTTATCTACTTTCTGTCATTTCCCAAAAAAGAAAAACCTTACATCGTTTTCTTACAACAGTGTACTTCAGTTTTAATACACTGAAACAAAGTTAATTGATGGCTTTATTATACAAAAAAATCCAACCACAGAAGTGAACAAAAATCGTGCGAATAAAACTCTCACAACACCTTGGCAATAAAATCACTTAAGTTGTTCTTTCTTCCACTCCTCGTTTACCTTTACTCAGCCAAAGCATATTTGCACACTTCGTGGTAACTTTTATCTAATGCTTGATTTATCTAAAAGCACCGAATGAGTTTCATAGTTTTGCCAACGCACATTTCCGTTTGTGGATTTTCTTTTCTGTTTTTTTTTTGAGTTAACCATGAACTCCAAATCCAACACACCCCAAATACCAAGCCAACCAACTCATCCACCACTATCAACAATAGTATGAGAGGCACATCTATTATTTTTTTTCTTTCTCCCACTTCTTTCTATTTTGCTTCTTCATTCCATTGCTTCCATTCTTTTGCGACTTTGACTTTCCCGTTTCCGACTTTCAACAAGTTGCTTTGGTGGCGAAAAGAAAAATGTGAAAAAGTGGAAAATCTTTAACCAAAGTACTTATTTGACTCCTGATTGTGTAGTCCTTTGGGAGATTTGCTTTTTTTTTTGTAGATGGATGTTGGGTGATGCGGCTTGTGTGTGTGTGCAATGGTATTTGTGTTCTGCTATTTTGTGAAATTTTTTTTTGGTTAGAATTTTCCGCAGATTTTTTTCGTCTGGAGTGGAAGCATTCAAAGAAGTGCAAAGAAGTAAAGGAAGTTCTTTCAACTTGTTGGTCTGACAAACTTGTTGAATGCATTTTCATTTTTCTCTACTTTTTCCCAACTAAAATTCTATGAATTTTCAATTTCCACTAAATAAAAACTTCGCATTCTCAACCATTTCCGTCTTCGACACATTTCAACACCAATTGGCCATTGTCCATTGTGTACGACTCAAGGGGCTTGCCAAACGCACACGCTGTCCACAACCACTGTCTACACAGCCATGTCCATTTCATTTGTCCAGACACTTGACATAAGCACTTCTCTTTTCGATTTAGTGTCACAAAGGGACGACCACGAAAGTGTGTTGTGGAGTGTGTTTATTTAATTGATTTGCCCCTTCAGTTCTCCAGTCAACTGTAGTATTTGTTGGAATGAAGAAAACTGCGTAGCCGAACAGACAAATAGAAATAGTAGCTCTCGAAGTTTTTGATTAACCATGAATCAGTGTTTTTTTATTCATTCAAAGGTTCAAATTAATTGGCCTTTATTATTCAATGTGCTTTACTAGTGAATGGAGTGTGGAATAAATTAAAGCATATTTGGGTATAGTTAATTTTTATTTTACATATAATTAGTTTAGTAACATTAGGAATCAATGAATAACTAAGGACCTTACATTTAGGTTAATTAATAAATAAAACATTTTTAGGATTTGATCTTACATTTATGATATTATGTAAATAAAATATTTATATATGTTTGCTACACAAAACTATTGAGGGATCCGAGTTATCGAACCTAAAATTTCTCATAATTCTTTTTTCTACTTATATTTCCTTCTATTACCTCCCATATATGTAAATTGGGCGCTCAAATTTATTTATTTTCGTAAGAAATACTGAACTTTTTTTATACCCTGCACACAAGTGTCCAAGGGTCACATGGTTTGGAACGCCCAAAAGGAGGGGTGGTCGGTATAGGAAATGGTATATATTCTTAATCAGCGTCACCTCATTTGTCTGTCCGTCTGTCAGTGCTTCATTTCCCAAATTTTAGAGATTCCTCTTCTTTTTGCTTAGTTTTGGACAGTATTGAAAATGGACAAGATTGGATAAGAACCACGCCTACCACCCACAGAAAACGGCCGTCGAAATTGTTTATATTCGTATATCTTGAGAAATATTGGTTATTATTAAATGGAAATGTTACAGGAACGGAAATGGACTGAAGCTAAATAAAATTGGAACAAACTTAGAAATTGAACGGGAACGGAATGGAAGTGTAACAGGAACGGAATGAAAATGAACCGGAACAAAATGGAAATGGAACAAAATTTGAAAATGGTTCGGAAATGGAAATTATCGCAAAATAATCAAAAAATTTTCGTAGTACTCATATATGCAGGGGTATATTAGCTTCGATATGACCGAATGTAAATTATTCTCTTACTAGTTTTTAGAATATTTTTTAAATGTTATTTTTTAAATTTCTAATATGTATGTTTAATACTTGAAAAAACTGCCCATGTTATCCCAGATCCTCCCCCATAGCTAAATACTTTCAATTCTATTCCACTCGATTAATTTACGTTTCACAAATCTCAGCTATATCCAAAGTTTCTAGCTTCTCCAATGATTTTAGCTTTTCACCTCCAAGTGATTCAGCTTCCACATTCACATTTGCCTCCTCCGCTCCCGCTCGATTGTCTTCCAAAGCGCCTGCTAAACCTTCAGACTCCTCAGCCTTTTTGTCACCCGTACCGCCTCCACTGCCAACGTTTTCATTCTGCAACGATGGACTGCGACTGAACGGAAAGAAGGCATTCATCTGACGCTGTAATTCCTCTTTGTTTATGCTCGTTTCCAGTATTTGTCGGTGTATAATGTGACTGTAGCGCTTCTCGAAACTCTTTTGATGCCTCAGAATATCCGGTACGGTTGAACGGCGCTTTTCGGGACTGGATGAAGTTGAGGAAGAATCCGTTTTTGAAGATTCATTAGACATTTTTGGTATTTCTTTTCTATTTCTGTGTCCTAAGTACGCAAAGAAAAGTTCTTAATTGTGGCGGAAAATTACGTTGAAGTTAAACTTTAGTTCGCTTTTATTATTTTTTTTTTCTATTCAAAAATTGTTAATGCGAAATGTCACAGAACACAACCGTTGATATGCGCTGTCAGAACTCAAATAAGCCACGAATTACTTCAAACGACTCGATTATCCTTCGCAACTGCTGAGTGACTAGTGTGTGTTTGTGGTATTGTTGCGCTTTTCCAACAACATTTATGTATTTGTTTGTGCAATTAAGTAGTGGTGGTAACTCTCCTTGAAGAACTAACTGACTGACTGACTGCCTGACAGACTGCCGATGACTGAAGACTGTCGTCGACAAAAAGCTCAGACACTGACGTAAAGGTCACCCAACTTTTTGTCTTTCGCTGGTGGAACTGTGTGCGGTAAATGGAAAAAAACCCGCGTCCAAAATGACTCAGTCAACTAAATTTAAATGTTGCGCCGTAAAATCAACAACAAGTCAATTTTTGTTGCTCCGTTCGTTCCTAGCAGTTTTGCATGTCAATTATTTATTACCTTTTGACGGCTTCGGAATTCGCCCGTAACACTAGTTTTAAATGTGTGTGCACTCTACTTTGTTCATCTATTTGGCTGTTGTCGGGTTTGGCCTTCCCCCGCTTTTATTAACGGAAATGTTAATGTGCAAATGTTGATATGAGTAAATAAGCTCTACGGTGACATGAGGACATGAGTTGGCATCAAGGGTAGGCTAATGGTAACGCATTTTTATGAAATACTACAGACATGAACTGATCTCTACTTGACAGATTTCATCCTATTTATTTGGGTGGACACACATACTTTTTATACTTTTGGAAAAAATTAAAAGGAAATACGAACCAAAAAGGATCATTGAAGCAAAAGTAAGACTTGTAAAAGTTATCAAGTGTCATGAGATTCCATTTTGTTTTAAGTTTTCATTAAAGATCTGATAACCTTCTGATAAACCGTATCAAGATCTCGTTTTTACAATATAAAATTTTCAATATTAAATTATAAACAAAATAAATTCGTATGAACCTAGGATATGCTTGTGAAAATATAAAAAAACAAAAGTCAAAAGTCTAAAACTAAAACTAAAGGAACCGCCTTCGCATTTGTCAACAAAACTATTACGAAGCGTGTTACAACAAATAAAAGGCAATCAATGGAAAATATGAGAAATGAGAAGAAGACAAATTTACTACTAACAGGGGCGTAGAGAACTTGTTCGATCGAAGGGAGACATTAGAATGAATGAATCGCCTGGATGAAAAAATATCAAAAATAAAAATTAGCAAGGATTTTTAAAATTACAAGCAAACAAAATATTTGAAAATGTGACTGACCAAAGCCACGCATAAGTCCACAAGGTTCCTGGCGATACCACACTGGAGTCTATTAATTTGAGCGAAAGCAAGGGAGCCTGCCCAGTTTTTGGATATGTTTTCTTTTTTAGTAATAGTAGAGAACTTTGTCGGTCAACGGGAGCCATGTGAATAAAATCGTATCAAATAAAAAAACAACGAAAAATTTTAATTAAAATTTACAAGACTTGTTTAAATCTTAAAAAATATAAACATTTTTAAAAACTATTTTAATCTGAGTGACCAAAGCCATACACAAGGTTCCACACAGGAGACTACATTTAAGCGAAAGTATAAAAAAAAATTTTCTGCAACTCGAGTTTGAGGGAGAGGGAGGGAAGGGGCATTGAGAGGGATACACGCTCGCCTGTGTTGGCAACTTACGGTTTGTTTCGTCAATTCACAATTGCTCGCGATTGCTCGCCAATAAAATCGTCTAGTCTGAGAGGGGATTCAGTTTTAAGACTTCCCGTAAGCGTCGAAGCTAAGTATTTACAACGAGTTCGCGAGAGTGCGGGACCGAAACAAAGGTGTCCTTTCTTCGTACTCCTAACATTTCCTGGACCCGTTATTGCCTGTCAATTCTAGCTCTCATGTAGACAGTGCGCCCACTATTTACACACGATGCTGGCAAATTTTGCAGATGGTTAGATTTCCGACGTCGTTTTTGCCATTTTCCACATGCGTTCCTCTATATGTCTGTTAATCTCCTGCATCAGTGCTACGCTGATTTGGTTCTCTGACAGACTGATTTTGTTTTTTGCAGTGTCGTCGGCGGTCTCACTTCCCTCTGTGCCCTTCTAGGATCCCAATAGATGCATAGCTTAAACTTGGTTCAGTTATCCATTGCTACCCTGCACTGTAGAATATTTTTGGATGACAACCAATGCAAGATTACCACTGTTGTAGAGGCTTGGCAGTCTTATACATATATATATATTTACTGAACAGTTTATTCCATTTAGTTGTGAATGAAAATATCATTTAGTATTCCTTTATTCACACCACCTATTGTCTCACTAGCCATCTTGTTTCGATGCTTTACTGGGACTAAAGACTCTTAATTGTGAAGTTTATCAGGAGCCTTTAGTCGAAATTAGATAGTCTGAAGCGACTGTAACATCCCGACTTATAATACTATATTCAAAGAATTTGCAAGTTCTTTTTTCAAAACAACTTTTACAAAAATGTTGCATTTTCTTTGTTTGCTAAAATTTCTAATATTTTCTATCAGTCACAAAATGTGTCATTTACCTCAAATGGTCCTCAAGGCCTCAAATGCCCTATTATCTCCACCACTGTATACGATAATCGACAACAAATGCACCCTACGAGAACATACAATGGCAAGTACCTAACAACAACGTATGTATATTCCACTGCGCACTAATTATGAGAGTAATAAAAATTTTAATACACTTTTGTCATGACTTTTACCCACCAAAAAAAGGACTAAACAAAATTAAACTTTTTCGTTTGCCTGATTAAAAATATAAATGCAACCTTTAAGGGAAACTATAGCGTGGCTATAAAAATAAAACTTTAAAATTGCATAAAATAACTTTGAAAACTTTTGTTAATACTTAATACCAATACCAACCATACAATGTTCTTCAACGAAATGTCAAAAGTGGCGCGCATTTTGAAAAACTGTCAAACCGCCAACACACAATGCAAAGATAAATACAATAAATGGAAAAGTATAAAAAGGAGTAGGATGACTTTCAATGGCACTCAACACACCCACACACATAGAGGGAAAAAATATAATCAATAAATTAGCGTTTTCCTGTTTATTTATATATTTTAGCGTAGCACGTTTTTGATTTCATTTTTGTCATACGCTTTTTTATTATCCTGCTTGCATGCCATTTCATTTGCTAGTGCGTAAATATTAAAATCATTTGATTTTACATGCGTGTGCTCGTTGCCCACATGTGCCTGTTGTTGGTAGCCTTGAATAATGCCACTTTTTCCTTTCGTTAGCAAGAAGGAGTTATAATAATCGTTAGACGTATTAAACTCTGAGTCAGGCTTTTCGGCGACACAATTACGTATGTGAAATAATTGCGTATATATTCCGTCAATCAAAGTCATTAACATTTACAGAATTCGTTCACTTAAAGAGTAGTTACAGAAATGATTTATTACATATCGATGAAAGGCGAAGCTGTTGTTAATGAACATCAGGAAATGTCACTCACTGGGAAATGAGTATTATTAAGACAATTTGACATTTACTTTTTTTATACATTTTTTTTTTTATGAAACACTCCTACATATTGCCCTCTACCGCTTCTTTTTACATACTTAGAATATGCAAAATGTACTTGAAACAGTAAACAAATTAGCTGTGAATTTTATCGTATCTCATTGATTTCATACAAAATTCATCGACAAAAAATTACAAAACGTCTCCTGTAAAATTTCAAAAACGACACATACAATAAATTCGCGATTAGGGGACGATATATACTCTGAAAGTAGTTCCGAAAATATAGGTCCCACCTTTTTACAGATGGAGTCGTTTGAATATTTTACAAAAAAAATCTATTTGTATTAATATTACTCATACGCCCCTCGTGCGAAATTTTTTTACCAGAAATGTTTTATGCTGTGTTTTAAATACTAATTGTCATGCTATCTCTTCTCTCAAATGGAACGAATAAGTAACGCATTACAGTGTACAGCACAAAAAAAATAACAAGTTTCTGAGAGAGGACAGATAGGACTGTCTATATGACCCTATGGCGCCATTTTTTGAGGAATCTCTTTTTAGAACATTTTAACCCAATATCTCTTAACTTTATGGGTCACTCTTTCTTTGAGAAATGACAAGGTGTACCTAAGGATATTTTCGCCATTTTTTTTAAATATATTTTCTATAAAATATTTACAAAGTTGCAACAGAGAACTTAGTAAATGAATGATTCTCTAACTCAATTGCAACTTAAATTAATTCAGATGCGAATAATGTATACACTAGCGTGATCCCTGGAGATCAACGATCCCGCTAAAATAATTTCAATTTAGGAGAAAAAATTCACAAAAAAATTTGGATATCCTAGGTTAACATTAACACGTGCCCGAGACTCGAATTTCCCCATATGGAAAAAAATTAGATTTTTTGAAAATGATTTTTTGAAATTCGGAGTAAAGCTGAAAAACTTGGGAATTTAGTAGAAATGGTAAAGAACTCTTCAACGAAGAAATCCATGGAAACTCCTTCAAGTTGCTATCTGAGCGCCCGAAGACGACCTCAAATGAGTTCAAAAAGTATCGAAAGTCCAACAAAGTAGTGATTCCTTTTCAACATTGCAAAAAGAGAGTTTAAATAAAACTCAGACTTACCGGGATTTATTCTTTGAAGAATTCTGTAACATTTCCACTAAATTCCTGTCACCTAATGCTTTACTCCGAATTCAGTTAAATGATTTTTAAAAAATCGAATTTTTCCCATACAGTTTATGTGGGAAAATCCGAGACTCCGGAGGCACGTGTTAATGTTAACCTTTTTGTGAATTTTTTCTCACAAAATGAAACTATTTGAGGGGATTGTAGATCTCCGCGGACAAAAAAGTTGTTCTATACGATTTTCGACCACGCTAGTGTACACTAGGGATGTGACGGATGCGGATGTTTTAAACAACTTTTCCGAAAAAATTTTGCATCGATCGCCTATAGTTTCTGAGAAAAAACCAAAAACACAATAAAAATATATCAAAAAAGTGCAAAAAGCTACAAGTTGAAAAGATCCGCGTACATGCGGATGTCATGTCGAACAAGTACGAAATATTCTCATTTTGAGCTTCAAATTTCATTACAAAAAAGAACAAACTTTTTTCTGAGTGTAATTAATGTTTTTTTCAAAAAAAATGTTCTAATTTTTATTTTAAAAAATGTTTAATTGCATAAATTTCCGAAATACCCTTTTTTATAAATATGATTTTTTAAATATTAATTAGGGACTTCCAAGGCACATGACTCTAACTATAGTTAAGGCAGGTATAAAAAATCTATTTCCCATGATCAAATCTTTATTTTCAATATCATTTCACATTTGAACACAGAATATTCCATATCAATATTTTAAGACCCTCAATGACTTGACGAAACGCCTGGATTCGAATTGTTCCTTCTGCTGCTGCACCAACTCCATAAGAAACGTATTCAATTTACGCGATATCAAGTAAACCGTATACAACTGCATCCAAACGTAGAATAAATATATCATCTTGTAATAGTTGGACAGCACAACGACAATATAATATTTCATACCCGGCTCCTGTTGAGTGATCTGCTCGTAGAAGAATATCGTATGAAATGAGCTGAAAGCCAACAGACCCAAAATAGTGCAGGTCATTCCAATGCTCAGATAGTATATCTTGCGATAAATGCAATGAACATCAATACCCAACATTTCAAATTCATCCATGAGCATCAAGTAAGTATTCAGCGCTGTGACATAGCGAACGCTGCACATTAGAATGGGAGCCAATACGGCAAAGGTGATGATGATGCCTAGCAGACGCAAACTCAGATTTCCCACAGCAGTCAATTGTGAATAGCCCGCTAATGGTGCGGCATAGTCCCGCCAATCTGCCAATATCAGCGTAGCATTAACGTAGACATACACAGAGATATGGACAATTGTCAGCAAATAAAGTGGCCACGAAATCGCTAATTTCTTCTCCGAAAACTTAAAAGGAAACACGCCGGAAAAGCGCAATATCAATATTACCAAACCATAAGATTCGACGAGATTTCGGGGCTTTGCAAATAAATACATGTTGAGTGAATGAATGCGCGTCGGAAACTACAGATGACAGCAGTGGACGAGTCGACGATACTCATCTGGAGCAATTAGTTAATGGTTGAGAGCACTTAAAATATAACGATTGGGGAATTGTACAAGAGCTTGGCCTTTGGGGATTTTAAGTGAAATGAAAAATTGTGGGTTGAAACAATGGAGAGTAATTAAAATTAGTAGAATGCTTAAACCACTTCGAAAGAATTTATTTTTTGATCCCTCCTTCATCGCATCAAATTTTACACAATTCACTAAAAGTATTACTGAGCACACTGACGGCATCGTCCACACCTCCCAAACTACTACTGGGTGCCAGCAAACCCTTCTTTGGCAAACTGGGCATGAAAATGTGCAATTGCTTCTTCGGATCGTGGAGGCCAGTGTAGGCGATTTCATCATTTAAACGTTTATGCAAAGAATATTTCGAATTTGTTGCATTTGCATCGTCCAACCCATCCAAATGACGACGCGTGCAACCGAAGGTCGTGGATTTACTTAAAGGATAATCCGAGTTGTTGTATAAGCGTGCAGAGGCCAGTGAGCCTGCCAGTTTGCGCGCAGTGCCCGCACTGGAACTCAAAGTGCACAAGTCTATATTTCTCGCCGGACGATTAAGGCGTACGGGCACGCCTTCTTTGTTGAAAATTATGGTCACATGCTTGACCGAATCGGGCGGATGATGATGGCTATACGAGGCAGAAGAGCGATTCGAGTTATTACGCCGCTGCTGTTGCTGCTGATGATGGGAATGAAAGTGCTTTCGATTGCCAGTAGAGCGTTGTGGATGGGCCGTGGTGGCCCTTTGCGTTTGATGGCATTGGCGTTGATTGTTTTGCATGTTGTTGTGTGTGTTTGTTGGATGGACCGTTGTGGGCCGTTTGGTTTTCAATGAATTCTTCCGTTGATTCGATTCCATGGCAAGCGCTTCTTCGGGTGTCTTTAGAAATGAGGTTTTGCCCGCCAAATCCAACCAGTTTAGAACTCTTTCGGCCAGACGTTCGTCGGGATTGGAGCAGGCATTCGATAGAGTGGATTGTATGTCCTGCAAAGAGCTGCGTCGCGAGTACAGCTCTTGTGGATCGTGATTTCGTTTGTAAGTCTCGCAACTCTGGTGTTTCTTTGACAAAAACGATGGACGACGATAGGATTTGCCCAATTTCTGTTGTTGCCTTAGGTCTTGTGGTGTGGGCAGCTGATGAAGCTTCACTTTGGCTGAGCCTATGAGGAATAGGTCTTCAGTTGAGCCCAATGTTCTGCAAGTGCCATCCGAGTCAGTGAAATCACAAGATGAGGAATGTTGAAAGCTCTCTGGAATAGTTTGTGGTCTCAAATGATGTAATGTCAATTGATGTAATTATTACCTCTTCGTGTTGTCTCTGATCCCAAGGCCGACTTGAGTTGCCTTTGCTGATGCTGCTGTCGCGGTTCGTAGTCAAGTATGAAGTGTCGCTGATGTCCACGTCCTGCATTTGCTGTTTCCAACCAAACTGAACGCACAAACAGCGGTCGACTTGCCGATTCCCAAATTGTTGGATTTCTCATATTTATTTTATATAGGCCTGCACCACACATACATACATGGCTCTGGCAAATTTATTAGGCAATTAATGCGTGGCACCACATTCAAATGCTAATTAAATACATGTTGTTCGAAAATGTTTCAAAACCATTGAGGTTTAATCTGCTCGTATCACGCCGCTATGCCCGGTTTTGTGTGTGCAAATCCTTCAGGAATTGTCTGCGTATTTGACGCTTGCCTCGAAACGACTGAAATTTTCTTGCATATTCATGCTGTTTCCGGCGGAACTATTAGGTAAATTGTTTTTTTTCTTATTTATTTATTTTTTTTTGGTTATTTCTGACTGAGTTGTTAGTTGCAGAAATGCCACGACAACATTTTTGAATTCCAAGACGTCAGAAGCATGAATATATTTTGTGACACACAAAATGTTTTTGTGCCATGTCACCTGGTCGGTCTTTGTTGGTCGTAGGCTTATACTATGTTGCCAACATAGTCTACTAAGCAATACTTTTTTTTTGTATTTTTTCACCTAGCGACCAGTTGCGAATTGATGTTTGTTATTGTGGTTAAAGTGTCTTTTGCACGCGAAATCTGTTTTTTTTCTTTAAGCTTTTCATTTCACGGAAGTTACCATCAAAAACTATGAACACGTGGTATTTAGTAGGGGTAAGTTACTAGCAACTGCTAATTGAATGGCATGTCTGTCTGTCTTGCGCATAGTAGAAATTATAGAAATAGCTTTTCGTGGAATATTTTTACATCCTTCTGTGAATATAATGAATATTCATTATTCATAAAGCTGTTCTCATAACTACAACTTGTAAGTTAACAAAGTTTTATATCACTTTTACATAAACTAGGGGTAATCATTTGGTTTAATGGGATTTCAGGTTAATCAGCCCAGCGAGAAAAGGTAATCGATAGCAGACAAAGTTATCAATTTTTCTAGCAATTTGGAAAAAACAACCATATTAATAAAATTGTATGCCCATACGACTGTCTGATTCGGTTTTCAGGGCACTGAAGCCGATTTTTCTGAAATTTCGTACGATCACACTATAAGGAACCAGAACTAACACAGGCAACAAATGAATTAGATTGGGCGTAGAATCCAATATTTCCAAATTATATGCTTTTATTTTTCAGTTTTATATATGAACTGCATTGGTCGAAGAGGCGTGGCTCATTCCTCATAATCCAAACTTTAAAAATACTATAACTCGTGTCCTTACGAACCCATTGCAACCAAATTTGCCCCAACGCTTTTTGTTACCTATTTTAGGCTCCATCGCAAATATGAGCCAGTTTGGACTTGTTATCAGAAGATTATCAGGGAACCATTCGTGCTAAAATTAAGAAAATATTTACATGAGTGCAGGATAACATCCTATTAGATTAAACCATGTACACTCTCACTTTAGTTATAAGGAGATTACCAGGTAACCAATGATTATGTTATTAAAAAAAAAAGTAAGTAAACTTCAGTCGGGCAAAGCCGATTTTTATATATCCTACACCTACTGGGCCATATTGGATCCGCCATCTTGAATCTATCAATTTCGACATCAAATATGAAATACCAAATTTCATGCTATTTTGATGAAATCTTAAAATTTCGGTCGCCATATTGAATCCGCCATATGAAATTCAGACATCAAATTCGCAATCAGAGACCCCAAAAACACCTAGAAAAAAAGTTTGGAACTATTTAAGTGGAATATAAATGAAAACACGATTTTTACTTATATGGGAGGTAGGCGTGGCAGTCGACCGATTAAGCCTATTTTCAATAACTCCTTCTAGGGCCAAAAAAGGATAAATCCAAAATTTGAGATCGCTAGCTTTCTTCTAGCTCCTGCAATCATGTTTACAAGAAAAGAGGACGGTCAGACGGACAGATGGACAGGCGGAGAGACGGACCGACGGACAGACAGATATGGCTAAATCAACTCAGGAGGTGACGCTGATCAAGAATATATATAGTTTTCCATACCGGACACGTCTCTTTCTTGGTGTTACAAACATCAGACCAAAGTGAATATACCCATACCTCAGGAGGTGTAGGGTATAATAAATAGATACATGAGCTAAAGGTGAGATTATCTACACTACATTGGAAACGGGCTGTTTGCTGCCATGCCTACTTTTTTTATTACATGATTTACAGGGAAGTATTAGTGTTAAAATTTAAGGCAATTAATACATGGGTGCATTGTCCTAATCCAGCTATTGCAAAGTGGACTTTTTTAAGAATTTCCGAAGAACATAGAATTTGAGGTTTTCTTAAGAGGTGGAAACTTGACTTAAACACAAAACTGCAGCCAAAGAAGTGCATTATAAGTAAGTCAAGGAAATGAGATACAATATTGTTTACTCTAACATGAGATCACTCATAAAAACGCCAAAGCACCATTTTATAATGGAAACATACAAAATTACAACAGCTTGGAACAATAATTAGATTTCAACCGGCTTCAACTATTTAATTGTTCGTATCATATCGAACACTCACTTAAGTGTCTACTTAGCAACACAACTTGAACAAACGAACGAACATTGGCAATAAAACTCAGCCAAAGCTGAGCAAACTGAAGCAACAAACAAACTAATTGCACTAAAGGGTAGGCAAACAGACAGACAGACATACAGGCAGCAGACAGACTGGAACACTTTAAAACATTGTGGAGTAGAGTAGAGCCTACGAGTGTGTAAGTACAAAATGCATTGCAAAGCAATTAATACCTAGAAGCACTTCAAACTTGTTGGCTGCAGTTTACTGCCTCAACTGCATATAAATAACAAATTGAATTTGCAAAAGTTTATAACTACCCACTTCCGACAGCTCGGTTGGCTTGCGTGAACTGTACACTAAACGACCGCCAAAGCGGAAATGTGGTGGTTGTTGTTATTTTTTTTTTTGTAAGTAGAATTGACGGGCATTAGTTTGTGTTTGAACGTTGTTTTTTTTTATAGTAAATGAATAAATATGGCGGCCGTCATTCAAAATTATGATGAGGAACCACACTCATAGAGTGTGAAATACCATTGTCGAGTCTCAAGTGGTGAAAGGTATTAAAGTAATTATTTTTTTTTCTCCTTGGCTCAATCTCTCCATCGAAAGAACCCAGCAATCTGTTAATACCAAAAGTAATTACCAACTAACTGCCAGCCAACTACTTTTCGTGGCGGCCTAATTCAATTCAATTTAAAGTGAAAATTGCTTTCGTTCCACCGTTGCCCTTCAGCGCCCTTTCACCATTTAATTCTGCTCTTACTTGTCTACACTTTTAACCATAACAATTAACAACTTTCGTTGGGTACTTTTTTGTAATTGTTTACAAATTATTTTTACAACAGCAACAACTTAATTACCATGACTGCAACCTTGTTTTATTTTGTACTCATTTCTGTTTTACATTTCTCTTCTTCTTTTTTTTTCTTTTCTTTCTTTACAGTTCCCATAATACCCGAGTTCCTCTACGACATACGTCATCCGGATGCTCCACTTGACAGTTTTCCACGTACACCGCTCACCTCGCATACACCGCCACCGCCCACACAATGTCCCTGCAACGCAAATGGCCAACCACTGCCTACGGTGGAGGTGTCAACGTTGAGTCCAGAGGGTATGTTAAATTGGCAAAATACTGGTCGCCTTTCAAAATGTTATTATGCTGTTAAGTGGCCAGTAAGTTATTAACTCGTTTTGGTGTTATTTTTTTTTTTTTGTTGTTCTCGTTGCAGAAAATGAAACCTTCTACCGTGAAATGGAGGTACGTCATAACGAATTAGTTGGCGAAACTGTGGAAGTTGGCCTTCTATTCGCATCGAAGGCCTTTGTGCAGTTACTGGTGAATCCAATTGTGGGTCCATTGACGCATAGGTAAGAAGAAGAATCATAGACTTACTTTAGGGGGTTTAGTGGGTGATGAAAACAGGGGGAATAAAAAATTCATAAAATGCATTTTTTTTTTAAATTTGTATTTGTTTTTTTTTTTAATTGATTTTATAATTTTTTAAAAATTAAAACAAAAAAACCTTTTTAAAATAAAAAAATTATGTTTAAAAAAATTAAAAAAAATTTTTTTTTTTAAATTTTATTTAATTTTAAAAAAAAAAGGTTCATAAAAAAATTGTATTTCAAACATTTTTATAAAAACAAATTGGTTTTAAAAATTTTTACAAAATAATATTCTTTTCCAGAATTGGCTATAGCATACCCATGTTCGCTGGCTTCGTCATCATGTTTGTCTCCACAATAAGTAAGTATTCCCAACAACTCTTCTTCTTCATTAACTGTACATTATTCCTTCGTTAGTCTTCGCCTTTGGTCGTTCGTATTTGGTGCTGTTCGTGGCGCGTGCTCTCCAAGGTATAGGCTCTTCGTGTTCCTCCGTCTCGGGTATGGGCATGCTGGCAGATCGTTATACCGACGACAAGGAGCGTGGCAATGCTATGGGCATTGCCTTGGGAGGCTTGGCTTTGGGTGTCTTGATTGGGCCACCGTTTGGCGGTATTATGTATGAATTCGTAGGCAAGTCTGCACCATTTTTGATACTCTCTGCCCTGGCTCTGGGAGATGGTCTGTTGCAGTTGTTCATGTTGCAGCCTTCGATACAGCATGCGGATACGGAACCACCATCGTTGAAGGCGTTGGTCAGCGATCCCTATATTTTGATTGCAGCAGGTGCGTTCTCACATTTCAAATTCAAATTAATTTAAATTTCAAAAATGTTTCTCTTACCAGGTTCCATAACATTTGCCAACATGGGTATTGCCATGCTGGAACCATCACTTCCCCTCTGGATGGTGGACAACATGGGCTCGACGCGCTGGGAACAGGGTGTGGCCTTTCTGCCTGCCTCGATTAGTTACTTGATAGGCACAAATCTGTTTGGTCCCTTGGGCCACAAAATTGGACGCTGGTTTGCGGCATGTCTGGGTTTGGTTATCATAGGCGCTTGTTTGATTATGGTAGGCTCAGCAAGGGATTTCGTAGTTTTTTTTCTTACTTTAAATTTTGTAATTTTTCTGTTACAGATCCCCTTGGCCACTTCCATTACTCATCTGATTATACCAAATGCTGGCCTGGGCTTTGCCATTGGCATGGTGGACTCTTCAATGATGCCCGAACTGGGCTACCTGGTCGACATACGTCATTCTGCGGTATATGGTAGCGTTTATGCTCTTGGTGATGTGGCCTTCTGTGTGGGCTTTGCCGTGGGTCCTGCCCTGAGCGGTACACTGGTGAAATCCATCGGTTTCGAATGGATGCTCTTCGGTATTGGCATATTGTGCTTCTTGTATGCTCCGCTGCTGTTAATGTTGAAGAATCCGCCAACGCGGGAAGAGAAGAAGGTTGGTACTGGCGAAGAAGTCGAGGAGGCGGCTTCTAGTGCTGACAATGACAATGTCAATGCTATTGCCACTACCAATGTGGATAGTGTGGTTCCAGCCATTATACATAGTGGCCTGATGAATCCAGCTTTTGAGAGTGAACGGCTTTAATGGCTTTCTGTTTGTTTTTTAAGTTGTGTTTTTTTATTTGCCTAACTGTGAATGGCTTCATTATTGCTTGTTCTTATTTTTTTGTCTTTTTTTTTGTTCACCCTCTGACTATTGTTTTAGTGTTTAGTGTTTAGTGTATTTTATGCTTTAATGTATTTTACGTAATTATTTTTTTCATATTCATTTTAGTTCATTAAGTAGTTTTTGATTAAGTGAGAGCATGGTTCGGGCAAAGGATAAATTGTAGCCGCTAAAATTCAATTCGGTTTCAGACTCACTAAATCCGTTTCTCCTTTACTTCGATATCTAAGTACCCTTAGGCGTTAGGAAATTGCATATAATAATTGAATTTGCTTTTTTGCAAAAAATTATGTTTAGTAAATTTTTTGGAAAGTATTTTTGCTTGCCATAATTTGGTCTAAGGACCGATAAAACTCAAAAAAAAAATTGTTAATCTTTAAAGGTGTCAAATGGGAAATACCCTAGCAGAAAAGTAATAAAAAGTAGACACCAATAGTCTTTGAAAGCCAAAATTCAAAAACTTTTATTCGAATGACTTTTTTTAAATTCTGTTTTGGAGGGAAATAGTCACAGGAGAACTTCCCATTCGGAGTAACACTCTCAAACACAATCTAACTAGAACTAGAATAAATTCCTTCGTTAGGTCCCTGTCCTAAACTTAACAAAACGTACATATCATTTCAAATTTAATACTCAAAGCTATTCTTGAAAATACATCATTCCATTGATGGGGTAAGTGGATGAAGACAGAGATAAACTACAAACGATCACTACAAACGATCACTTCCAAAATATTCACTTCACCAGTCCCCAGAAAAAATCCTAAAAATTCTGGTAGTATGAAGGTTTCCTGGTGGTGTGAAGGTTTTCTAGATAAAATCGTTTATATTTTTTAATTGCAAAATTGTGCGATGCTATTTTATTACTCATACGCAGTGTATGACAAAAAAGTGTTTGCATGGCCGGGACTGGGCGGGATTATCCTGGAATTCGTTAATTCGTCATGAGTAGAATAATGAGATTTGTCCCGGAAAATTGATGTAAATGAGAAAAAATAGATTGGACATTTTTATTATTTTACTCAATAAAAAATTTATTATTTAAAAAAAAGGGTTTTTCGCGATATTACAAAAAAACCACTTAACACAAATTTCATATCAAAAATTATAATTTTGTCTGACCGTAATATGAAAATCGCGATCATAGAATTTCACAAGGAGTCATTAAGTTTTAAATCGAAATATTTATATTTGGAACAAAATTAGGCTTGTAGGCATATTTTTATGTGAAATTCCTAGACTTTATCAACAAATTGCCAGAAAATTTTAGAAAAATAAAAAAATTTAAATACCACGAGAAAGCAATCACATTACCCATATTAGCCCAATTTTGATAGTTGTTACTTTATCACTGAACATGTCCAAAAATTGTGCTTTCCCACATTAACCCATTCCCCACTTTACCCCAAATATCGCCTTTATTACTTTCTACCAAATCTCAGACTCTTTCAACATTTAAATTAAAAAACCCTTTATTTTAGCCAAATTTTTTGTCCAATACCGTCTTCAGCCACTGCACTTATCTAATATAATAATAATGTTTATAATAAATTTTTTAAATATTATTTTTTGTATTAAAGATTATTGTTTAGATTTTTTGAATAAAATATTTTCCAACAAAAAGCTTTTTTATTTGAATTGTTTTTCTTTCATTTCTAACATGCGTTAATGCTTGAGCATAAAAATTATTGGATGCCAAAAAAAATATCTTAAAAACACTTTCATTCTATGATTCCATTTCATTACAGTCATTAATCATTGGCGAGCATCCGGCAGTGCGATATGTTACATATCAAAATTACGAAGAAGATGAGTAGAAAAAGAAATAAAGAAAGTAATGACAGCCAGGTAAAACGAAAAATCTCTAAGGACAAGTATACACAAATGGAAAAAAAATAAAAATATTTAAATTACAACAAGAAACAACTCAACTAAAACGAACAAACTAAGAAGAAAAAATAAAGAATCAACCAAAAATATCAGAAATATCATATGAAAAGTTATATTGTCTCCCCAATGTTTACTAAAAATCGAAAATCCATATTACTTATATACAAATATTTACAGCAGAACTTAGCTTAGCTTTGGTATTCAAACCCAAGCCAAGATAATTATCTAAAATAGTATACAATTTGCAAAAATTATTATGTTGTGGGCACAATATACAAAAGAAAATCACATGTTAAAATGATGCACTTGAAAAAAAAAAAGCAAACCAAAAAACGAAACGAAACTATTTTTAAAAACTGTTGAAATATTCGAAAACAAAATCTAAAGGGAATATCAATGTTTGTTATATAAATTTTATATGTATTACTTTAAATTGAAAACAAAAGAACCCAAAGGACACAAATTAAATACTTAAAAAAAAAACTCATTCATGTTGAAATGCAAGTGGTTAACAATGCACCAAAAAAAATGAAAAAAAAATATTATTCCAAAATATTGAAAAAAAAAAGTTTATAATTTTTTTAAATCAAAGAAAGTGGTAAAGATTTCTGTCTTCCATGAATAATGAGTAGTGAAATTTGTGTTTCGAAAATTAGAGCGAACTGAAATTACTTGCAAAGAATCGAAACTGTTTGGGGATTAGGAGTTGTTGATGTCCCGCTTGAAGAACTATAACGAAAAGATGAAGAAAAAGAACAAGAAGAAACAATTTTTCACCACTTTTTTTTCGTTCACGGGTGAAGGAATTTTTTACACCGGTTGAAGGTTTTTTTCTATCGAAATCGTATTAGTTCGATAGCGTTTGATGTTAAAAGCATTTAAACTTTATTTATATAAAAAAAAAAGTTTTTTAAATATTATAATTTAAATTAAAACATTATTAAATGGTTAAATGCATTGATGCAGTGTTGAATTTCAATGCACAATGTTAAAAATAATAATCAACTTTTTATATTATTTTTATTTAAAACAAAAAGAGTTCATCAAAACGGGTACTTACAGATCTCTTGACAATCAGTTACAAATGACTGAACATTTTTGAAAATTCTACTTCAATTGTATAAAATTAGACCGATTCTGTTTCATTCTTTAAGTACTCAAACGATCTACATTCGTTCAAATTCAATAATTTGCAAGTTAGAGTCCTTAACTATAGGCTAAAATAACACCGTTTGACACATTTTTGCACCTAAGAAACACTTAATAATGAGCAGGAAACGGATTTAGTTGACCAACAAATTTGTTGCATACTTTTAGTGACGAAAACTCAATAATTATAATGGGGCGATTCATTTAAGGTAGGAAACCCCTCGAAAACGATTCAGTTGTGCATATGAACAGTCAAAACATATGAAATTTGACAGTTCTTTTAAGCAACTTCGCGTTTTCGAGGGATTTCCCACTTTAAATGAATACCCTTACTAAGGGTGCTTTGGCACTTTCCAGTTTATTTGTCACTAAAACTATGCAACAGTTTTTTCAGATCCACTAAATCCACTCTCTGATAATGAGTAATGAAGTTACTCATACGCATCGTAATCTTTTATTATATACAAAATTATTTCTTCTGTGTAAAATTGACCTGAATTGATAGAAATAATTTATGGCGACAAAAGAAGGAAAGAAACTCAACATTCTTTAAAAAACGACCAGAAAATACGCATAGCATTTTATTTTTAACTCCACTTTCAGAATAGATAGAAGTTGTTCCTTGGGTGCAATTGAAATATTGTTGAACGGTGTAATACATACACTTGAGTTCTTAAGAGGTCCAATATATATATAAGGACTGTTTCATTTGTATTGTGTATACAAGTAGCTAGCTTAAGGTTAGGTTGAGGTGGCGGACGGTACACTTAGACCACACTAGGTCCATTATAATATCACAGGATTCGTACAAGCCAAACTAATTAGAGTTCATGATGAACTAATGTAGACTCGCCATGATGATCGCCTTAGGTCACACAGACAGCAGATGCTGCATCTCCTACAGGAGTCGTTAGCGAAGGTACCAATCCTTGCAGCTTGGCCAATCAAACAATCCAATCAAACAATGGCCAGGTGATCAGACCTACCACTTCTTAGGTAACAGGATGAGCCTCTTTAAACGCTTCAGATTCAACAATGGTCAGATCTGTCTTCTTATATTACAAGAGCACACTAACTGATAAGCGCATTTAACTTTTGCCATTGCAAGATTATCAAAAAAATCGCCTCTCTAAACGTCAAAAATATCCAAACAAGCAAAAGGCTGCGAAAAATTCGAGTTAGTGATGTGCATTTTTCAATCACTATAGCTCATTGTGGATGAGAGTTTTTTTGGTACTCATTGCAAATTGTATACACAATATAAACAACAGATATTTTTGAAACTTAGTGTTACACAAAAACCCAACTTCCAGATATATGATGGATATAAGTACTTAAAGAATTGTAATCAGATTATTTATTTAAATATATATACACTTAAAAACCAAAATAGAGGTATTCACGAGCTCCAGTATACAGCATAGATATATAATTTTGAATGAATTGTGAGATAAATTGAGAGAGGATGTTCATATTTGCAGCCGTGCAACACTATTTGAGGCAGTTCGTGAATATCCATTACATCTCTACATCCATACTTATGGACATTAGGTTGACAAATATTTTTATTTTTTTAATTCAGTTTTACTCTTGGAAATATGGAAATTAGTGGTACATATTACGCAAAGAGAGGCCAATAATAGTTAACGCTCGTTGCATTTGGCTGTAGTACTTTTCAAACATTTTATGCTATTTCCAGTAAAAGTACCCACATTTTGTTTTTGTATCTTGTAATATTTTCCACAAAATTCAATACAGTCATTTATATCGACCAATATTTTGGAAATGTATAGAAATGGTTGTTCTTTAGTACCAACATTTGAAAACGTAAAATCAATTAATAAATTGAGCTTTATTTAAGGCGTTTGTACAGAAATGTGGCAACTGCCAGACCATAATTCCAAATTAGTCGCATAGTGTAATCGGATTAGGATAAAAGTTTTCATATAGTAACATACATAAGTAGTTCCAGGGGTTAAACTGAATTTAAAAATGGGATTTTGGCGATTCATTGAAAGTGGAATACCATCGGAAACGGTACATTTGTGCAGATGTGCAGTCAAAATTTATGCAATTTGACAGTTCTTTTCAGCAACTGCGCTTTTTCGAGGGTTTTTCCATTTTAAATGATTTGCCTTATTGTCAATCTAATGAACGTATTGTCAGTTCAGAGTTAAAAGTCCCTAAGGTTCTTAATGACCTCTGAGCTAACGGTATATATTATTTATATATGTATTTAGTTTTTTACAATAAGGGTATTCATTTAAAGTGAAGAAACCTTTCGAAAACGCACAGGTGCTTAAAAGAACTGTCAAATTTCATATGTTTTGACTGCTCATCTGCACAACTGAATCGTTTCCGAGGGGTTTCCCACTAAAAATGAATCGCCCTAATAAGTTTACTATTTATCTGACGTGTGCTAAAATTAATTTTGTTATTGAAATTGCGTAGAACTTCTATTGTTCGTTGTGAATTCTCGCACATGTCAGATCATTCGATTAGCTCACTTTAGCAGATTAAGGGCCAATTTCAAAGTACTTAATTGGAGCTGAAATGTCCAATTCCAATTTACTATGGGAAAACGTCTATTGTGAATGAAAAACAACTTAAATTCAACTTAAATGTGTACTCTGAAATTGGCCCTGAGTTAATGTTATTTAGAATTCTAATTTAATTTAATATTTTTATTTAAACAAAAACAAAAGAAAGAATTTCATATTCTTACTCCCAGCAAAGAAGGTTGCCGCACGATAGGTTCACTTTCAATTGAGATGGTTTAATATGAGAATTCGGTATGAAAAAGCAACCAAAATTCAATAAGTCAAAAAGAATAAAGAATTTCCGAGAACGTTTGACCTCTGTCAAAAATCGATGTTAAATTTTCCATTAAAAAAAATCTGCGGAAAAGGGCACGAATAAGTAATTTCGATTAATCAATAAAATACGAAAGAACAACGATCAACTTTTGATATGCTTTGACAGACCTTCAATTCATATATTAAATCATGTTACAGATTCAAGTGAAATATTAAGCGGCACTATGCAATCGAACGCTTTAGCTGAACAGCTTAAAGTGTTGAATCATAGGACCAAACCTTCTTTAAGCAAATCAATTTTTGAAAATTATCAAAAGAAAAATTTTATAAATTTAGACAAAATTTATATAATAACCAAAAAAAAATTATAATAAAAGTATAGTAAAAAATTATGTTATAAGAAATGCCAGAAGAACATTTATAGGGTAGGGGTAATACACCATGGGGTAGTGCAAAATGATTCTCTCACTTCAAAACCTTCTCCAATGGCATGAATTAAAAAAAAACGATTGCTTGACTTTCTCAATTCCTCTAGCAATCCCTAAAGCAGGGTTTCGGCAGACCTATATCTGCGGATAAAAAGAGCTCTGGTCGGTACGAGTAACAGCTGTTGTAGATATTCAAAACTATAACCTCTGGAATGATTTTTACTAACACTGCCGTAAAGCAGTTCTCATCGGGTAAAAAGAGCTTTGATCGATACAAGCGATAGCTGTTGTAGAATTCCTAAGCTTCAAAGCTCTGGTAAACACTGTCCTAAATCAGCGTCGGACATGATTTTATTTTGACAAAAACTCCAGCCTATGTTGTTTTTGGTTTTGCATTGCAGACGAGAACTTTCTGAGCTGAAAGGAAATGCCTCGTTATTATAGACCAGTGCTAGTGCTTGAGTGCGATCAAGCTGAGTCTGACTGCAGTTAAAGCATGCTTTGATCAAACAGCTTTCGCGTGCGTGTGAATTGCCGAACGTGTATGTGTGAAAGATACGATACTCTTCGGCCTTGCGAGGCTATGGAGTGCCGACCACCGTTATAGACGAACCGCACACGACTACGAATTGACACTCAGTAATCAAATTCGCCTGTCACTGGGGCATAGAAGATTACCTTTTACAATCTTCTATGCCCCACTTCTATGCGACTTCTCGTTTAGAAGCTTAGCCTTGGAACTTGCGTATTGTGAACTTCCACAAAACAAGTATTTCTCCACTGCAAAGTTATTTAATAGCAGTTCTATTTGATTATGACTTCGGCAAGTTTTTTCTCTATAACGAAATTTTGTTCCCTCCTCTTGGGATTCACAAAAGAGAAGTTCGATTGTATTAACAAAAGACTTTTCTTTCCCCAAAAATATCTTTCAAATACCCTATAGAAGGCATATATGTTAATATTAGATAAATTTAATTTAAAAAAAAAAGTGTATAAATTATAGCGAAAGCTTCAAATAGTTATCTGACATAAAAAGGGAATTACGTAGTGAGTAGTGCACTCAAAAATTAGCTTAGCCTGAATATATATATTTTGTTCATTGCCAAAAGAGTTAAAAAGTAGAAATTATATCGAAAGCATTTTGAACGTAGCAGTTGAAGCGAAATGCGTGCACAAATTGTCCAGTTTAGTTGAATTTTGTTTACATGTTAGTAGAAATTAAAGGCATAATGGCCACAACGGGTGCTAAACGCGATAATTTGAATGGCTGCGAATTATCAACGTGTTGTTTCCAAGAGAAATTGTAAAACCCATTTGAATTTTTAGGAAGTGAAAATGTTGTTGAAAATACAAATTTTAAGTTATGAAAAGAGTGGGAATTTTTGGATTTTTCACTTGGTATAAAAAATTTATTTCGATTGAGAAAGAGGAGAAAATTTTGATTTCATAGTGAGAAAGTGTAAATTTTGTAGTTGCTATAAAAGAAAAGTTATATGAATTGTGTTCCATTACTCACTTGCTATAAAAGTAAAATTTATATTTCTGATTAAGAATTTAATCTACTAATGTGAAATTTCATATTCCTCACTTGCTATAAAAGTGAGATTTCTCATTTCTCACTTGCTGTAAAAGTGAATTTATACAAAATTTCTAATTCCCTTTAAAGGTGATATCTATATTCCTCATACTCATTTTCCATTTATCATAAAATTCTTATTTTCAACAACATTTTCACTGTCTCATCAAAGCAGATTTGCTATAAAAAATATTCAAACAATTTTTGCACGCATAATCATATGTATAAAAAAAACCGCACGCAAATTTGTATTAAACGCAATAATTAGCACTTAAGCACAAACAAATATTATAGCACACAAATTCCTATTAAAGTATTAACTTAAAAATAATCTACAAATGGTGAATACAAAAAAAAATCTCAAAAGTTATCCATAACATTTTTCTTGTAAGTATCGAAGATTTGAGAAGAAAGTTGAAAAGCAAACATTTAGTAGACGATCTCAAGTATAAGGAGGCTATTTCAAAATTGTACATATATATAGCCGAAATACTTGATGATTATTTGTGTTAAATGTGTAGTTTGCTAGAAAAGAAAAGCATTTAGAAAAGTCTTCACTTATATGTACCTATACTTGAATCCAAACATAATAATAAATATTTAAAACACTTATGCTACAGAGAATTGCCAAATGCAATCAAAAAACAATCAAACATACAAACATACATATATACATAATACAATAATTACTTAGTATAAATATTATAAAACTTAAAATATTATATTGCTATTAAAGAAAAGTTACTATAAAAAATTATGGTTGGTATACATACAAAAGCATTGTACAGGGTATTCAAAATCATAGAGAAAAAGTTTTTCGGTTTTCAAGTTACTCAAATGTCATTAAAATTAGTTAAATTTAAATTATGGCAAACAACATTTTACCTTAAAAATTATTTGCCATAATTTACTTAAAATAAATAAACAAAGAATTTAACTAAAAAATTACAACGGCCAAATATGTACACACCGTTAATGAGTATTATTGTGTGAATTAGACAATATAAGTGAATAAATAATATTTAATGTTAATATAGCCAACAAATATTTAAAAAGAAAAACACAAACAAACAAAGCATACGTAAATTACTGTTAAGTGTCTATGAAGTTCATATTTTAATTGCACATAATAAAAAGCTGGTATGGGGTCAAACAAACAAATTAAGAAAGAAAATTAAAACTAAAAAAACATTAACGAGTTGCTATAAAAGCACTATAAACCCTATCAATGTCTATATTATACACAATTATGGGTTATTATTATTACAAAATTTAAAGTGAAAAATATAAAAAAGTTTTTTTAAATTATGGCAACATTTATATTATAGCCACAGTGTACAAAAAAAGTATTATTAAAAGAGATAAAACCACAGTTTCTGCAACCATTTAATAAACAAAATACAAATTTATTAAAAACTCTTTGTGACCAAATAAAATATTGAAAAAAAAACTTAACATTAACTTACTATAAAAACTATATAAAATGTCATTAGCTTACACCTAAAATAAATATGAATTTAGCATGAGCATGACAGTCAAAAAAGATCTTATTCCAAAATAATAAAAATATTTCTAAACTCATATTATAGCAAATTAAACAAATGACAAAAAAACCAAATTCATGTCAAACTTATAAAAGCATTTTTTTTGGCTACTTTGCAAATGTTCTCTAACATTTACACACATCCACGTTTCATATTATACTAACAAGAATCCACGTATTATGAGAGAAACCACTTGGCGAAATTTATATCTAGCAAAAATTAAAATATTATTAATATTAATAATCTTCATTATAGGAAAATCAAATGAAACAAAATACAAAAATACTAAAAAAAAAGTATATATAAAAAATAACAAATAACATTTATAGCTAAATCCTGAGATATGGTATTTATTGTAACGATGTAACGATGAGATACAAAATAAACTAAAGTTGTTGGTGAATAAAACGAGCTACACTCTGAAAAAAGAATCAAAATTGTTTTCATTATTTCCTATTATCGAATTGAAGAGATGATAACACTGTGTCCGAGTGAAAATACATTCGGCTTTGGACAATACCTATAATTGTAGGTATTGGAAAACTAATTATAATGGCAAAATCTAACATTATAATTGAACGATTGAACGATATAACAGTTTTGGTATAACACCTAGTGTACAGTTTACATATGATCTCGGCAATTTTACATACATACTCGTGCAAGAAAAAAATGCTGTGTACTTTTCAGTTGAGAAAAATATTCATATTTTATACTAGCGGATATCCACGGCTTTCCTCGTGGAATGCCTGACAGAAATGTTGATGCCAACGTCGTCGAATGAGCATTTACTATTTATTTAGTAGGCTCGTTAACAGGTCACAATTTGTATAACATTTGTCACCGCAACAGATGTTCAGAATATTCAATTGTCGATGTGGTGATTGTTGCTACCGCACCAGAATATACCAGTTATTGTTAAAGGCGCCAGAATCTGAATAAATTAAATCCATAAATTAGAAGGTTGTGTTGATGATTTAGCTAAATAAACCAATAGACGCTTTCCATTGTTATAATCAAACCAAAATGTACAGTGTATCAGGAAACATTTTATAGTATCGAATCGAAGTATAGTATCGATATTGGTGTCATTTGAGTTCTCCACGGTTAGAGCCAGAGAACTCGCCAGAGAAGGCTCCAAAAGGCGTAACTGGTTTATTTATTTTCGACTTTAACATATTTTTAATGTCCAACATTTCATTATCATAAGTCTTTAGATGTTTTGGTTTACTTGGACCACTTAAAGATGTAGAAGCTATTGATTTCGAAATATCGGCGATTTCGGATTGCACTTCTTCATATTCATCTTTAACATTGTCATCAGCAGCGTGTCTTGAAGATGTTGATTTCATTGACTTAAGTGACACCATCATTGTATTTTGTAAGTCTTCATCGACATGATCATTACGGTCATCAGTGGCATGTAATTTTATTTTACTTGTTGCTTTAGGAGACGTAGGCGTACTTTGCATGACGCTAAAAGAATTGGCAGAGCTAATGGCCTCATCTTATAGAAAGCTTTTCTGCGAATTTTGCCAGGCTTCGTTCTTTTGTAATAAAGTAATTTTCGTCGTCTTCAAAGTTAGTTGCGGTGCTATACAAATAGGCGTTGCTATCGAATAGTCACAGAAAACGGTTGTAAATACTTACTGCACTTTTTGTTTTTCATAATTTTATCTTGATACATCTTATGTTTGCTATCGTAAAGAAATCTTTTTTCTATTAAATTGTACTTTTTCAAAAAGGTTTTTACTAAAATGATATTTCAGCAACATTTTTGACATTTCATGGCAGTGTCGCATTATATTAAGCTGTGCTGCCACGCTGTATTGCAATCCACTACATAAACAATTCCATATCAGCTGCTTTTCATAATTGCACCTGCCACTACTGCACCACATCTATTGCCAAAGGCTTCCTAGCAAGACGTACACGTTAACAACTGAAAATGTTCAGAATAACTATTTATGCTGGCCGTTTACAGTTATGTGGCATGACGTCACTGGATATATTTTGGTCAATTTGGCACGTTTTAAGAACGATTTGTGGTTTTTCTTTTTCCACGGGACTATGTGATTTGGCAACCAAAGTGACATGACAATTTTCATTTGCTTTGCAAAAAATTTCTTTGTTTTTATTATTTTGAGATTTTGTTGTGTGTATATTTGTGCGTTTGGAATTCCAACATCCAGATTTGCCTTATATTTTCTATTCTCGGATAATTTAAGAACTACACAAAGCTTCCTTTGCAAAAATAAAGCGTATTTGAATAGTTTTTCAAATAAATTTAGTTTTCTTTTGTTTTTAATTCTTTTCAATTTACATTTTAAGCGTCAGAAACATGCTTTTAATCAAAAACATATGTTGCTCTCCCGAAAGAGCGACTCGTTCAACCTTATTTTCTTGAGCCATGGTTACCTGTTCAATAATGGCTTTGACAACACAGTTTATATTTTTTGAATTATTATTTTTATTATTAATTTTTATATTTACAACGTTGAGAATTACAATATTAACTTAATTGACTATGTCTAGATATTTTTAGTAAAAATTAGTCAAAAGTTATTAATTACAGTTTTGTTAATAGAGCAAAGTTAGACGTTTGTATTTAAGGATATTTGTTAATAGTTAATAGTTTAAAAAAAGTTAATAGTAAAGAATAAAAAATAACAAAAGAAATATAAGAAACAAAAGCTAATAATTCTAAATTAAATTTTAAACACAAATGAAAAAAAAATTGTTTAAAGAAATAATTAAAAAAAAAAAAAAACTAAGAAAGAAAATTTTGTTCCAAGAAGTTTATAATTAAATGAAGTTTTTAAAAAAAAATCGCTTGGTTATACACGAATAACTTAAATGCAGATAACAACTAGCTGACCAGAAGAAGAATGTACGCCAATTTTTTATTTACTTGAAGTATTTATGCTGTAAGTTGTAAATTTATAAATTAAAGTTTTCAATTCGAATTCTTTTGGATTTTATTTTTTTTTATTTTGTTAACAAGTTTTTTTTCTGTATGTACATAAGGGTATGTAAATTCTTTATTAAATACTTGGGCTAGTTAAAAGTACAATTTGAATAGATATTAAGTGAATAACCTTTCAGAATTCCAATGACCAACAAAACAGAAGAAGCTACAACAGAACATTTAAAGAAATTTTTTTTTATATTTTATTTTCTTTAAAGTTTTTTTGAATTTAATTCAACCACACACACAGAACTCGCTCAATCCTGCGTGTAACTCGTGTCCGTATTGCGTATGGAGAAGTCAATAATTTCCACCAGGCACCGGCCCAGCTCCTCCATGATCATCTTCTCCGTTTGATAGGCGGGCAGGCCGCTCTTCTCGCACTCATCGCCCTGCGAGATCATACATTGTATGGTCGCATCGATGACATCCTGAGTGATGAAATTGCACTGGGGTTTGTCGGCGGGGGGCCCACCAGCAATGCTGTTACTGCAACTGGCACTGCTGCTACCACCGCCGCCTCCAGCAGCATTCAACTCACTATTCAGATTCAATGAGGCTTTGGCTGCTTCCTTTTGAATTTTCTCGCTGTTCTTGATCCTTTCATAGCTTCGATGTTGCCCGGCATTCGTTAGCGAAGACGATGTACTGGCCGAGGCATTGGCTATGGTTGCCATTATTTTCGGATCAATGGGATCCATATCCAAGTCCGGACGATCCTCAATATTGCGACAGCCTGAATGAAAAATAAATAAATTAGAAAGATTCCACATCATCAACGTTCGTGCTCTACTCACCCACACACTTGCAGTTGGACGAGCACGGTATCTTGGCCTCGTAACACTCGCAATAGTTTTTCAAGCAGCCAGAACGTTTGCAATTGCAGCCTTTATTGTGCAGACGCATGTCACTTTGGTCTCGTGCGGATGTAATTTTTGGTCTAAGTAAATGGGAAAGGGGTGGGAATTGTAATTTGTAATAATTTTACAGCAAAATTATATTTAATATTTCTTTTATTTTTATTTCACCACACAAACCAACTGAAAACGTTCAGAAACTGAATAAAAATCAAAAGAATTGTGCCAAATTGAACGAAAATGATTTGTTCACAATTCAAAGCCTACTTGCAAAAAGCAGGCAATCAAAGTATTCAAAATTTATTGAATAATTTTTGTAAAGTATTTTTAAAGGCTTCAAATTTTTAAACTTTACATTTTAGGATCCATTTTGAAACCTTTTCCCCCTTTCAATTCTACTCACTTGAATGCACTGGGATTTCGTTCCAGACACGTCTTGATAGCCCGCTGGCGCTCATCCTCGTACTGCAGACTATTGAAGCAATCCCGGCACGTGCAATCCTGGCAGAATTCGCCATTGGCAAAGCAATCGCAGTACAATTTCAAGCACTGCGACTTGGAGCAATTGCAGTGCTTGCGTCGCACCACACCGCCCGCCTCCATATCCAGCAGTGGCTGTGGCTTCACATCTTCCACTTTCTCCTGTTTGATTTTCATGGGCACAAACTTCGCCGCTACGGCCAGCTGTGTGGCCTGCTGCTGAAGTTTTCTTATCTCCTGTTGTTGTTGCTGTTCGTGCATTTTCATTTCCAATGTCTTGTGCTGCTGCTGTTGCACCATCAACGCTTTGGCCTGACCGCATATGATGAGCGATTTCAATTCAGCGTGCGATGTGGTCGGCGTCTGCGGTTGGCCTTTCAGTACGCTGTAGAGTTTCTGGGGCGATTGTAAACGTTTCAATTGCGACGGGTAGATGTGGGATGCCCCCTGAATCGATATGCGCTCTATATATCCCGGTCGTGGCTGAAGCGACGGCGGCAGGGCAGAGCGTAGCATGGAGCGTGGCATTACCACAACATGGGCGCCCGTGGCTGTGCGCTTCGCCTCTGTGGGCCCAGTGACTGTGGCGAAGCGTTTAATTTGCGAATTGATTTCGGAGATTTTGTGTTTTCCCACGAGACTAAGCGAGGACGTCGATGGAGCGCTAGAGCTGCCGCTTTTGGTCAACAGTTGCGTGATGGGGCTTCGTTTGTTCTCTTCAATAGGGCGTATAGTGGGTACGGTTACAATGGCCTTTTGCTGTTTTTTTCGTGTTTTTAAAAAAAAAAATGTGGTTTAATTTTCTTTTTCAATGCAGGATTATGGGTTTTGAATGTTAATGAGAAGGTACATTTTACGCAGACCTGGTAAACTCAAGTTTCCTTTAATCCCTAGCAGAAAATTGGGCGCCCCTGTGCTTGACCTCCAAAGAAATTGAAGTCATTCTAAGCAGGATCCCAGTTGATATAAGAAATAGAACAGACAGATTTCCTGCCCCATACAGTGTCTGCAACCATCTTTATCAGCATGACCAAGTAAAATTCTTGTTTTTGTTGCATGTTGTTTTGTTGTGACTGTGGAAATCAGCTGAAACTTGATTGAGATGGCAAGTGAAATGAAATTCTTGAACAGCTCAGTGATTGGTTTGTTGACTGCTGGATACAAATTGCACAAAAAGTACAGTTGCAAATTGTCTCGACACTTTTCCGCTACATTTTTTTAGTGTTATTTTGCAATACTTTGAAACTTGGTAGTGATGATACTTCACCAATCGATGGTGCGAACCAATTGATTAATACACTCTTGCGCACTTAAGTTACACTTAATATCGTATTAAAAACCAAGGCACGATTAAAATTTAGGAGAACTTCACAATTTCAAAGGGGTTTCGCTTTAGCAGAGCGTCTTGTTTAAAACATAACCTACATTTCTCAAACAGAATAATATCCAAATCTTAGCTACTGGAAATAGATGGAATCATACGACAATAATGACTACAAAAATCTTTGGCTTCCACGTACAACAGGGAGAAACCGAACTAACTATATTCTGTTACTAACCAAGGTACTGGTTGCCTGACAACAAGTCGGATTAGGAGGCTGTGAAAGGTGACTCTGAATAAGTTGTTGTACAAGCTTGGTTGGACAAACTGTGGGCTGAGCTTAGTGTAGAAAAATGGGTCAGCTGATCTGAAGTTTAGAGCCAGTCGCTTTCAAGTACAATTATGCCTTTCTGGTACCTACCGGCAGTTCAAATAGGAAATAATGTTCGTTGTAAGCAATTTCTTCACAGAACAAAAGGTAATTGGGATCAAAATCTATGAACAGCTGGTCAATACTACAAACTCATCAAAATGTATGTTTAATGGTTTTTCTTTTCGTTCCATCTTTGAAAGACTTACCACTTTCGATGTTAGGGGATTAAATGTGGTTGTAGTTCCTCCGGTACCGTCTTTCTTCGGCGATTGTGTCAACAAAAATTTCGTATTCAAACCGGCCGCTGGACGTACAACGGTGAACTTTTGTGGAACAGAATTTAAAATTTTTATAGACGACGTTGGCGTTGTACCACTAAGTGATGAAGCACCCGTTATTGCTACTGGCGTTGTTGAAGATGTTGCTGTGGACGTTGATGTTGTTGCGCCGCCACTAAATTTCGAATTGAGGACGCGCACCAATTGCATGCCAGACTTGCCCGGAATCTGTATGGTATGCATGTGACCAGAAGTTGTTGGTGTTGTGCTTGCCGATGATGATGTTGCTGCCGTTGACGTTGAGGGGGATGTTGTGTTATTGCTGCCGCCCGGCGTTAAGGGCTTATTTTGCGTGGGCAACTTCAACAAATGTTGATTCGAGACGAAAATCTGTTTGCCATTGGCGCCCTGGACCACGATTTTGCCGCTTGAAGTTTTCGTCACGGGAACCACCGAAGTTGCGGTTGCGGCTGTTGTTGGTGTTGTGGGTGATGCTGATACGGTCTTTAAGGGTGCTTTGATGGAGATGATTTTTTTACCTGCCAACTGGTTGGCCATCGAGGGCGACAGGGTGAGCTCATTTGCTGTGGTTGTTGTTACACCAGCTGCCGAGGTGGCTGGCTTCAAGGGTAGCCTGGTGCTGCCATCGGATGAGCGTAGAACTTGTATGGCCACGGTTTTGTTGCCACTAGTAGCGTTTGATTTGGTTCTTGTTGTATTTGCATGTGTCGCTGTTGTTCCAGTTGCTGACGATGATGATGTTGTTGTGGTTGTTGTTGACGATGATGACGACGACGATGACGATTGTAGACGCACTGCTGACATCCCAGCAGTTGACTTTATATAAATTAATTGTCCATTGGGGGTTTTGACAGTCTTGCCTCCAACCAGTGTAGGCCCAACTGTTGTTGTTGTTGCTGCTGTTGTTGCTATTGTTTGTGGGGTCTTGGGTGCAATTTTTACGAATTGTCCGCCCACTTTTCCGATCTTTGGCAAATAATTTTTACTATTTAGCAGAATTGGTGTGGATGTGGTTTTGGTAGCCGATGTTGTTATTGTTACGATCTTCGGATCGTTTATTTTTATAAGTGGTGTTGTCTTCATTGTTGATGTTGAGGCCATTCCTTTTTCCTCTCTTCTGGCCATGGAGGAAGCACCTATTGTTGTTGGTGGCTTTTTCGGCTTGGGCGTATTCAACGTTTGCTCTTCTCGCTCGTTTCGGTCGTAGTCCAAATCCAGTGGATCGTCACTGCAACTCTCGGCTGCTTTCTTTACTGGCGACTCGAGCAGATCGTCGAAACTGAGTTCCGGCAAGGTGGGCGTGTCATTTAAGGGATCATCTGCAAGTGTTTGGAAATATTTGTATAAACATCTTGATTGTTATGGGAAATTTTCAGTTAAGCATTTAATTCGATGAAATTCTTGAGTGTGTGGATTCTTGCAAAATATTGTTTGGATTCTTAAATCTTGAGTTGGTTCTTGAATAAAATTTGGGGGCATTATATCTTGACGTTGAATCTTGCGGTCCACTAAGCAGAGTCTTGAATCGATTAAAAGGAATTTCTTGTTTTTTGGATCTTGAGTGTTGAGCTGCAATTGCATTTAGTGCTTGATTTACACACTTTGGAAGTTAGACACGCGCACATGCATTTTTTTAAAAGATATTCAGATTGGATCTTTTAAAATTATTGTTGAATTACACGGTATTTGCAAGCTATGGCCTGATAAGGTAACAATTGAAGAAATCGGAAGTTACGCCATGTGTCAGAAAAAAAAGGGTTTGAGTCCCCCCACTGCCCCCTATGCCTCTGATGGACCTCCTAATTTAATATATTGCATTTGATTTCGTGTAGGATCCACCGTTTACGAGATGGAAACGCTTTTCTTCTCATGGCAGCTGAAGCACAACCTCTAGAATCCCGCCATTTTGGAATTAAGGTTAGGATACGCCCCCACATGAGTTTGTATGGAGAAAATCACAGAATGACTGGACTAACTAAAGCAAGTTAAAAGAAATAATTGAAGGGGTGAGTGGAATACAGGCGGAACTTGTTTCAAAGCGTCAGTACATTTCATCAGTTGGTCTTCTCCCAAAAAGGATCCAACTATACGTATTTGTTCAATTTCGAGAAAAAAAAAATAAGTACCACTCTAGCTGTGCAGGGTATGATAACCATTTTTTTTTCCTTTTACGCCTGCAGTGACCATGTGAAGGCTTCTCTACTTTTTACTATATTAATAAATTAAATTCAAGTATCTGAACAAAAACTACTAAAATTGTCCACAAGTTGTTTTTTAAAATATTTTTATTCATAAAATAATTCATCATCGACAATTTTTGTGTACTCATAAATGTATGCAAGCTGACACGCCTACTGGTCGCTCCATTGAAAGCCGCCTAAGGGCACCCCGCTAAAAGGTAAACCACAGCGTTCAAATTGAGCGCCAGAAATGCGTCAGCAGCAGTCATAGCACCGCTGGCCAATGAACCGATCTTAACAAAATTTCACATTTTACATTGTTATACAATATGCATAAAAAACTAAATATAATTTAATAGAAAGTAAGAAGAAGAAGAATACAACAGACGCTCACACGCCGCAATTCCCTTACTTCTTGCCGGCTTGTTTCTTCTCGCGCGCCTTCTTGCCCTCCGTCAACTCCAGGCGTTCACTCTCCGACAGGGCAGCCATGCACTTGGTGACCACACCAGTGCCCAGCGTTAGATTGCCATCGCGCAGCGTAAAACGTTGACCCTGCTCCATGACCATGGGCCGGATGAGACGCAAGTTCAATTTGGTATCCTCGCCGGGCATGACCATCTCCTTGTCGGGTATCTGCACTTGCACAGCACAGTCCCAGGTGCGCGAGAACATCTGCAGTTGAATGAACGACATGAAGGGCTTGGCACGGCCACCCTCCTCCTTGGCCAGAATGTACACTTGAGCCTCCAGCTGGTCGACAGCCTTTACGCTGCCGGGCTTGCACATCACCATGCCACGCTTGATATCGTCACGCTTAATGCCGCGCACCAAGGCGCCTAGCTGATCGCCCGCCTGGGCTTCATCCAGAATCTGATGGAACATCTCCACGCCGGTCACCGTGGACTTGATGACCTTGTTGTAACCCACGAATTCGCATTCGTTGCCCTTCTTGACCACACCACGCTCGAGGCGTCCAGTGACCACAGTGCCGCGCCCCGGTATGGAGTACACATTTTCGACGGGCAACAAGAACGGCTTGTCCAGCTCACGCACTGGTGTGGGTATGAAGGTGTCCACCTCGGCCAGAAGCTTCAGAACAGCCTCCGAACCGATTTCGGGACTCTTGTCCTCCAGAGCACACAGGGCACTGCCCTTGATCACCGGTACACTGTCGCCATCGTAGCCCATCTCGGACATGAGTTCGCGTATTTCCATCTCGACGAGATCCACCATTTCCTGATCGGCCGCATCCACTTTATTGATGAACACGACAATGTGATCGATGCCAATCTGCTTGGCCAGCAGCAAGTGCTCACGTGTCTGAGGCATAGCGCCGTCTGTGGCGGCCACTACGAGTATGGCGCCATCCATTTGAGCAGTGCCGGTGATCATGTTCTTGATGTAATCGGCATGGCCCGGGCAATCGGTGTGACCGTAGTGACGCGTCTCTGTTTGGTATTCAACGTGAGCCACATTGATGGTAATGCCGCGAGCCTTCTCCTCCGGTGCATTATCGATTTCGTTATATTTCTTGCTCTCGGCCAGCTGCTTGTCGGCCAGAACTTTTGTGATGGCTGCAGTCAGGGTAGTCTTGCCGTGATCGACATGACCAATGGTGCCTACATTGCAATGTGGTTTAGTGCGTTCGAAGACCTTCTTTTCGTTGGCATATTCCCGGACGTACTGCTGGAAAGTCGGTGTAGCCGAGGCGAGTGCAGGCAAACGCTGAGTGCAGTTCAACAATGCAGTGGCTGCTGCACCTCTGGAACAACGCAATACTCGCGCTGCAGTCGAGCTTATTGGCCGGCGTGTATTGCCGAAGACAAGGGTTGCGGCAGCGCTACGCGAGGTCACTTGACGTACGGCGGTAAATGCGGACATTATTTGGATGTGCTTACTTGACTCCACTCAACTGCAATTGAATTCTGTTTAATTGATTTCGTTTTTGCAAATCGATTTTGTATTTTTAAGTGCACTTACTGAATAGATTTTCTTTGAGAATTTCCAATCTCACAGTCGTCCCGTGGAAAAAACGACAATTGCGTAAACTAACCCCAAAATGTGAACCGAAGAATATTCCCCCACAAGAAAATGTCATTGGTTTTTGCTAGGGCGACCTCTATGAGTGAGGTTTGAGTACTTTGGGAAATTTTAAATGACAATTTGAATTTTTGAAATCTGGAAAAGGGCAATTTACAGGGATGCCACATACAAATAAAATATCGTATTAATGGAACAGTAAGGAATGTTTTGCAGTTTAGCTTGAGTTCCAACTCTCTTGTCAAACTTCAAAAGTAAATATATTTTAATTGATTTCATCAAAAATTTAGTTCGATTTTTTGTTTAACTCATTTCCGCCCAAAATAGATAAAACTATTCAAACTATCTAAAAATGTTGGATACAGACCTTTAACCCCTATCCCGCCCCCACCGAAACCATAAAAACGACCTAAAAATGGCACTTTTTCAACGATTTTTCAATAAAATTAAAACAACAATTTTGATGTTGGCCCAATATCATCCCATGCCCCTCCATGAGCCCCAGTAGTCCTGTATTCAACTAAATGACTGCTACTTGCTTGAGAAATTCTCAATTGTAGACAATTTCTTAAGAAAAGTTTACATTTGCAGCTGACAAATGCAGCGGACAAACAAAAATATAAATCGAAATAAATCGAAACATTTCCGGTTTATCTGAGAAACAAGTCCATCGCACATTTTGACACTGGGGCCCTATTACAATTAAGGATAGTACCAGAGACAACGACCAATTGGAGGAATCCTCACAGGTACCGGCCTTCTGGCAAACATATCACTTATTTTTTTGTTTACCTTTTTTTAATTAGTTTTTTAAATTACATTTTTCAATTACAAATGTAATTGAGAACATCAGACGAATGAAAAAAAAACCCACATTTGAGATTTCTGCCACACAGCTGGCAGTAATTTTTCAGAATGGCAACTCTTGGCTGAAAATACCCCATTATAGGGAAATTTCAGCTTTTTCGGTGGAGCCCGACATCATCAATGAACTGACATTAACATGAAACCAAAAATGTGGGAAAATGTAGCAAAAAATTGTAAATTATAACTTCTTAGCAAACCCCAAGTAAAAAGTTGTACAAATTATGTATACCGCTCGTAAGCGATTTAATTTTTAGTTCAAGCTAATGATGGGGAAAATACTACGCCGTTGGTAGCAACTCTACATTCTACCACACCACGGCCAGAAGGCATGAAATGTATTTTTTCCATTTATAAATTGCGCCTTTTTTTCCTTTTGCGACTAGATGTATTACATCCACTTTATCGAATTTCACAATATCAGCATAAGAAATCTGGCAGACTCCATGAGGAATCTGCGCGATTCCGAAAATTTTAATTTGAATTTCAAACTCGCACAAATCGGCCAGCGAAATTGAAAATTCAATTTGAAATGTGACAACAACAAAAACAATGCAAACTCACCCATTGTGCCACTCGTGTCCATTTCGGCAACTTTTAATTAAATTCCAACAATACTATAAAAGTTTTTACAAAATACACTGTAACATTACTTCCAAGTAGATTTAAAACTTGCACTTGCGGGAAACAGGAACCAGCAATCAATCGGCCCGTGGTGGTTGCGCCAGCGAGCGAGCGACTCAAAGCAAAATTTACAAAACACACCAACTAAACGCGTAACTTGGAAAATCCGCTTGCAGATTTTATTAAATAGATACTTTGCACTTAGTACACTTCACTACACATTCAACTTGCTTATTTTTTTGCCAAAATTTTAAAATAATTTTTGAACAAAATTTCAAAAAAATCTCTACTGCTGTCCGTGAATAAAAGGAAATTTTTGTTTTTTTGAGTTCACCTTTGCTTTTGGACTGACATTCGGATTTACTGATTTTTGTTGTACAAAAAAAAAAGACTAAAGAAAACAGAGTTGCATTTTGTAGTGCATTGTTTGTATATGTTGGGAAATTTTCAATAGCTCTCCCAGTAGACTAAAAGTTCGTAGACATAGTCGATTGCAAACCCGGTTTGGATGTTTCTATGAAAAAATTTGTTTTATTATTTTAAGGCTGGATCGATTTCAGTTGGTCGAATTAAAGTTTGGTTGCCATTGATTTTACACAACCAGATATGAGGCGTTGAGAATAAATATGATAAAGTCCAATCCACACCGTCGTCAATATCACGAAATGACTTAACTCTTATTCATTACTGCAGAAGTTATGATATTCGCAATACTCACCACGATGTATATTGGTCCGCTTTTGCCTCTCAACCACGGTTACCAGATCTGTGAGATTTATCTCACATTGAGATTTGTAAGATGCGAGATTTCGTGAGATTTTTTAACTGCTGTGAGATTTTTAATTGCGATGAGTTATTTTCTAACTTGAAATTTTTCATTGCTGTGAGATGTTGTCTCACGCGAGATTTTTTCAAATTCTGTGTGAGATTTCTTGTGAGATATTTATCTGGCAACTATGCTCTCAACAATATAACAATAAAATATAGTTAACTAGATTTCACGATTAATCGATTAGGGAGTTTGGCCAAAAAAAGGCGCGATTGCCGAAAATAGCTTAACTGTCGATTTCGTTCACTATCGGCTTACGCGAACCTGTGTAACGGAATAAAAAGTTAAAGTGAAAAGTTTCGAATTTCTTTTTGCAAGGTATTTTTTTGTTTGTAAATATTTTTTTTTTTTACTTTGCTACACAGGGCACAGGACCTCGTGGAAACACTTAATGTTTTTTCTTTTACAAATAAAGAACCATAGAAAATGAAGGTATTTAACGGGAACGTAATGGGAATGGATCGAAAACAAAATTGAACGAAATACCAGAATGTTGAGCTGTAGCTCCTCCAATTCTTCAACCTTCAACTACACGTGCTATTTGACCCATTCCTTCGGATTTCATAGAATACTACATATTTTCAGGGAAATGCCAATGCGGTCCTTCTTTAAACAGAAAAATGGAAATGATTGGAAAATCTTAAGTATAAAGGAAACGGGAGCAATGAAAACAATTATGGAAAATTTATTGAAAAAATATAAAGTCTTGACTCACGCAATATGATACACTCAATTTACTAATCTATTTTATGAACATGAATGAACACTATTTTATGGAACAAATTTGATGGCAGCTCCAGCCTAGAAAGAAAATCTTCTACCCTTTACAAAATATTAAAGGATAAATAAATCTCGTATTCCAAATGGAAATGACAAAGATTTTTTGATTATCTCATCCAATCTTGTAATAATTACACCTGACTTTCGCTTTAACAAACAAACTAAGCTCAGAATTTCAGGAAAACTTTAATTTTTATAAAATCATGTATCTAAACAAAACGATGCATTCGGCATAATGGTCAAAACGGAAGTCAGAGACACCTTTTCCTTTTTTTTATTTTTACTCCCTAAAACTCCCTAAAACGTAAACGTAAAAATCAAGTTTCCGAGTACAGTCGAACTCGCTTAACTGAAACACGAATTTGTCAGACATTTTGTTTCAGTTATGCGGGTTTTTCACTTAAGCGATTTCGGATAACTGAAAAATATTTCACTTAAGCGAATTTTGCATAACGGAAAAATATTTGACCGAAGTATGATTTAAGCTGAAATTATCAGTATTTACCCAAATTGTTTTCTCATAAATGGTTTTCTCATAAATGTTTTTCAATTAAATACTCACCCCATCACAAAGAACAAATGAAACTCAAATTTGCATTTCATCAAGTACAATCGCTTTTATTTAAAATATAAAACTTATATCATACACAAAACTAATTTACATACTAAAATAATTCCAATGAGATTGAACAATTGAAAAACATGCTTGCTCGACTTCAAGAATCTTCTCACTAACACTGGGGGGAAGGGACCAACGAACAAAATTCCAAGGCTCTGTAAAAAGTATCATCGAGTCAATTGTAATAAATAGTTTCCACTGATCGAGCAAACATTAATCAGTCGAAAACGGAGCTTACCGCATATGAAATTAAAATATCGATAACTGCCCTTTTGAAAGAGGGAAACTACAAAATTTAAATTAAACAGAAAACAATTAACGAACAAAAAATGGCAACAGCCGTTAAATAAAAACTGAATTTTAAGTAAAGAACGAAAGTCTATGGAAGTGTGATTATTTGGGAATTTCAAATTCACTCGAAGGACGTAGACGAACTTTGCGTGTTCGCAGTGTGTATTGACGCTCGTCGGGACCATCTGAAACGGTACTCGGTATAAATATTTATTACATTAAAATTATTAAAATTTTCCTCACCTTCTGTCTTTGCTTTGGCCAGCTCCTCCTTGTCGTCATCGTCACTTCGATTATCCTCATCGACGGTGAATTTGAATTTCTTAATACGCAGCTGCTCGTTGAAAATAACGCTCTTGGGTTTGCCTTTCGCTGTGCCTGGTGTCTTCAAGATCGACTTGCGACCATTCATAGTGCGCAAGGGTGAAGTGGGCGGCGTTGTCGACGAATCACTTCTGACCACACTCTTTCGCCGATGATGCTGCTGCTGCTGCTGCTGGAGGTCGGCTGTGGCTCCAATGAGTGCGGTCTTCAGCAAATCAGTGCGATCCGTGGCTTTTTGCAGATTCGTCAGACTGCGTCGCAATTGTTCGACGTGGGGCAGAAGTTTGGGCGAATCTTGTGATGACTTGCGTGCCAGTGAAGCACGATTCGGCCTAGAGGCAGCGGGTATGGAGACAACCGTGGCGGCTGCCGAACGCGATTTGCGATCCTTCACAATAATGGAAATGCGACGTGGTGTACCCGAGGAGAGACGTTTGCTCGCCGAGGAGGAGGTGGGTGTGCTGCTGTGGGAGCGTCGCTTTTTGCGATTGGGTGTCAATATGACAACATCATCACCAGCCGCCGCTGCTTCTGTGGCATTAATTTTGCGCATCTCTGCATGCATTTTGCGCAGCATTTGCTGCAAGGCGCTGCTGGGCTTCGCTTTAGCAGCCACAGTGGTCGCAGCCGCCGCTTTTGTCTTCTTCACTTTGCTTAGGTTCTTTTTGGTCTTGACCTTCACCACCTCTTCCGGATCGATCCAGTTGTTGTCCCTCCAACGTTGAAGATTTTCGAAGCGTTTGTCCACATTGTCCACCTACAAATGAAAATGGGTTTTTATATTTAATTGGGAACAAAATAAGCTGCATTTGATCATTTACCTGTAAGCCCACCATGGACCAGAAGCCCTCCAGATCCACCACAGTAATCGGCTTTGTTTTTTCGCTACCATCACATTCCACACCCGTGCCAGTGGCGCCCGCCTCACAGCGATCGATAAGGCCGCTAAACTGTTTGAACTTTTTGCTGGTCAGCAATTTGGTTTGTCCCACTGTCACATTGATCATATCCTCGCCACCAGTCTCTTGCAGTCGCGGCAAGTGCTCATCTTTGTATGCATCCCACTGATCGCATATTGCGTGCAGGCGCACAATCTCATCGCTGACCTGTTTGCGGAAGTAACGTGCCGTTTCCAGAGCACGTCGCACCTCGACGGGCGTGTGATTTTGAACATTATCTGGCAGAACGGCCTCTTCCTTCTTGTTCTCGGGCGTCAGTTCTGGGGCTCTCTGCAGATAAATGCTGTTACGCTTCTCTTGCTCTTTGCGGGCATTCACCTTGCCACGCGATACGCTCACAAATGGACTTAAATAGTTGGCTGGACGATCGCCACTCTCCTCTTTAGTGGGAGTTTTCTGTAGCGTTTTGTCGGTATCATCTGTTTCTGAGATTAAATTACAAACATTTTTAAAATATTTTTTGGATTTAAAAAAAATACATTTTTTAAATTAAAAATTTAAATTTGTCAACAGAAAGAAATCAAAATAAAAAAAATTATAAATTATAAGAGCATATTTACACTGTCATTTCCATGACGAGAAATCTGATAAAGAGCTAATAAGAACTGCGGTAGTAGAAATCCGCTTCCGGAATTTCATTCCGTTCCCGACATAATGTCCAACCATATGCAAAAAACGGTGTCCAAATCGGTTAAATCACATCAAGGCTATCAGGGTCATGTACCGTTGACTATTACATTTTGAAAAATGGTCCCCCGAACGCATTCAAGTCGATTTATCCACAACAGATACTCATGTGACAGTTCTTACGTCCTGTCACCGTCCATTATAACCAGCTTATAAAAGAATAGACTCCGTGTGGGACCTAGTATTCACAAAAATCTAACATCTCACACGAAATAAAACATTTCACACAGTAACTACAAAAGCTGACACCAATTTCACAGCAATTAAAAAATCTCATACGAGTTAAAATTCTCACAAAAATCCCACTTCTCGCAAGCCATGCAAAAAATCTCACAGATCTGGCAACCGTTGAATATGACGTTTTATTGTTAACGGCATATTTAAAGAGGAAGAACGCTTAAAACAACGCTTAAAAAAGTACAATAAAATACCTTGTAAATTCGTATGAATTAAAACTAAAAAAAAATGGTCCTGACCAGCACGAAATGTAAATATTGTTCAAAGTCATTGCGGAATCTAGCTAAGTTGCGGTAAATTAAATCAATTATATTCTAGCCATCCAGACACCGACTGAAGGACCGCACCAATATCAAGGAGCGGTTACAAATATGACCAGCAGCACAATTCTCTCTCTGGACGACTATTGCCTAGAGATGATATTCGATCAGCTCGACCTCCTGCACAAGGTGCGTTTGGAAGAGATTTTCACGCGCATGATATGTCCCCGCCTGACACCTCACTTTGTCATCAATACCATGCACAACTTTTCGACTTGCGAACTGGGCCAACTGCTACGAAATGCTGGTCGGTTCGTGCAGAATATCGAAGTGTATTGGAATCTCATGGACGTGACCCGGTTGAACGATGTGAAATGTTTTGATTTCCTACGAGAGCACTGTCGAAATGTTATCAAATTGAAGGTGTTGTACCATAATTTCATATTCAAGCACTTTATGAACGCGCTCGATGTGCTAAACCTAACCGAAGTGGAGTTTTATTCTTGCCATTTGTACGATAAGGATATTAAGTATTTGCACCGTTTGAGCAACCTCAAGTCGCTCGGTTTGGGGCAAAATCACTACATATTCGGTGAACATTTATGGTTGTGTGAGTATACAGGGAGAGACTATAATTGACATTTCTAGAAATTTAAAATTGCGCTACTTGGATATGCGCGGAACTGGCGGCTCCTCTATAAATATGAATGCGCTGGCAGAGTGCAGCAGTGAGCTGGACACTTTGAAAATGTCGCGAGTTACTGGCATTCAGGCACAGTCGATTGTGAAATTGCCAAAACTGAAGTCTTTGGATATGAGTTGGGATAAGGAAGCGGTAATAATTAGCTTCTTTGTCTGCAAAAATATTGACTGAAATTGGTTTGTTTCACAGAATACTACCGGATTCTACAGCGCCTTAGTCGATCGTCATGGTGACGATTTGGAGGAGCTCAAACTAATCGACCCTTACGGAATGTGGCACATTGGCCGCTTCAAGAACTTGCGCGTCCTGTGGCTGAACCGAATCGAGTCGAATACCACACTGCAACCGATTGCCACTCTGCACAATCTCGAGGAGATTAATTTGATTGACTCGGCCATCCAGGGCAATGACGTGCTGCCACTGATTAGGCAGTGCATACACTTAAAACGCATTGGCCTGCGCCGCTGTCAACACATCAACAACGATTTCGTCACGAATGTAATTGCAGTTTTGGGCAGTCGCTCAACGACGGCAGGAGCCCTGCAAATGCTGGTGTTTGGTTCGTGCATAAGCGAGGACATTGTCGTGGTACGTAGACTGCAGTTTTCGTTATGCGTATATTTAAATATAAATCAGTGTTTCTTTTCTTTTTCACTATATAGCAGCCACCCTATTTGAAAAGTAAGCATTTACTCCAGTTATCATTTTACAGCGACACATTTCTTCAGGGCTTAATAAATGAAAAAACCGAATTCGATGTAGGGGACGATGTATGGGATCGAAATGCTGATTGGTTCGAAAATTTGATGTGTTTTTCAAGTGTGCTCACTCAATGATTACAAGAAAAAGTTTTTTGAAATAAATGTCTTAGTTTCCGCCGGAAAAGGATAAAACGTAAGACTTTTCGTGGTAATGAGCCAAATATCAGAGTTTTCGCCAAAAACTATTGAATTATTCGTCCCAAAAACTGAAACAAAATACTTTTCGTAAGGCGTGTCGATATGAGCTTGGCACAAAAATGGAAGGAGTATTTTAAATTAAGTGAAATTAAGTTCCTTAATGGACCGGTGATTTCGAAAATTTTTGTTTTAATCATGAATTTTATGATAGCAAAAAAGCAGTTTTTTTGAGTACTCACTAAGGCATTCAATCCCGAAGTGTTTTTGAAAATCCCGGGATTTCGGGATTTGAAATTACAATCCCGGGATCCCGGGATTTTCGGGATTTTCCAATTAAATACAATAGTTAATATAAAATTAAAGAAAAAATTGTTGCAACAATATTTTAAGTTTAATTCGACAAAGAAAACATATTTAATAAATATTACATTAAACAAAACAAATTATATTTAAATAAATATAGTCAAACAAAAAGTAATTCTTTTTAAATTAGATTGATCGAACAAATTATTTTTTTTGCCACGCTGAATCCGAATATAATTATAAAATTCTGCCAGCTCCATTTCATGCTAAACGGTCAACAATATACGGTCAACAAAATAATTTTAACATATATCTTTTTTGAAAAAAAAATAGTTTAAATTGAAAAAATTTTATTCAAATCGATAAAAATTGTTTGTTAACCGTTATTGACAAAAAACTTGTAAATTATTGTGTGTTTGAGCACTAAATTTTTTGTGGAAAAACGTCAAAAATTACTTAAACAATGCATAATAAAATGCATTTTTGAATCCCGGGATTCCGGACTCAAAATCCCGGGATTCCGGGATTGAGAAAACTTCCGGGATCCCGGGATTGAATGCCTTAGTACTCACACACAGCCCACACAGCAAAATGAATGGAATAATCTGTATGTAGCTTTGAAAACACTTTCTATTAGCCGTACTTGAAATGAACTCAAAAATCATAGGAACTCAATTTTTGTTTCACTTAAGCGAGTTTTTCACTTAAGCGGGCTCGACTGTACAAATATTTAACGATTTCGATGGGAAATTTATAGTACAAATGCCAAACATAAAGTTTCAGTTGTTTAATTTTTACGGGTTGCTTTGAAAATGTTTTTTTATTTCTTTAAGCCTAGTTACACTATTATTTTCATGCCATTTTTAGAAATTACACTGACTTGGACATGCCGAAATCTGACAGTTTTTATATGAAAAGTTGACAACTTTTATGTTTTTTTTTTTATGGATTTTCGGTGCAAAATCTTCTATCCCGTTTTCACTACCGCAGTTCTTGTTAGCTCTTTGTCTGATTTTTCGTAATGGAAATGATAGAGTAAACAGGCTCTTTAAAAAACCAAAAGTGAATATAAATGGCCGAGGTAAGTTGAAAGTTTGTTATTAATTTCTTTCGGCACAAAACTATTTGTTATGTCATTTCTCATAAACGGCATTCATCAATATTTTTCGACAATTTATCGATATTTATCAACATTTTTTAATTTTTATCGATGCTTTTCATTTTGTGATCAATTTCAAAGTTTTGTTCCTGAATAATTTTATTTCGTTCTATTTTACTTTCAACCAAATAAAAAAAAACCGCATCCAAATCGGTTTAGTATTTATCAAATAAATAAAATAATACAAACTTGGAGGCCATTTTGTATGGAAGGTAGGCGCGGTTATTATCCAATGTTGCCCATTTTTAATACCGTGCAATCATTCCCCCAAACTACGTCAATTATCGTGCGAAATGACAGACAGACGGATTTGCCTTGTTCGACTCAGGAGGCCCTGCTGATCAAGAATATATATCTGTGGACATTTGACAAAACAACCTCTTTAAAATTTGCCAACTTTTCAGGAAAACTGCTTCTGAAAATTTTTTTGGGTAGAAATTTAAAAAAAATGTAATATCTTGAGAGAAGTTTTTTGTCAGATAGTTTTCCATACCGGCCACGCCCCCTTGTGAGCGTTACAAACGGTGTGACAAAACCAATATACCCTTGGACAGTAGGTTATAAATTTAGCCTCTCACTTTCCTGGCTTTTAGAACAAATTTAAATTAGCAAATGCAAATCGGTTTTTGTCTCCAAAATCCACTTTTACTTTTGAAGCAAATAAGAAGACTATAAAAAAAAGCTAAGCAAAGATAAAATTTACCTTCTTCGGGAGTCTTCAATTCGGACACAGTCGCTTCGGTCTGGACCATTTGTTTCTTCTCTTCCACTTTACGTTTACCCTTAGACTCTTCGGGTTGTTTCCCAACCTCCTCATGGGCAGCCACCATGGTGGCCTCTAATTCCGAATAACGCACGAAATTGAATTTGGATTTACGCTTCTTGGCATCGTCCTTCTCCTTCATCAGTACACGCTTGGCGGAAGTGCTTGACGAGCGTCCGCCAAGGGAAGGTGTTGCCATAGCCTTTACGTCCAAGGGCTCAACGGGACTGATTGTATCGCCCTCGTCGGGGAATTCTTCAGAGCTCTGATGTGTCAGCGAAGAGGATTTCAATTTTGTAGACGTTACAAAGGCTTCGAAGGGATTCAAATTGGCCAAATCGGTGGGAGTCTCTGCTACGATGGGCGCTTCTGGCACGCCCAATAATGTCTTGCCAATAAATTTCAAATTCACATTTTGCGCACGCTTGATGGCGTTAGACGCCGAGGGCGCTGTGGTTTTCTTAGCCTTCATGCTGGTCGCTAGCTTGGCTTTGTTGTTGTGTAAGGAATGTGGGTCCGCTGCTGCTGTACGTTTGTTTGCCAGCTGCTTGGCTTTGCCAATGGCGCCGGAAGTTGAGGCCGTGGAGGAACTAACACCGCCAACTCCTCCCCTGATGGGTTTAACAATGCGCGCTGAGGGTTTCTTTGTTGCTGCTGGAGGCGGCGGCGGTGGTGGCAGTATAAGAGGGCGTGGCTTTACAAAGGGTTTGGGTGCTGCTGCTTTGGCGGCAACTGGCGCGGCTTTTCCCACCGATTTACCCGCTGCAGTCGTTTTTGTTGTTATTGGGGCGGCCGATTTCAAATTACCTCTTGGCGTGTTTTTGTTATTCAAAGCAACGGTGGAAGTGGGTTTTTTTATATTTCCTACCACTGCTCCGGGCGTTTTTCTGTTAATTACTTGATTTCTTCCAGCACTTGCTGCCGGAGTATGAGCATTTATTTTCACTGGTTGGGCAACAGTTTTTTTTGCTGCTACTATCGTCGTTGTGGTAGGTGTTCTGCTCGGAGTGCTGCCGAATGCGTGCGACTTAAGGGAGTGTGGTACTTTTCGTGCGGTTGGAAACTTTTTCAAATCTGCTTCTGCTGCCTTCTTCCTTGGCGGTGTTGGTACAACAGTGTAAAAGGATTTACGCAGTAGGCCATTTGGAACAGACGATGAGGGCTGCAATTGAATTAAATTTTAAATTCAATAAAAATTTTTAACTTTTTTTAAATACATGTTACTAGATTTTATATGAAAAATGTAGAATAATATAGAGTATGATGCAAGGTGATTGAATCATGATCTGGAAGAAATAAACTTAAAGTTTAAGACTGTGCGGTTGTTAGTCTCAAAGAAGAATCTTTGCTTGCCAAAATACAAGACGGACAGTCTATTGTCTGATGGTTCAAGAATTTCGGGGTTGGAAAAGTAAAGAAAGGATCCATGAAGAATCTTTTCTGTTTTAACAAAAAAATTAAGAATCTTGTGTGGTCATATTATGATCGTATAAGGGGGTTGAAAGGAGGGTATTTTGAGCAATATTGAGAGAGTACAAAGAGAATTGAGCTCTAATTAAGTCGACACGACCTTCAAGAAATTTCTGCATTCCAATGGAGATTTGCAAACTTTTTGTTCCGTTTCAAAAATGCCCAATTCAGCTAATTATGCAATTTTCCTTTAAAATCTCACCTTATCCTTGAGTGGATTTTTCAAACCATCGGGTGCCTTGAATTGATGATTTTTCGGTACAAACGAACTAGTTGACGGGGCCGCCGCAACAACAGCTGCTGGAATTTTGTAAGAACTACCCGACGGTACAAAGGGACGCCGCTTTGCCTGCTGTTGTTGTTTTCGCAGAACCTCTTGCTCCTTCTTGTTTTCCTTCCATTCGATGAAGCGCATCAAAAATGTTTCCTGGCGGTTCAACTTGTGCACCTCGGCCACGGCTGTGCAAGCCACTTTGGCTATGCGTGAGGTTTTCTGCTCGTCCTTATTAGGCAATTGCTCTACTGCCACAGCATTTTCCTTATTGTCCTCTTGTGACTTTTGCTTATCAAATGATAGCAACACCTTTTGTTTCTTGGCTGTCGAAGGAGCCGGCGTTGATGTCACACACATTAGGACAGGCTTGTTCCTGTCGCTGCACGGACTCACTGAAATTCGGCGGCTATTCAGAAATATATCCTTTCGTTTCTGGGCGCGATTGTCCTTCTGGATTTGTCGATTGATTTTGTTGTGCTGCCGCGGACTCAACATGGACGAGTTCTCCTTGTAAAGGCACTTGTGGCGATCCATTGTTAAATATTAAGTTTTCTTTTAATTATTAGAACTAAAAACTATTTTTTAATTTGTTTTACTAATTCGTTTTTATCACTCTCTGCTTCTGCTATCAATGGCGAACTGTAAAAATTCAAACTGCGCTTCCAAAGCGCGGTTTGGGTCAGTGCTGCCAGATTTTTTTTTACGAAAATCCGTATTTCCTAGTTTTTACTGTGAAAAAAATCCGTAAAATCCGACCAGATTACAGAATTCTTTTTAAATTATTGTAAAATGAAATAGTTTCTGATGAATTTCGACGAAAAATTCTTCAACAGAATTCACACTCCAGATTTGTGAGATTTATCTCATATTGAGATATTACAATGGCTCCCATAAGCTATTAAACCATTGAAACTGAATTTCGACGCATCTGCATACCGGGCTCAATGTGAGATTTGTGTGAAAATTTTCAATTCGTGTAAGGTTTTTCCCCTAATTTGACAGTTTTTACCAAAGTTTAGAACCATTGGAACAAAATAGGCAGCATCGGTAGGTCGGTCGCTACGGATTCGTGGAAATTTTGAAGGACCACCACTGTTGCAAGTAGTTTTGCGCAAAATTTCCTTCAACAAAAAGCGTTATTTACAAGCGGTTTTAAGCGGTGTACGAGAATAAAGTGCGAAAGTTCCGAAAGATTTTGTTCAGAAAACCCGTATTTTCCAGAAATCCGTATTTTTCTTGAAAATTCCACAATTTCGTATAAATACGGATTTTTTCGTATATATGGCAGCACTGCTTTGGGTATTTTTGTTGCAATCAAATTGAAATTTCCCTTTTTTGGGATATTTTTTTTTGTAAAAAGTGTAGCTCCAGAATTTTGGCAATTGGAATATAAATTGTTGCCAATTACTTTAAGATTTTTTATGGCTTGTGAGATGCGAGATTTTTGTGAGATTTTTTAACTATTGTGAGATTTTTGTGAGAAATTTCTCTCGTGTGAGATTTTTTAACTGCTGTAAGATTTGTTGTGAGTTTTTTAATTGCTGTGAGATATTTTCTCACATGAAATGTTGAATTTCGTGTAAGATGTGAGATTTTTTATCTGATGTGAGATTTCAGAAATGTTTTATGATGCAAAATGCCGTTCATTCGGCTGGTGTAAATACCCGGTTCGCGAACTTGTGCTCGTAGCCGAATACTAGCTCAAAATGTTCGAGAAGTGTAAACACTTAAGAAAGATGAAATCACTAGTTGCCGATGCTTGTTCGTGAACAAATATTCAGGCGGTGTAAACGGTTGGGCGAACCCAACTTTGTTCACGATTGGATTTCGCTCGTGCGGTCTAAATTCACCTTTAGAGACTTTTCGGAATCTTTACTGAGATTTTTGTGAGTTAATTTGAAGTCATAAAATAGTATTTTATGGCTTATAGTTAAACTCATAAACAGGGGACAGTTTCATGAAAAGACATGCTCCTTCAAGACGGTTTTGAGTATTCATTATGAGGGTAAAAACTCTGAATTCATATTGTTTTCAGGAATTTTGATTTTGCCATTGAAAAAATGTCGAAAAAGTGTCATCTCTAAACGTCAAAAATATCCAAACAAGCAAAAGGCTCCGAAAATTCAAGTTAGTGATGTGAATTTTGTCGTCGGTATTCCAGAAACGGGCTACTGTTTTATTTGTATTGTTTATTCAAAAAGCTATTGGCGAGAGAAAAAACTCACCTTAATTGATAGAAAATTTCACATTGTCTCGAATTCAATAGTTTCTTCGAAAAAGAGTTCATAACAATAACGAACTCGTTAGCGAAAGTGGAATTCCCCATGAAAACGGACACAGACACGAAACGTAAATGAAGCTCGTTTCGGAAGAATTTACCACCACAGCGAACTCGTTGTGAACTGGTAACGAATTCATTTGGATTGTAGGGATATTTAATATTTCATATATTTCGATTTACAATTTAAGAACATTTTATACGGTTTTTTCTTTTTTTTTTTTTTTAACTTTAAAATTTTGTTGGCTAGCAAGACAGCTATATTGCCAGGGTATCCCACAGTTTATGTAGTAATTGGTATGTTTAAATGTCCATGCGACAGTGGTTTCTCTTATTTTTCTTTTTAATTCACTTTCAATTAATTTTAATTGATCTTCTTATCGTCCATTTTTAGTCAAAAACTTGACTTTCGTTTTAAACACTACATTGAAATCATAATTTCATGAAAGCACAAATTTTTATAAAAACATGTGCTTTAACAAAACGATGCGTCCAGCATGGCGGTCAAAACGGAAGTGATACGGTTTTTTCGATTTTGGAAGAATAGTAAAAATAAAACTTTTAACTTAAGGTGCATTCAATTAATTTGTTTGTATTTCTTTACAATATGCCATTTGTTTAATTTTTTAAATCTCACCTTTACCTTGTCAATTGCATACAATTTGCACACAGTTTTACTTCAAACCCGTTTAAAATTCTGCCCTAACTCTCGAGTTCTTTTGAAAGCAAGTATTCAGTGAGTACTTCAAATTCAAGTAACGAGTACAAAATAAATATCCGATGAGTACATTTTTTGTATCACAAGTTTTTTATTTCACATACGAAACGGCCGAGTCCGAGTTCGGTCAACTTTTTTACGCTGCAGTTTGTCGTGAGAATAAATACAGTTAATTATAAAATTAAGTATATAATTAAAGTAATTAACGGAAAATGCCTATGCCAAATTACCAAGCTTGAAGCACGCAAATTAAGGAAGAAATACAAGAAAATGGGTAACTTTTCATTTTCAACGTTGAAATTGGAGGAAAATTCATGATTTTGAAGGTAGAAGACGACACACACACAGCAAACAGACTAAAAAGAACGATAAAATAGATAGAAAGTGAAAAAGAAGCAGCAATAAAGCAGTACCTCAAAGAAAAATAAGCAAAACGAGAAAGGCATAAAGTAGAAAACACCAAAATCGTTTTTCGCCTCTCCTTTGTGCATGAAATTCGTAGAGAATTGTGGTGGTGTGAACGACGAAAGACGACCGACCGAAACTTTTCCACAAGTATAAATTTGTTTCTTGATTTCAATTTAAATTCTTTTTCGTTAAAGTCACGGTCGTGGAAATGTGTGGCGGCTGGAACTACTCGTATCCCTGCGCTTAAGGATATAACAAAAGAAAAACACTTGAAATATCAAAATTTCAAATGTTAATTGTGTGAAAATTACAAATCCAACGATATAATTGTACCCCCTTCCCCCAACAACAACAACAACAAATCTTAAACTGGGAAAATATGAAAAAGTGTTAAAAGAAAAAAAAAGCTGCTGAGGCGACGGACGACGTCAACATTTGCACAGCAATTTCCAGCAAATGTAAGTTTCCAAATTCATTTCGCCTAATAACTATTTTAAACTTATAATTTGTTATAATTAAGTAAATGTTGGAAATACCAGTTGAAGGTGGTATATAATTTGCTCCATCAATTTCAATAGAGGGCAAATGATATCTTCAAATTGGTCTGTAATGGTTAATCCATATCCAAGCTCTCAAGTGTTGCATTTTTTCTATATGCGAGATGCGAGGGGAATTTACGAATTTGAGCGCCAGCTTTTCGGGGGATATTTTTGTCCACATCGAAACGTCAAATGCTGCTAACGGATTTTTCAAAAAAAAAAAAAACGAAACTTTATTTTTTGTCAAGAGTCAAGATAAAATTTAAATTTTAAATTACCTGAAAAAAATTTTAAAAAAATATATTTTTAACAAAATTAAATATTTCTTTGAGCTAACATTTTTTTATAAATTCTTTGTTTCTTTCCAGATTTTTATCTTTTACCTTCTTAAAATTCATTTTCAACATAATTATTTTCGTGTACGAAAATAATTCCTGCAGTGGTTCTTCAAAATGGTATCGACACGACAAATGGCCACCAGCAGTAGCGGTGGCAGCGGTGCTGGCACCAGCACCAACAGTGGTGTCACACGCCACTCGCATTTAACCCAGGCGGTTAAGGCCAGTGGCAGTGGCCCCTCCGCTGCTGCTGGAGGAGGCTCCAGTAGCCTTGTAACAGTTCATCGTGCAATGCCACCACCGAAGCATTTGATTGACTTACCCACCGAGATATTGAGCAAGATACTCTGCTATGTGGGCTACAAGAAGATCGCACAGTTAAGAGTGGTGAGTACAGGTTACATAATTTTAAAAATAATTGTTTTGTTATAATTCTTTAACTTGTTCAAGTCCTTCACACCCCTCGGAGAACAAATAAAATACCATTTTATTCTCTCGAGTGTATTTTCTTCCCCACAAATTGTGCCCTTTACAAGAAAGCACACTCTGCAGTCCTTTCGCTGAGTGTATAATATTCACAAACACTAATTAGGAAAAATAAATCCACCGCAATTTTTCAAAAATTCTTCATAAGCCGCTACCTTTCTATTATCATTTCTTTATTTTATACTGCTTCCAGCGAAACCCCATCTTAATTTCGGTTACTGAGTAGGTAGATGCGACATTGTAATGTGTCAGGTAATACGATATAGACTAACAGAGCCAACAACAACGGCAATAAAACCCAAACAACCGTCCAGACACAACACCACCACCACCATTATAATCGTTGAAGAAATAAGCACCAAAGCAAAGTAAAGTGCTCAAGTGCACTGCAGTGTATTATTGATATGTGAGGCTGGATGCCCGACAGCGTGTGTAATCGAGACAAAATTTTAAAGAAATTTAAAATAATATGGAAACATGTTTAAAGTATTGAATTCCGCCTAAGCGTACATTTCCTCGCGCTGCACTTTATAGCAGTAGGGATACACAATATGTGTATTTGGTAAATAACCTTTATTTTTAAATATGGTCTGTCCCTTCGTTACTAAGTAGATTCTTATCTCGATTGGGTTATCTTGGCTTCACATAGACTTCAGCGCTTTCCAGTATTGACTTTATGTAAAGAGAACTTTAATTAAAATAGCTTTTTATCAGTGCTTGCAAATATTTTGAAAGTGCTAATTGTTTTCACTTTTCTGTTCTAAGCTAGACGTTAATTTTTTCACACGGGAAGGTTAACGGGAGGGTACTTCCACTACGGTTGGCTGGGGGTTTCATCCTAAATAAAGTTATACATACATATATTGGCGCTACAACCCTCGAGGGATTTTGGCGGAGCTTCTTAATGTAATTATCATGGGCAAGTGTATATGATAATTGTGGACCTACAGTTTATTGCCGGTTCCGAACGGCGGGACTCTCAAAGAAGAAGCTTTTCATGGCAAGATTTACTCTCGCAAGATTGCCAGATCTTGGCGAGAGAGTGGCGGTCTACACAGAAAAACAGAAAACAAATTTCTGCCTTGCCCCAGGTGGGAGTCGAACCCGATACCTTCCGATCGTGAAGCATCACGGCCGCACTAAATAAAGTTATGCTGACACAAAAAGTGACATAATTTTACCCAAATGCAAAAAAAAATTAAAGTTGAATAGTAAGTTGCAAACATAGTTTGGATTCGGAAAAGTAGGTTTGGTTTTGTTCTTTGTGGTTGGTTTGCTAATTTTTTAGTTAAGAAATATATATGAACTAAGTTAAATGGAATAATTTAGAAAATTATCTAAAATTATGTGATTAAGTAGGTTTATATTTCATTACGATGAGGCGGAGAGCCATTTAAAAAGTTAGGGTCGTTTGCTATACTTTTATCAATTCCTTTTCTAAAGCAGCAGTGGACGGTATTGCTAAGCACAAATCGGAAGAGCGGTCCTTCTCTACGTGTCTATATTATCTTGTTTTACTATCTGTGTCTACATGGGGGTGGGGACCCTCCATTGTATTCATTGGGATAACACCAGATTATGTCACGTAACATATTTTCGAAATGAAAGTGACAAATTTTTTTTTAGATCGATGGGAACACTTTTTTTAACTCCAAATGCCAAACGAGAGTGAACTATCTTGGACTATACCCCCACACAATATGACCCATGGGCCATGGCTCAAGAATTTAGAGGTCAGAGCTTTCTCAGTAAAATTGACTTTGCTTTTTTTTTTGGACAAGACAATAAATCTGATTAAACCATTCTTGAAATTATAAAAATTATGTACAATATTAATCTTAAAAATTTTTGTATAAAAAAATCAGAGCAGGTATGTGGACAAAATCAGATTTATAGGAAAAACTGTTGATCGTAGAGTAAAAATTATAAAAAGGAATTTTGTACAGAATAAAACTGCATCATTCATAAAAGAAACTAAAGCAGAGTTTTTGAAATAATCATGCTGAAACATTACATTTCACAATAAAAAAGACATTTTTCTACTTTGGTAACAAATAAACGCTATTTAAGTTAATCGGATTTTGGCATATTTCACACCGTTGTTTTTGTTATCGAATTAGCTTTTCAACCCGTCCAAGTATAGCCTTCTAGTTGCAGTAGTTCGGAAGTGAGAAATAAAACAGTGAAAACACTTTTTTTTCATTTTTTCGTACATTTGTTGCCGTTAGTTTTTGTGTTATTTAGCTGATTCTCGAATTCGACAGACGGACATGGCAAAATTAGTTCAGTTTTTATGCTGATCACGAATATCGTTGCCTTAATTTGTAAAGGCCCTAACATACATTTTGCAATTTTACAGGAGAAGCTAATGAATGCATATTATATAGGCATTCATATGATAGGGCATTTACAAAACCGTGTATAAAACCGTAGGCTTTCGATGTATGCCTCTAAAATTCATTTTGAAGAAAAATGCGTGTAAGGATCTTTACAAATTAGGGCAGCGATATGTAGGAGGTAATAAAGTCGAAATGGTTCAAATGCTAAGAATTGATAGTTGACCGAAAAATATGAAAAATACGTTACATATATGACTTTCTGGCCCATTAACCAACTAATTAATTTTCAAAAATATAACACACTTCCGTTTTGACCGCCATGCTGGACGCACCATTTTGTTAAAGCACATGTTTTTATAAAAATTTGTGCTTTCATGAAATTATGATTTCAATGTGGTGTTTAAAACGAAAGTCAAGTTTTTGACTAAAAATGGACGATAAGAAGATCAATTAAAATTAATTGAAAGTGAATTAAAAAGAAAAATAAGAGAAACCACTGTCGCATGGACATTTAAACATACCAATTACTACATAAACTGTGGGATACCCTGGCAATATAGCTGTCTTGCTAGCCAACAAAATTTTAAAGTTAAAAAAAAAAAAATATAACATTTTTTTACTGGGCTACATTTTAGTTATGAATTCCCATGAATAACTTCTAAGCCATGTCCGATTTTTAACTATCCAGAAAATACCTATTGAAATTCGATCTGCTTTCAAACTTTTTACCTGTTTCTGGTCAAAATAAAGGAAGTTTTATGACAAAAAATTCTTCTGAATTTTATGAATTTTTTGATAATTTAATCAACATTTAAAACTAAAAAGATGTAACTATGTCCGACTGTTTAAAAGTTTATTAAAAGTTTTTCTGCTCCAAACTTAGTTTAAGTTTGAGAACAAGCCCATACAAAAAAATGTTTAAAAAATTATTTTTTATTGCGCTTTTTGATTGGAAATGTTTAGAATGGATTTTGAACATGATTCGAGGCACCAAAATAGTTACCTATAAATGAGTCAAAATAAGAATTTGAGACCAAATTTTTCACTCTAGTTTTTTTTCAACAGTTTTCCAACATTTCTGCTGATATTCTACCATTTCATTTGCTCCGAATTTTGAGAATTAATATTTCATTTAGATGTTGCTCCGATCCAGTTCCATTCTCATTACGTATTAGTGAAATTATCCTATTATTTTAAAAAGGAATATGACTTGCGAAAAACTCCTTTTGGACCTAACAAATGTTACACAAAACAATACAAACATATACCCCCCTTCATGACTTTCTATGCAGGGTACAAAAAAAAATGCAAAGTTCAAAAAGTCTCATATGCCTTATCCTCTTTGTGTAGGGTAGAGCCCAAAAGCAAAAAAAAAGTGTAAGAAATTTGTAATTATTAAAATATTCATGCCCAATGCTCAACAGACTTTCTTGAACATGCGTGCGTGTTGTGTGAGTATGTGTGTGCATGAATGTATGTGCGCTTTAAATGTACAAGTCTTTCACTTCTCCCTGTTGTGCATTCGGTCCGTGTCCGTGTCATGTCGTGATTTCTGATCCTTTTTCCCAAATGCTTTGGTGGCTGGCTGCAGCGACAATAGCGACGACGTATTTTCCACTTCATTTCACGCAAATAATTACAAACAACGCACTGCCGTCGCTGCGTTCGTATGTATGTCGCAGTTGCCTTTTTCCAAAAATGAATTTATGATTCTTTTCATTGAAGTTTTTTCTTCCCACTTTTGCCTTCTATGCATTTTATTCCTTTAACGCCTGAATTTTGCAATATAAAAAATTCAACATGTGCATTGGGCATGGAAAATGCAAGGAAACAAAAAGAAGGAAGGGAGAATGAAAGATAGCGCAGCACTAAGACCGGAATAATGAAAAGTCTAATTTAATTCGGAAATTTAAAAATTAAATTAAATAAATTTATTTTTGAATCTTTGAATTTCAAATCTTTGCATTTTAAATTTTAGGATTTTCGAATTTGAATTTTGAATTTTCGAACTTGAATTTCGAATTTTGAATTTTCGAATTGGAATTTCCAATTTTCAAATTACAACAAATTTTTTACTATTCTTTTCCTTTTTTGTTCAGGTTTCCCACAGCTTCAATGACGTGTGCATGCACATCCTCAACACCACCTTCTCCAAAGTGATCAAGCTGACGTACAATCGCTTCCATGCCATCAAAGCCAGTATGCCGCGTCGTGAGTCCGCTCGTCGCATACATCCGCTGGCTTGCGAATGTGACATCATCGAGACGTGCTACATGCGATTGTCGCTGCTGCAAATGGCCTTTGGCAAACATATCGAACGCGGTCATTGTTGTTTCTTTCCAGGGGCAGTAAGTATTTTTTTTTGATTTTGTTTTCGCAAATGAAACTTAAACTTAAATTGTATTTTCATCTTTTTTTCTCTAGATTTTAGATGAGGTCTATACAATTTTATATTATATCAAAAATACACCACGTTTAGAGCGTCCCTTTCGCGTCACCGATGAACTCTTCGATTTATCAACTATGGCCATGGAGTACTTTAAGGATCGCATTGAGCCCACTCTGCCCGATATAGCCTACTTCAATAAAAGCTATTTTAAGTTGCCCACCACAAAGAGACGTTAGTTCACCCCCCACTCCTTGCAATGCTTAGTGGAATTAATTAAATTTTTTATATGTACACACAGCCGCTTTGGTTATCACACCCGATCATTCGGATAGCAGCAGCTCGTCGAGTCTGCCATCGCCGCCCCAAAGTAATATGGTCTTACGCAAGGGTATACGCAAAATCAAGCAGGGCATGAAAATCTATAACAATCAATTGTCGGTGTTGCGCAACGAATTGCGCACATGCAAACGTAAGTCCTCCGAGCAGGGCAAACAAATCGGCGAACAACAAAAGTTACTCGAAGAACAGCAAAAGCAGACGCTCGAGTATGCTAATCGTTTGGATGAGAACGACAAGAAGAATGAGGAAATGTCGCGAAAGTTCTCCACTTTGCTGCAGGTTTGTGTTTAATATTATTTTTAAAATAAAAAAAAAATATTTAAAAAATAAATTAATAAAAAAAATGTTTAATAAAATTAATAAAAAAATAAAAAAATAAAAAAAAACGAAATTTACAATTAAAAAATTTAAAAAAAAAATAAAATATAAAAAAAAAAAAAAAAAAAAATGTTTTTTTAATCAAAATTGGTTAAAAAAAAATCAGTAGATATAGAAAAAAAAATTTTTTAATAAAAATTTCTTTTAAAAATTTTTTTTTGTTTTTATGTCAAAAAAAAATTTTTTTAAAACTATTATTTGAAACAAAAGAAATTTTTATTTAAAAAAAAAACTATTATATTATTTTTATTTTCGCTACACAGGAACTCAACAAATGCAAAACCGAATTGCAGTATTGGCGCTCGAAAAGTCCCGCCATACCCACATGCACATCGTGCGGCCATAAAGTGGCGCCCGTACTGCCACCCGAGGATTATCAGGCATTGATCAATCAGGGCGTCAAGCCCGAGGACATCATACTCAATGTCAACGACGACAGCGACGTCAGCATGGGCGATCACAACAATCTAACGCTTAGCAGCGAATTTGTTTTTCCCGATGAGGCAACGACGGCCAAGGTGTTGGCCGTGAATACGGCCACAAAAAATCTTAAACGAAAACATAACGTCAACGTAACAACGTCCAATACGAATACGTCCACCAGCACCGCCAGTAGTAGTAGCGGCGACATTTTTAATGATGATGAAGGCAATCACACATCAATGAGCGGCGGCACTCAGACACCGGACAGTGCCGTTGCTGTTGTGGGCGACCACCCTTCCGAGATGACAAATAGTTTGGAATACGCCAGAGGTGGTGGTCACCCAATTATTAGGGCTACACCAAGCTCTAGCCAGGGCAAAGATCTCAGTAATGTTGCCGGAGCAACATGCAGCAGCAGCAGCAATATAACAAACACTAGTGGCCTTTCCACTGCCAGCAGTGGTTATTCCACGAAATTATTCTATGGCACAAATGTGCACAAGGGTGTCATTGTTAGTCCACCGTCAGCCAATAATTTGTTGTTGGCTAAAATGGAAACTTCAAACATTGCCACTGCTACCGATGAGGATAGTGCAGGCAATGTGGGCGGTGCTGCTGCTGCTGGTGGTGCTGTTAATGCTGCTGCTGCAGCATCCAGTGCAGCTGTAGAGGCTGTGGAGGATGTTGCTGCTTTGCAGTCTATCACTTCGCATGAAACAAAAAAAGCACGTAGAGTACAAAAAGCCACGAGATGTTTAAATGGTAGTGGCAAACGCAGTAAATAATATATTTTAATTATATTTTAAAAGTGTAGTTCTTAATATATATATATGAAAAGAAATGTGGTTTCTGTTTAACACACACACACACCCATACAAACAGTAAAATGAAAACGAAAAAACGAAAATGTAATACTACCCCTAGAAATGTAAAATGGTTTTCTTATTCTTATTATTTCTTCAATAAAACTAATTTCAATTAGTTCAAACATCAATGCGAAAGGCGCTTCACTGAAATTTTCATTTGTTGTTATCTAATGTGGCATGCTAAATTTTCAAGGGACTCTAATAGAAGAAATCTCATATCCTTTTACAATTATCGATAGAAGAAGAAACGGTATAAGAAATGATCGAAATGAATAAAATTCTCATCGTTCCAGTGAAAGAACCCCACTCTAACAAAGCTACTCGGTGACTTAAGTAGATCATGTAAAATAGTTACCTTCAAAAATTCAATTTAATTTTTCTGGAGAACAACTTTTTAAAAATTCAAACATCGATACAATCGCCCTATGTCCAATTCCATGAAAATACATTTTTTGGGGGAATTTTTGGAGCTGCATCAAATAGGTTATAGTGGTTTGTGGGAATCGTAATGAAAGTAATTGAAAAGTGAGGAAATAAGAACCCATTTACATACAAAAAATACCAATTTTTAATTTTCTAGAGCTTTGAAAAAATGGACATAGAATGATTGTGCTTTAAGGTATCGACATTTTCTACAAAATTCTAACGGCACTTCTACTTATTAGTCAAAATATAACCAGCTAAGAAGAAGGAAATTTTTTACAATGGTATAATTCATCACATTGATTTAATTTTTTTCAAGCAACCATTTATATATTTTTTTTGCCACTTTTGTTCTAACTCACATCAGTGAAACGGTATTCGTATCAACGTAGACTAAAGGCCACTGACTTTTAATTTCCAACTTTTCGACAAACAAATTGTATGGCAGTGAAAAATGGTCAATGGTCACATTGGTTATCACACAAAATATTTACATGCCACAGTTCTGAGCGATGGTAACTACCAACAGGAACTAAAATTTGTTGTATAAAAATCGCCACCTCTCGTAAATATTGGCAAACTTACGAGAGAATAACTTGCCAAGGAATGCTTCAACTTCGATTCGCCGTTCGGATGCGACATTTAAGTGTAGGTCCCTGCAATTACCATTATATCGGTGTTCCGGCAGCCACCTAACCTAACGTAACCTAAAATTGATAAACTTTTTCCTATCAAAACTTCAAATATGCCTGCATTAAGAAAGTTCCGAGTGAAAGTGAATTTGAATCCGAGTGAAGTTTGTTTTGATGTTCTAGAGTCACGAGTGTTTATTTCACTGTTGGACAAATAAAAATTGTTGCTTATGGGCCGCTGATCACGAATTAGGGGTCTGTTTTTCTGCGCTACCGCTAGATTTATTGTTATCAACATCCATAATTTCAAAAAGGCCCAAAAAATAAAAATCTGCCGATGCCAATTACCTTTTTTTTTGCAAATTTATGTTTTTAGCAATTTAACTAATTTTCAGTGCTTACCACACACGCTGTTTTAAATAACCAAAATTAAAAAATTTATTTTTGGCCTTTCTCAAGTTAGAATTTTAGTAATTCGCAGATACGAAATCGTGTCTGTTGTTTTTCTCCCCTGGTTGGAATTAAACTCGACACCTCCCGATCGTAAGTCAGCTGTTCTATCCACTAGAATTAAAATTGTTACAAAAGGAAAGTTTCAACTCAATTTTTGGTTAGAAATCAAAATAATTCCTTACACTGAAAACAAACATTTTTAAATGAAACCACAAAGTAGCTGTTTTTACTTATTAAATGAAACAAAAACAAAAAGTAGGTACTTAGACAAAAAAAATCATTAAAACCATCAAATATTTGAGGCGTCCATTGCCAAAACAAGATTTATTCAATTTCGGAATAAAAAGCCATGAGTTATTTAATGGCCATCGATTACTTAAACTATATATGATAAAGGCTGCTAAGAGTTGCCTGCAATCATTTAGGCAACAAAATTGATCACAAAAGCAATTTTAAATTCTTGTTTTGGCTATGGACTGTGCCTAATAACAAATTAAACTATGACACCACAACACAAATTTTGTACACCTAAACTTTCCCCAATTCTCATTTATTTTCTAACAGCTTTGAAGAATTAGTCGGCAAGCAAAAATAAATTAGATTGTTTCAATCTGAGAATTAATAATAATAATAAAAAAAAAACTTTAAAGTATTTTTCATACAAAGGCTTACAAATTAACAAACAAAAGGAAAACATAACTTAAATCTTTAAATTACAATTAACAAAAAAGGAAAAAAAAAAACCAAAAGGAAACCTGCTAGAACCACATTTAATATATATATATATGAAGGAAAATATATTAATTGTTAGACAAAAGAAAAACCAATTATCAAATATATATGACATGAAAACGACAGCAAAAAAAACAAATTTAGTTTCTAAGGTTTATTAATGCAAATTTTAATTTTAGTATTAAAGAATATATAAAAATTTCATTTGAAGAGTTTTAAATCGAAGAAAGAGTGACGCAATCCGGGGTACGAAATTCGATGGGAGTTGAATGTTTTTATTAATTTAACTTTCATTTAAATGAAAATTCTCAATTTGAAAAGAAAAATTCCATTACTGAATATTATTTTTTTTAAACCAAACATTTAATTCCATTTAACTCTTTTGAAAAATATTCTTTTCATACTCCCCACATTTCGATTTAAAGCTTATTTTGATTTAAAAAAAAACGAATGATAAAAAAAAAATTATTAATTCGTCTCAATTCTCCTCTCTTCTGCACACTTGAAATGAAATTCCTTATCGATTGTATTCATTCATAAAAAAACACTTAATGGTTTCTTTCAACAATTCTTTCATTTATGTTTTTTTTTCTATTCCATTCAAAAAATAAGATAAAGTAAACAAAAGAAAAGAAAATAAAACCCAGAACAAATCACATCACATAGCCATACACTCAAGAAAGCATAATAAAGCAAAGCAAACAAATATCAAAAATAGCCGTAGAAAAACAAAAGAAAAATACACAATTAATGTGCAATATTTTTGCATTAACCCGGAAAAAGTATCCAACAAATTTACTAAAATTCAAAACAAAACCACGAAAAAGAAAACACTTCAAAAGTGAAAAGAATTATATGAAAAAGTACTAATACAAAAAAAAAACACACACATAGATGTTGCCTATACTTTGTAATAATCACAAATTTATGCAGAAAAATTAATTGAAAACTTTTTTTTTTGTTATATGTTTTTTTTAATGAATTTCTATACAATATGTATAATTTTTGCAAAATTCCTAAAACTTTTAAAAATTTGTTAACTATTGTAAATAATTTCTTTAAAAATAAAGACAAGAAATATAATGTGAAAAGCAAATAAAATGCAAATTGTATTTCAAGAGAGCAAAACAAAATAATAAAAAAAAAGAAACCGAACACAAGCTCCTTTTCTTTTTTCGTTGATTTTGAAATTTTTAACCATTAACAATTTATGAAATAAAGAAATCAGTGTTTAATACGAAAATCTAATCAAAGGTGTTTTTAATTTTACCATCCATTGGCGAATATTTAAATTTTAGATTATTTCCACAGCTTAGCACGTGCCCGAAACCGTGAAATTGTGCAATAAAAAAAAATTTCCCTCAGACAGAAGGACATGCTGCCAGAAACACAAATATGGAAAAATAAAAATGGATTTCAAGCAATTGCCTTACAAAAAATCTGATTTATTTCTAACTACAGTCGAACTTTACTATAATGAATTCGCACGGGACCAGAAAATCATTTCATTGTATAGAAGTTCACTATAGAGAAGTTCGACTGTACAGCCGAGCGCGCTTAAGTGAAACACATTTAAGTGAAAACCCCGCTTAAGAAGTGCAACAAAAATTGAATCAACATGATTTTTTCACCCTTTTTCATACAAATTATTACGGTTTACTGAAACCCACATAACTGGAAAACCCAGTCAACTGAAACAAAATTTCATTCCGAAATCAATAATTTATATCAATTTAACTCCGCATAAATGAAACAGGCCCTAAAAATTTTATTTTAATTGAAAATTATATTTTTTCAATACGAAGTTTATGAAAGAAAATTTAAAGTGTAAGTCAAAGAAAAAACGTTGGTCTCTCATCGATCCATAAATGTTAGGAACACGAAAATGTGAAGAGATGAAATCCTTACTGTGCCTTTGGCACTATCCCATTTATAAGAAAACAATTTGGGGAAAAAGTTAGCATTTTGGCTTAAACCGTACTTCGTTTTAATGAAATATTTTTCTGTTATGCAAAATTTGCTTCAGTGAAATATTTTTCAGTTATCCGAAATCGCTTGAGTGAGCGGGTTCGACTTGAGTGAGCGGGTTCGACTGAGTTAAGCGGGTTCGACTGTATATCGAAATGACTTGCTAAATCCAGAAAAAACTTTTGAGGGAGTCATTATGTAGACCAACCCCTTTCTGTGTATGATATCAGATCGGCAATCAAAAAAATTAGCCAAATGAGGACAGTGTTATAAGTGAAAATAAAAAAAAAAAATTTGTATAAAACTTTGCCAAAATAAATAGGTCCCACTCTAAGTTAGGGTTAAAAAATTCAGGAATTTGACGTAGAATTTGATAGTATTTTTTTAAAAGTTAAAAAAGTGGGTATTTTTATAAAAACCATTTTTTTATCTTTAAAATTATGTAAATTTTCCCTTTTTGCTAATGGTTTTATTTTGATGGTACAAAAAGGTAAATGTCAAATGGATTGCCCCATTTATTTTTGATCAGCATCGACAACTGAACCGTCTGTCTGTCGATACACGATACAGGTCGTAGTTTTAGAATTTTGTTCATAAGTTTGTTCTCTAAACTAAGATCAAGTTCGAGAGTCAGCCAAATCGGACAAAAGTCTTTTTAGAACGAACCTTTTGAACCAAGATTGTCCGTGGTTTCAAAACTTCCTGGGTCAAATTAGGGCCCTGAGAAATGTTTAGAAACTGATTTTGAACTTAGTCCAAGGTTCCGAAACCATCTATAAACGGACCAAAATGCGATCCTCAAACTACATTTTGTATGTTCGAAGTTCTTCTTAATATGTATTATTGTGTGGAGGTATTTTAGATTCGGCATTGCCGCAGATAGTTCACTCTCTAGTCTGTCTAAACATTTGGATATAGAAAACGATTCTCATCATGTATATAAATACATACGTACCCTAATCCTATTATTTATGCATCTTCGATTGGACCATTTGCCACTGTTACGCCCAATGGAAAATGTTTGCAGTAATGGCTAATAGAAATTTTTATTTTGAGGTGGTTCAACTTCACTTTGAGATTGTTTATTCTTATTGGCAGCGAAAATGTATTTCAAAGTTGGGGACTTTAGTTTGACGTATTTAAACTTAATTTTACCGTTATTTTAAGTGAAGTGGTTTTTAATGAAGTTGCTTTAACGTAGAAATAAGTTCGATCGGAGTTTTTTCAACAATGGGTTTTTTTCTGTGTGTAGTGAAATAAAGTCTCACATTGTTTAAGGCACTTCTCATTGCAAATGAAATCCTGAACACTTTATTAACTTTTTCCTTTGTCCTAAAAACACTTTCGAATGATAATCGATCATAGGTACTTTGCCCTCTCTCCGACGAAAACAATGGCATGCGTATGTTTTTCTTGACTCGATTTCGATGGTGCTGCTGTTTTCTCTTTCTCGATGGGGAACTACTAAAAATATAATTGGAGCATAAGCCAAAAGATTTCAAACTCAACGTACAAATGTACCATTTACATATACTAACACTAACACTACAAACTATGCAACTTACTTTACTTTTGCGGTGAAGAGAGATGCCATCTTTTTGATGGCTAAAGGAATTTTCAGAAACTAAGAAATATTTTCTGTCTTGGTATGCATGTAAGAAAGAAGAATATTTTGAAGAATAAATATAATTAAGACGTTGACTTTGAAAGCAGGACCTTTTCACTATTAGTGACTTAGCTTCTATCTAATGACAAGCAGCTATCGTTTCTACATAATCATAAATTTAATTCCAAATCAATCCTCTTCAAAGGTGGCAACCGTCGGTCTACGCATATTTTCTAAATCTCTCGGCAATTACGCCGGCATCCGCGCACCGGCAAAGTCGGTTTGTGTTTTTAGATTTCGAAACTATTTCAAAAACAAATGAGCAAGATGTTCCTTAGCTCATTTCGAAGGTAGCATTTCGATCAGTCAGATAAAAGCAAGTGCGACGCCAATTAGAAAATACAAATTAAATTAAATAATTAATTTTACTTTAAAAAAGAAAGAAATGCAAAATTTTAGCGAAAATGTTGAAGTGTCCAATAATGAGAAACTGGGAAGGTAAAATTAATAAAACAAAATGGTTGCCTGTAAACATAACGAAATTCCATTTTACCAGACACTTAATTGCAGCAATGGACATAGCCCCCGGCGAAATGATATTGGAAGAGAAACCCTTATTGATAACGCCTCACTGGGATTGCGATCAAATGAAGTGCAGCCAATGTTTCGAGCAGTCTTTTGTGATGTGCAAGTAGGTGAATGAAACATTTGACTTCTAATAACTTCAATGATATCTTCCCCCTCCTGCTCAGAAAATGCCAAGTATTCCCCCTCTGCTGTGACTGCTCGACGCACGACCCTTTCGAGTGTGAGTTCTTTTCCACAATTGGCAGTACGATTTCGAAAAATCTTCTTGTAAAAAATTATGCAATTTTTGCCACACTAAAACTGTTGCTGCTCATGGAGAACCCCGAAACGTCCAACAATTGTGATGCAATATTTACGAAGAACTTCAAATTGAACGATTATCGCAATTCGGATGTGTGGCAAGAGCACGAGACAACTGTCGTCGCTCCGCTGCTCTCGTCCGGCATAGTGAACTCTCTCAAAAGGGTCAAGGTGGATGCGGATGTGTTGCATCAAATGTGCATACTCATCGATGCCAATTCGTTTGAGGTAACGAGCAAAGATTGTTCTGGCGGTGAATCGCTGAAGGGAGTGTATGTGTTTGGCGCCAAAATTCCCCATCATTGCTGCCCGAATACGGTGATCGCGTTGGACGATCAATTTAATATGAAAATCTATGCGGCTGTGGCGATTAAGAGAGGTCAAGTGATCTACAATTCATATTCGAATCCTTTGATGGTAAGTTGGCGAAGTGGGGAGAAACATTATATAAAAAAACCCTTTTCAATGTCCTTTCCTTGCAGGGCACCAGCCAGCGTCAGCACCAACTACGCATGACCAAGAATATCGAGTGCACATGCTCGCGCTGCCTAGATCCCACTGAAATGGGCACTCACATGAGTTCCATGAAATGCAAGCAATGTCCTGATGGCTACTCTGTGTGCGAGTTGGGCAAAAAAGGCAACTGGGTGTGCCAGAAATGCAATACACTCATCGATGCCTTGGAAGTGCATAGACTACTAGCCGAGGTGGGCGAGGAAATGTGCAATGCCCAAGGCGATTTGCATACCTATGAAAATCTATTGGCCAAATATTCGCCTCACTTTCATGGCAACCATTTTCTCCTCATTGATATGAAACAAAATATTGCCACCATTCTGAGTGCCATTCTAATGAATCCAATGTGTGGTGCACCGAACAAAACGATACTCGAACGGAAGGTACAATTGTGCGAGGAGATACTCCCGGTGGTGCGTGCTGTCCTTCCCGGTATCTCAAAGTTGTATGCTATTGCCTTGTATGAGTATTTGATGCCATTTTTGGAACTATCCGAATTGGAGTTTAAGGACAAGGACATTACAAAGGAGTCTTATTATGTATGAATTGTCAATTGAAATATTTACAGGAACAAATTTATAAAATCTTGTTCCTTTTTAGAAAAAATTACAAATGGCTCACGAAATAGCTTTGGATGCTGCAGAAATGTTATCATTCGAGCCGCCAAACTCACCCGAAGGACATTTAGCTCAACGCATCGAGAGACAGAAGAAAATAATTGAAGAGAATATTCAGAAATTTACTGTAAAATAGAAATTGTAAAATATGAGAAATATTAAGTGAAAAATAAATTATTTTTTTGGTTTTAAAATGGAAAAAAGTTTTTAAATTTAAAATTAGTTTATAACCTGAAAAAAAATATTTGAAATTTTAAACAAAAAATTAATACGTGGACAGATTCAAAAGTCGGATAAAATCCCAATAATAAAGAAACAACCATCTATTACTAAAGGACCACTGCTAGTTTTGCTGTGGCATTCAGTGAAAGTATGCGAACTGGTTCATTGTGTACTAACAAAAATGGAAAAAGTTAATTTTGGATTAAGAAAAACTTTGTTTATTAGGAAAACCAAATTGAAGATGAAAAAATATTTTGGGGACTCTGCGGCCACAATCAAGATGTTTTATAATGATTTTCATTGGGGTTCTACAAGCACAGACAAGCCATTGAAAAATCCACGAAATGGTTATAAATTATCGCAGATTGCAGATATCGTAAACGGCAAGTTCGCGATGAAAGCTCAAAAAATTCTGAGTAAGATATGTTATTAGAATTTTTCGATATTTTGACGTTTTGTACTTCCACAACGCGGTTAAAGTTGGGAAAATTGTGCAACATTTGAGTACATCGAAAAAAAATTAATGAAATAAAAATGTGAGGAAAAATCCAAAATTATTGGTTTCAAGCGGGCGGCAAAAAATTTCAAATTCAATTCCAACGTAAATAAGCCTTCAAATTATGCAATTTAGTGGAAAATTGGCCAATAAAAAATTAAATTTCATCAGATGCAATTCTAAACATTACCATCATGGTCAGTGTCACCATTAACCACTCTTGACCATTTTTGACCACTTAAAATGCATCGTCCAATATACATTTCCACATCCCAAAGTAAGGAAACATTGTGTTTGACCACGAATTCCGTCCATTATTTGCTATATTTGACCATAGATTTTACAAACGTTGTGTCAAAGTGAAAATACCAGAATAGTGTGTGGGGGTATAATAAACTTTAATCTCTGTTTTAAATATCACCCCTGAACAGGGTGTCACTCGGAGTGGACCGCGCTGCTTTAGGAAAGCTACTAAAGCCAAGGGCCGTTGTCTCAATGTCTGGTTAGCATTTTAATCAGGATTTTTACAGTCGCCTACCCTATAAATGTGTTGGTTAAAGAGATTATTATGCTTGTAACCGGATTTTGAGAAATCAATCCTAGGAAACCACTGCTTCAAATATAAAATTTTACAAAATTTGCTTAAAAATATTTTTTTTTTTAATTTATTGTTAACTAATTTACTCAAATTGCTCTAGCTTAATTTCTTCATTATATTTCAACACAATTCACTTCTCTTGCATGAGATTTTTGTAGCACTCAAAAAATATATCGAACATCTAAAAATTCAAATCAATTAATTGCATTCATTGATTTACTTCCATTCAATTCATAAAATCATTTCCATTCAATTCAATCAAACTATTTCTGTGAGTAAACAGAAAAAAAATATCGCATGCTATAAAATTTTTACTTCAATTTGCTGCATTAATTCCCTTTCTGTCTATCAACGACAAATCTTCAAACCGACACAACACAACACAACACGACACAAAATAAATTAAAATAAAATATAGAAAATAGTGAATGTGTAAAGAAAATTTGCAATAGATCTCGTAAGTGGATGCTGCGATGCATTAAAGTACATTGTACTTGTTCGCATGCATTTGTACTATAGACACAATTCAGACCAAAATAATACAAAGCATTTCAAAATAGACAAAACGACAATAGTCCACACGAACGGCTAATAAAGGGAAGGGTGTGCGATTGGTCGGTTTTATGGAAATCATTGAAATGCTATAGAATTCGGTAAAATTTTTACAATGCTTTGAAATAGTTTAAATGACTGTAGATCAAGCTTAGGGTTAAAGGGTTAAATTGGTACATAAAAAGTCTCAATAAGGGGGTCTTAGAGTAGAAGAGGAAATATGACTTGGAAAAGGACCATACAGAAGAAGGTTTTACTTGGAAGAAGGAGTTTTAAGTAGTATAAAGTCAAAACGATAATGGAAACTTTACACGTTGAATTAAGTTTTATCTACACTAGAAGTCAAAATTATCAATCGTTGAGCCTTATGATCGATTGTGGCTTAAAGTATTATTCTTAATGCTCTTTAATTGAACTTTTAATGAGAACAATGGATCGCTGGATTGGATTAATTCGGTGCATCCAATTTTCTATTTATTTGTAAGTTTTTCCATAAACCAAATGATTACCAAATCGTTCCTATGCCACTGTAGGGTACATAGGCTAGACTATCTACGATCTAAATCACTGGGCAGAAAATTTTTTAAAACACTTTAAAAGCAATTTGAATAGTTCTTCGGCGCTTGTCACATGCGTGTTAGTATCGCACGCTCTTACAAGTGTAAAATTGACATTGCAAATTTGCTAAATAAATTAAACAACATTTCGGCTCAAATGTGATTGATGTGAAAACTCTATTTGGAAGAATATAGACGTGTTATGTAAAAAAAAATAACTTCTTTGTGGTAAAAATAAATGAAATAAAATTTTTAAAATGGATGACTTTGACAAGAAGTGCAGAATCGAAAAGAACGATGAGCTCGGCAGGTATTTGTGGATTTGCATCAAGATAAAATATAATTTCAACAGAATTTTTGATATTTTTATACTAGTAGTTGTTGTTGTTAATATTACAGATATGTGGTGGCTGCTGTGAATATTAAGGCAGGTGAAACTATTTTCTTTGAACGCCCTGTACTAATTATACCCATTGCGGGCGAGAAACGTTGTGCGAATTGCTTGAAATTGACAAATGGTTTTTGCAGGTAATTTGAGACTAAACAGTGAACTAAACAATGAAGACCCAATGGACACAATTTACGATAACTCATCTATTCAATTTTTTCCAGCACCTGTCAAATCTTTCCACTCTGTGAGAATTGCACTCAACACAAAGATTACGATTGCAAGCTGTTCGCTGATATGAAAGACTTGCGTTTAGCTGATCTACAAAAAAACAACGAAGTGTATGGACCACTGAAGTGTCTGCTGCTCAAAGAAAATCCGGAAACAACAAAGTACTACGATCAGCTAATAGAACAGGAAGCTCACTTGGAAGAGCGACGCAATACGGATATATGGAAATTGAACAGCGAAAGGGTCGTAAAGCCCATACTGAACTCGGGTTTGAAGGAACACTTTAGCAACCCGGAGGCAATCAATGAAGAATTATTGCAACAATTTTGTGCTGTAGTGGATGTGAACTGTTTCGAAATACGTGCACCCGAGGAGTCAGCAATGCGTGGCATTTACGTGAGAGGTGCACTCTTGGCTCACAATTGTGTGTCCAATACGGCAATTGCCATTGACGAGCAATACCAGATGAAAGTCTATGCCAATCGAGATATAGATGAGGGCGAAATGGTGTACAATTGCTATACGAATGTTTTGTTGGTAGGTACAAAAAAGTAGAGGGCAAATTCATATAATTACCTTCACTTTTACAGGGCACAGATGAACGCCGTCAAGCGCTCAAGTTGGGCAAATACTTCCATTGTACCTGTGAGCGTTGTGAGGATCCCACTGAATTGGGTTCACACCTGAGCAGTTTTATATGTGCTCCGTGCGCTGGCAGCAATCGAGATGGTTTCGTGGTCAAGAAACAAAACAAATGGCAATGCCTGACCTGTGAGCATACACTGAAAACGGATTATGTTGAGAAGATTCTGGAGCGTGCCAAAGAGGAGATGTTCCATGCCAAAGATGATATTTATCACTATGAACTACTGATGGCCAAATTGAGTAGAATTCTACATCGCAATCACTATTTGATGGTGGACTTGAAGCAGAATATTGCGGCCATTTTACGTTCGATTATTATGAATCTGGCCCATCGGCCGGGCAGGAAAGTATACGAACGTAAAGTGCGTTTGTGTCAGGAGATTTTGATGGTTCTGCATATTGTCCAGCCGGGCATATCACGGTTGAAGGGTATAGCTCTATACGAGCTGAGCAATTCTTGGGGGGAATTGAGTCGTTTGCGGTTTGGCGAAAATGAAGTCACTGAAGGGGAGTTGTTGGTAAGTTGAACAGATTGGCGGAATAAACATTCTTATCGTTTACGTACAAATTTTCCAGAGTCTCTTGCAAAAGTGCGAGGCTATGATGCGGGAAGCTATACGCATGCTGCTCTACGAACCGGTTGAAACACCCGAGGGCAAACTGACCAAGAACATGTTGAAGGAACTGAAGGATCTGCAAAATGACATGAAGCAGTTGGAACAGAAGACGGCAGAAGAGAAGCAAGAGTAAATCTAAAAAAAGTTCACAATTCGAACAAAAATTAAAATTTAATTATAAATATTACAACATTAAAATGAAATTTAAAAACCTAAGTAAATATCATAAATGCATTAAAATCTTTTCAAATAATGTTATTAAATCTAAAGTAGCTGCAAAGCGATTCTTACATCCCTCGCCCACGCAATCCACACACACATCGAGTAAGGCCTCCAAGTATGGATAGTTTCGTTTAATCCTCTTTGGTATTGGATACAGAAAGCCCTGCGTACGATCCTTCTTGAGATTCTCACGCAGAAATTGACAGGCCGCAAAGAGATTCAAGTCACTCAAATGATACGCACATATATCCTCCGGTGAATAGGCAAAGCAATCGTCACACTCGATATACTCGTGTTTGTGAATCTCGCCGCCCTTCAGAGTGTTGGCCGCCACCGCTGACACATACTTGCCATCCACTATGAAGACCGTATCCAAATCCACAAAGTACAACCGTTTGAGTGTTTCATTGTAGACAATATTGTCCGCATTCAAATCCGTTATGTACATACGAAAACCCGCAAAGCCACGTGTGAATTTCAAGGCGCCCTCCAAGAGTTGCTTGGCAATGTCCAGTTTAACCTTAAACTCGGCCTCGTAAAAGTGCATCAGCGAATTGCCCACATGTTCTTGGAATATTGTAAAACCGCAGGAATCGTAAGTTTTCGGCACGGGGAATCCTTCCCTGTGCAGATAGGGCAAAAGTAGAGGCTGCGCATTGACTAGCATATACACCCATAGTGTTAGCTCGTTATTGCCATTGTCTGTGTTGATCGATTGCATCATGAAGAATGCCACAAAACGCTGTATGGACGTCGACGGGCAATACTGCAAGCCATCCAAACGTTCTTCGCCCACGAACACTCGCACCAGATACAGCAAATCGAAGTTCTTATCGAGTGTATTGAGTTGATTCCGAGAGGCCAAATATTTGCCTATAATTTTGGTAGGATCATTTTGAAATCGCACCAAATGCGTTTCGCGTTTGGAACTTTTCGGTAGTAAATTGATGAAATTAATTAGTGCTGACTCATTATCGATTGAGTATTCCAATTTCTCAAAGGTTCTAGCGCAGTTGTTCACTTGAGTCTTAAAACATCTGGGACAAAATTTCAGATCGTACGCAAAGTGATCCTGATACACGGTAAACTTATATTGAATTTCCAAATTTAATACGGTCACGAGCAGGAGAATGAATTTGTTATGCGAGAATTTGCGTTGTTTGGAATGTAAAACCATAACTGAAAAGAAAAAAAAAAGGAATTCAAAAAAGATTAAATTAAAAATTAAAAAATATCTTTATTGCCTAAGGGATTGTAATGTGAGCCATTCAGTTGTCAAATCGATTAACTCCACTTTTCTGAATGCCCATGATATTGGATATTTGATATTGGTTTTTATCCTTATTATTTTGGCAAGTGAATCGGAATATATACTTTTAAGCGTTAGTTTAACATACTAATATCAAAAATTCTAAAAAGTGAAGTTACCCGATTTCACAACGAAGCGGCTCATGTAAGGGAAATGAGGATCGGTGCGACGACTAGATTGGGACAGAACTCGTTTTCTATGTTTCATAATATAAAATAACTTAAGAATAACATTAAAATATTCAGTAGAACTTAAAATTAAACAAAATCACATTCAAAATTGCTGATAAAGATTCTCTATAACCTACTGTCATATCATGAAACATAGACAACTTAACACACCTCATTTTTGAAGAAATAAGCCCGAAACACATTCAGGTGGAACGCCGATTTTCGTAATATATTTGTAGACGCTGTGCAGTGCTAAGTCTTTCAATGATGAAATGTCAATCAATACTAAACAGTTTGATGACAGTTTGGCGTGACTCACGCGTCATCTCTCATAATATACCTACTGGAAAGAGTTGCTCTTATTAGATTAGATACTAGCTACTAGTTACTCTGAACCAAGAGGTCTATCTGAATTGGTGAAGAGGTTTTTGGTTTATGAATTGATTAAGGGAATGTCGTCAAGGTTGGGATGAGTTTCGTTTTTGGTGTGTAACTTTGGAACGATTGCTGTCAACTTCTATAGACCGATTTGAAGCTACAGTCATTGGATTTTCAGATATCTTTACAATAAACATTGTAGTCTCTACAAACAAAAAGTGTGCCAACTTACGCGGTAATCCCTTACCAAAATGTTGATAACACAAATAAAATTTATTTTTATTCCTAGCATGAAATAGTCAATTCCGTCAATTCATTCAAAGAATCTGATTGAGTCAAAAGCAAGTAAATGCTTGGCAGAAGGAGAATGCAAAAAACGTTTTTTCTCAAGCCCTTCAATTTAATAAAATATAAAAGCAGAGGCTTAAACCAAATAGCTTTTAGATAAGAAATGCGTTTTAAAATAGTATCGTAAAGAAATTTAAAACTAAATAAATTATGGTATCATAAACCAAAAGATCCATTTCAATATAAATGTTCCACCATTCACAGCGGTTTAAAACGAAATCATTTAGAATTGATCAACAAAAAATATAAAGGAACAGAAACATAAACTCCACAACGAAGAAGGAGAATAACCATAAAAAGACTCAACTCTCTAATAAACGATGAAGCTGTAGATTGAAATATTTGCTTGTTGAGGCAATTTTTACAGAGGATGCTGCTCCTGAAGATGTTCTTCGTTCCTTTGGTTTTCATACTTGAACTGGTAGTAGGAATAATAATGAAGATGAGGATGAGCAGAATCAAAAACAAAACAAAAAAAAAAGCGCAAAGTTGCTTTGGTCTCTTCTGAAGTATTTTAAGGTTCAAGGCTATTCTTTTAAACGCCTTGCGCCTCCAAAGGTAGTACAAAATGTGCAACGTAAATAATAATGTGAGTATTTTTAGCTCAGCGTGAGCTTGCCTTATTATGATGATGTACAACTTTGGCAAGAGTTTCTAGTTTGATTGTGATAATAACTTAAGTACTTCTGATAACTAATGAATTATACAAGTGTGTTTAAATTATATAAAAACAAATGTACTTATATATTTTGTGACGTATAATGTGTGTTTATTTTGAATGAACTTTATTTGGAAAGACTTGAGAAGAAACGCTTGAAGGAGTTGTGTTTGTCTTATCACCCAGTGACTTGATAAAGGTACAAAAAAATAAGTTTAAAATAAACTTGAAGTTGGGTAGGACCTTATCATTCTTGGTTCATGCAGCTTGAATTAGCAAGCGTGTACTTTTGTTAGACTCCTTTTCAAACACTTTTCTGGTTCAAAGAATATTTCACTGTATGTAAAGAAATCCTAAACAAAAATAACCAACCACTACTTTTTCATCTTAACCTTACTCTTTTTCTTGTTTACCTGTTGCTATTGTTGTTAATACTTTCAATTTATTATTGGCAAGTCGTTTGAAAGAGCTGCGCAAATAAATCGAATTGCAAATTCTCTTGTTCCTTAGATGAATTCAGTTTGATCAAACAAACAGTCACCAGAAATAAAAGCCAAATTCAATCAATTAAGCAAAACAAATAATATAATAAAAACCACATAGAACAATAAAAGGAAACAACACGGGCGGCTAAAGTATAACAAAAAAAAACTGATGTCTCCTCCAGCTGCATTGAAAGCTATACAAAATGACAACAAAATATATTTACAAAACCGTTTTTCGACCAGTTCTATACATGATAGTATAGCGAGAGCGACCGGTTAAAGAACACAAAAGTTCTAGAGCGAGAAACTAGAATGACTTGAGTCTTTAACACAATATTTGTTTGCACTAAAAGCCTTTTGGCTTATAGGGAATTTAAAACAAGACATTATTTAGTATTACAGAAAATCTCTCTAAAAATATTTCTCAAATTGTATTCTCTTTCAATTTACATTCTCTCGGAAATTTTCAATATAATCTTTTTGGTATAAACGCCTCAGAATTTTGCAAATTGGCAGCAGTTGACAGTTGGTTGTCTTGGCAAACGGTACCTAATTTCCAATATCTTCCGAGCAAGTGATCAGAACAAATCGGTTTATAAGTGAAAATAATTTAGCAAAAACAAAACTAACAAGAAAAAAACGAGCGGGTTTTTGATCAGCTGCTAGTGGCGCGACAAAACAAAAATATCGGTCAAGTTCAATTTTACAATAACGCTTATATAAAAAATAATAACACACAAAAATAATTCAATAATTGCGTATAATTCAGTAAACTAAGAAAATTAAATTTAAAAATTGAATTTTTGCCAAAAATTAAAAGTTTTTTTGTCATGAAAGTGAGTGTTTTTTTTTTATTTGTTTGTCCCAATTTTACTAATACTAAAATGACGTCGCCTTTAAAGTGCTGAAAAAAAACATTCTTCACAAACTTGACGCTGTAAAATAAAAAAAGCTTTTTTAAAAAAAAAACAAAAAAAAAAGGAATATTCTAATTGTCAATTAGTTACGAACAAATTACATGCAAAATAAATAAACAATAAAGAAAGAAAACAAAATACCGAAGGAAAAAAAACTATTTTATATTTTTGCATTTGCTCCGGTCTGGCAAAAATACTCGTTTGTCAGTTTTTACTGCGGAATTAAAATAGTTTCAGTTGAAAGGTAAGAATTTGAATTTGAAAAAAAAAACTTGTAACATCTCTCCACCTTTAATACCCATACTGGATATTAATAAGAAAATAATTTACGATCTCTCACTTAATCACCGCTCAAAAATTGTTCAATTCAATCCTTCAACTAAGCAATGATGTGTGATCTCAGTCATTTCATAGAACTTAGAAATGTTTTGCTTTTTACGTGCACATGAAGAATTTTTTTTTGCAAATCTTTTAAACCAGTTTATTTTCTGTTTTGCTGTATTTTTTTTTAGAAGCCCCTACCTCCAAGCCGGCAAATGATGACAAAACGCTTTTTATTGATAAACAACACACGACAACGACGCTTTGCGCGTAAACTAATATTTTAGAGCAAAGTGGAAATAAAAACATTGTGGCTAGGCTTAAGTCGTATTTAAGTTAAGGTGGCCAGATCAAAAAGTAGATACATTTTAAAAAAATAGAAATGCACCTTGTTTTTTAGTAAATATTTATAAACAAATTGAATTGCTTTGTGGCTAAATTTAAAAAAAATAGTTCACACATTTTTCCTTAACAAAAACATGTAATTTTTATGGTTGAACAAAAAATGAAATAAATAAAAAAAAACTTTATTTCTTTTAAAAAAAAAAAAATTTTTTCTTATAAAAAAAATTTGTGTACAAATTTTATATTAAAAAAAATTTATTTTTTTTTTTTTTTCTTTTTTAATTACATTTTTGTTAAATGTTTCTAAAATTAGAAATTTTTTAAAATTTACAAATTTTATTTTTATTTTTAAAGAAATTTTTTATATTTAATTTTTTACAAAAAATAGTTTTGAAACAATAGTATAGAGTAAACTATCTTCGGCACAGCCAAATCCATTTAAAAATAGATTTGTAATATTTGTAAAATTCGGCTGATTCTCAAACTTGATCTCAGTTTTTAGAAGAAAAACGTGTATCCAAAGTTTCAAGTCGATATCTGCAAAACTGCAACCGATATCGTGCGGACAGACGGACAAACATTAATCGGTTGAGTTTTCGATGTTGATTAAGAACATGTATAATTTTTCATCGCACACGCCTCCTTGAGGGCGTTACAAACGTTGCGTTAACAAAACCCTTCCATAGTAGTGTGTGGCGGTTAAATATAACAAATGTTCGTAATTTTTTAGACTTTTTTTTATTAGATTTGTGTGTTATACAAAATATTTTTTACCACCGCTTGAGATACTCGCGGAAGAAACCTGCATCGAAGTATCTAAAAAACAATCATGCTCTTTTTTTTATAAGGCCACAGCTTTTGACAGCTCTCCCTACTGATACCACCCGTTTATTGCATCATGACAATCCATCAAAAAACATTTTTGATATTTATGATTTTTCAGAGCGCCCTATACATTAAAATAATTGTTTTCTCGTTACAAACTATCAATGTCCAAAGTTTTATACTTGTTATGTATCTATCACTTTATTTTTGTATTACAAAACAATCACACAAGCCACACTAGAAAATCGAGTGGCCAGCCTAACAGTCGCCATTGAACACCTTCAAGTGTTTGCATAAACTATTTCACCAAGTTCAAGTGAAGTTACAGGTTGTATTAATTACATTAGAAAACAACAAGTATAGATTTTACAGCACTCACGGATAAGGGCTCCATACTAGATTTATGACATGAAAACATATGAAAAAGCTATAAATTCATTAACGACTTAGGTAGTAGGTTTTACGAGCGGATCTTACCGAATTTGATTATTCAAAAATTATAAGAAAAAAATTATGCATGACAATTCAAATACAATATTTCTTTTTACATATTCCGAAGGTCGACTGTGAGCATATGCAATTACTAAACAGTTTTTTTTTGTTAGAATGGAAGAATATATCAAGAATTGATATTTAGTAGACAATTGGAATCTATAAACAATTGAAAGCGCGCAAAAATGTGATTACTCGTGTGACCATGGATTTGTTTTGATTTACTAATTTGCGAGTTGTACATTTGCTGGTGGAGAAATTTTACCACTTTGTAGATGCTTCTGCGAGAGTTGGTAACATTTTTTGGAGGCTTGTCTTTAACTGGATATGCTTTTGTATAAATATTTATTTATGTATTCCAAATGATTCACTCTCCAATTAAATATGCAAACAAATTAGAAATTTTCGATTTAGAATAAATTTAAATTTATAATGAAATTGCGACTCTGATTTAAGTGGGGTTTTCGCTTTATCGACGCAAGAAAGTTTTTTCTACACATAAAAACGCGAACGTTAAAGATTCAGAAATGGAACAATTTTAATTTAAAAAATTTCTCTGTTGGAATATTTTTAAAAATTATTTTTCTCTAATATCCTCACAGATGGCCACACTTGCATCATCATCTCATCTGAAATTTGCGCTCAAACCCAGTGAATTGGTCAGCCATTTGGCGGACCAAAGAAATGCATCCACTCTCCTCAGTCGACGTTACGAACAATTGCTGCGTTCTGAGAAGCATTTCGACTGCGTTTTCCACATTGAGCGAACAAATGTGAAATGCCACAAGCTGGTATTGTCCGCTGCGAGTCCGGTCTTTGAGGCCATGTTTTTCGGACCCATACGCGAAGAACAACAAGACATTGAAATACTCGACATTAGTCCGGACATTTTCAAAGTGCTCATCGATTACATATACACGGGCTCCGTGGATTTCGATCATTTAATATTGGAGCAGACCGTGGAGTTGTACTACAGCGCTGAAAAGTATTTACTCAGTGAGCTGATCGACGATTGTCTGTTGGCCATAGCACGCAAATTGCGTTTCTCGAATATACTGCCCGCCTTGGAGTTGAGCATCTGCATGGATTTGAGCGGCTTGCTGGAAGTGTGCATGTCGTTTTTCACACGCTGCTGCTTGAGTGATCCGCAATATATGTCCTATCTGAAGTCACACTATCAGCACGTCTCGAAGGAGTGCATCAAATCGATTATAGCGGTGAATAAGGATTTGCACCAGCAACTGTTGTGGTTCGTGGATGAATGGTGCCAGCAGGAGTGCAAAGAATTGGGTCTACAGAAGAGCGACTGTGCTCTTATCATTGACGATTTGCAGTTGAAGGAGAATGGCTTGCTGGCGAACGGCAGTGATCAATTGAGTTTATTGAAACTGCCTCAAGTACCACGGCAGTGTAGCGCAATTGAGCGCAGCTATTACAAGGCATCGCGTCCGTTCACCGTGGACTATGATGCTTGTGAATGGAAAATGGTGGTGAAATGTAATCGTTTCATAACGCTGCTCGGCTTGGTCATGCACAGCAGACTCACGCCCAATGTGGCCATGTGCAATGCGGCCCACCTAACACGCGCTTTGAGCTTTCCCAGTGAATACAATGAAAGTTTTCGCATCGAAATTAGTGCTCGCTCAAATCAAGCGCCAGTGCGTGCGGTTGTGGCTGCCCATAGCGATGGTGAGGACGAGAGTGATCAGGAGGCAGTTATGGATCAGGATGATCAGGAGGCTTCATCGATCATATGGCAGCACTCTATAGCAAAGCAGCCTACAAAGTACAATTGTGATTTGAATATACGCTGGGATGAGGGTGTCATTCTTTCGCCCGATGTCGACTATCAGATTAAACTCATTTGGCAGTCGGACGCCTTTGGTTCGGAGTATCCTTGCAGCTTGTTGTCGAATGTGGTGGATGGCATACAGTTTAGGGATTTCGATGCCCATTACGGAAGCCTAATTAAGGGTCTACGCTTTATAAATTTAGTCTAAATCGAGATTTTACTTAAAATTATATTATTTCATTATTTTCCATAATTTCATTTATTAATTTTAATTTAATTTTATCAACAACATTTTATAATAATACGTACTCTTATTGAAAGTTATTCCAACTCATGTCAGAGGTCAATAAACTGAGATTTCACGTTAAAAATTTCTTGTTCTTCACTTCGTCTGTACGAGAATTTTTATCAGGTTTGCCTTTTTATGTGATATCTTATTTGAACAAACGTTTGCTCAGACGAAGAAACTCGTTTCTTTTTTGGGCATTCTTTTAATAAGGTTTGTGTTTGAAGTCACTGCTAGGCGCTTTCTAATTTAATAATTGATGGGGCAGAGGTTCTTTTGAAACGAAGATGAATTGAGCAGACTTTGGCATTTTTTAAGATTTGCCTAATTTAGCATAAAATGATAAACCCAATTTATGGAAAGTTCCGAATCAAAACCTCCGCGGCACATAGCAACCGAAATATACGTATTTTTGTATACAGTCAGTGTTATAACACTGACTACAGTTAAATAGACAATGGCGCACATTCATAAGCAAATTTTGTTACTAATAAAACTTAGTTCCACTATAGTAGCTGTAAATTCAGTGTATTTACTATCAACGAAGTAGTAAGGGTATTCATTTAAAGTGGGAAACCCCTCGAAAACGTGCAGTTGCTTAAAAGAACTGTCAAATTTCATATATTTCGACTGCTCATCTGCACAACTGAATCGTTTCCGAGGGGTTTCCCACTTTAAATGAATCCCCCTAGTGTACTAAAGTTAAGTTTATAAGCTATGAATATGGGACAATGATTTTATTAAAGGTACCTTTAAGGATGAATGGATATTATTAAGTTTATCCTCGGACAAGGAATTTCAAAAACTTTAATGATTTTAATGATAAGATTCTAAATAAATCTCCTATAGGAGACTACGCTATGATAATCCAGTTTACCTTGTTTAAAATAAAAAGTTATGTTTTTCATAATTGTAAGAGCCTATTTACACAGTCATTCCCATGACGCATGGGCATGCCGTTTTTAGAATTTACACTGACATGGGCATGACGAAATTTGACAGTTTTTATATGAAAATGAAAATAAACGATGCATGGAGTTGCCACCTTTTACGTTTTTTGTATGGATTTTCGGTGCAAAACGTTCTATCCCGTTTTCACTACCGCAGTTCTTATTAGCTCTTTGTCAGATTTTTCGTCATGGAACTGATAGTGTAAATAGGCTCTAAAGAATAAAAAAAACTATTTGCATTTGGAAAAAATATTTTACAAAAAATTTTTATAATTATGAAAAAAATCTTTTTTTTTAAATTATTTTGTCAAAAGGATTTTTTTGTTAAAAAATTTAAAAATTATTTTTGCAAAAAAATCTGATTGCCAATTTTTTTTTTTTTTGGGGATTTTTGAGGTCAGTGATGTCGATTCCAAGAAATCAAGAAACAGACCCCGGATTCGTGATCACCAACCCCGATTTACCCTGAAGCCACTGTCCCAGAATTATTTTGGCTGTCGAACAGTGTTATAGTCTTAACTTCATATAGGAAAATATTTCATATGAGTAGACCTACTGGAAATCCGATTTTTAAATTATTTTTTTATCTTATTGGTTTCTAAGCTTAAGTAGCTTTTAAACGAACCGCTAAGAATTCAAGCCGGTTGAAAAATTCTGGAACCATAATTACTGAACGAGCTGGCATTTTGAGAATTTTCCCAAAAAATCTATAAGAAATGCTACGTTTGGTTATTGGAGTATCAAAACATTAAAATTTTGCAGGGTAAGTTAATTAATGAATGAATGCAAAAAAGACGACATACGATTTCAACGCATAATGGCCGAATAATTTTGTTTCCCAGTGTATGCACTAGCAAATTTTTAATATCGCAATTGACTTGAAATGTATGTTCGTTCTTCGACTCATGGAAGCTCAACATATATTCTAATGGAATTAATGAAATTACAAAATGTTAATACTTACCAAATAATTTAATTTGAATAAAAATACACAACACAAAAACTACCGAAGCTGCCGAAGAAAATGTAAAAATTGTAATTCTCATTCACAATAGAAAAGTCAGAAAATCACATAAACAAAAAACATATGATTGTTGAGTATACCAAAAGCAAAACGAAAAACAAAATATGCGAAAAAGTACATAAGGAATGAAGAGAAAAATCCACATTCACAATTGGAAGCGGGTAAAAATTAAAGGGTACTTTAATGTACTTTGTAATTGACTGAGTTCACAGAACAAAGGGTTTAATTTATTTATAACCGAAAATTGTAATGGCACAACAATCATGTGTTAATTTATGTTTAAAAATCTAAAGCTACGGTCACGTTAGGTAAATATTTGCCCAAATACACTCAAATATTTTTAAAATCACCTGAAATCGTATGTGACTGAACCAGTATTTTATTTTACTGAGTGTATTTTCCCAGTATTTGGGCAAATATTTGCCTAATCTGACCTTAGCTTGATAAACATTTTTTCCGATATTTCGTTCCCCCCTTCTTGGAAAACTTGGAAAACTTCAGTACATTTGGCAACATTCTTTCTTAGTACACTCTGCTTTTAGTCTCTTGTTGTATTCTCTGTGGAAATCTCATCACTTCTTCTATACTCTTGTCTTAAATTTGATTTTCTTATTGGAAAAATTCAATATTTACCAATTTAGTCAGTTTAAAAATTTCAAATTCGTTGAAAATTATATATTTGCCGACCAGCAGCCAAGTGAAGCAAATAATTAGTCGCAAAAATGAATATCAATTTGCCACATTTCAATGTGAAAAATTTGGTGAAAGAAGCAGGAAGTACCCTATCAAGGGTCGTGCAGGTAAGGGGGAGTAAGGGGGGTTGAGGTGCTGTGAACTGTGGGTGGTGGGATAGAGCTCCTGATGGTTATGTCAACATCATTCATCATTTATATACCACATTTATTTTTATTTTCATAATATTAGATGACAGAGGAAAGACTCGGCACTATCGAACGCACCGAATACGATGGAGAATTTCAAAATCTGGCCGAAGTGGCCGATGTTACCAAAACATGGACCGAGAAAATTGTACGCGATACCGAAACCGTACTCATACCCAATCCACAGAATCGCGTTGAAGATTTCATTTTCGATAAAATCGAAAAGACCAAACCTCAACGCTTGAGTAATTTGGAACATTTGGCATTGGATATGATTGAGGCGGGTGGGGACTTTGGCCAGGATTTGCCCTATGGTCAGGCCTTGATTAAGGTGGGCCAGGCCGAACAGAAGCTGGGCCAATGCGAACGCGATTTTATTGCCTCGTCCGGTATTTGTTTCACACAGCCCTTGAGGAAGTTTCTTGAGGGTGAAATGAAGACCATCACAAAGGAGCGGGGCATTTTGGATTCAAAGAGGTGAGAAATGATTTCAAAACATTTTTTTCATACAAAAAAATAATTTTTGTAAATTTTTATTAGACTTGATTTGGATGCTTGCAAGGGTCGCGTCAAGAAGGCTAGGAATATGCTGGGACAACAGACGGTAAGTAATAGTTTCTTTTTTATAATTTACTCTTTTTATCGTTTACATTAAACGATTTCAAGATCAAACAATAACCAAAAATTGGCAATCAATAATTCATCTCAGTAGTTCTTCTTAGTATTTCTTAACACACATTAAATTATTATTTTGAAATAATTGCTTATTTTTGTAATTTATTTAATGCCGCTTTAAAAAATGTTAACTTTCTACTGGAAATTTATAGAAAGATGGTGCTTCGCCCTCGCCCGAAGCCATCTTGGAGCAGGTATTTTCAAAATTAACAAAAACTTTTTCAAATAACTACTTATTAGTCATAGACGGGCAGGTTCCAGAATCCGAGTGAAAGTGAAATTAAAATAAAAAGGAATTTGAAAACGGTTTTCTACAAACCAAGTGTTCATTGTTTCACTTTAAAATTAACTTTCAATCAAACTGCACTCACACAACCAATTATTAAAAAAAAAATTTTAAATATTAAAAGTATCTTAGGATATTCTCAACTTGTTATATTTCGTGTCATAATTTATGACAGACCCATTTTTAAGGGTTTTCTTACAGTTTCCCCATTGAGTGAAATTAACACGAAAATAGTCAAATGTAAAACACAAAATAGTGAAACTGAAGTGATTTCACTTTCACTCGGAAAGTGAATTTTGGAACCTACATAAAAATCTCTTAAGAGCAATTTTATATATACAAAAAATAATAATTTCGATTTGGTTTAAACACTCTCTCACACACGCACACAAATAGGCCGAACGTGACTTGCGCGTGGCCCAAGCTGAATTCGATCGTCAATCGGAAATCACCAAATCTCTTTTGGAGGGCATCAGCACATCGCAGGCAGCCCACTTACGTCATTTGCATGCCTTTGTGGAGACTCAAGTGCGTTACTACAAACAATGCACTGATGTTATGAACAATTTGCAGCGCGAATTGGCCAAGTAAGTTTATTGCAAGTAATTTAATAAGTGAAATGAAACAAAATATAAGTACTTTTTAAATATTAATTTTCAAATGCACCGTAAAACAAAAAAAAAAGAACAGAATTGCACTCAATTCAAATCAAATCAATAAACACAACATATTTGTTGTTTAATATATTTTTTTTTATTATTAAATTGTTTTGTTTTTATTGAAAATCATATCGGTTTGCAGAATGCGACCGGAAATGCCACGACTACGCATAAATAGCGAAGATGTGGATGGGCCTCCCAATACAGAGCCAATGCATCCCCCAGGCGATTTTGATAATTGCTTAGATTTTGATTTTGAAAATAACGATGATTTGCATAATTTCAAGACAATCGATATAAATGCAATTGCTGCGGCCGATAGTAAAGCAAATAAAACAACAATCGCCACAAATCCATTTGCTACACAAATACTAACCGAATACGATATTGAATTTGATACTAGCGCTATAACGACAGTTTAGTTTAGCTACGCAAATATATGCTTTTCGAACTTAATAAACAATTCCTTTTGTCTCTTCTTTGTTAGGCTTTCAATTGTATAATTACAAAATGTTGAAAGTATCGTAAAAAAGTAAATTTATATTTAAATCTTATTAGAATATAATCTACATGTATTTACTACTTTATTAGAGTATCGTACGTACTTATTGCTACTTTGATATTTTAATGTCGAATTTAAAATTTTACAGCTCTATTTCTAACCACTTAATTGTCTAATTGTTCTTTAAAAAAAATTGCAATCGATTAAAGCAATGCTTCAGCTCTCGAAATCACCCTTATATCGTCAGCTTCCCGCATAAAAAGAACGTATTTAGTAAAGTAAATAAGTAAAATATAATGTTGAGCGATTTACAAAATATAGGGAAAGGTTTCACAAAATAGGCGGTTAATCAGTATTAAAATGTATACGGTTGTTATGTTGTTGTCGTTGTTGCCATATTCATTTAATACATATCATAAATGCTAGTCCAAAATATATACCAAAAACAAAATGCTTATATAAAATTAAAGAATCAAAAAAATTACCTCACAAATCATGCAACTACAAATAAAAACAAAATAAAAAAATTAAAAAAATAAAAAATAAAAAAAAACCAGCTGCTCTCTTTTTATTTCAACTCAAATGCATTTTCAATTTCGTGATTTTATTTTCTGTATATACACATTATTTCATTAGTTTGGGAGGCCCCACACCATATGTTCCGCTCGATTTGAATAACGACGAGGACAATGCGGCCGCTGGCCCAAATGGCAAGAAACGTAATCCAAACGATGTTAATTCGGATCAAATGCGACGTGCTCGAGTACTGTGCTCGTATGATGCCAAAGATCATACCGAATTGAATTTAAATGCCAATGAGGTGAGATGAGATTGTGGTGGCCTCTATGTTTTCCAAGGAATTCTCAACTTGATATTTTGAATTTTTTCCCCCAGGTCATCTTTGTCACCGAATGCTCACCCATAAACGCTGACTATATGTACGGCAAGCAGGGACTACTGAAGGGTCTTGTACCACGCGCTTTTCTCGAAATGCTTGACGACGACGACGAGGGTCCCGTAGAAGGTGACAGTGATTATTAAACAATAATATTCAACAAACACAAACAAAGAAATTAAAAAAATAACAAAAGCGATATTTAGAAGAAAAAATCTGAACAAACAGGTAATGAATACTCGAAAATAATTGTCAGTTTACAAAATCTAGTTGAAATTGAACAGAAAAGAAAACCTAAACAAATATTAAAATATTAATACAAAAAAAATGACCTAGAACGAAGTACAATAATTTAATAAATAAATTGAGCATAGTAGCCGAAAAGTAGCCGAACAATAAGAGAATAGCTCATGTGTATTTGTAGTGCGAAACCCCCTCAGAGAGCAAACCGAAAAGGAAATGTAATTTTGTAATTATACAAAGAAATCAAGGTAATTTTGGAAAAAAAGAAAGCTTTTTAGCAACACCAAGAATTAAAAAAAAATTCAAACAAAAAACATTCAATCCTTTTCACACAAAATAACAACTTAGAAATCTGTCATATTCATCATAATATTTCTAAATATTTTTAAAAAGTGTGGTAAATAATTTTGCATAACATTTTTTGTTTTTTATTACATTTAGAGCCGAGTTGTCAATAGTCAGACAAACTTCTGATAACTAACTATCCAATTGATACATTTTATTTCTGTAGAGGTTTTCTGACTATTGACAAAGAAGCCCTCAATGATTGTTTCTCAATTTCGTTAACAAATGTTTTAAAATTAATTTTATATAAAAACTGAAAATTATTCCTTAAAACCCAAAATGTTACTAAAATCTTTTTTTAGTTTTTCTCTTCTTTTTTTTTTGATAAGAAAAATAATTTTTTTTTTAGTTTTTTTTTAAAATAGTTTTAATTTTGATCAAAATCTTTAAATAAATATTTAAAAACCATTCATTCCAAACAATTAATTAAAATCCAATTCATATACAATTTTTTTTTAATTTAAGTGAAGATTTAAAAATGTTTGATTAAATTTTAATACAAAGTAATTTTCTATAAAATATTTTTGAAATTTCTATAAAAAATGTTGAGGCGCTCTGAAGATTTTGCTTTTACAGAAATAGTACAAAATAGTAAGGGAGTGTCGGCTATTGTGGGACGGCGCCCTAGTTGGCACACCGATTTTTTTCTAAGTTATTGCATTTGTAACACCTATCTGACTACTGCAATAGTTTAGAGCTATTTACAACACGCGAGTTTTAAAATTTTTTAAATTTTATTAAAGGATAATATTCCTATTTGTCACTTTTCAATTCTTCTTTCTGTTGGTATAATGCATTTCGATCACAAAGTGATGAAAACAAAAATTCCAATACAATTTCGAAAATATCGTAATAAGCCACACAATAATCTTGTCATATCTTGCCCATATTCTCACCCACCTAGTTTCAAAGATTCAGAAGCGACAAAGAAGACATGTCACCCATTTTGTATTGAAAAACAGAAAAATGAAAAACTTTTAAACTGATTTACTCGAAATCTTCATCCATCCATCTCTTCAATTTTAAAATTTTCTTCGCAAAATTGTTGTTGGTTCAGAATTGACTTTTTGAGATATCTTCAATATTAACATTTTTTTGTCAGAAAAAAAAAACTAAAGGTGTCCTAACTATGACGTCAATCCCTTACACATTTCAAAAAATATTCAACCAGTATCCCCCATTGGTAAGGAGGTTGCGACTAGTTTCAAGTAAAAAAATCAGCAAAAAATTAAAATATTTTTGTTATAAAATTTTATGTTTTTGCAATTTTTATTAATTTTTTTGTTCAAAATTAAAATTTTTAGAAGACAAAAGTTTTTACTGCTAATTTTTGAAAATATATTTGTTTGTTTATATCATTTGTTTTAATTTAAAAAGTTGTTTATAAATATTTACAAAACATTCCACACAATAGCTTTGTACTTTTATGTACCGTATGTAAGTCTACACAAATTCCTCACAAAAAACTAGAATCATACAAAACATTCATATCACAAAACCACTAAAAAAAAAAACTTAAATTTAAGCCTATTCAAATGTAATTCTCTTTGAAAACGAAAAACTCCATTCAGTTCATTTTTATTCTCTTTCAAAGAAAAAGAGTGATCAAAATTTGAATATTCAATCCTAAAATGCAATTAGTAACTCCAATATAGACATTAGTATGTATTATTATTTAAATATTAACTTTATTCGAGTATATAAAATTTACAAAGTATTTTTCTTGTTTAGCTTTTACTCTAAGTTATGGCTTAAGGGCAAATCCACCCGCTTGGGGTTAAATACATAATCTCAATTAAACGCATAAAATACTTGTATGTTTAGCGATTAAAATTAAAAAGTGTCTAAGATTTTAGTTAAGCTTTATGGTGCAATTAAGCATGTCAATTAAAGTTAAGACAATTTATTTTCTTAATTTCATTTGCAAAAACTAAAATTAATCCAACTACCGTGAAAGTTAAAAGAAACGGTGTATAAACACATTTTAAACAAATTCCCAACTGCAACAATAAAAAAAATTAATAAATTATACAACGAATAATAGGTTTTCAATGTATACAAAGGACACATTTAATCAAAACATACTATAAAAGAAAAGTACCACGAAATAATTGACTGTAAACCATTGAGAACTGGAATTCGATTTATGAAAGTGGAAATAATTATTTAAGACCAATACTAGGTTTTCCTTTCCTTACGTTTAGTGAGGGCGCAATCCATTTCATTTCACCTCCATTTTTTTAAAACGAAAAAAAAATTAGTACTAAATGAAACAAAATTTCAGTAAATTTTCTATTAACTCTATGATGAAATGCTCACTTTTCAATGCAAAATCGATTCAATTGTTTCATTATAAAAATAAAAATCCACAACTGGTGTACCTTACTCTTTAAACGTTTATTCAAACTTGTCTTTTCCATTATCATTCAATTGCAAATGGTTTATAATAACGTTTCAAAATAACTAAACTAACAATTCTGATCCTTAACAATACCTAATTCCAATTTAGAATAATGAATTTACCAAATTCCTTTTGCCAGTATCAATCGTTACAAACTCTTCATTTAAGCTACTCTTTCCACTTGATTTATTCTTAAATGTATGGCTCTCTTATGTAGCAAACTAAAGTTAATATGTATGTGTGCCTCGTGCGAGTGGCAATAAATTATTAATGTTGTTTTGTTCATTTTGTATTATTACAAATTGATAGCATTTTGTTTGTTTTTTAGATAAACAATTATATTAAATTATTATATATAAACATATATATTTACTTATATACTTAGTAGGCAATTAATTTGTTAACCAATTTTATTGTTCATTTTCGAATTTTGCTCCCCATATACTATATACGTATGTATATGTACCTATATAAATTTAAATGTTAAACGGTATTATTTCATTTAAATGCAATTGCTTTGAATTGTGTATTATTAGAAAATAAATATCACAAAAAATATATATTATGCATACAAACCTTAAGCGAGTAATTGTTGTTAAATTGAGTTTATCTTCAGAGTAAGTATCTAAAGTAGGTTTTTATTTATTGCCATATATTTAATACATATATGGCCAATACTCTAAATCAAAGCCAGTTCAAAGACTGAAACTGCCCCGTAGCTAAAAGGGGGTAAATTTACACCAAAGTCTGAGAGTTGATTGGTGAAAACGGACCCCCACAAAACCGATTCAAAGTGATGCAGACACTCTGGCATCAGTTCAGTGTTTGATACTCTTGTTTTACGATCGTTTGCTCAACCAAAGAAGGGTGTCGTATAAAAAAACTAACTGGAATGTCAAGCTCTCTTCAATCAGTTCTGCACCAATTATGTTATCCTAGTTCAGTAACCTTATATGGCTAGAGTTGGTGAATTTTACAAGAGCTTGTTATTGGATAGTAGCGGTTTTCAATTGATATGAACGTCTTTCAAGACGAATCTACAGCTTTTACGTGCATGGTATACCAAACTGACCGGTAATAAAATATTTGGAAACGGTTCTAAATCGGTTCATATGTCTATAAGGTATTTTGATCGGTATCCTCCTATGACAACAATATGTAGTGACATAAATCAGAAATTACCGTGGTGGAGTCTTACGTAAACTGGTTATCAGTTCCAAAATGATAATTTTTTCTTTTAAATGACTGGACAATATTTTACTATTAAAGATATTAAAAAGTTAAAAAGCGATTATGACGATTTGGACGCGGTTTTTTGCATTTGGTTGGAAATGAGGTCGGGAACGAAATGGGAATGAAACTGGAACGAAATGGAATTGGACCGGAACAAAATGGAAATGGATCAGAAAATGGAAACTATCGACAAATATTGAAAAATTATTGAAAAAATACCGCCAAATTTGTACTATTTTCCCTTATCTTGAGAAATACTTAACCGATTTGGACGCCGTTTCTTGTATTTGATTGGAAATTGTGTCGGGAATGAAATGGGAATAAAACTGGAACAAAGTGTAATTGGAACAAAATTGTGAAATGAATCGGGAATGAAGTGGAAATAGAAATTATCGACAATCGAAAAATTTCAATAAATTATCGAAAAATTATGAATAAAATATCGAAAAACTATCAATAAAATAAAGGATACCGATAAAATTACTGTCCCAGAATGTATCGTACTCGCATGTGCGCTTTGGTCAGACCGAAGATAATTCTATAATTACTAGTTTTTACATAATTTTAATCGATATTTTTGACAAAAAAATTTAAAAAAATCTAACATTCCAAAAAAAAATGTTTGAAAAAAATTCGAAGATTCAAAATTAGTTTTTTCAAACTAGATTTTTTTTTATATATTTTCAATATTCAAGATTTGTATAGCCTTTTAAAAGACAGAATGACCTAGAAAAACGACTAATGCCATTAGAACTAGCATACTCGAGGGAAATATACCCACTCGTAGCTTAGTCGATTCCAAACAAAAGTTTAGCATTCGGGCACATATTAGGGCTTGATGCAATTATCATGGTCAAGAGATAATGTCTATGATAAAAGTAATTCTATACTCACCATAAAATCTACTTAAATAATTATGGTATCATGGTTTTTCACCAAATGCGCACGCAAATCAATTAAACTAATAAACTCCGCTCCACAAATTGTGCAACCAAATTCGTCCCCATCTTCGCTTTGTATTTCGCTATACAAATCGTCAACGTCGATGTCCTTCATGTCGTCATCGACATCTGTGTCAATGTCCTCCTCTTCCAGAACTTTGGGTTTTTTCAATTTACCCGCATGCACAATCTGATGCTTTCTTAGAGTATCCTGACAAGCAAAGCGTCTCTGGCACATCTCACATTTAACTGTTGACGTGGACGCTCCTCGTCCAATCTTCGTATCCTGCTCTTCGTGCAGCCACATGTGTCGTTTAAGTCGATAATTCTCATGGAACTGTTTGCCGCAGCGTTCGCACTTGAGTTTCGGCGGCCCATGCGAACGTTTGTGAACATTTAGACTGGTGCTGGATTTATAAGCGGCGCCACATAGCTCACAAACATACCCACGTATGTCGGTGTGTGTAATCATGTGCATGTGGAAGTCCGTTTTGGTAACAGCACGATAATCACAAAGGTTGCACGGCCACGCAATCTCCTTGTTGTGGCGATTCAGATGGCCTCGGTATGAGGAGATGTGCACGAAGCCACGTCCACACTGATCGCACTTATAGGGCACTTCGCCATTGTGTGCAGTGTATTTGTGAGCCATTAGCAGGGATTTCGATTTGAATTTGCGACCGCATTCCTTACACGAGAGCAACTGCAGATAATCATGTGGCAGAAAAGCATATAGTTTATTGTAGTAATCGGGATGAGAGCTTCGGAAAATGCCGCGTCGCAATTTCTTTTTGTTTAGAGATCGTAAATATTCACGCTCGAACCAGCGGCACATGTACAGAACGCTATTACGGGCTATCCGTGGCGTAATGTTGATGTTCCACAACTGTTTCATTTCGGTGCAAATTTTCTCGGCGCTCTCATCGCGCTTGTCTCGTATGGTGTAATCTGGACTATTACGATCCCAATGACACGAATGTCTATGTATTATGTCAATGAAATCGTACATTATTGCGGGATCTGTTTCGCGTAGGTGATAGAAGACCTGGCCAGTTGCACGTTTCTATGAGGAAAGGAAACAAATTAAAAGTATGTAAAAATTTCTGGAAAGCTAAAATAAAAGTAGTTACTTTATCACTGGGTTTGGGAGATTCTATTTCATCACGTTCATGGTCATTGTCGCGCTCAACTTTTAACTTCAATGTCTTGGTCGTTTTCTTCGGCTGACACTAAAAAGAAAAAAAAGTTGGAATTTGAAAAGAATTTAAACAATTGCTTATACCCACACTTTCGACTAGCTCGTCAATCTCTACGAAATCCCTTCCATCGTATGAATCGGAAACTTCTTCTGGCTCAAAACTTTGATTACGCTTTGTTCGCTGAAATCAAGCAAACGTTAATAATAAAAACTTGCTTTATCTTACAACAATTCTAGTCTCAAAATTCATTAGATCCACTACAATTAACAATTACCTCGACATCCTTTGGCATTATAAAATCGACTTGAAGATCCACAATTGAATGCTGCTCCTCTGTTTCCGTTTCGTCAGTTTGGTCCTCCTCGCTATCTATTATCACTTCTGCTCCGTCGCCTTCGTCAGTGATAAGAACAATTTCAGTTTCGTGTAGCGCCGCCGACTCTGCATCGAGTTCATGTTTTATTTCCACATCAGTTCTGGCCCGCCACATATCCTTCGCTCGATCAAATGACTGTTTCAAGTCCATGTGTCGCAATTGTATGTGTTGGGCAAACCTTGTCCAATGGTGAAACTCCCGACAACAGTAATAACATTTTAAAGTAAATGCAATTCTCTTATTTGGATCAACGTATACTCGAGCGCACTCAATTTGATGTTTGGGCAAAACCACTTCCATTTTGAAAGAATCGTCTCGACAAAATCACCAAAAACAAACTTTGGTAAACAATACAATTGTAAATCAGCTGATGAGCTGAATGTAATCTATTTTATGTATCTTGCAATCACAGTAGCCAGATTATCGATAACAGATAGTTTCCATGAAAATCGAATTTTTGGCCTTGTAGGATTCCTTAGAAGAAGCTGCAGGAGATAGGCTATACATAGTGGTTTGTGGGAATCGTGATGAAGTAATTGAAAAATGAGGAAATAAAAACCCATTTTCATACAAAACATACCAATTTGAAAACTTGTTTTTCATTTTTAGAGTTTAGAAAAAATAGACATAGCATTTTTGTGCTTTATGGTATCGAAATGGCAATAGAAAACATTCGGTGGTTAATATCTATTAGCATGTTTTACAAAATCACACGTATTTCAAAATTTGTTTGGTTAACTTAAGCACTGATTCGATTATGCATTTGAGACATATCGAATATTCGTTTTTGATATTTTTCTGAAAAATTTCGATATTAATTTATCGCACATCCCTAGTGTTGATCTGAGAAATGGACTGGCTTTTGTTGCCAAACGTTTTAAATTAATTGTAAATAATTGAAATAAGTGAAATAAGTCCAGTCGTGTCAATAACCGTTCGGTTAACCGATTTTCTAAAAGTATTAATCGATTGGAGTGAATTGAATTGTAGAATTTGCTTAGTATGAAATGTGCCGTGAACCAGTGCCGCAACCATGATAAAAGCAAAAAAAAGAAATTCAGATTTTATAGCTTTCCAAAGGATGAAGTTTTGCAGCAGAAATGGGTTAATTTTTGTCGAAAAGATAAAATTAATGCGAACACCGCAAGGATTTGTTGTGACCACTTTAGGCCAGAGGATTTGGAAGCGGGTAAAAAGAAACATTTATTCTTCAGTTTTATATTCAAAAAACTTATGTAAATATTCAACACAATTTACAGGCTTTGGTAAACGAAATTCCATCAGATTGAAGCCGGGAACAATTCCAACTATTGACACCACCACCAAAACTTTTGAATTGTGAGTAAATACTACATATTGCTGTTGTTTATTAGTAATAGTTAAATTTAAATTGCAGCATAAATGAAGAGCTTTTCGATGAGACTTTGGATATGAATATGTCCACGGAGGTTGAAGAAGAAAGGTGGGATTTCCAAATATTTTCCATGTGCCTACCAAATTTTAATAATGAACCTTTTACATTTAAAGAATTTTACAGGGCAAATCTGCGGATTACTGCTCCAGAGCAGTGCAAACTGGGTAAGGTTTTCATGATAGTTCCAATGGGTATACATATATAAAGTAGGAAATACACATGTGGCATCATTACAGATCCTGCAAATCACGCACTTGTGGTTTTGTCGAGGTGACACTGGACAATAATATTTACACCATCAATTGCTTTTATTGTGGCCAAGAATTTACAATATGGAGCTGGGCAAAATTCGTCACCCACATCAAAGAGCAACATAATGACTTGGAGGATCGTTTCAAAGATGCCAATGATCTTTACCACGATCACGTGGAGCCGACGAGTGTTGAAAATAAAAAGGGCGTCTTTATTATCGGAACTCAAGGTGATGACGTGCCCGTAGTTGCAACTCAGAAAAAAACGTTAGTAGAAATTGAAAAGATCAAGGAGGAAATAATACAAAATCATGAAGTGGTTGAATTAGTACCAGAACCAAATGAGTTCCAAGCATGTAATACATCAGCAGGTGAAACTAATGCAAAGAACAGTGCACTTATTAAAACCGAACATTTATTGTCCGTAAGTAGCTCACTCAGTAAGAAGCATTTTAGATTTTAAATTCCTATTCTTTTCTAGTATTCAGACTTTTTTAGCTCCTCGGATGATGACGAAGACGACGCGCCGCCGCCGAAAGAAACAACAGCAACTGAGGTGTGTGAAAACATTTATTAATTTGTAGTTAAGGACTTCATTTTTTTTACCGGACACACCTCTTTATGGGCGCTCCAAACGTTGTATCAAAGTTAGTATACCCTGCCACAAGGAGTGTGGGGTTCCGGAAAATTGGGTTTTAAATGCCCTTCCTGAGCAGTGTTTTGTGATTTCAACAAATTTATTCTTCAATTTCGAATCCACTATTAATTTGATTGCTTCGATTCCAGATACGATTCCAAAAAACGAGTGCACCTGTGACTATGGACTTTTTGGAAGTTTTGAAAACCTATCCCATATTATGCAGCTATCAATCGAAACCGTCGACCGACTATTCCAAAGCTTTGCTTGAGATGACCCAAAATTTCAATGAAAAATGGAATCTAGACATAGCTATTTCGGGAATGCGAAGGAGCATAAATCGCATAAAAGAATGGTATCGTCGTGTATATGCCAGCAAAAAAGAAGACGCCGGCTACAAATATAAATATAAGGTGTACTTTGGTAAATGTGCCGAGTTTTTACTAAAACCCGGGCCCCCAAAACCAATGCCAGCATTGCCATGTGATGTTTGCAATAATCGCTACCTCACCGAGATACATTTGCAGGTGCACAAATTCGAGCGCCACAATATAGGTGAATTGCCCTTCAAATGCAGGCATTGCAGTGCGGGCTTACCGTCTGCTGAAAGGCTCCAACAGCACGAAAGAACTCACAACAGGCAACGCGATTTCATTTGCAGTGTATGTAGCAAAAGTTTTTACTACGAAAGCAAATTGACCGCACACATGGCCCTGCACAGCGAGGATCGTAAAATTGTTTGTCCAACGTGCGGAAAGAAATTTTTGCAACCATCTCGGTACAGAATGCATAAAGTATTGCACGAGCCGCCCAAGTTCAAGTGCCACATTTGCAGCAACGCATACTATCGGAGATTCCGCCTCAAGGAGCATATGAATTTACATCGAAATCAACGAGATAATATTTGCGATCAATGCGGCAAGGCATTTCTGCGGCGAAGAAATCTGATGGTGCATAAGAAAACGGTCCACCTCAGAGTCATGTCCAGCGTGTGTAACATATGTGGAGAGGCGTTTCGGTTTGCCGGTGGTTTACACGTGCACAGAAAAACCAAGCATCTGGTGCTCGAGGGTACAATTGAAGAATTGACAGATAAAACCTTGACAGGCCGTACCAAACACAAATATGTAATAGATCCAGCAACAAATACGAAACGAGTTGTGTGCGATGTGTGTGGAAATATGTATCGTCATATTACAGGTCTGCTTGTGCATAAGGTCAATGCACACGGACATGTTCGATTGAAAGATAAAAAAAAATTGAAGAATCGTCCGGAAGAGAATGATGTTGACGAAATGTTGAACGAAGAGGACGATCACGAAGATGATGAGCACAAAGATGAGGATCACAATGATGAGGATAAGGAAGATGAGGATATGGAATATGAGGATATGGAAGATGAGGATATGGAAGATGAGGATAAGGATAAGGAAGATGATAATGACGAACAATTCGATGCAGGGGAGGAAGATCAATATGAAGGCGATTTGGATACTATGATGTTTGAAAATATTATTTCCAATGACTAATTAATCTAGACTATTAATATAGTAGACTATATTCCTTGATCTTGATTTTATATTCACTAGGAAAAGTCGTGCATTGTGATGCAGCGATTTATTTGTTTGCGTCTTTGTTGTCAGCCAGGTAATGAAAAAAACTTGAGTAATAAAAAAAAACCTCTTTCAGATGAAAAAATTAACAAAAATTATTGTTTGCTTTCAAAATAGTCCGTCTGTCGTACGATAACTGCCGTGGTTATTTCGGCATTCCTATTGAAAATGGGCTACATCGGAGAAGAAAACATGGCCACCTCCCATACAAAAGGCCGCCAAGTTTCTTTATTTTCGTTTGTCTTGAAAATTACTTAACCGATTTGGTTGGATATTTCGTTGGTAACGGAATGGGATGAAATAGAAATGGACCGCAACAAAATGGAATTGGAACAACATTTTCAAATGAATCGGTATTAAAGTAGTGATGGAAATTATCGGTAAATTGCCGATTAAATAACAATAAATTATCGAAAAATTGTTGATGAATTATCGATAAAATATAGAAAAATTATTGATGAGATCACGGTGTAGTAGTTTACTCCACCGTGGATGAGATATCTCCATTCAAGGAATTTTTATAAAATTCGGTGATGAGTGCGCTGTTGCCAGAGTTGTGAGGTTTACTCATATTGAGCTTTTTTAATAGCTTGTGAGATTTTTAACTTGAGTGAGATTTTTTAATTGCTCTGAGATTTGTTGAGATTTTTTAATTGGGATGCAAAATTTCTCAACGGTCACCCTGTTTTGCGGAACAGCTGTTTCAAATTAGTTCAGTAAGGAATTTCACTTTTTGTAATCGGATTTTTTCGCCGAAGAACGCCAAACATTTAGCTAAAAATGGGCGGCGTGAAATGTGCATTGTGCAAAAATTACAAAGATAAGGAAAATAAGCGCTCTTTTTTCAAAGTTCCCAAAGTGGAATATATAAGGAAGAGATGGACCGACAAGTGCGGTATACAGTTTTCTAGCTGTGCGCGTGTTTGTGAGGACCACTTCTTGGCCAGCGATTTCATCAATGGGCCAGGAGTTCCAGGAACAAAGGTGCGACTGCAGCCGGGGGCTGTGCCAAAATTACCGATCAGTACGCCATCCGATGAGTATTCCAGTATACTTCCAAGTGCAGCTGCTCAAACACAGGAGTTGTGAGTTCACAAAACTACAAATATTTTCACGAATTCCGCAAAATCAATATTTACATTGCAGAATAAACGAAGAGCTTTTCGATGAGACCATATTAGATCAACATGTAGTATCTGAGGAAGAGGAAGAAGGAGAAGAAGAAGAAGAAGAAGGGTGGCTATAACAATATTTTTTCTCTATGTCAAATTTTACATTAACGAAGAGTGTACTTACAGAATAACACAGGACATTGATGAAATGGAATATGTAAGCCAAATTTCAAGTACCGAATCCATGCCTTACATTTCAAAAGGTGTCCAAACTGGGTAAGTTGCAAATGCAAATAGTTGGATTCAATTATTAAAAAATACATTCTTGCAGTTCCTCAAAAACGCGTACATGCGGTTTTATTGAAGTCTCTGTAGAGAAACCTATTTACAATATGATTTGCTTTTATTGTGGCATGGACTTTCCCATTTGGAGTTGGACAAAATTTGTCACACATATCAAAGAAAATCATCAAAACTTGGAAAAAACTTTAGCAAATACTGATGACCTTTACAAAGAGGAGACAAGTATCGAAAGGCACTATGGGATACTTGAAAGCGACAACCAACTTGATTCAATAAACGAATGCAAAACGGTAGAACCATCACTTTCAGACATGCCAACTCGCGAAGAATCTCTGGAAAAGGAATTTCTTGAAATTGATGAACAAGACTTCAAAGGATCCAATGAATCGTTAAGTGAAGCTAGACCCGAAAGTCCAGCCTATATTAGCTGCAATATTCCAATCTCCGTTAGTATTATATTGAAAAATTCTAGTGCAGTTTTAATTCAATGACTTCATTTTTGTTTTGTTTAGCATTCAGTTAAAGGAGGTAATCCTGTATTAGAAGAAAACCAAGAGGTAAGTCCTTGTCCATCTATCGCAACTAAATTGGTTAATTTCCTCATTATTATTTACACCAAACCAAGTCCCTGTACAAGCCTAAAAATATGTTCGGTTTCATTCATTCTAGATACGATTTGGAAGTACCAATCCGAAAGTTACCATGGAGTTTTTGGGCTTGTTAAAGACTTTTCCCATTTTGTGTGGTAAAACACGTACGCCAGCCTATAATAGCACAATGAGTGAATTTACCGAACAATTTAATGCAAAATGTAATCTTACCACAACGATACCCGAAATGCGCAGAAGTGTGAACCGTATCAAGGAATGGTATCGTCGCACATATATCGGCAATCGTGACAATCCCGATTTCAAACATAAATATATCGAGTATTTTGACAAATGTGCCGAATTCTTTAATTATGAAGAACTACATGACCTTAACATCGCCGTGCGTTGCGATATATGCAAGCACCGACTTCGCTCCGAAAAAAATTTGCAGGCCCACAAATTCTTGCGCCACAATATTGGCGAATTGCCCTTTAAATGCAGTCACTGTGAGAATCGTTTTGCCACCACCGACAGGCTCGAAAGTCATGAACGAACTCACACGCGCTCAAGAAGTTTCATTTGTGAAATATGTGAAAAGGGATTTTATAATCAATTCCAATTGACCGGCCACATCAAGATACACGACGAGGATAATAAAAAAATGTGCCACATATGTGGCAAGAAATTTAGAACTTTATCACGTCTCCGTACACACAAAGTGGTACACGAAGCGCGCAAATTCAAGTGTAACATTTGCTCTAAGGAATATTATCGGAATTGTTACCTGGTGGAACATATGAAGGCGCATCGAAATCAACGCGATCACATTTGCGATCAATGCGGCAAGGCATTTGTGCGGCGTAAGAATTTAGTGGAGCACAAGCAATCGGTACACATTGAAGACAAAGCCTCCGTAACAAAGCGTTACCCCTGTCAGATTTGCGGGAAAGAGTTTAGATACTATACGTATTTGTATCATCACAGAAAGGTCAAGCATCTAGTGCTCGAAGGCACTGTCGAAGAACTGTCCATAGATAAAGCAGCAGGCCGTACCAAGCACAAATATATAACAGATCCAACCACAAATATGAAACGTGTAGTCTGTGATGTTTGTGGAAATACCTATAGTTTTATTTCGGGTCTGATTGCCCACAAGACGAAAGTGCATGGCTATGTACGGCTGAAAGATAAACAGTTGAAGAGTGCAACGGGTGAGGATGACGTTGGCGAAGTGGTGCCTACCGAAGAGGACTCCGAAGAAGCTGTAATGGAGGAGGATCAATACGAAGACGAACATTCTGAATGGAGTATGCTGTTTGATGATATTATCTACACTGACTCAAATTAAATAAGTGAAAATTTGTCGAGAGAACTTTACCCAACTCTAAATTAAAAAAAACCATTTATACAAAAATAGAATTCAAAAAATTCTCTAAATTAGGGAAAATTTTGTATCACCAAACTTCCTTTTGCAATGTAGTGCTACTTCTTGCATATTAAAGAAATAGTATTAAAACCAACAGGACGCCTAGTTAAAAAGTAGTTTGATTTTAGGTTACATTGTCTCGGTAGGGTTAAGTTAAGTTAAGTTCAGGTACTCATTCGAAAGGTATTGATGCGGAAATCTAATATTAATGTTACTCACTGTATATATAGATCTGCGAAGATGGCCTTGTCAACATTAAATTGTAACGATATATACAGTAAACCGCCTCACGTTGTATGGACGAAACCCGGGTCACCCCCTGGAAATGTAATTTGGTTTATTTTATGATGATTCTCGATAGTCTTGCTATAATTTTAAGTTCAGTATTGAAAAACATTCGACGCCACATTAGCGAACAGCACCCAGGTCAAACCAAGTAATCCAAAATTAGCAAACAAAATTTTTGTAAATTCGAGTTGATAAAAAAATTTGGTTAATGCAGAAAAAATATTAAAATCACCTAATTATACCCCCCACACACACTGTGGCAGGGTATACTAACTCTGACACAACGTTTGTAACGCCTATAAGGAGTCGTAAAAGTATATATATTCTGATTTAGCCATGTCCTGTCTTTCCGTTCGCACGATAGCGGTCGCAATTTTGGAGATATCGACTTGAAACTTTGGGAACATATTTTTCACTTCAAAAGTAAGAGGAAATTCGAGAATCAGCCAACTCGAACAAAATCTAGGGTAGGCTCCCATATAAGACAATAAAAAAAGTGTAATAAACAGTTTTTTAAAATATTTTTATTTTCATTTCATTTTTTATTTCATTTATTATAATCCAAAGCCTCTTTCCTCTTTTTTTTGAAATTTTTTTCTCTCTCCTTTTTCCTTCTTTTTTTCTCTTTTTTACTCTAAAATTTTTTACTGTAAAAAATTTCAGCCTTGTAGCTTACAAAATACGAAAGTTAGAACTTTAAATTGGCTCCATCCCGCTCCCCTTTGCCCCCACACTCCCCGTTCCAAAGGGTATAAAATTTCATCATTGTAGCTTGAAGGAATTGGAAGTTATGCCATGTTTAAAAAAAAGGGGTTTGATTCCCCCCCACGGCCCCCTACGCCTCTGATGGACCCCAAATAGAATGTATTGTCAACCGAGTTCTATCTGTGTACTAAATTTCATATATATATATATATAGTCCACCCAAAGCAAGTTAATATAAGGGTTATAAAAAAAGTAATAATTTTCCAACTTTTTATAGCTGTTTTCGATTGGAAGTGTTTAGAAATAACCTCTTTTCGTGGGGTCTTGAGACCAAATTTTTTTTTGGTGGATTTGATTTGAAATTTTTAGAAACGAATTTTGGTTGTGGTCCGAAGTTCCAAAACCACCTATAAATGGCTCAAAATGGGGTCTTGAGACCACATTTTTTATGTTGAGGTATTTCTAAACTTCTTCTGTGTGGGGGTATTTCAGCTTCGGCATTGCCTACGATAGTCCACTCTCTAGTTTTTTGATTTTTTTTTTCAAAATTTGCTTTTTTGAAAATTTATCAAAAATCTACTAAACTTTCAAATCTACTAAAAATATACTAGCAGTAAATGGGAAAAATCTTCCAATTTAGTAGGCAATCTACCAAAAACGATCACACTAAATTTATGTTTTATTGCATGAGCTAAAAAAAATTTTTTTTTGTTGACTTAAAAATTCAATGATATATTATGAAAAATAGAAATTTTTTGTATAAAAGCATTTTGCATTTTATTTATTTTTTTGATGTCTAGAGAAATATTTTTTTTTTATATTTAAAAAATAGAGAATATTGATGTGTCTGATGTCTGATCGAGATTTTTCCTTTCCAATTTAAAATATATAGATATTTTTTTAAGCTTTGAGAGATATTCAACAAAGTGTGTGTAGTAAATTTTTATATCCATAAAAAATTATTAAATCTTATTTAATTTTTTTTTTTATTGAAATTGTTGTTTTATACATATTATATATGAACGGAATATCTTTCTGTACTACATAACTCTGTAACTTATGGGAGCTTTTGTATTCTTGACAAATGAACTCAAATTTTCATGTGTGAGCTGTGAAACTAAAACAGATATGAAGTCTTAGATCAGACTTAAAATAGAATTGAAAAATTTTATGTTGCTACTTCTCACGGTATTGTCGCAATTTCCTTGAAAAGAATACCGAATGTGTGTTTTGTATAATACGGATGTGTATATTTGGAAAAAATACTTGAAAACATTCAACTATTCATTTAAAATGAATTCCTCCATTAAAAGCTCTTCTGTGTATTCGTCTTCTAGTCGTTCGATTTCAGTTATTTCTTCGACAAATTCACAATTATCATCATAATCACCATCATCATCATTATCACCATCATCATCACCATCACCATATCCATCAGCATCATCAGCATCATCATCACCATCTCCATCAGCATCATCAGCATAGTCAGTTGTATACTCCAATTTCCTATTATTCGGCCGAACATTTCGATGTTGTGCGAAGTTATGGGAATTCAAGCTACCCGTGTGGCGGTATGTTTTCCCACAAATATTACAAACTACACGCTCTTTTTTTGTTTTCGGATCAAACACATAATCGTGCTTACGATTGCGCTTTTTATCCAGTTTTCTTTCCAATTCCTCAATTGTTCCCTCGAGCACCAAGTGCTTGGCGTTCTTGTGCGCACACAAACCGCTAATGTACTTGAACGTTTCGCCGCATATTTTACACGGATATAGCACACCTTTGACGTGTGCCGTATGTTTGTGTTTTCGCAAATTGTCGCGTCGATAAAATGTCTTGCCACATTGGTCGCACATGAAGTTCCGTGTTGGGCCATGTGTTAGCATATGATTCCGCAGTTTGTTTTGCTGAAAATACGGTCTGGAACAAATTTGACAGGAGTACTTGGGCGGCTCATGCCTAATCTTGTGGATGCGATAGTGCTGTGGAGTCAAAAATACTTTGGCACAAACCGGACAAGTAGTACGCTCTCTTTCGTTGTGCACGCCCATGTGCTCTTTCAATCTGTTCTCCGAGCTAAATACTTTATTGCATACATCACACTTGTTAATTGTTTTCTGTTGTCTGCTATGCCTCTTTTCGTGGTGTTGAGCATTTCTGGCATAGGCGAAACGAGCATCGCATTGGCCGCATTTAAAGGGTAATTTGGCCTTCGGACCTTCGGGTATGGGCAAGAATTCGGAACATTTGTTAAAATACTCGCCAAATTTGAATTTGTACTCGGTGTCTTCCAGTTTGCAGTAACATATGCGACGGTACCATTCTCTGATACGAAATATACTCTTTTTCATGTTTGTAACTGTCATGGTAAAATTCCATTTTTCATTGAATTCGGCTGTTATTTCGGTCACAACATTGTTATAGGCCAACGGTAATTGTTTTCCATGGCCAAATACACTGGAGTAGGGCCTTAGTAAGTCCAAAAAGTGCATCACAACTGCGCGGTCCATTTTTTGGAAACTTATCTGTGTAGGATCACCTTCATCATTGTCATTGTTCAAATGATCGACATTCTAAAATACAAAAAAGTTAATCAAAATATACATAAGTACTTTAATGAGTTGAGTATTAAGTTAGCAAAGTTTTTATACCATGCACACAAGTGTCCAATGGCTGTGACATAGTGCTAAACATTTTACGGAATAGACAAAAAAAAAACAGTTTTGCGTGACCAACTGTCGATATCTATTAAACGGTGTGACATAAATAATAAATTTAGGAAAATAATTGGGGTCTGTTATTAAACCATATCAGTCGTCATACAACCAAATCCTCGGAAGCTATGGGGCAAGGAGTCAACGCATTTTGTTTTAACTTTGATATCAATGAGGTGCCGTCTACACCCGCCGCTACTCGTCCCGCCCTTACTAAATTATGTCGGTAACTGAAAACAATTATCTTACTTGTTTTAATTCTTTTGCTTTAGATTGCTCTTCTCTATTAGTTTGATGTGCATCCAATGTAATTTCTGAATTCGGCAAAATTTCACTAATTGCTGGTAATTTTTCTAGATCCGTATTCTCGAGTTCCACTATTTGTTCTTGATCCACAATCGTTTCCATTTTCACAGTTTCAATTTCCAGTAACGTCAGTTCCGCATTCTCACTTTCGCTGAAGATGTGATCGCCATTATCATCATCGATGGCGCTCTCAAGTACATCTTCAACATAAATCTCATCTTGGTAAGGATCGTTGGAGCTTTTGAACTTCTCCTCTATGTTATGATGCTGGTCGCCCATATGCTTAATGAATCCGGCCCAATTAGAAAGCCGAAATTTCTCGTCGCAATGAAAACAATTTATGTTGTAAATCCAGTTTCGAGTTTTCTCAATAAAGCCACAAGTTTTGCCAGAGCTGCAATTTTTTTAAAACTTTCATATAAAAGCTAAATTATTTTAGGGCAACTTATTGAAATCATACCCAGTTTCTACCATGGTTTGTACGGATTTTGTTAAATGTAGCGGCGGCTGGGAATCGGAAATGTTTGTTTCTTCCTCAATAGCGACAATGTCCTGCATTATTCTATGAAAACGTTTCTGGTTAATGCAAATTGTGGCATATAGAAAATTATTTGTTAACCTACTCTTCTTCAAAATCGTCCGTTTTAACTTCAGTGATCGATTTGGCATCCATTGTCTCCTCATCGAACAGTTGTTCATTTATTCTGCAATTTAGATTATAATTCTCAGAATACAATCACAACAACAACAATGTCTCTAAACTTACAACTCCTTAGATTCGATTTTGTCTACTAATATGGGTTCAGCTTCAACTCTATTGCTCTCAAATTCATGGCGAACCGTTGGCACAGTGCCCGGCTTTAACTTCAATATATTTCGGCACATAAATCCTGCATAAAAAAAAAAATCGAATTAAAATTTGGACAATATCAGGGCGATTTAAATAAACTCAGAAACGCCTCAGAGAGTTGTGGGCAATTGAATAGCATTACTAATATTCCATAGTACCCATTTCATATTTTAAATTCCTTTCGAAGTCTTCGGGTTTGAAGTGAGCACAACAAATCCGCTCCGTTTTTGTATTGAAGTCAGTCTCCCGTCGGCAATACGCTATCCATTTCTGCCGCAATTCTTCATCTTTTGGAAATGTATAAAATCTGGATTTGTTTGGATCGTTTTTCGTTCGAACATTGTGGCAGCGACAATTATTCACTGCACATTTCATTATTAAACATTTAATTCTTTAATCCTGAAGGGCTGCAAGCATTTCTTGATCCAAGCGCAACTAGCGATGTATAAATACTTGACTAGTCGATAATAGTACTCACAAGTACATACTCGATACTTTTACTTTTTTCCGGGTGTTTTGTCCTCGATACCTCTAACGAGTATTTTACTTGGTATCTCAGGCCGATAGCCTTCGTTGTTAGTTGCCTAGTTATAAGTAATATAATTATTAATAATTATATTTCTCAAAATAAATAAATAAATAAAATTTACTTGGTATCGATGAAATATTTGGTATCGATACCATTTTTTATGCAAAAGAGACTGCACTGCAAGAAATTTAACGCCTACCTACCAAACAAAATGCCCATCAAATTTCGTTATTTTCGTTTATTTTGGGAAATTCTAAACCTATTTGGATGGTGTTTTTTTTATTTGATTGGAAATAATGGCGGGCATAAAACGGGAATGAACTGGAGAAATATCGTTCAAATATCGAAAAGTTATCGAAAAATTATCAACAAAATATGGAAATGTGTTCGTAAAATTACCGAAAAACGTTCGTTTACTGAAAGAAGAAGAAGAACAGAAGATAATTCTTTTACTGGATTTTTATAAAATGCAAAACAGTAATTTTTCTAAGAAAATTACTCGATACCAAATACTCGATACTTTTATTCGATATTTTTGGAAATATCGAATTTTTTTATTCGATACAAGTATCGATACTTTAGTGGTATCGGACCAACACTATACTTGACATAGAAGTACTTATCGAAAACTTGCTTCCAAAAGTATTCGATAATTTCGCAGACGCCGCGAAACTTGCTCAAAAATTGTTCTTGAAAAGGCGATATTCGAATAAAAAAGATTTGTTTGTGGTGAAAAATTTAATAAAAATAAATAAAAATGTATATCACTTATAAATTTTGTTAAAAGGAACGCACTATAGCATTTGAGCAAGTTTCGCGGCGTCTGCGAAATTTCGCGTTGGAGTGTGGGGACCTTAAGGCCTTTAGTGGTGAGCACGATTTCCTGATTTGTGAGATTTATCTCATATTCAGTGGTGTTCTGAAATCCGATTTACCCGAATTTTTGCCGGTTTTAATCCGGTCAGCTGGATGCTGGTGGAATTGTGTAAAAATGTTTGTATTTGCAAAGAAATTGTCGAAAACTTTTTCAATTTGCTTTGTTTCGTAAATCATTTCCAAAAGTAAAATATTTGTGCCAAATTCACAAGCAATTGTCAAAACAAAGCACCGCGACAGTCCACAAGCACCGGAGCGAAATCTTACAAATAAACGAAATAATTAAATTTTTCAATAAAATTGTTTTAATTGTTGGCAATATGATAAGGGTATTCATTTTAAGTGGGAAACTCGAAAACGCGCAGTTGCTTAAAAGAACTGTCAAATTTCATATGTTTTGACTGCTTATCAGCGCAACTGAATCTTTCCCAGGGGTTTCCCACTTTAAATGAATCGCCCTGATATATTTTGTAAAATTGCAGAGGGAAGCACAAGCATTCATCGCAAAACTCGACGTTGCTGGAGTTCATGGAAAAGCATCCAGACAATACAAACGCAAATCCAAGGGGTTGCTGTGATCTCGCAGAATCCTCCTCTTAATTTTCTCCTCCATATTCTTAATTCTGGCTGACTGCTGCCAGAATTAAACTCATTTTGTTTAATGAATTTAATTTAGCTTGGTCAGCAAGGTGTTTGTGTATTATTCTCTAAACTACACTAGAATACGGCATGCAAAAACAAACTTTTAAAACAAAAATAAGCTTGCCAATAACGAATGGATCACTATAAAAGCTGCATATACGTGCCTACTATTGTCAAGAACGGCACGCCAATCTGAAAAAACTCACATTTTTCAAACTTTGCTGCGTTGAAAAGTGCACATTGACGCTGTCGCGTTTGATGTGTTTAATGCATAAACATATAAACAGCTGATTTTGACATTAAAGTTCGAATCGGATTTCATTTGAGTTCGAAATTTTCATTTCCTATAGGATTTCAGAACACCATTTCAAATCCGATGTGGAAATCACTTCCGATTATAACTAACTTCCGACTCGGATTGCAGAACACCACTGAGATTGAGATTTTTGATGACTTGTAAGAAGTTAGATTTTTTGGCGAAATTTTATGAATAGTTGTGACACTATTAAGGGCTACTAGAAATTTTTACAATTGGAAGGTTTAAACTTTTGAAATTCGTATTCAACAAAGACGATTTTTTGTGGGAAGAAGGAAGGAATAACTTGATGAATTACTAAAAAACTTCCACCGTTTATTTTTTTTAAACTCTATTTAAATTTTATTAAAACACCTAAATTAAAAAAAAAAAACAATTTTGTATCAACTACAAAATGGCAACATGCGAGTACGATACGTTCTTGGATCATTTTTTGATATTTTATCGAAGATTTTTCCATATTTCAGCTTTTCAATAATTATCGACTATTTCTTTATATTTTATCGATTCATTTTAGATATTTAATCGAAAAATTTTCGTTCCCGACATAATTTTTAACCAAATCTAATCAAAACGAAAATAATAATGAGCCATTTTCGTAAATTTATCGATAAAAGTTTAGTTCCGCCGGCACGTGAAACAGATTTTTATTACTAAAGCATAGAAAACTAAAAGATATTACATATATTTACATTTATTATGAAAAATCAAACCCTAGTACTTATTCAGCCTGATGCATTTTGTAAGAATTCAGTGAACAGTGTATTTCTGTTTAATTTCGTGACTGTTGATAAAAACAAAAATCGAGAATTTCACACTATTCATTTATGATGAATTCCTCTATTATAAAATCTTCCTTGTAGTCGTCGTCGTCTAGTCGTTCGATTACAGTAATCTCTTCGATAACGTCAAAAACACCATCATCATCCACATCTCCATCCTCAACTACATTATCATCCCCATCGGCATCTCCATCATCAACAGCATACTCCGATGTGCCCTCCAATTTGGTATCATTCGACCGAACATTTCGATGTTGCCTGAACTTATGGGAATTCATGCTACCCATGCTGCGGTATGTTTTCCCACAAATATTACAAACAACACGCTCTTCATTTGTTTTCGGATCCAACACATATTCGTGCTTACGAATGCGCTTTCTTTTCGCTCTTCTTTCCAATTCCTCAATTGTTCCCTCGAGCACCAGGTGTTTGGCGTTCTTGTGCGCACACAAACCACTATAGTACTTGAAAGTTTCGCCGCATATTTTACACGGGTATATCATACCCTTAACGTGTGCCGTGTATTTATGCTTGCGAAGATTATCGCGTAGGTAAAATGTTTTGCCACATTGGTCGCACATGAAATTACGTTGCGTGCCATGTATTGCCATATGACTTCGCAGTTTATTTTGCAGAAAATACGGTCTGGAACAAATTTCGCAAACATACTTGGGCGGCTCATGCCTAATCTTATGGAGTCGATAGTGATGTGGAGTCAAAAATACTTTTGCACATACCGGGCAACTAGTACGCTCACTTTCGTTGTGAACGCCTACGTGATCTTTCAATTTGCACTCCGAAGTGAATACTTTGTCGCACACCGCGCACTTGAACTTTTTTTTTTCTTCCTTGCTATGCCTCTTTTCGTGGTATTGAGCATTTCGGGAATACGCGAAACGAGCATCGCATTGGCCGCATTTATACGGTAATTTGGCTAATCGACCTTCGGGTTTAGGCAAGAATTCGGCACATTTGTCAAAATACTCGCTAAACTTGCATTTGTAGTTGACGTCTTCCAGTTTGCAGTAACATATGCGACGATACCATTCTCTAACACGAAATATACTCTTTTGCATGGCTGGAACTGTCATGGAACGATCCCATTTTTCATTGAATTCGGCGGTTATTTCGGCCACTATGTTGCCATAGGCCAACGGTAATTGTTTTCCATGGCCAAATATACTGGAGTAGGGCTTGAGTAAATCCAAAAAGTGCATCACAACTGCTCGGTGCGTTCTTTGGAAACTTATCTGTGAAGAATCACCTTCTTCATTGTCAGAGTTCAAATGATCGCCATTCTGAAATAGAAAAATGTTATTCAAAACATAAGTACTTATTAAATGTTCAACAATTTCGATTTAAAATTAAAGGTTTTTGGCCACTTCGTAATCTGCAATGTCGTTAGGAACATATCGGATATCGATATCGGATCGGCTTGAAATTTTAAAATTAAGCGTTTTGGGCACTCTAATGTGCAGGGTATTTCAGCTTCGGTAAGGCCGAAGATATTTTCCTTACTGGTTTTAATTCTTTTGGTTCAGATTGCTCTTCTCTTTTTGTTTCATGTTCATCCATTATTGTAGTTTCTGATTGAGCCACAATTTCACTGATTGTTGGTAATTCTTTAAGATTCGTTTTCTCGGGTTCCACTATATTTTCTTGATCCACAATCGTTTCCATTTTCACAGTTTCAATTTCCAGTAACGTCATTTCCGCATTTTCACTTTCACTGAGGACGCCATCGCCATTATCATCATAGTTGTCGCTCTCAAGTAGTTCTTCAACATAAATATCATCTTGGTAAGGATCATTGGAGCTTTTAAACTGCTCCTCTATTTCATTATGCTGGTCGCTCACATGTTTAATGAATCCGGCCCAATTAGAAAGCCGAAACTTCTCGTCGCAATGAAAACAATTTATGTTGTAAATCCAGTTTCGAGTCTTCTCAATTAAGCCACAAGTTTTGCCAGAGCTGTAATTTTTTTAAAGCTTATATGTAAAAGAGATAATCAATTTTAGGGCAACTCATTGAAATCATACTCAGTTTGTACGGATTTTGTTGAATATAGCGGCGGCGGCGGCTGGGAATCGAAAATTTTATATTCTTCCTCAATAGCAACAACGTCCTGTATTATTCTATAAAAACGATTCTGTTCAATGTAAATAATGGCATATAGAACATTTTTTGTTAACCTACTCTTCTTCATAATCGTCCGTTTTAACTTCAGTGATCGATTGGGCATCCATTGTCTCCTCATCGAACAGTTGTTCATTTATTCTGCAATTTAGATTATAATTCTCAGTATACAATCACAATAACAACAACAATGTCTCTAAACTTACAACTCCTTAGATTCGATCTTATCTGCTAATGTGGGTTCAGCTTCAGTGCGGTCACTGTCAAATTCATGACGAACCGTTGGCACTGTGCCCGGCTTCAACTTCAAGATATTTCGGCTCATAAATCCTGCATCAAAATAAAATCGAATTAAAATTTACGCAGATTAAAACACAATAATAGGGCGATTCTTATAAACTCAGAAACGCTTGAGAGAGTTGTGGGAATGAGCAATCGAAACATGTTAATTTTGGCTTTCTGAATCGCATTATTAATATTCCATAGTACCCATTTCATATTTCATATTCCTTTCGAAGTCTTCGGGATTAAAGTGAGCACAACAAATCCGCTCCGTTTTTGTATTGAAGTCAGTCTCCCGTCGGCAATACGCTATCCATTTCTGCCGCAAAACTTCATCTTTGGGAAATGTATAAAATCTGGATTTATTTGGATCGTTTTTCGTTCGAAAATTGTGGCAGCGACAATTATTCACTGCACATTTCATTTTTAAAAATGTAATTCTTTATTTAATCCAGAAGGGCTACAAACATTTCTTGATCCAAAAATAACTAGTGATTTACAAATTAACCATACAAGAACTTATCGAATACTTGCTTCCAAAAGTATTCGATAATTACACTCCTAGAGAGGAGCGCGGTTGACAGATTTGTGAGGTTTATCTCATGCTGAGATCTTTAATTGCTCTGAGATTTTTAAATGCTGCGATTGAAAGTTTACAGTTTAAACGAAACGTAAAGTGTTCACATTGACTGAAACCCTATGGCTGTCAAAAAGTTGTGTGGACACCCAATCATAATCCGTCAAAAACTTAATTTCATAACAAGCGATTTAACTCAACATATCACAGCAGTTAAAAATCTCATAAAAAATATGACCCAGTGGCATAGTTGCCACATAAATATCTCACAAATAATCTCACAATCTCATACAATATTTGGAAAAATCTTACGTGAGACAACATCTTACAGCAATTAAAAATGCTCACAAAAAAACTCACAGCAGATACAAAATCTCACATCTTACACGAAATAAAACATTTCATGTGAGAAAATATCTCATAGCAATTAAAAATCTCACATCAAATCTCACAGCAATTAAAAAATCTCACAAAAATCTCACTATAGTTAAAAAATCTCACAAGCCATACAAAAATCTCAATGTCAGATAAATCTCACGAATCTGGCAACCGTGTCCAGTGGGCTGCCGAATTTGGACAGTTTTTATAAAAGCCTATTTACACAGTCATTCCCATGACGCAAGGGCATGCCGTTTTTAGAATTTACACTGACATGGGAATGACGAAACTATTACGTTTTGTCAGATTTTTGTTATGGGAATGATAGTGTAAATAGACTCATGGATTTTCGGTGCAAAATTTTCTATCCCGTGTATTTCTAGTGTTTTTTGGCTCTTAGTTATCAAGTAGGTAAATTGTTGGTTCTCAACTTGTATTCCGAACAACGGCATTCTGCTGCAGAATATCGTATACTATAGTTGCCAGATAAATATCTCACAGCATTTAAAAAATCTCACATCTTACACAGAAAATATATCCCAGCAATTAAAAATCTCACACTAGTTAAAAAATTTCACAAAATCTCACTTCTTACAAGCCACAAAAACATCTCAATATGAGATAAATCTCACAAATCTGGTAACTGTGATTCTGCATTTGGTCTCAATGCAAAAATATAAACTTTTAAAAATTGTATTCAAAATGTATTTTAAATTATTTTTAGATACATAATTTTCTGTTTTACATTTTGATTTTATGTACTTTACTTTTTATGTTTGATGTAAAAATATTTTATGAGTTCAATTTGAAATACGCATTTTACAAAAGAAATCAATTAGACGTAAAACTTAAAATATAAAAACATATACTTATAGTAACTTAATAGGAAATAAAATACAAAAGTAAACTATGTCCCCGGCGAATTGCGGCCACTGATATGCAAACGTTATTTGCTTTCTTTGCCCTGTGCGTATTCATATTTTTTCTTCAGACGATTGTTGGCATGTTGAAAAAATGCAATATTTGTTCTTTCGAACTCAGTGTCAGATGCGCCCTCAAATTTTTTATTGTAAGCCACTAAAACAAAATAATAAATGAGGTTATCTACAAATGAAACCAGAACGCAAAAATATAAATACTTTTTATTGCATTCGTCACACTAAGGGGTTTGATCGCTTCTTTCGTTTTTGAGCCCTGCCAGCAAAAGTGCTGAGCAACATCGTCGGTCATTATCTTCCGCCATGACAACTTCAAAAAATTGTGCGACTTGCCGCAGATCATGCTAATTAGTTCGAAAACCTATGATATGATATATAAATAGAAAAGATATGAACAGTAAGAATGCTTGCCGAGCTTACCAAATCGTTAAACTTATTTTCAGACGATTGCATTTCGTTTTCAAAGTCTGTGAAAGCAGACGGACTCTTAAAAGGCGATTTCGGAAGAATTGGCTTGTGTTTTACAGAAGTCGTACTTCGACTGGATGATTTCACTTCTTCCAGTATGCGTTTTAACCACATTTGCGTTATTTTATGTTCTGCAAATATCGAAACTGTTAACGTGGAGCTTTTAGAAATTTAATAAATCGACTTTTACCTTTTAGAACATTTTTCTCAACTTTGTCAACTTTTTCACTTAATTCATTTAAATCTAAAGAATAAAAAAAAAAAAGAAAATTTTCAGTATTTTATAAGGAAAGTTATATTAATTAAGATTACCTTTTCTGGTTACAGGCACATCAAATTTGTAATCATCACTGTAAGTATTATTCGAGTCCATCTGCATATGAAAAAGAGGTATAAACACAAATTGGATACATTCAAAACTGTTAAACTTAAATTCTTTTTCAGACACTTGTTCTGGGGAATGCTCAAATTGTGAACTGGAAAACTTTAAAGTGTTTGAAAATGTAATATTAACACTCACGGATTTTATTGGTTTTGGAAAAAAATCTGTTTACAACTTCCTTGGCTACAATTAAAAAAATACTCACTACAATAAATATTTCAATCGACCATAGAGGAGTACATTAGTGACTAAGTGGGTAAAACAAAGAATGTTGAAGGTTAAAAAAGAATCGTCATAAAATCGAGGGATGTTCTTAATAAATTCATGTAAAGGCCTCTCAGCATATTCATTGTTTTCGATACAAGACTTTTCATTCAATAGTATTCGAATAGCCAAGCTACGCATAATGAGCGAGTTTTCAACTCCGTAGTGAACATATTCACCAGGTCCCATTTCCCCTACTGGTGTAGTGGATTTACGAATGTAGCAGCTTTAGGAACATTGAAATGGACCGCCCACCGCTGTTAGCTTTTCCTTTACATTCCTCTCCCGATTCTGAATCGGAGAAGGTCTCATTTTCCTCCCCACTCGAGTACTCAAAAATTGACTGGCACTTGATGTTGAAGGTCATCTTCTGGGCACTACTCAGTCGTACCTCACTTTTAACCTTTTTTTTTTATTTTTTTCGCATTTGATTATTTTTTTTACGTTTTGTTTGTTTTTATTCCAGCAATTTTTTATTTTCCGGTTGTTATTTTGTGCAAGCGAATGTTATTTGTTTAATTGATGCGAAAATGTTTACATGAAGAACATTGCTGCCAGATGGATATTTTTGCAAATTGAAGTTGCCACATAATTATAAATATGTTGTCCAATGTAACTTAAGTCATAATCAAGTCGATAGGAAATATTGGCAAAAACGTTTGATCTCAACTTGAGAACTTTTTTTATCAACTTGAGAACTAAATATTTCACGAAAGTTGGAGAAAATGGGAAAAATTTTTCTGGCCAAAACCAGTGTGGGAAAAGAAACAAAACGAAACGTTACGAAACATTTCGATAGACATCTTTGGCAGAAAAAAATACTAAAACATACACTAATGTTAAATAATGCCTACATACATCTTAGAACGCTTCTTTTCGGGCTAAACGTAATTTTGCGGACAATGAAAATATCATCTTGTGTCGATAGGAATTTGTCCTGCCTGTCCCGACAATATTAATCAAAGTTCGTTCATTGCGTCGCTTGTCAACCATTGCCCTGTGGACTGAAGACTGTAGCTGAAGATTTAATTTTTTGTTTTTCTAAACTTTATTTGCAATCCTTAGGTACATATTCAAGAAAAATGTACACAATAAAAGATGATGAGTGTTTCGAATTTATATGTATGACCACAATGTTGACAATAGATTTAAATTAATTAAGACTAAACGATATCACCGCTCCATTCACTACACGTATCAGTTTCTGCAGAGTCTCCTGCCATTTCTTCATCTCCTAGTCCTATCGTCTCCTCCTCAACAATATCATAATCACCACTTTGAATTGCTTCCGGGTCCAGCACAACATTATTTTCAGCATTGACAAAGGTACGCACATAGTTGTGTTCAGCATTGACATAAGTTTGTGTATTGTCCACACCATCAACTGTTCCCTCCAGTACTAAATCACCGCTCCATTCACTGCACTCGTCCACAAGATCATGATCATCACTTTGAGTGGTCCGCTTGTTTTGCAAATCTGTCAACCGCTTAAATCCATGTGCGTTGGCTCTATGCTGATTCAAGCGTCCAATATGGCGATAAGTATTGCCACAAATGCCGCAGACTGCACGCTTCACATTCGTTTCCGGATCCAGTACATAATTGTTTTCAGCATTGACACAATTCTGTGTATTGGCCACTTCTTCCACTTTGCCCTCCAGCACTAAATGTTTTGTCTTTCTGTGAAGTTGTAAGCCCGGAAAAAATCGAAACTTTTCGCCGCATATCATGCAAGCATACGCCATGCCTTGAAAATGTAACGTTTTTTTGTGCTCCCGCAGATTGTTTAGGTGGAAAAATGTCTTGCCACATTGATCGCATACATGATCGCGTTGATTGCGATGCACCTTCATGTGATTCAGCAAGCGAAAATTCTGATGGTACGATCTGGAGCAAACATTACACTTAAACTTGGGCGAATCATGCAGCACTCTATGCCGTCGGCAGAGAGATGCATTTCTGAACTTTCGTCCACAGATATCGCAAGTGGTTTTGTGATACTCGTCGTGTACGACCATGTGCAGTCTCAATTTGAATTCGTAAAAAAAGCCCCTATTGCACACCGAACAAATGAAACTTCTTGCGCGCGTGTGAGCTTTCTCATGGCTTTCGAGCTTGTCGGTGGTGGCGAAACGCTCCCCACAGTGACTGCATTTATAGGGCAATTCGCCTATATTGTGGCGCAAGAATTTATGCGCCTGCAAATTTTGTTCGCTCCGAAAACGGTTTTTGCATACGTCGCAACGCACTACGGTATTTACTTCATGTAATTCTTCAAAATTTAAGAATTCGCCACATTTGTCAAAATACTCGATATATTTATGCTTGAACTCAGGATTGTCCCGCTTGCCGATATATGTGCGGCGATACCAGTCTTTCATACGGTTTATACTTTTGCGCATTTGGGCTAACGTTGCGGCAAGACTACATTTTGCATTAAACTTTTCGGTAAATTCTCTCAATGCACTATTGTAGGCTGCTGTACATTTTTTAGCGCGCAAAATGGGAAATGCCTTTAACAAGTCCAAAAACTCCATGGTGACTTTCGGATTCGTTCTTCCAAATCGTATCTAGGATCCAAAAAAAACACATTTTTAGGCTTGTAAGAAGGATTTTGGTGATAGCACAATAGATCTAGTGTGGTCTAAGAACAGTTGCCAGATGAATATCTCACACACAGTTTTTAAAAATCTCACAGCAATTCAAAATTTTCACAAAAAATCTCACTGCAATTACAAAATCTCACATCTCACAGGAATTGCAAATTCTCACAAAAAATCTCACTTCTCACAAGCCAATAAAAACATCTCAATATGAGATAAATCACGCAAATCTGGCAACCGGGGCCTAAGTCGTTGTACCGAAATCCACCTCAACCTAACCTAACAATACAACTTTTGCTGTTACAACAACAACCTAACCTCCTATGTTTTGGTGTAAATAATATTCCAAGGAAATGTATAAATCTAGTTACGCTAAATGTACAAGGACTTACCTCCTGGCTTTCATCCAACATTGGGTTCCCTTCGTCACCTGAACTGGTAGAATGCTAAACGAAACAAAAATTAAGTCATTGAATTGAAACTGCAATAACATTTTTCAATATAATACTAACGGAGATTTGATTGTTGCAGCTAGCATAGGTCGTACTTTCGGGTCTGGTTTCACTTAACGATTCATTGGATCCTTTGAAATTTTGTCCATCAATTTCCATACCTTCCTTTTCGAGAGATTCTTTGCGTGTTGGTATGTCTAATAGCGATACTTCTTCCATTTTGCATTCGTCGGTTAAATCATGTTGGTTGCCGCTTTCAAATATCCCATACTGTCTTTCGATACTTGTCTCCTCATTGTAAAGGTCATCAGTGTTTGTAAAAGCCTTTTCCAAGTTATGATGATTCTCTTTGATATGCGTCACAAATTTTGTCCAACTTCTAATCGGGAATTCCATGCCACAGTGGAAGCAAATCATATTGTAAATGTCATTGTTCACAGAGACTTCAATATAACCACAAGTACGCGATTTTGAGGAACTGCAGGAAGGAGAAATGTTTTTTCTTTAAATAACTGAGCCCAACTATTTGCATTTGCAACTTACCCAGTTCGTACACTTTTTGAAATGTAAGGCATACTTTCGGTCTTTGAATTTTGGCATGCAAATTCCATCTTATCAATGTCCAGCAAAAATCTGTAAGTACACTTTTCGTTAATTTAAAATGGGACATGAAAGATTAAACATTGTAAAAGCTACCCTTCTTCGCCATCCTCCGTTGCCACTTCAGGCGACTTCGACTCTACTTTTGTCTCATCGAAAATTTCTTCGTTTATTCTGCAATGTAATATTGACTGGAATGATTTCGTTAAACTTTATCTAGCATTATGAACTTACAATTCGTCATTCCCCGATAGCAAACCAATATAAACACCTGATGGTATAGGTAGGACTGTTGGTATTGAATTGGGCTTTAGTGCTTGTCGCCTAAGGCCTGGAAAAGTAATTACATAGTTGAATGTTAAATAAACTATCTTTGGCGCCCAGTACAACAGTAGTTGGGGTCCAAAACCCAGTCAAAATTTAAAGGTACTTATCTATTGTAACCAAATTTGAGCTTACCCATTTCGTTGTCCTTTTCGATGTCATCTGGTGTAAAGTGGACACTACAAATACGCGCAGCTTTCGCATCAAACAAATAAGTTTGCCGGCAAAACTGAATCCATTTCTTGAGCACACTTTCCTTTCTCGGAAAAGGGTAAAATTTCAATGGGTTTTTTGCAGTTATAGTGTTTTTGCAATTCAAAACTGCGCATTTCATTATTTATAAATAATTTTTGTTTGAAATGCCTTCAAATGAAACACGATCAAAGTAAATATGAACTCAATTTGTTTTCTTATTTTTACTAAATAGAGATGGGCTCAAAATTAGTCTGTTGGTAGTGGGAGTTGGGAAAAAGGTCCAATCGATTAACTGAACAGTTAATGGCACGACTAATCGCTCAGCTTCGATTTCGATTAGCCGAATAAGGGTCCCCACCACGGTTGCCAGATTCGTCAGATTTATCTCACATTGAGATATTTTTATGGCTTGTGAGATTTTTATGAGATTTTTGAATTGCTGTGAGATTTGTTGTACGATTTTTAATTGCTGTGAGATATTTACCCACATGAAATGTTTTATTTTGTGAAGAATGTGAGATTTTTGTGAGATTTTATATCTGCTGTGAGATTTTTTTGTGAGAATTTTGAAAACAAACAAAAATGTATATCATTGAGAGCCTATTTACACTATCAGTTCCATGACGAAAAATCTGACAAAGAGCTAATAAGAAGTGCGGTAGTGAAAACGGGATAGAACATTTTGCACCGAAAATCCATACAAAAACGTAAAAGGTGGCAACTCCATGCTTCGTTTATTTACATTGTCATATGAAAACTGTCAAATTCCGTCATGCCCATGTCAGTGTAAATTCTAAAAACGGCATGCCCATGCGTCATGGCATGCAATTTTTTCACGTTATTTCGCACACCAAAAAGTATTAAATGTACAAATGGCCGGTTTTGTATTTAAACATTTTAAATGTTCAAATATACACGCACCTGCAATGATTTATTTTTAAACTGTAACTTTTATTGAATCGAATTTCTTTAGAAAAACAATAGTAAAGGTTGGTGGGTATGTAATTGAATTTATGAAATATTTTTATTCAATTATAATTTTAATAAACATTTTACTCCTCCATATATATGACCGTTCACAGTTAAAACTCTCCAAGTAGTTGCATAAACTCAAATCGAAAATTCACACGCCCAGAGGAAAAAAGTTATGAAAGTACATTTCATCGCTTTTTTTCTCCGAGCGTGTAAGCACCCAAGTATCCACTCTGAAACCCAAAGGATTACGGCTTTGCATCGATGGAGCAGCCCGGTAATTGCGTTTGCAGTTCACTCACCACCGCATTCAAATTCTTCACATAATTCATATTGAATATTTTCAGATTTTTCAAGTTCTTCAAATTCGCAATGGGCTTTAGACCAGCATCGTCTATGTTTTGGCAACCCGACACTTGCAGATCTGTTAGTGTTTTCCACAAGTACGCCAGACCCTCTAGACTGTCTTCCTCCATGTACTTGCAGTTGTGTAGGATTACAGTATCGATGTGCCGACAGTTCTTGAAGTGTTCCAAACCGATTTTCATGATCGTTGCCTCGCTTGCATCCACAACTTTTACTTGAAATTTTACGTTTTCCGAGGGCAGTGCATTGTAGTCGTTCATCAGCCTATCGGGGTTTCCAAGAGAACGAACCGCCCCACTGTTCTTTATGACCCATTCAGCACAAAGTCTATTCGGCCCAACTTTCTGCAATCTGTCGTTATCGACGTTGTTGAATGCAATTGCTACGTATCCCCAAATATTTCTTCCTGGGGGTTTCACTTGTTGACCACAGCATCCGTTGGATATATTGGTGGCCAAGTGTTGCAGTAGTTTCGTTCGTAACATTTTTCGAAAATTTAAATTGTCTATATGTTTTTGAACAGCTGATCAGCTGAAAGAATGGGAGAATAAAAACAAAACAAACGAAAATTGATTACACTGTACAAAATGAGGCTTTCAAAAATCCCAAGGGACTAACACATTTTTTCTAGTATGTTCAGGGCTGCTGATCACGAATGTTGTCAACGGTTTTTTTGGGTAACCTCTAGAAATGGTTGCAATAGCAGTTATTTATGCTAATTATGTAATTTCGATTAAGGAAATTTGACTAACGTAAAAACGCATTAAGGTTCTCTTGAAAAGGCGATATTCGAATAAAAAAGATTTGTTTGCGGTGAAAAATTTCTTAAAAATAATTAAAAATGTATATCCTTTATAAATTTTATTAAAAGGAACGCACTATCGCATTTTCAAGAACAATTTTTGTGCAAGTTTCGCGGCGTCTGCGAAATTTCGCGTTGGTGTGGTGGGACCTTAAATATGACCGATGTAGGTCAAAAAAGATAAGATATTAGTGACCAAATCATTGGGATAAAAGCACTGTTGCAAGCTAAAATTACTCATTTGTGGCCGTGAACGCCAAGGGGGGAGGAGACGGTATTATCAACCAGCCAGTTCTTGACCTATTTTAATATTTTTTTTCATTGTTAAATATCAAAAATTTCGGAGCTTAATCGATTCCTTTAAAAAAAAGAAATATTTAAATTGGTCAAGAATTAGCTGGTCGATAATATAGGGTCCGAACCCGGCTAGGAACTGTTAACATGGAACTGGAACCGAAACGTATATCGATCCCGATTCTCAGATATACGAATTCATCGGTTTAAGTTCTCAGATTTTAAAAATGTCGATTTCGGAAGCAACGTTTCGGTTCCTTTTCTCAGATTTGAAAAAATTCCGGTTTTTACACTATACAAAAATGTTGGTTTCAGTTCCGTGAATTGAAACGGTTCCGGAACCGGTTATCGGCTATCCCTGTAAATAATAAAGAGTTTACGCAAGATGTTCATCTATTGATGTAGTGTAATTTTAGTCAGTGTAAATAATATCATCAAATAAGATTTCTATTTCTGTATTTTCGTCTTCGTATTGATCATCCTCCACTACAGCTTCTTGGAAGTCCGCTTCGGTAGGCACCACTTCGCCAACATCATCCTCCACTACAGCTTCTTCGGAGTCCTCTTCGGTAGGTACCACTTCGCCAACATCATCCTGACCCGTTACACTCTTCAACTGTTTATCTTTCAGCCGTACATAGCCATGCACTTTCGTCTTATGGGCAATCAGACCCGAAATGAAACTATAGGTATTTCCACAAACATCACAGACTACACGTTTCGCATTTGTGGCTGGATCTATAACATATTTGTGTTTGGTACGGCCTGTGATATTTATGGCCAATTCTTCCACTGTACCTTCGAGCACAAGATGCTTGGCCTTTCTGTGATGATATAAACACGAATAGAATCTAAACTCTTGGCCGCATATCCGGCAGGCGTAAGGCTTTGACCCGGAGGCTCCGCCTTGAATGTGTGTCGTTTTCTTGTGATCCATTAAGTTCTTACGTCGCACAAATGTCTTGCCGCATTGATCGCAAATGTGATCGCGTTGATTTCGATGCGCCTTCATGTGTTCCACCAGGTAATTATTCTGATAATATGCTTTGGAGCAAAGGTTACACTTGAATCGACGGGCTTCGTGTATTACCTTATGCTGACGGTAACGTGATAAAGTTTTAAATTTTTTCCCACATACGTGGCACATTTTTTTGTTATCTTCGGTGTGTATCTTCATGTGGGCAGTCAATTTGAATTCGTAGTAAAATCCCTTTTTACATATTTCACAAATGTAACTTCTTTCCCGCGTGTGAGATCTTTCATGGCTTTCGACCTTGTCGGCGGTGGCAAAACGATCCTCACAGTGACTACATTTATAGGGCAATTCGCCAATATTATGGTGCAAGAATTTATGAGCCTGAAATTTCTCTTCACTGCTGAATCGGCTTTTGCAGAGATCACAACGCACTATGGGCTTTGTTGGACGTAATTCTGCGCAGGTTAAGAATTCGGCACATTTGACAAAATACTCGGCGAATTTCTGTTTGAAATCGGGATTTCTCTGCTTGCTGATATAAACGCGCCGATACCATTCCTTAATACGGTTTATACTTCGGCGCATGTCCGTCATTGTTATGGCAAGACTCCACTTTGCATTGAATTTGTCGGTTAAGTCGCTCAAGGCATTATCGTAGTCTGTGGCAGACTTATGACCACGATATATTATGGGATAGGTTCTTAACAATTCCAAAAAATTCATGACAACTTTCGTATTCGTGCTATCAAATCGTATCTGGAATAAAGTAGAATTGCAAGAGAGACTTAACTTGGTATAGGGGGTTCTGAGAAATTCAGCAGTTGAAGCATTTAAAAACGTTATATGCATAGAAGAGCGATATCATTAGTCAAATCTTCACCTCAAGTACGAACAATATTTCGTCCGAAATGTTGTTCCCGCAAAATTCCCCGATAAGGGTGACTACTGTAAATTTTTAGAACTTACCTCATTGGATTTTTTTGAATTATTTTCGTCGCCAGAGTAATCTCTGTCAGCAGAACTGGCCGAATACTGAACAAAAGAAATATTAAAAGTACAATAAACACAATTTTTCACAAATAATACTAACGGAGTGTTCGTTTTCACTGCTCACATATACAGGACTCTTGAATTTGGTTTCACTTAACGATTCATTAGGTGCCCTTGACTTATATGTATTGGGATCCGTTTTACTTTTGGAGACTATATCATTTTGGCTTTGAATTTGAAATACTTTAACTGTACTGGTTTTTTCTTCGAGCGTCCTACTTTTACTTTTGTGGATTATATCATTTTGGCTTTTAAACAAACCACTTGGTTTTTTGATACACGCCTCTTCCTCGTTGTAAATGTCTTCAGTGTTTGTAAAAGATTTTTCCAAGTTATGATGATTCTCCTTGACATGCGTCACAAATTTTGTCCAACTCCAAATAGGAAAGTCTATGCCACAATAAGAGCAAATCATATTGTAAATGGGTTTCTCCACAGAGACTTCAATAAAACCGCATGTGCGCGTTTTTAAGGAACTGCAGGAAGAACAAATGATTTTTTTTATATAAGTAAGTCCAACTATTAGCATTTGCATCTTACCCAGTTTGGACACCTTTTGAAATGTAAGGCACGGATTTGGTACATGAATTTTCACATACATGTTCCAGCATATCAATGTCCTGCGTTGATCTGTAAGTGCACTTTTCGTTAATGTAACATTTGACATAAAAGAAAAAATATTGTTATAGCTACCTTTCTTCTTCTTCTCCATCTTCCTCAGATATTTCAAGTGGATCTAATATTGTCTCATCAAAAAACTCTTCATTTATTCTGCAATGTAACAATGATTTTGAGGATTTTGTTAAAATATTTGTAGTCATGTGAACTTACAATTCGATATGTTCCTTTGTACTCGGAAGTAAACTAACTGGCGTCATTGGTGGTCTATGGACGACAGTTGGTATTGAATTGGGCTTCAGTGCTTGTCGCCTAAAGCCTGGAAAAGTAATTACATTGTTAAATATTAAATAAATTATCTTTGGCGCCCAGTTCAATAGTGGTTAAAGCCCATACATACATCGAATTCAAATTGAAAGTCGCTAAGCGCTTATATAGTTAGTGTAACCAAATTTCAGCTTACCCATTTCGTTGTCCTTTTCGATGTCATCTGGTGTAAAGTGGACACTACAAATACGCGCCCTTTTCTCATCAAACCAATCAGCTTGCCGGCAAAACTGAATCCATTTCTTGAGCACACTTTCCTTTCTCGGAAAAGGGTAAAATTTTAATGGTTTTTTTGCAGTTATAGTATTTTTGCAATTCAACACTGCGCATTTCATTGTTTATAAATAATTTTTGGTTAAAGCACCTTCAAATGCAATACATGTGATGAAAGTAAATATACAAATTTGTTTTCTTATTTATTTTTATAGTGATGATGGATAGTGTTCGTCCTATACAAGTACTCATGAGTACATACTCGATACTTTGTTCAATACCTCAAAAAAGTATTTTATTTGGTATCGATAAAATTTGTTGGAAAAGTTACCAAAAATCTAATTTTAAAAAAACTTTAAAGAAAATTGTATTTATGAGTTCTGGAAAATATCTTGAAGGCCTGTGCACATGAGGCGTTTATTAAAAGTTTCCCGCTTTCGAAATTAAATTTTGTAATAATTTTGAAATTGTAAAAATTATCCCAAAATTTTACAAAAAACTCGATATTTCTCATTCGGTTCGAGTAGTGAGTATCGATCAGTGTGACCAGAGTGGAATAAAATATTCCAAGAGGAATGTTTTTTTCCAAAAAAATATTCAAATATAAAAGTTGTTTAGCTTAAAAAAGTTATCGATAAAAATATTCCACTTTTGATACAACAATCCCCAACTCTTTAGTTTTGGGCTTATTCGATCGGCCTGAAATTTTAAACTGAAGTGTTTTCGGGCTATTTGGCATAAATTAAGACACTGTTGAAATATATCGAGCACATTTTTTGTATTGGACACCTCTAATGCATACTTACTTATATGTTAAAGTTTGATCCGATATGTGATCAGTGACTGACTCATCAACGAAAAGCTAAACCGCTAAAACTATAGATCTGAGATACTCTGGGTACACCCTAGACTAGACGCTTTGCCACTCCCACAAAAATTCAAACTGTGAATTCGGAATGGTTTACTAGAATGCCATAACTTCGGCCCTGGTAACTTCGCTATGAATATTTTCATAGCTGTAGTCGTATCCATCTCTGTAAATCATCAAATGTTAGATGATTTCGAGGGATGGACACGGCTACTACTATGAAAATATTCCAAATGGCGGATCCAAAATGGCGTCCGAAATTCCTAAATCTAATTTCACAGGGGGATTCGAGGAGGGGCAAAGGAGTTTTCACGGAAGGGTATTTTCACTACTGTTGGTCGGGGGTTCACGGGAACTCTCTCGTACCCTGCCACTACAGTCAGTATATGCCCGTCCAACGCCGGGTTATTAAGCTACAATATATTATATTAAAAAAATAATTTTATTTGTTTATCCAAATAAATTTGAAATAGTCCATCAAACATAGTATTCCCAGTAATAGTATCTTAAGCTTCCTCTTCTTCCATAAGATAGTCCTCATCTAGATGTTCCACTTCAGTCATATCATCATTATCACCATCGTCATCATCGTTATCACCAACTACGTGGTCGCCTTCCTCGATTTCACCATCTTCGTCATCACCATCTTCGTCATCATCATCTTCGTTATCACCATCTTCGTTGTCGCCATCTTCGTTATCGCCATCTTCGTTATCGTCATCTTCGTCATCATCATCTCCGTCATCGCCATTTTCGTCATCACCATTTTCGTCATCATCATCTTTGTCATCGCCATTTTCGTCATCATCATCTCCGTCATCGCCATCTTTGTCATCGCTATTTTCGTCATCATCATCTTCGTTATCACCATCTTTGTCATCGCCATTTTCGTCATCATCATCTTCGTTATCACCATCTTTGTCATCGTCATCTCCATCATCGTCATCATCGTTGTCAATATCTATGTCATCGGCATCTTCGTTTTCACGAACTCCATCCTTATCAACTTTTCCATCACCAGCTTTTTTATTATTTGGTTTTGTACCCGCTTTTCCATTCAAATATTTCGCTCGAACATAACCGTGGACATTAACTTTGTGAACAAGCAGGCCGCCTACACGACGATAAGTGTTGCCACAAATGTCACAAACCACGCATCTCAACTTCGACACCGGCTCTATTACATACTTATGCCTATTGTATTGTTTCGTTACGTTGCGCGACAATTCTTCAATTGTTCCCTCGAGCACCAAGTGCTTAGCCTTTTGATGACAATTCAAACCAGACGCACATGAGAACCCATATCCGCAAATATGACACTTGAAGCCTTTTTCGTTTCCCTTCTTCATTGCTTTCTCCAGTTCTTCAATTGTTCCCTCGAGCACTACATGTCTACTTCTCCGGTGATTCACCAGAGCGCCAAAGTTTCGAAACTCTGCGTTGCATATATTGCAGCGATACGCATTGGCATCGAGGTGCACCGTTTTCTTATGCTCCAGTAGACCCTTGCGTCGCAAAAATGTCTTGCCACACTCTTCGCATATATGATCGCGTTCGTTTCGATGCAGCTTGAAATGCTCTTCGTAACGATGCTTTCGATAAAATTGTTTCGAACAAATGTCGCATTTATACTGAGGTGGCCGATGGAACACCATATGCGCTCGCAGGCGAGACGGCAGGGGAAACCCTTTGCCACATACTTGACAAATCTTATTGCGATCCTGGTTGTGCGTCAACATATGAGCGGCCAACGTACTCTCCAGATAGAAGCCTTTCATGCAGACAGTACAAACGAAACTTCTAACTTTGGTGTGCTTCCGTTCGTGTTGTTCCATCTTTTCCTTGCGCGAAAAGCGTTCTGGACAATGGCTGCACTTGTACGGCAATTCGCCTATTTGGTGGCGTACGAATTTATGCACCTGCAGATGGATCTCGCTGAGCAAGGGTCTTTTGCAGATGTCACATTTTACTGTGGATGCTGGTCGCGGCAATCCTGGCTCTATGTATGGTAAGAATTCAGCGCACTTGTCAAAATAATCGGCGAATTTGATGTTTTGATTGGGTTTTTCCCTTTTCTGAGTTGCTGAGCGACGATACCACTCCTTGATGCGAGCTATACTTTTACGCATCTCCATAACTTTGATCGTAGTACCCCATTTCTTATTGAACTTTTCGGTCAATTCGCCCACAACGTAATTGTAGGCTGCCTTGGGAATTCGCTCAGTACTCCATAATACAGGTTGAGCCTGGAGAACGTCTAAGAAGTCCATTACAATTGTTGGATGAGTTCTGCCGAAACGGATCTGAAATTGCAGCAATAAAATAAGGTTGTAAAAAAATGCACACAAATGTGTTGAGTGACTTCTGTTTGTTCCTTTATGGGAAAGGACCAACTGTAAAGTTTTCAGAAAAAATATGGATTTTCAGACGTGCTTGTAAAGCCCGAAAGTTAGGAAAATCAGGGTAGAATTCAATACAAAAAAAAATTAATTTATTAAAAAATGCATTTTAGAATCAAAAAAATACGTGCAAAAAACCATAATTATACATTTTTAGCGGAAAATTATCGATAAAAAATCGATAGATTTTCAATAAAATATCAAAAAAAGTATCGATAAATTTTCGAAAAATTATCAATGAAAAATTGATAAATCCCATACTTGCCATACAAAATAGCAGTAAAATTTTTGTAATTTCTTTAACTGATTTGGTTTCCTATATTTCATTGGATCGTTTCCAATCAAATACGGGAACAAAATGGGACTGGAACAAAATTGAATTTCACCGGAACAAAATGGAATTGGAACAACATTTTAAAATGGATCAAAAAATGCAGTGGAAAAAGAATTTTTTTTTGGATTTACGACCCTATTCTCAACGTAGAATTATTTTGGTCCTTTTCCACACGACACATTTGTGCGCTCAACCATCGTAATAGAGAATACTTTAATACTGAGTTTGTAGGTTAGGTTTTATGTTATCTTACCTCATCGTAAATGGGCGATGTTGAGTAATTATCTTCTTCTTCTTCCTCCTGAGAGCTTAAGTAGTCGGACTGAATTACCAAAAGAAAAAGAATACGAAAAAACATTTTTTTAATTGCAAATAATCCTTCAATAAAATACTTACTGTCGACATATTTTCTGTATCAACAAAAGTCGAACTTGTAGCCGCTGCTTTAGCCGATCTTGTAACCATCGCCTTTCTTTTTGGAACAACAATTTCCTCCGCTTCGGATACTACAAACTCACTATCGCTTGAAGCATGATAGGTGGAATATTCATTCAGAATCGTTTCTTCAGGTCTTTCAACACCTTCAATTGATTCCGTCTTGATTTCGTTTGTTTCAATGTCTATTTGGAGTTCCTCTTTGCACAGGCTATTGTCCTTGTTTTCAACGATGAACACTTCATTTAGTTTTCCATATGGCATTTCCGACGATTCTTTACCGCACATGTCATTATCGACGTATTTAAGTATGAAACTGTCATTTTGTTTTTCGACGTACGACCCATCATTGTAGAGATCATCGGTATTTGTGAAAGACTCTTCCAAGTTTTGATGATTCTCTTTGACATGGGTGACAAACTTGGACCAACCCCAAATGGGAAATTGCTCACCACAGTGGAAGCAATTCATGCTGTAAATATTATCGTCCGGAGATGATTCAATGTAGCCGCAAGTACGTGAGATTGAAGAGCTGTGCAAGGTTATAGAAGTTATTTGTTGTATAGTTCAATTGAAATATGGCCAGCAATCATACTCAGTTTGTACGCCTGTGGAAATGTAGGAATGTTTGAAGCTATCATCGCTTGGTTTTTGGTATTCCCTTAGAAGCTGCGCAATGTTCTCCCTAACACAATATATAAAATTTTTTTATTAGTTTCATCTTTCTAAATAATTATTTCTAAACATACTCTTGGGTTTCTCTATTGACCACTGTTGCTTCTCCAGTCGTATCCTTTGTTTCGTCAAAAAGTTCTTCATTGATTCTGAAATTAAGTTTTACTTGCATCATCGTTGAATTGAAAGCAAGGTTCACATTATTTACAAATTAATCGGTTTCTTTGGTACGACAGGCTTTATTGTTAAATTACGTCGTTTTGCCAAGGGGGCCATCAATGATGGGGGCAATATTTTTGTTGCATTTCGCCCTAAAGAAGCACTTGGGAAGAATACAAAGGAGAACGTATGAAAAATGTTATACATCGGCCATTATCAGTTAACTTACTAGAACATTTCATCCTTCATGGCCTTGGATTTGGCCTTGATGGCCTTGGACTGGGCTCTCATATCTGCCGGCGATGGCAACGGCTGGGCCTCTATGTCAAGTGGATTTCTGTTTCTGTTAACTGAAATACAAGGCATTGGCACCGCCCCCGGTTGAAGTCGAACCCTCTTCGACGACAGATCGTTGATGAAATCGCTCTTCTGGAAATGAAGCGCACATACGCGGGACGAAGTATTGAGCGCAACTCCACAACTGGCAATCCATCGTTCTCGTTTGGCTTCGCAAGTGGGCACGACGAATGTTTTCACATTTCCATATTTACCGCAGAGTACACAAACTGTCCGTTTCAGATTTCTTTTCATTTTATTAGAATTCTTTTGAATGAATTTATTTCGTATTTAACTTTGACGCAACACCTCGCCTAATTTTCATTCCAAGAAAGGAAAAATCAAGACGCCCGCCACCTTTATCAGTTGAATCATGGGAAAATTATTTCAATTAGTGATGTGAGTATTCGGGTACTCTTACATTTGACAGCTTAGCTCAGTTCCAGCTCGCAAGTACTTGTCAAACTGGATATGAAATTCAAAAATAATGGTAAGAAATTTACTTACGTAAATGTTCTTTATAAATTAGTAAAACATTTTCAACGAAATACGGCACGGCAAGTTTGCTTGCTTGAGAAATTCCCAATTGTGGCCAATTACTTGAGAAAAATTGCATTCTCACAAATTTAGTGCACAAACAAAAATTTAAATCAAAGTGAATGAGGAACGGCCGCAATACTCCGCAAAGATACTTATCAAAATTTAGCTTCAACCGTTTCATGAGAACCTGAAGTTTTTTGTAAGAAAAATCTCTTTTCTATATAAAGTGTGCTAATTACGATACATTCTGAGACCATGTGTTAGTAATTTTATCGAAAAACGGTATTTTATCGATAGTTTTTCAATATTTTATGGATATTTTATTCAAAATTTTTCGATATTTTATCGAAATTTTTCGATTGATTGTCGATAATTTCCAATTCTATTTTGTTCCAGTTTTATTTCCATTTCGTTCCCGACATCATTTCCAATTAAATACAAGAAACGGCGTCCAATCCAATATTTATCAATAATTTTAATTTCCTGATCCATTTAAAAATTTTGTTCCAATTCCATTTTATTCCGATTTTTGTGAAATTTTCCGGTCATTTTGTATGGGAGGTAGGCGTGGTTCTTATCCGATGTTGCCCATTTCCAATACCGCCAGATCATTCGCCTGCTTTAGATGTTTCTTTCAGTCTTGTTGGGAAAATTCATTACATTGGATATAAAATGGGTAGGTATTTTCCTGTGGTATTCGTGTTACCTTGCAAATTTCTATATTTTTCAAATGGAAAACATTTAAAAGAAATCTTCGAAAGAAACAACTTTTTTAAAGGACTATATTAAATAGCAAATAAACTAACAATAAATCGCAATTATGTAATTAAGAAACAAGCATATTAATGACTATAATAACAGAAGCCTGCATGTTGGCCATCACCACTCTATTGTGTGGCCAAACGTTGCGCCTCCAATCCCCTTACATCGATGCCCAACTCGGTAAGGCGTGCCTCCAGTTCCTTGGTGTCCAAACCATGTTCCTTATTGTATTTATAATTGACGGTCAACTGAATCTCTTCCAGACCATGGACATGGTCGAACAGATTACCCTCAAGTTTCTGGTCAATGTCGTTCTCCTCGCGGAGTACACAAAAATATAACAAGAATATAGCTAAACTGCCCGAGATAACGTATGGCTGGTAAGAGAGCACATCATCGGCGCCACCGCTGCGAGTGTCCTTGGCTCGCCACTTGGCTGCATCACTGCCAAAGAATTGGATGGGTTCATTTGAGATGGGCTCCTCGCTGCCGACTTTTTGTGCATAACCGCGTTGCGCCAAATTCTGCATCACCACCGTCGTCGCCGGCCCCAACCTGGAATATAAAAATTGTATAGTAAATATTGAGATTATATAAACCGATTTTACCTTTGTTGTAAATGCCTAATGGGCAAACGCAAATGGCACAACATTTTATGCTAATTTTCAATTACAATCAACTTAATTTTCAACAACTATAATTGAAATTATTTCATAACAAAACACAACACTACACTTGTTCTTCTTCTGTTCAACTATTCACAATAAAACACATTTTTTCCAGTGCTTTGAAGGCAGTGATGCCAAATGGAGGGTAATTTCCTTTTTGAGGGATTTTTTGGTTGGATTTTGCCTATTAGGCAAATTTTGCCTAATTGGCAAAAAGGGATTTTTTAACTTTCATTCTTTTATATATATTTATACTTATATATAAGTTTCTTTTCTTATGAATGATGCAGTTTTATTCCTTGGAAGTTTTTCTACAAAGTACCCTTTAATAATTTTTTATCTACGATGAACATTTTTTCCTATAAATCCGATTTTGTGAACTGGCATCTGATTTTCTCATACAAAAATTCATTCATGAAAAGCTACAAAAATGTATATTAAATTCAGAGGAATGTTCACAAAATTATTTATGATCCCATTAATGCTGAACTGTAATATTCCCAATTTATATAATTTAAAAAAAATGTTCGGGTAATGAAATTTTTGTTATTTGGTGACGGAATTGTGTGTGGGAATTTTCGTGGGTATATTGTTGTCCGTTGAGGGAAAAAAGAGTTTTTATTTATTTTTTTTTTGGGAAATTTCGAAGTCCATGGCATCACTGAGTGTTGGTCCGATACCACCAAAGTATCGATGCTTTTACTCATTACTTATATCGAATAGAAAATTCTATACTTGCAAAAATAACAAATAAAAGTATCGAGCATTTTTTCTAAAAAAGATTTAAAATGTTGTACATTTTTTGAAAAATTATGTTTTTTACTTTTTTTGATAAAAAAATTCCAAAAATTTTTAATTTTATTAAAAAATGTTTTTTTTACTGTTTCTGAAAAAAAATGATCTTTGTTTCGACCGAAATTAAAATAACCCCTTTCAGTTATAGATCGTTTTTCGGTAATTTTACGAGCACATTTCTATTTTTTCGATAACTTTTCGGTAATTTCCATTTCTACTTTATTCCCGATCCATTTCAAAATTGTTCCCGACATTATTTCCAATCAAATAAAAATAACACCTCACCAATAGGTTCTGTATTTCTCATTTTGTATGGGAGGTAGGCGTGGTTCTTATCCGTGTTTCATTTTCAATACCATTCAAGCAGTAGCAAAAAAGATTTACATTTTGTGCAGTGCTGCCACATTTTGTCCATTTGAAGCAAAAAAATAGTATCGATACCAAATATTTGATCGATTAAAAAATACCCACCCGAAAAAAAAGGTATCGAGTATGTACTTATGAGTACTAGTATCGGAACAACACTATTGACAACTGTTCTTTGTGCAGTTCAGTTGTTGTTGGTCTGTCGATTGTGTTTCGGAAAAGGGCTAAAAATAAATTTTCAAAATAATTTACAAGCTAAAAGGAGTGATTTATTCTGAAGAAATTGTATGTAAAATAGAAAGTGTCGAGAGTGCTTATTAAAACAAAGGCCAACCAGTGGAAACCTAAGTTTTTGTTTAACGACCTAACAACCAGATAAATTCTTCATTCGCTTCCTCAAATTGAAATTAAAGTGAGTGCATTTGCTTTGTATTTTTATTTTATGAATGAATGTAATTCAACTAAAATACAGGCATTCGTTAGGCGAAATTCCATTTTTCCAAATTTATCAATTGCTTTATTTTTCGTAATTCGTCGTGGAATGACCACATTTTTTTCTAGTTTCTATTCAATGCACTTCGTCTGTTTTTTGCAGCCGTCTGCACATCTGTTTTCTGTTAGCTAAGTACAAAGTCTCTTTTGGTTATCTTTCAATTCAATTTTACATTTAATTTGTAATACAAATTATTATGCCCTTTGGTAGACAACTGTTTTTATAGGCTTTCCAAGCACGTTTCTTTTTTGCAATCCCACAACAACAAAAAATTATAAAAAATACATTTTTGATTCCAGTTAAAACAAAAAATAAAAAATGGCTTCTCTGTATCGCATTGCACATTGTTTACGTTTCAAAACTGCAACGTCGTCGTCCGCGGCAGTTTCCAAATATTCTGCAGCGAAAAAATCAATAAATTTCTCGACTGCAGGAACGGCAGTCAGCTTCTCTTTCGGTGGTAATACTTTAAAATTATTTTCTTATTCTAAGTTGACTTTTCAATTAATTAATGTTACTTAAATTTTTTTCTTTCTGTTTCCCACGTTTTTATTGGAAAATCGTAAATAAAACTCGCAAACTTTGAACTTACAAAAATATCAGCCGGCCGCTCATCCTCAGCCAATAATAATAGCGGATTTTCGAGCATTTTCAATAATATCGATTCTTGCCATTTGAATTTAAAATCCCACCATCAACACCGCCGCGGTCAGCAGCAATTGAGAAATTTCTCAAGCCTGCAGATTCCATTGCAGTCGCAGCCTACAAAATTAGTTCATCATGTAAGCATTTTCTTCCTTCTTTTCATTGTTTGACCTCATCCTACTCGTATGGAATATATGAAATGCAATTTCGTACTCGTTTTTGCAACTCAATTAGTTACTAATTTAAATTTTGTATTATTGATTGATTGGTTTAGATCCCCCTTGGTACATATACAATATACATACATAAACAACTTATAGTACATATATGGCGAAAATGAAATTGCTAACAATTGATTTTGATTGCCGGTATTGAGTATTAACATATGGTTCTTTGTTAACGTTTGTGAGGCACCCCTCCCATCACGTTTTGTTATATTTTTCCTTCTGTATTTTGTTATCTTCAATTTGGTTTTTATTTTATCATATCAAGCACTTAATATTTTATCTAAATGTTTGAATGGATAATTTTAATTTTTAATTTTAATAATTATTGAAATTATTCTAGTGATTTCGCCCTACATCTAAGAGTTGAGTTAAAGAAGCAATAAGTTATACTATTCAACGATTCATGCAGAGATTAGTTAGGTACTGGTTAATAGAGTAATATTACTATTCATTTGATGCAATTTTACCTAGTTTTTGAATACAAATTAAATCAACATAATAATCTAATCGACATTACTTGAAATTGGTTTCTTTGCAACAAATTTAACTAAATTCTTCGCCTTAACCTAGGAAAATAAATTTCCTCTTTTTGCCTTTTTTCTACGTTTTTTTTTATTTTTCACAAGTAACCAAATTTTGGCAATGTTAGCTTGAAGGAATAGCAAATTCTTCAATGTTTTGGAAAAGGTGAATTGTCTCCGGAGTTCTATCTGGAAATTTCAGCTCCCTAGCTTAGGTAAAAGTGTATGAAAAAGATCGCCGTATATTTGAGGAAATATATACTCACCCTTCACAAAGTTCATAAAAATTTACCTTCGACACTGCTAGAATTTATCGAATTCCTCTCAGCTAAACATTTTATTTTACTTACAATCAATGTAAAAATATATGAAACGTCACTCCTACTTTGATTAATATGCTTTGCTTCAAATTAAAAATATTTTTTTTTGAGAAAAATGATCAATTAAGGCCTGCGCTCACGGAGGCGTTATTCATGTCGCAGGCGGTTTCGAAATTAATTTTGTCAAAAATCATTGTTTTTTCGAAAATATAGTGTTTTTAAAGCAATACAATAAATAATAAACACAAAAGCCAGTTTCAGAACAATTTCGAATCAGTTTGAAAATAAACTTTTCATCTTAATATATAAAAACGTTGGTGAGTGAACATCACGGCTAAACCACTGAACGTATCAGAACCATACAAACACCATGCGTTTATTTGTGAGCTACGGAAGGGTTATGTACTACTTTGAACTTGATTGGTGAAAGGAGCGTGGTACCACTCATACAATTTAAGTATTACTTCAAAATATATCTGGGATACTTTCCAGCACACATGGTATTATGCTTCTTATTTCAAAAGTGCAATTCAATGAGTAAAATTGGACAATGGTCAAGCATTTGACAAAAAAAAACTAAACTAAACAAAACAAAAAATTTCGATTTAAAAAAAATTTGTACATATGATGTTCCAATGGTATCTCACTTTGCAAAAGTGTAAGTAAATAATTCTGACACTGCAAAGTATTTTATTTGGAACTGTGTGAAATCAAGTTCACAAATTGAAAAGGGAGAAGTTTTTAGTCCTATAAGGGATATCTTGATAAAATCAAAAATTAAACGCATGTTGGTAAGGTAATTTTTGTAAGAAAGCAAAAAAAAAAATATTTCGAAAAAAGACAATTTTTGTATTGCTTATTTTGATACACCATGTCTCTCTCTTTCAATTTCGACTTGGGATACTAGCCCATTCTCTAAAACTTCTCCCATTCTTGCAGAAAAAGAAAATAAAATCGATTTTATAGAAATGTTTATTTTACAATTTTAAGATTAATGAACCATAAATTCTGACAATCACATAATGAACCACAAAAAAATAACACATTTTTTCCCCTACTAAAGGTATAGTTTCCCAGGTTTTTGCCTCAAAAATAGTTTCCTTTTGCGTATTTACAATAATATATCTACAAATTTATTTTTTCGTATTTCACTTTTCTTTTTTTTTTGGTCTGATACCGGTTGCCATTGCACAGTTTCATAGCCGGTCTGTGCACATTTTCTACATATTTTTCTTGGATCCGATATTGGGATAGGCTGTATATAAATTTATTCATTTGAAATCAAATGAACAGCCCTTACAGTATTCTGTTTGCATTTTCTATTTTTGATCTTTGCTTGTTATGCTTTATTGCAAATTTTTATTTAATAAATAAATATAACAAATATTGTACACAAATAAATATGTACATACAGGCAAAATGTTTGCGGTTTCTTTATTGGCTGTCATTGATACCTCTACACTCTGCACTGAACCAACACTAAAACATTCAGCATATATTTTTTGAAAATTGTTTATTTTATTTTTGTTTGTATGATTTGTTTTTTAATTGCAATTCTTTGCGGGCATGTGCATGTTGGCATTTGTGCAATATAATATGAGGTGAAGAACTGAAAATATCTGTGATCAATGTCAAGTTGAGTAGAATTAGAATGACTGATGAAACCACATAGGGCCCTCAAATGGATGCTGAAATTATCTTGCTTTTTAAATCAAATCGCTTCTTCCAATATTTGCATAGCGCTCTGCACATTCGTATACGATAATAGTTATTATTCCTTTTTTTAATATTCTCTTATTTTATTATTTTTTTTCTTTCTTAATTTACATTTATGTGTTTGTGTATTTGTCTACTTGTGATTTCCTGATGGTCCCACACATTCAATAGCACTTTACCCACATACACATATGTATGTGATCTTTTTCTCTCTTGTCATTATTCGGCCTGTGCTCTATTCAATTTGTGGTTGAATTAAACTCTCTGGTTCGAATGGACTTTGGACAGCACATGCATAAGGTGAATGCATTTTTATCCATTCGCCGCATAAAATTTCTATTTAAATAATTTGATGGCCTTTAAACATTTTTTGGTTTGTTATTTGGCATAAAGCACCAATGAAAGATTGATTTTGTTTGTTAAGTTGGTTGTGCTTTAAAATTCAAATAAATTTTGAACTTTAACCTGATATCAGTTTTTGAAATAATTTTGTTTATCTTTATGTTAAATTTTAAACGATCACAGTTGCGGTTACATACATACTTATTATATTTTAAGTATTTATAATTGTCAGACTGTGCAGCAATTAGCCGTCAGCACTACTGAACCTTTCTCAACCGTAGTAACAACACATGTTATTTGGGGTTCAAGTGCGCAACAGCAACCCGTCATGCATCATTTCGCTTTTTAATTTGTTTAAAAATTGTGTCCAGTATATTTCCAGCATTGTTTAAAGTCATTTGGAAAATTTGGAACATTTTGTGTAATTTTCGAGGGCCTCTTCATATGCAAACAATAATGTTTGTGTTTTTTCTTCTATTTGTCTAATTTTGAGACGTATTTTTATTTATTTTTATTCACGTTGGGTAAACCAGGTGAGGCAAGTATGAATAATGCCCTCATTTCAATTCCTGTTATATCTCTGATTTTCTTTGCTTTCGTTTTCAATGACATTCTTTCCAATTCAAAAATCCGTTATCAGCATTGCCTTTTTCAGCATATTCGTAATTTTTCAGTACATTTGCAATCAAATATGTCTAAAAAGGTAGCCCTGAATCATTTCAATGACGTACGGCAGTGGAAAAATCTGACGTCTGGCAGGGAAAAATGTACTCATTTTACTACTTGCCTCACCTGAATTACCACATCTTTTTTTAAATTTATTTTTTTTAATCGTAAAATGCATTTAACTTGATTTTAAACTTTTAAAAAAAACGTTTGTTTGGCTTTCTGCCTAGATAACCTAGGCCGAATGCATGCAAACGAAATCTGGCTCAGAGAATATATAAGCAGACCTACTGCCAACCAAAATATTTACATACACTCCGACAACAAATTCGCTCTCTTTGCACTAAATGCATATGAAATCAGATCCAAACTTGTTTAGGCCCTACTACTTATCAGCAAAGCTACTCATAGCAGAGTCTGCCTCATTCTTAACTCTGGCTTAAAGATAAAATAGCACATTACTGGAGAGGTAGAGCCCGACCGATTAATCGGCTTCGGCTGTTACCGGCCAAAAATACACCTTCGGCTTCAAATTTTTCAACCTTAGGCCGAAGGTTTAGCCGAAGGTTTAGCCGAAGGTTTGAAACAAAAGAGCCGAAGTAGGAGAGCTTTGGGCTCTAATCTCTGGTAACAGACAAGCAAAAGCATTTTGCCAGATACTTCTCACAAACGGACACAACAACTGCTCTCGCTAGACAGAAAATAAGTCAGGGTGGTTACAGGATTCCAAACAGGTCACTGTAGAGTAGAAAAAAAAACTTATTAACCATGGGTATAGTGCGGGATGATATGTGTACGCTATGTCACTGTGAGGGCCTAATTAGGACCAGCTTTCCTTACCTTGGGGAGTCTACCTCGGACAGTGCGACATCACTGATAGCTCGCCCAAGCCTTTAAAAGTATAGAGGTCTGTCACAATAGGCCCAATATGACCGCAGAGAAAAAGTAACTTGTATCCTCCACTTTTGATATTCTAATTTATTAAAAAAAAATTAATTTTTAAGAAATTTCAAAACAAAAATCAAAATTAAATTTTTTTTAGAAAAAATATAAAAGTTTTTTAAAATTTTTTTTTAAATTTAAGAAATAATAAAATTATTAAATTGTGTTAATATTTTGCCCGAAAATTTTTGTTTTTCACTTTTACAAAAACAAATTTTTTTAATAATTTTTTTTTAATTTTTAGAAAATAATTTTTTTTAAGGTTTTTTAGATTTTTTTTACATAGAAAGTGTAAATTAAACTTCTTATTTTTTCAATGCAAAATTAAAAATTTTTTTTAATTTTAGGAATAACAAAATTATTTAATTGTATTAATATTTTGCCCAAAAATTTTTGTTTGTCACATCATCATTTTTTTTAAATTTTTAGAAAAAAAGTTGTTTTCAGGTATTTTTTTTCACATTGATTTCAGTTCTATAAAATTAATTAGTTTCTAACTTGTAATGAATAAAAGCTAGAAAGTAAATCAAAAATTAATTGTTGACCCCTAAAGAGACTTACTCAAGATAAGGTCATACATTTTCAATAGGTCAGCAGTAAGTTTTTTCATTCTATTATATTTAAAGAAACGACAACCCTATTTTTGACATAACTTTTGGATGCTTTGATCAAATTACGAAATAAAGATGACTAAAAAAACTGCACTTAATTTGACTTAATTGAGCTCACGTTTTAGTTTACGAAAAGCTCATTTTTCTATTCTGAGACATGCTACGGATATTTGTTTATATTTCATAGTCAGTTTCTTAGAATAAATGAGTAACTAACCCGCTCGTGTATATAATGTGTACTATATGTAATCCCAGTAAATATGTAATTTGATATGTTCAGCGGTATACCTACTAACTGTGAAATATACGTTCGTACTTGTGTATATTTGGCCAAGCCACCTTCATGTTTTAGTTGTCTGGACTACGGTAGAGTGTGGAAGACTTTTTTAAATTGTATCCAATTGATAAAGAGCTTTTCTGCCATTGTCCATATCTACATACAAATTGCATGGACAACTACACAGGGTACTTAATAAATAACACATATGTTTTTATTTTGTTACTGTAAATTAAATACATATTTTTAATTAATATGCCTTCAGGCATTTCCTCAGAATTTTTCCATTTTCGGTTGCGCAGGTGTGCTTTAAATTAGCATGCATGCTTCGGTCGTTCCATAGCATTTGCACTACCCTGTTTTTTTTTTCGTACTTACTCGTGGCTATGCCATTTTTTGAAAGCTATTCTCATAATAATAGTGGCGATCACGCTTTTATATTCCATAGAAAAAAAATATTTACTAAATTGAAGAAATGACAAACGAAAAATCAAATTGTTCACCTCGTCCCAAAGCGTCGAGCCCGTATCCCACCTAAAGCCTAGCATGCACACACAATAGAAAGTAATCCAAGTCTCGGGCGGGCGGCGTACATTGTCATCGGAACATCTGCGAGCTGGCCGCTTTGCACCTATTCTAGTCATTTAGAACAGTTTCTCGCAGTTAGTAGAGTACTTACGGGTTTCTTATAAAAAATTCGTACTCAAAAAAAACATTTAAAGGAAAAATAATTTAAAAAAAATAAAAATAAAATGAACTCCATAATTTGCATTATAATTCTTTTAATAATATTATTTTTACTATTTAAGTGGATTAAGAGTTATTATTGTGTGAGTAAAGTGGACATTCATATTAAAGAAATTAAATAAAATGTAAAAAAAACAATTAGTAATCCTTCATCCTAAAAATAGTCTAAGCTTTGGTTGTTTCCAGTGGGAAAAGTTCAACTATTCTATTAAATGAAAAGTTAAATTAGTGAATTCTGTAAAATGTTTGTTACGCAATCAATGAAAACCTGAATTAAATTCTAAAACTAGACGTAAAGTATAATTCTTAAGAATAATTTATGGAAAATACTGGTAGTCACATATTGTGTACGCCTAAGCATAAAATTCAATGCTCTTCTGATATCGATGTTTGGTCTGTGTTAAAACTAAGAAACTAACCCATAACACTGTTCGAAAGAAGTGCTGATCACGAATTCTAATGGTTAAACAGATCTTTAAATATTAAAGACATCAACAAAAACAAAATTTAATTAATATTTTTTCAATATTTTTTTTTGATTATATGTTTTTATAAATATTTGGAATGTTTATTTGAAAAATTTACAAATTTTTTTTGAAACAATTTTTTCCAATGAAATAATCTTAAAAAAAATTTTTTTAAATATGCTATAAAATTTTATTCATATTTTTAAGCTTGAATGCAGCTTGAATGCAGCTTTCATCAAATTGAAACTTCGATTTTTATACAACAACAAATTTTAGTGGCAAATAGTGAAAAATGGTCAATATTCACAGTGGTTATCACTAGAGCTCGGAAAAAACAGCAGAACAAGCAAGCAAATAAGCACGAAATTCGGGCGAAATAAGCGCGAAATATGAACGCAAAAGCACGCTTTATATGATATTTTGTAAAAAAAAAACTCAATTTTATGGGAAAAATATTTTATTTTCAAGAAGGAAAAAGACAACATAAATTTATTATATACATTAACGATCGCACCAAAAGGCGAAAATTTAAAAATGTCCAAATAAAATTTGAAATATACAAACCAACCATTCATTCATTAATTCATTAATTTCCTATCGACTTTTTTTTTACATTGTTTACACTTTTGAGAAGCTTATAATGTCAGCAATTAAACAATATTAAAACAATAACAACATTTTCCAAACGTAAACAAAAAATGCTTTTATTAAAAAGTATTATTTAAAAATGACTTCGTATAATAGACAAAAACTTGGATTAATGTAAATTAACATTGTTTTTTTGAATTCTAATTGCTTTTAACTATTGTCTTTTTCATTGAATTTATGAGATACTAGTAGCCGTAGTCTTGTGGTTCTTTCTTTGATAAGGACGGCAATATCTAGTTTTGGCTTGTTTCGAATTTGTCGTTTCATTATTGACCACAGGGACTTTTGGTATGCGGTCAGGGCTGTTGAAGGCTAGTACAGAACATGTATACCTTGATTAAGAACTAGATTTTGTGTTCGTTTCAATACATTTGACACTTTACACAAAGGAAGTTAATATTGACTGATGGATCCAAAAACTGACCTATAGCTTCAACTTTTTCCGTGGGTATGGTATTTTTTTTGGTTGAAGTGGTTTATTAAATGAGAACAATTTATCCTATAGTTCTAAGATTTTAAAATTGTCGTTTTGAATAAAAGTAAACGAAATTTATTAATTTAAGCCATAAACACAATTTTTAAGAAAATTCTCAAAATTCAGGAAACGTTTTTATAACTTAACTTTTTTTTACAAAGTAGTGTGTTTTCACTAAGTTTGAATTCCATACAAAATTTGGAGGAAAAATTTAATTCAGTACGATATTTTCTTTGTAACTTTGAATTTTTGTAATGAAAATTTTAAAAAATGTAAAAGCAAGCAATCACGTAAAATAAGCAAACAAAAAATGTGGTTTTTTCGAGCTCTAGTTATCACACAAATATTTACACGCCACAGTTCTGAGCAATGGTTTTGAATTGTCGTAAGTATATATAGTTGTTTTAAGCAATAGTATTGTGCCAGGAAAACTCACTGATGAGTTCCTTAGTGAAAATGAAATGCGCATATGAGTAACTACCTGCTGGCACTAAAATTTGTTGTTGTATAAAAATCGCAGTCTTAATTTGAAGTTCGCTGCACTTGAGCCCAACAATACACAAATCATTATTAACCAAATTTAAATAAAAAAATTTATTTTTTTTAAAAATGGTCAAAAAAAAATTTTAATTTAAAAAAATGTTTTATAAAAGACATAATTGCATTTTCATTTTTTGGATTAAAGATTTTTATATCCATAAAAAAAATGTGACGTCGCAGAACAAAACCTTCTTCGTACCAGTCGTACCAGCGCATTTTTTAAACTGTTAATTTGTCGAACAGTGTCATGATATGCATACAGGCGTCGTTAGTTTGGTACTTTGTTAGTTGAAAAACAGACGGGTCTGCCCGTTTGCTACTCGATACTCGATAGTCTGTCAATATTACAAAAACTTTTGTTTTGTGAAAAAATCTCACTCTTACTGAAGTAGATTTGTACTCATAACAACTGTCACATGCTGTGTAACACCCGTCACTAACAAATTAGTACACTGCTAACCACACACATTGGTTTTGTTTTGCAAATGATATTAGTTTGGTTGATTTTCTAAACGTTTCATAGTGAAGTTAAAATTATTTCCGAGTACTCGTACCCACCAGTCACAGAATCATTTAATTTAGTATTTTTAATGATACCCTATAATACCTATCTAATTGGTTAATCCAATGTCCTCAGACATTGCACTGTGTGTACCTATGTGTGTTCTGTAACTGTTACCCGGCATATCGTAAATTTGCAAATTTCTTATCATTTTGGATTATATGTGCACTGTCAATTGCTTTATTAATGATAAACCGATTTTTTTATTTTCATTGTTTTTCACATAGCCGTTAATAAGCCGAACGAACTTGGCTCATTAACTCTACAGTGGCAATCGGTGTTCTATTGTACTTTTCCTGATTGTTCTTATCAATCATTGGTATATTTTTTTTCCACAATTTCCTTATCATCTTTTATTTTTCTAGTCTTTTACTTGCTTATCATTTGAAATCGCTTAAGTCTCTGAGCCGTTGCCATCTGGGGTATTTGGGCATATTTGCAATATTTTGCTAAATTTGGATTTCAGTGTTCAGTTTAATGTCAATACGCGCAGCATTTACCTAATCATTGTTAAATACAGTTAAGCTACAGAATATTTCATTAAGAATTTGTTTTAAATTAAGTGTAAGTTCTTACAGGGAATGGATTGATTGAATCAGTTTTGTTTAAAAAATTATATATTTTCTTATAATTAAAATAAAAAAAAAATTCTAAAAGGGAAGAGATTTGTGTTGATCTAAGCAGTTATTTGTGTTAAACTGTCTATTATTTAATAGAATTTAGTTGACCAAAAGAAGACCAAAAGTAGCCTGGATTTTATAATATAGATTAGTCAAAGGGACTGGAACAACGGAGATTTTTCAAAGTTTCAGATTTTTCTCATCAACAGTCGCAGCCTCGTATTAAATTTCAACGGGAAGCATGAAAAAAAAACCACTGGATGGACATTCACCACCCACCACAAACATAGGGATTTTATAATATAGAATTCCAAAGCTTTAAAGCTCTGGCATGATTTTTATGAACATAAATTATTGACAATTATAATGATTTTTGGCTGAACTTTGACTTCTTAGACAGAGATCTCACTTGTTGCCACGACGAAAGTAATATACATTTGATTTTAGGAGAGTAGTTTAAAGAGTAGAGAGAGTAGGGAGAGTAGATATCATTAGAAATTCAGCGAGATCAGTAGAAATTTCTAATGGGGGTATAGACTTGTAGAAAGACTAGTAGTTTGGCATAGTATGAACCAGTATGAACCACATACAATTTTGAGGAGTAGAGATCTTACAATTGTACATAATAAAGAATACTTTGAGAGGAGTAGAATATAAACTACCAGACTAGGAGATTTGAAATTTAAAAATCAACGCGAGAGTATTATTATTATTATTATTTACATATTAAGTTTATAATAAATTACAAAATTAAAAACTAAAACATTTCACTTCGGATATTAAGGGTATTCACAAGTCGTCATGGGCAGAGCCACAAACGGGAACACATCACAAACTATCGCCTATTTTGTATATAAAATCAAATGACAAATAACCATCCATGACCGTCGCCCGCCCGCGACTCTGCACATGCCAACCCGCGAACACTCTTATTGTAATTATGTTCAAATTAATATTTTTAGGGATTTTATGAATTTATATACAAGTTCTATGTTTTCGGTTGTAGTTATTGATAAAATGTCAATGGGGTTTCTGGAATCGAAGAATCTAGTTCTCGTGTTGGAAAGATCAGTGCAATCGATCAAGATATGTCCCACCGAAAGATTCCCTACACAGCTTGGACATGCTGGTGTGTCTTCGCCCCTGAGGATGTGTTGATGAGTTGCAAGAGTCGCGAGAGTAGTATGTCTACTCCGATAGGATTAGATTGAAACGCTGTTAGATCAATTTCGTCTTAGTTTCCATTCTATTTTATTCTGTTACTTTAACCCAATAGATTTTCAAGCCTTCAATTGTATTTTTGTTGTCAAAGGTATGGTGTCTGTCATAAAGCTTTGTTGATTGCGCCTACCGAACTTTCGACCTCACTCAATCAGTGCGTTTGTATCCTTACAAAATTAGGGGGGAAATTGTGGTTTAGATTTAGATTTTCCGGGCTCTACGCATTGCTCATTATGTTATGTATTACGGGTTTCCTACCAGCATATGAATTGTTTAATTTATAAGTACTTCTTTATAAAATGACTTTTACTTTTTAAGCCTATGCTCTTTTTCTACCTAACCTCTTCTGTAAATATTTTTACTTAGCATTTTTCTACTTTAAATTTAATTTTTAATTAAGTAGAACTGTAGTCTAGCATATGTTCCGCTTGCCGTTTGATTGTTTTTTTTCTTCTGGTCCACTCAACACGTTGATTGAGACCACTAACCAAACGAAATTATAAATATTTTGATTTCCTATTATTGTTTATACCCGAAATTATGAATTTGCTCCCTCCCCCACCCCAAAATAACAAAAGCCCTGTAGATATTACTAACGTCATTCAAAATTTGAATTTTTTTTTCTTATACGATTCTTGTTGGATTTTTCCAGAGCGCAATGGCACCGTTGAAAGATCGCCGTTACATTTCCTCGAAGGAAATCACCAAAAATATGACACTCTACACGAATGGTCAATTCAAAAGTGAAGTGGATAAGAACACATTGGAGTGAGTTGTAAAAAATAAAGTATTTTTTTAGTGAGGGTACAAATTTATTTTAATTTTTAATTTAAATTTACGATTGAGGAATGAATTTAATCAAACATTTCAATAAACATTTTGTTTACCTTCCACATAGGTTTAAAAAGCCCTCTGGCAATCCCCTGGTTCTAATGATGGCTTGGCTAATGGCCAAACAGAAGCATTTGAAGAAATATGCTGAAATCTATACAGAGATGGGCTTCGATGTGATGGTTGTTCACATTACACCCTGGCAGTTGTTGTGGCCGGTGAAAGGCACACAGGTGAGAGTGATGTCGTATATTTTTTTGTGGTTATTTGCTTACTTTACAAATTTTGTTTTAAATCCTAATATTTACTCTCTTTCAATCAGATTGTGGCTGCCGAAACGTTGAAATTCTTGGAAAATAATAAAGCCTATTCGCCAATTGTGGTGCATGGCTTCTCAGTGGGTGCCTATCAATTTGGTGAGATTATGCTACAAATGGCTGGCGATATGGAAAGGTTAGCATCGAAGAACAACAATTTGAATTGAAATTATAAAAAAATCTCTCTCTATTCGCAGGTACTCTCAAATTTTGAATCGCATAGTTTGCCAAATTTGGGACAGTGCCGCCGATATTACCGAAATCCCTGTGGGCGTACCCAAGTCTATATTCCCCAAGAATCCGCGTATGCAAAGTGCTCTGCGCAACTATACGCTGTAAGTAAAGAGACTCACATTCACACAACTCAAAACACCTCCATTTACACTTTCTACACTTGCAGCTACCACCTGAAGACATTCCACAACCAAGCCACCGTCCACTATATGCGCTCCAGTCAAATGTTCCACTCGACCATACTGAAAAGTCCCGCCCTGTTCTTCGTCGCCAATAACGACACAATTGGCCCGCCCGCCTCCAATCAAACGGTTCGCGAGAATTGGGAACGCTCCAATATTAAAGTCACCTTCAAGTGCTGGGAGCGTTCGTTGCATGCGGCGCATTTGATAAGGCATCGCGACGAGTATCTTGAAATTCTGTTCAAGCATTTGGAAGCCAGCGGTGTCCTGGAGAATGTCGGCTTGAAGTCGCGCGCCAAGTTGTAAGCTTATCAACGAAGGCAGACGATTAATACCTACGCGATTATATATTTTTAAAAATCGATTAATTTTTTTTGGACCATTTTGTAATTTGAGTATTCCATTCAAATTACAAGGGCTGCATCTAACGAAGAATTTAGTAAATTTTTTTATTTTATGAATTTCAAATTGTGATCTTTGTTTAGGAATTGGAGTGTTCCGTTTAATTAAAGTTTAATTTACAAATTTCGGGTTCTTAAGTAGGTTTTCAAATAATTAATTTTTTTTTCCATACATAATAATTTTTTTTTTGTTTATTTGTTTTTGAAATTAATTAATTTCGTACATTTAACATATTATTACACTTACAATTTTTAGTCATAAGATTTAAAAAGAAATAATAACCGCATTCAAATTTTAAAAACAAAAACTATCAATAATGTAATAAGTTGAAAAAAAAATAGAAATTTCCAAAAAAAAGTTAATAGTCATGCCTTTTTATTCCAATTAAAGTCAATTGGTTCAAATCGTTTCTCCGTTTTGTTTTATCAAAATCATTCGATGCGTGACGTCACGCACAAAATGCACAATCAATTTTCGATTCGATAAGGCGCAAGTATAAAGTACACACGCAGTCATTAGCCAAAAACCTTGAATATTTTGTATGCACAAACAACATTGAAAGATAAAGACAAGCAAACATTCCTGGTTTGGCTAGACGGATAGGTAAACAGCAGTGATACCAGATTTGTGTTTAAGTCCCCGAATGCATAATAATCGAAGGCCTGTTAAAAAAAGCTGTGCTTAGTAGCAATTAGTGCTTAACCCATTTTATGCCGCTGTTCGAGTACTCGAACAGTAACCCTATCTATTGCTGTTGGAGAGCTGGAGCAGCGGCACAAAATGGGTTAAGTCTAGAACAGGGGTGCGCAAAATAATTTGCAGTTGCTAGTGGGCAAGAGAGAGAATAACACAATTGTGCTATGAAATGTTCATCTCGGGCGCATATTCCTAGTCAAAGTTAGTAGCTACTAGACCTTAGTACCAACTTAGACTCTAATGGCATTACCCGTTTTTCTAGGTTATGTCATTTTGTCTTTTAAATTACTATTTCGTCTGCAGTACCTATACTTCGAATTTTTATTTAAACCTGTAAACAATGTGAACCTTGTAAATCTACACGCCTGTAAACTTTCTGTAAAAATTTGTATGGGAAAAAGTTTACATCCTTTGCGAGCCAATTTTAAAGAATAAACTACCATGTAGATCTACGTAGCAACTATTTTTTCGTCATTTACACGATTTGTATGCTTCATCGTTTATCAAAAGTTTACAAGTTAACAGAGATTTTACAGGTTTAAATGAACCCGGTCTTATTGACCATATTCGAAAATATGTTTGGCTTCACTATCTTAAGAGAATTTTTAACAGGAATCAGTGGCAAACGTTGTCGTAAATGCTCAATTAATTTAGTTTGAAAAACTTCGAAAAAAACTAAATTAAAAATAAGAAAAGGCAAAAAAAAGATAATGAGAGTTTTTCAAGCAATTGAAATTTTCCTCGATTCTGTTATTTATAAAAAAAGGTAAACAAAAAAACAAATTTAAAAAAAAGAACTCTCGCTGCGGACAGGATTCGAACCTGTGCGGGTAGAACCCAATGGATTTCAAGTCCATCTCCTTAACCACTCGGACACCGCAGCCACATCAAATCGATTGGCAAAAGTATGTATACAAACTAAGGTGAACACCAATGCCATCTAGCGTTGGGTAAAATGAACCAAGAGAATAAAAACATATTTTTGTCATTTCAACTATCACACAATAGATGGCGCTGGTGATACCCTCGGTTTATGTGAGTATTTGTGCCGAGTGACAACATGGCTGCGGTGTCCGAGTGGTTAAGGAGATGGACTTGAAATCCATTGGGTTCTACCCGCACAGGTTCGAATCCTGTCCGCAGCGAGTTAATTATTTTTTTTTAAGTTTATTAAATTTTATTGGTTAATTTTTTTTAAATGGTGTTCCCTCGGTTGTTGTTAGTTTGTAACTTTGTTAGTTGAACAATTGTCAGTATATTTTTAGGTTATGCTCATAGTTTTGAAACGATATTCTATTTACAAAGTGGCGAGTTAATAGTCCACCCCATAGTCCATATTTCATTGTAAATTCGATTGACAGCCATCAAAATGTCCAATGGAGACAGCATATGACGAGAAGTTTGCTTTGAGTTTTCTTTTTTCGTGTACGTAGAAATGCGGGACAAGTTTCATCTTTTCCCAGACATTTTTTTTTACAATTATTATAAAGCGAGGCAACACAATCTGCAATTCCGGGACTGTGCCAAGGAATCTAGGACGTTTAGCCACTTGATGTTTGCATCAACTTATCGATTTCGTTCAGTATCGACATACGCAAACATAACCCTGGCCTTTTCTTGTATTTTTAACCCAAGGTAAGACAAGAGTGATTTTTGACGGACCTTATGCTGTTTCCTATACATTTGATATTTGTAATTTTGAGCTTTATTCTAGCAATAATACACAATGACAAGTCTTGTCACCTTCTATTTAGTTTATAAAAATTTTTGTTGCCACTTTTGTTGGTAGAATGAGACTATTTGTGATGTTCTGAAGCGCACGTATTCTTTGGTACTACCTCAACAGAACTTTCAGTTTTGGAAAAATATGCAGTGGTGGTGTGCCAAAAAGTACGGCGAACAGCAGGTAGAACCTTAAAGAAACCAAACTAAATGCGACTTGAGGAAAAGTATGTTGTTGTACTTTCTTTTAGTTACTGTTTTTCCATACTTTCCACTAAAGCAATTTTCTTATCTTCAACTTAACCTCATTTTAGTTCCAGCAGCAATCACTGTCTTTTCTTCAGAAAGACCCCTGCAATCAGTCATTAAATTTACCAACACTTTTCGAGCACCTTTGCCTTAAGACCCAAATAAAGAAGCAATTTAACAAGTTTTGTTTTTTTTTGTAAATTTATTTTCTTATGAAAAATGTACACTTTTATCAACTCGTAATAAAAATAAACAATTTTTTGTTTATTTGCAAACATGTTCTCAAAGTCGCTATGATTTTGATTTTTCTGTACTACTTTTGCTTTCTTATTTGTATTAATTATGATTTCATTGCATTATCTCATCAATCCACAATGTTTCCTGCGTGCTGAGGGTGATTGTGGTTCACTCTTGTAAAAATAGTAGTTGTATTTGTATTGGTTTTGTGAAAATTTTCTTTTATATTGCTAATTAATATAAATTGGAAAAAAAAAAAACATTAAATGAATACTTAAGCCTAGAATTAAAAGCAAAATATTTCAAAAGCGAAAACTATCTATATTTCTCCACTTCCAAAACAGTCATCACGCCCCCAGGCAACGACCTTACGAGCCCACATTCTTGGGCGGTGGTCGGTACGAGCCCACAACGACCGCATGATCTCGCTCGTAGGGCTCCAGTGTGATCTGTTCTTGCGGCTTCAGTTTGTCCGCTTGCATTTTCTTGATTTCGGCGGCGAACACAGCCTCGGGCTGTGCGGTCGAATCGATGCAGGAAGCCTTAATTGAAATGACAAAGTGTCCGCCGTTCTTGAGGAAGTGCTGGGCGTTCAGTGCCACAATGCGGCCCTGATCGGGTTGCGCCACATCGGCGAAGATCGTATCGACCATGCCGACGAGCATGCGGTACTTGTGTGGATGACGAGCATCTTCGATGATTGGAATAATGTTGGTGCGCTTCTTGGCCACGTTGATGAGATCACGTCCGGACCGATGGGAGAACTCGACGGCATAGACGAGACCCTCGGGTCCGACAATGTCCGAAACGTGCGACACCGTGGTGCCGGATGCGGCGCCCAAGTACAGCACCTTCGAGCCGGGAGGCATGTGAATTTTGTCAACACCGCCGAGAATGGCGGCCGCGAGCTTCGAACGGAACGGATTCCACACACGGTACTCAATTTTCTCGCCATCAGTCTGTGGTGAAGGGAAGAAAAAAGTAAATTGTGAGAAAAATATTACAAAAAAAAATGTCTAAGAGAAGATGGAAATATTTTGAGTTGTAATGAAATCAGTTGGGCATAATTCTAAAACACCAATGCCCCGAAAACTGCACAGATGACCTCAAGCCAAACAGTTTGCGGTTGACAAAGGCGTTTCATGGCCACATTTTACCATGTTCTGTACCCCTGCGCGCGACTCATCATTTTCAAGTTGAAAAAAGAATAAAAAGCCAAAAGCAAATGAAATGAAAGTTGAAAATAAAAACAATAAACAAACGCCTCTCCACTTACATCAACGGAAATGCGCTTCTCGCCGTACACCTCCGAGCCAGGTACAAAGTTGCGCGTCACTAGCGCATCTTCCTTTCCGCGTGCAATGAACACGCCTTCGTGACGATGTGGTTCGATGACGACGGTCTTGCCGCCCTTGAAGCCACCAGCACCACCGCCACGACCACCACCGGGGCCGCCGCGTCCACGTCCGCCACCACCTCCACGGCCGAAGCCACGTCCACCGCGATCACCACCACCGCGTCCGCCAAAGCCTCCACGGCCGCGATCGCCACCTCCACGACCGCGTCCACCGAAGCCACCGCGATCACCACCGCCGCCACGGCCTCCGAAACCACCACCACCACGGCCACCGCCGCCTCCTCGTCCGCGACCGCCATCACCGCGTGGGGAAAATCCTGCAAACAAAAAAAAAAGCCAAGTGAATTTCGAGGTTAGAATCGATTTGCATGTGAATTATTTTTATTTGTAAATTGAATAATTCATAATTCGCTTAAAATTTTATCAAATTTGCGTCGTTCTTACCTGGTCTACCCATAATTAAGCGTTTTTTGTTTTAAACGCTCTTCAATTTCTAAAAATATGTGAAAATCGACGGAGTATCAAACCTCACGTCCACACAAAACGAGGAAAAAAAAGAATGGAGAATGAAGAATGAATAAAATGGAAGAATGTGCCAAACACGTGTGCATTTGATGGTGAAGTATGTTGCGGTTCGATCAGGGATGCTTTTTGATGCGTGGCCAAGCGTTTTCAGGAACGAACGCACGAAAGAAATGCCGTTTATTCGCACTAATGCACGAACATTTCGTTGCGAAGTCAAATCGCAAACAAAAGTTTACCTGCCCGAATATTTGTTTTCGTACAAGCATCGGAAGCCAGAGTTTGTCCGGATAAATATCTCACAAAAAATCTCACAATCTGACACAAAATTTGAAAACATCTAACGTGAGACAACATCTCAAAGCAATTAAAAATTCTCACATCTCATACGAAATAAAACATTTCACGTGAGATAATATCTCACAACTATAAAAATTCTCACAAAAATCTCCCATTAGATAAAAAATCTCACCAAAATTTCACTTCTCACAAGTTATTAAAAAATCTCAAAATGAGACAGCGAACCAAAGATCGCAAGCTTGACCGAATGAACGGCATTTGGTTCGTGAAAATGCACCTTGATATTGATAATTGTGAATTGGCAATGAACCATTGTGAATTACTAGTTGCTAAAAAAAAACAAAACCGGCTTCGCAAAAATTCTCGTATCAAATATTAGATTAAATTTGTAAAAACTTTTGATAATTGTAAAGAAATGGTTTTAATAACGGAAATTACGGCACCTGAAGATGGACTCATCTACACGTCCACTAACATCCAGTTGAAAATCGGTGAAAAGATTGTGGGCAGTGGCAAATTGTACATCAGCCAAGGAGCTCTAGCTTGGCAGGCCGAAAACATGTCCGAGGGATTGTCGATACTGTGGAAGCAGGTCAGCGTGCACGGCATCTCGTCGAATCCGAGCAAGTGCATTTATTTTATGTTGGACCACAAGCTGGTGTGGCGCGGAGTCTACGATCCCACTGTGGCCCAGGCAGCGGCCAATGGTGGACACAACGGTGCGGGCGGCGAAGGCGCCGGGGCAGCCGTGGCGGCCATGGCTGGTCAAAACGAAGGCGTGGAGAATGACGATGATGAGGGCAATGTCAGCGATGATGACAATGACGAGGAACCGGAGGAAGAGCAAATCACCGAGTGCTGGCTAATACCGGACGACATCAATACGGTGGACACCATGTTCCAGGCGATGACCGAGTGCCAAGCACTGCATCCGGATTCGGCGGACAGTATTTCCGAGGAGAGCGATTTCATGGACGACGATGGCGAAGACGACGACAATGACGCCTTGGGACCGGCAGCCAATAATGGCAACGATGCAGCAGCAGCGCAGGGTGGCATGCAGAACTTAAATCTCAACGACGATCGCTTCGCTGATGCCGATGAGTAGGGGGGCAACTTTACGAGACTAGCGAATACGCTGCACAAACTCCATTTGGCTATTTAGATTAGTATTCTTTTTAAGAGAGAAGCAAACGATTTTCCCCCAAAGTAAACACTTCAAGTAAATATATTTTTTTATTTAATATTTCCGAATAAGGATATGTGAAATTTTGCATTTACCTAAAACTCAAAATAAAGCTAAAATATAATTTTTCTTATTTACGGACTTTTTCTATTCTCCTTCTGCTGATGTCGTTCGATTTCCTTTTGCAATTCCTCCTCAGTTACGGGCTTGGCGAGCTGGCAGAAAATTATTCTCGTATTAATATGTTTACACAAAATGGGGGTTTCTCACCTCTTGGGCCACACTTAATGACTGAAGCGCCTGCTTGTAGCCATCTGCCTTCGTTGGTATTTTATCATAATTCCAATAGTGGAATTTGTCAAATGTCCCTGTCACCCTGAGAAGGCGGTCAGCCTCTTCGTCGAGTGGCTTCCTCGTTTCCTGCAGCACCACTGCTTTATATCCTTCAAGAACGGCTTGTTCCTCGCCCAGTAGCGGAAAACCGCGTAGAGCATTCGTCAAGTGGCTATGTTCACTGCTCGTGTAATTCTCGAAATACGTCTCCACATTCGCCTCGCCATCGCCGTCTATTTTCGCCGGCAAATAATGCATTTTTAGCGGTGCATTACTGCTCAGTTGCTTAGCGTTGATTTCAATGGTTATGGGCATTTCGGTGCAATTAATTAAAAACTATTTATACTTTGTATATGAAAAATAGAAAACTTTAAAAATTCGCGCAAAAAAAATTACTTTGTAGCTGTTTTTTTTTCTATAGTATTTTTTTTTAAACGAGTTGTACCCAGAGTTGCTACATTAAAGGTGCATTTAGATCGCACGAACGAAGTCTTATCGCAAAGAAAATTCCGTTCGCACAACCGTTTACACTGCCTGAATATATGTTCCCGAACACGTATCGGAAGGTAGAGTATTCCGGAACATTTTGAACGAGCCAATGATCGTGAACCCAAGATCGCGAACCGGGCGTTTACACCGACCGAATGAACGGCATTTTGTTCGCGAGTTTGTGCGGTCTAAATGCCATATTTATGTCATATTTTAATTGCTTGTGAGAAGTGAAATTTTTGTGAGATTATTTACTTTATGAGAGGTTTTTGTTAGGACTTGACATTTGCGACATTTTATTAGAATTTTTAATTGCATTTACGCGTTTTGTCAGAAAAATATCTCACAAAAATGAAAAAAAATCTGAAATAAAAAAAATCTTACAGCAATTAAAAATTCTCATAAAAAATCCCATATCAATTGAAAAATCTCTCATTAAAAATCTCGATATACCAGCAGACAATATTATGAGCTCTCAGAATCGACTCAGAAAAGTCTTTTTTCTTCAGATTTTATGAACATAAAATATGTATATTGAAAATACCTTATTTGACACAACGCATAACGCAAAGAAGATAAGAAATCTCAATTGAGAATTATTTGATCAATTTGTGAGCAAAAACTAATTTTCACAAAAAAACGACGATTTTGACAGCAGCTACAATCATTTGACAGCTCTGACAATTTCACCATCGGAACGCGACACACTGGCAACACTGCGGACTACGACAAAAATGGCGTTTTTCGTTTTTCACAGAAAGTCACTTCGTCTTCGCGACAATTTTTGATAAAACCACATCAATTTCTTACAAAATAAGCGAAAATATGATATTTAAAGGCAATAGTTTGTGAAGTTATGAATTTACTAAAGAAATAATAAAGCAAAAAATCACAAAGAATAATGTAGAGGCGAGGAAGAAAAAATGTAAAGTGCAAAGAAAATCTGAAGTAAATTCGTTACAGCAGAGGTGCAGTCGTGCGGACGGACAGCAAAATTAAAGTTAATTAAGCGAAAATTGTGTTCTAAAAAAATACATATATAAAGTTGGAGCTTTTTCAATGGGTGCAAGGTGTAATTGAAATTAAATTTATGAAAAAAGTAGTTCATAGTGTGGTACAAAGTGAGACAAAAATGAATTCGCGGGCGGAGTGGAAGAGAATTTTAAATAATTAAAAGGTAAATTGAGAAAAAAAAACGTTGTTTATGTTTTTAATGTTAATATTTTGCATTTGCATTACATACAACACAATTATTCCAATTAATTTGAATGAAAAGGCAAAAAAAATCCTTCCTCTTTACTGTCTCCTTTTTAATCATACATGGTCTCTTTTGTGGCCATTCCTTTTGATATTCTTTTACATGCATTTTTTGTGTTTTTCTTTTAAGCTTTATATTTTGTTCCTTCTTATTTTTCGCTTATATTCTCACTTGAAGGCATTTTTGGAATTCTTTCGAGAACTCGTGCTGCTGCATTTCCCTCTTCACGCTGTTCTTTCTTCGATTTTCATTGCCTTTATTATTTCTGTACGCTATCGCTTGATGGAGTTTTCTTATTCGCCTTCTTCTGCTGAAGTGCAATTGTCGTCTCCGTTTTGGGCTTTCATTTCATTGGAAATTGTTGTTTTTTTCGGTTTTTTTTCTTATTGTTGTTTTAGTCACTTGGAGACAAATGAAGTTCTTGATTATCGAATGAATACTTTAATTTAATTAACCCCATTAGAGTGGCAAGTGGCGGCCCAAAGAATTTTTTTTATTTTGTAAATAAAATACTTAAGGGAGAAACATAACCTAACCTAAGATTTATAAAAATCTATAAGATTATTGAAAAATTAAAAGTTGCACAGAGGGAAGATAAAGTGATATTGGATTGTGGCAAAAACATTGATTACTAAAGTCTGGATATTTGCAAAATATTTCTTTATTTTGTGAGGTTAGATTGGGTTGGGTTTGGTTGGGCATGGAACCAAATCGATATCACAATCACATTTTTCTATTTACTTTAATTAATGTATTTCTTAAAAATGTTTAAAAATTATGTATTTACCAAATATTTCCTTTCCTCTATTTACAGATTACTTCAAACAAAAAAAAATTCTTTAAACTAAAAATAAAAAAAAAAGTTCAATGAATTTAATCCGAAGCTCAAAGTGTTTGAAAATGTCATGGATGTGTTATTCGCACATTGAATTGTCCGCATTAGCTTTAAAGGCGGTGTCATCGCCACAATCACCATCGTCATCATCGTTGTCGTCGTCGCCTGTAATAAATTTAACAGCAGCACTATCAATAAACCGCCATCATCGCTGCCGCCACAACGAGGCAATTAATAATAAAAATAATTGTAATGCTTCAGCGTTGGTCGTTGGCAATGTTTAAGTTTGAAAACTAAACGTTTTCAAATACGCTTCAAATTTCATTTGCATTTCATTTAATTTATGAAGAGGGAAATTAACCAAGAATTTCACTTTGGTTTTTTGGAGTAATTTTTTTCTCTGCCAGTTTTTCAATTATTACTTAATTTTCTTGTATAAATTAGTTTTTATATCAATAATTAAGACTTCAAGTTGAAATTATGAATAAATTGGATTATCCACGCCGTAATGGAGCACACAAAGTTCGAATAACGAGTAAGTTGAGAAAAGATTTTTCCAAACTTCCAACATTCTTATTAAATTACAATTTTTTTTTCCAACTTTGCAGTATTGTGTGCGAAAAATTTGGTGCGCAAGGATTTGTTTCGTAAGTACATAGTAAATATATTTTTTGATACACTTTTTGCTTGTACTAAATGAAATGAATTTAAGTAAAAGGGGTATTTTAAAAAAATGCATTTTGTTAATTAATATAATAATTAGGAAGTTGTGTAATATCAAGTTGGCTTGACATCGACGACAGTTCAAGAATCGTTCAAGCATCAGATGTTAGGTGTCAAGGTTGTTGATGTAATATGTAACCCGAAGTAATAAACTAGTAAGGATTATGACAGTGCTTTCTTTTTCACCAAGGCACAGAATATCAAACTGAACTAACCTTAACATTCCTTGTAATGAAGACACAACTCAAAACATGAAATTACGATTTTCAATTTGAAACTTCTGTATTTTATATAAATCTTAGCATTTGGAATGTTTGTAAAAAAGGTTAAAGTACGTAAAAAATTAAAGGTATGAGTTATGTCTTTTGGCAGCATGTAGATAAATATCTGAGGGGCCTTGTGGCATTCATAACGCCAAAAACTCAAATTTTGAATTTTTAAGTCTTTATTGCAGGCAATATGCGTTATAACAAAATTTCTATTTCGAATCTTAAAAATATTGCAAAATAAAACGAGACTAAGTCACTATATAAAACGTGTTCGGGACACATCGAAAGTGTGAAAATGGCCACAGAGCCTAATTACGAAGAATTATAATGGATCTGACATGAATCCACTGTGAGGAACTTAAGAATATATAAAGAAAACGTTCAAAACCCCTTAAAAAAATCCCTTTTTTTTGGCGCTTAGAGAGATCGCAAACCCACATTTATGTGAAAAACTGAAAATTTTTAAATTTTTATTTCGAGTTGGAACAAAAAGTTTATTTTGTCCTGTTCACTATAAATTATTTGAATCATGTGAAAACATTTAAATTAAATACACTACCCGACCAAAAAAAAAAATAAACTACTTTTGAACGGTTTAACACATATTTCTTTTGGTAAATGAGACGCTGATTCCAAAAATGATAGTTTTATTTGTAGTTTAGTGACCATAGCTGTCGATATCGTGTAAACAAATAAAAAATGTTGTAATCATTTTGTATGGGAGTTAAACTAAGGTCCCACGATTGCCCCAATGAGTCAAAATTATATGCAATTTAAAAAAATCGTTTGAACCTTATTGAGCAGATTATTATATTCTGCCACTCGGACACTAATCAAAGAGGCCGTCCATATGTGCCGAACATTTTCCCGCTTGATCCCCACATTGGTGCAGTAGTGGAACCTTAGCTTAAGACGTGGTTTTTATCCTATGTTGAATTTTTTTCAATACTGTCCAATGCAAAATGCAAAATACAGTCGAAAGCTTCAAAAAATTTATACCCTTGACCACTGTGTTCAGGGTATAAAATATATGCAGTTCTGATAAAAAAAAATGTATGATACAAAACTAGCAAAAACCTGCGTCTTTACAATGCCGATATATCAGAGTTATTTCAAAAGTTTTCATTTGTCGAATTTCAATGTATAAGCACCTTTTTGTTTCTAACCATAAGACTTAAAAAGAAAAATAGCTTCAAACCAAAAAGAAATGCAGTAAAAAAACCCAAATTATCGATTCTCGCCGGCCGAGAATATGTATAATTAAAATTGTTTTTTTTTCTAATATTTCCCGGAATAATAAATAATTTCCCCAAAAATTTAACAGTTTTCACAAATTTTTGAAACTGCCTCTACTTCTTTTAAAAATTAAGTTGGTACATTTTTTTGGAAACACCCATTGAAATGAATGAATAATTACTTGGATTACTCATGTGGAAAACTTATCACGGACACATACTTCTATTTAAATTCATATTCATTAAATTTTTAATGATATCAAAAATTAATCTTGCGGTTTGAAATGAAAAAAAAAATTGAGGTTAAGAAAAAAAAGTATTTCTTTGAATTTTTAAATAAAAAAGTATATACATTTGTCCTTGTAGTAGTGGTACATTTTACATTATAACATTTATTTAGATACCACTCAATAGTAACGCAGTAGTAAAGGCAGTTACATGACTTGCCAATTCCTTTATTTGAATTTGCCTAAACTATGTATTGTATCTTCATACAAATCTAGTCAATTAAAAAAAAAGTATGTAACTACCAGGTATTTAACTAAGCCCTAACTACTTTCCTTTAAGCATAAGCATGACTGCAATTTGTGTCATTAAATGCCCATAGTGCTGTGCTTTTGTACTTCTGATACCACCAGTAGTAACAAATTATTACAATTCCAATACGTTTCCCCCCTCTATTGTCTATGTTATGTTGCCATTTCTGTGCTCAGTTGCTCAGTTTTGTTGTCATTATTTCTCTCCAGTTGTTGTTGTGATTCAGTTGCCAACTGTGCTGCTGCTGGCTTCCGTGCTGGTTAGTTTTTTTCTATTCATTGTACCATTTGTTGCTGTTATTGTGTTTAGTAGTTGTTGTTGCTTTTCTTGTATATTGCACTCCAGCACACACCACACACCAGAGTGCACGACAACCGGCTGTCATTTCCTCTGCTTTTACCCCTACAACTGCCAGCGTTGCCTAATAATTTCTTCTTTTTTTTTTAATCTTTTACAATTTTTTGTTTTAATTTTTTTTTTGGAATCGTAATCAGCCAAGCGGTACCAGCTCGAAGCGAGTTGGAACGTTGTGGTTTTTTGTTTTATTATTTCATTAGTCTTTTTTTGGACTTAGTACCTACTTTCAAAAGTTTTTTATTTTCCTTTTTTTTTTGGCTTGTGCCACAATACACATTCTATTTTTCAAAATTTAAATGATTTTTTTTTGTTATTTTTTTTTTGGTTATTTTGTTTTGCTGCAGCATTTTTAGAATTTTATCAATGAGTTGATACGTTTTCTCACTAAAGATTGCAACTCCTTTACTTATTATTTTCTAATCTAATAACCAATATGATGTTTTATTTGCTGTTGCTGATAAAATGAAAGCTGTTTTTTTTAAATTGATTTTATTTTTTATGTTTTTTTCATTGATAAAAGGGCGGTTATGTATAGAATTGTCTGTTTCCTTTCCGTTTTTCATAATTTAACGAGTTATTGTGAAGAGTGCAAAAATAGTATTGGGATAGTGGAGCTGCCCATCTGTTGAACACAGGATCGGTCCATCTGATGGACACTGAGTATAGAGTAGTTCATGCATCAACTTGTCACTATAATTCTCCTAAACCTCCTCTTGAACCTCCTCCCTTCTGAGAGAGCCAGCGAAATGAAGTCGAGAAAAAGCGACAGCAAAATCAGGCAACTAGAAACCATCGCTAATGTCGCAATCGTCTGAGGATGATGCCGATTTTGCTTTAATTTCCTTGGAATCGATGCCGCTAAAAAAATACCAGCAACAATTGAATCCCAATAACCTAATCCTTAGGGCAATTGGACTCCATTTTTGTTCTGAAAAGTAGAGAAAAGCGTGGGCAACCAACAATTCTTTAGGTTAGGATGGCTGCTATATGCCTGGCATAGACCACAAAGCTCTCTTTCCTTTACGTTAAGTTTATAGACCTTCCATGGTCGCCATCTAGCCCGAACGTGCCGGTCTTTAGTGCGAAGATTTTTAAACTTTTAAGTGCAGTGCTTGCGACCTCTGCTATCGTGTTGAACGTTGCTCTACCAAGAATCTTCCATCTGCTTCTGGTTAAAGCCGGACAGTTGCAGAGTTTGCTCCTCATCAGGCTCGTTGCCGATGCGGCACCAACCTATGAATATGAGCCCCAAACGTCTTGCATGGTGGCCGATGAGACAATGACTTGTAGTTATTCCAATTGTGAAACCTACATTCCATCCGATCTAGGGACAGAATATAGTTCGACTTCGCCATGTCGTACGAGGTAGTCTTGCTGTGACTGATATGCTTCCATCTGTTGCCAGCTGCTAAAAGATCGTTTTTTGTGATCAATTTTCAGAATTTTTTCATTCTTTTTCCGTGGAATTAAATGCAAATACTTATCTTTTGAGCTATAAAATCAATCAGTCGATACAAAAGTGGTTTCGACCCACCCTACCCTAGCTTTGTATTCATATGTATGTTAAATTCATTCTATATTAGTAAAAATTAAAAAAAATATATAAAAGTTTTTTCTATAATATTTTTGAAAGTACCTGAAAATTTGTTTCTATATATTTTTTATTTTACCTTAAATTGTTGTGTCATATTCCCGTAGAAAATAATACATAACACATCCATTATGATGACATCAATGAATTAATCCTCGAGGAGAAAAGTATTAAAATTGAAAGGGGTATTAACGCAAGGCGCACCCAAAGTACGTAATGCGTTGTCCTCTTTCTTTTATTTAGTATTTTGTTTTTGACAAATGACTAATAGTTTTCATAAAACTAATTAATTTGCTTTGTTATAGCTACTTTTTGTTAATATATTAAAGTCTGCAAATGTCAATTGATAAATTGGCCACACACAAAACCAAACTGACAAAATCGCTTATTGCACACTTTTAGTTGTTGTTAAATAATTTGCCATTTTACTGCGGTCATAAAATCGTTTATCAATGCGCAAAATGTTTAGTATTTTAATCACATTAAATGTGTGAGTGTGAGTGCATGGAAATTGGGGCATAATTTTGTTATTTACCGCACTGATAAAAAACTGAAATAAAAAAAGAAGACTTAAAATTATAAGAAAAGAAGAAGGTGCGAAAAGGTAACAAACAAAAATATGTACAGAAATAGTAAAAAAAAAAAGAAATTTAAAAAAATCTCAAAATGATGAAAAAATTGTGTGTAAATAGTTTTAGGTACAAACAAACTGGTTCAATGTCGTTTAAGGTGCAAAATGTAGTCAAATAAGAATGGAAAAAGCAAAGCAAAGCAAACAACAAACGCATACGATTCTGCAAACACAAATAAGAAACAAAAAAATAATAAAATAAAACCACTTGAAGTACTTCAAGCTCTTTTATTATTATTTTTTTTAATACCAAAGTGTCCGCACAAGGTGGCCTATGGTATGAGTGAGTGTGGCGAGTGATTTATGGTTGCAGACCATTTACGAATTTCGTTTTTATTTTCTATTATATTTAAAAAAAAAACAAAGGTTTCTTCTTTATTATTTTTTTTTATAGAAAGTAGCGTCTTCATTTGCCCACTTTTTTATATTTTTTTTCTGGTTGGGTATTTAGTTTAATTTTGTTTTTTTTGTTTTCTGTTGGTTCCTCTTTGCCAAATTGGCTTTTCGTATTTGTTAATTACTCATTAGCATTTGCACTTTGCGTGCCTTAAGTGTAATTGTGGACAAGTTGTATGAACTATTTGGTTACACATTTTAAGTTAATTACTTGCTTACTTTTGTTGAATGGAAACCTCTTCAGAGGGTAGGACAATAATTTTATTATATTAATTTGAATGATTCATGTTTTTTACTCTTAAAGTAATAATACATTTTTTCCAAAAAGTTTCTGTATTTAATAGTTTTTTCCCTCATCCTTTCCTAATAGTTACTTGTTACTGCATAAACTCTTAATCTGAACCCTACTTAACCTTTTAAATCTCCTATCATTTCACTTTTAAGTGAAAGTAAAAAATTTCACTTAAATTTAATTTGTCCATGTTTCTACCGTGGAACGTATATGACCGCTAAAATTAACTTAACAAGTTTGTAAAAAACACTCAAGCCATGAACCAATGACTGATTAACGAACTCATTAACGAACTTCTCCGTAGATGGATACAAAGAACTATCCATATTGCGATTAGTGAAAACAAATTACGACTTTTGGACACCAAAACGATTAAAGAATTTAGTAGAATGACTTCCGATTACAACTTATAAACCTTTGGTGGTAATTTGAAGTCGCTGATCACGAATTCTCCAGTCTATAAATTTTAAAAAGAATACAAAATTGAAACTGGTAGTGCCCAGAAAATTCAATGCACTATTCTCCACTCTAAGGTAAATACAAACTTCTCAATGCTGTTTAGCTTTTAACAAAAAAAATTTTTGGATATTAAAGAATAAAAACGAACTTCTTTAAAAATGCTGGCTCAAAAATCAAACAAAAAATTGTTTTCAACCTTTAAAAAAAAAGAGGTCGTGGAAGTTTAGAAAAATAGAATCCTGTCTTGTGTAGGGTTACCAGATTCTCTTGAGTAAAAAAGAGTACAGAGTTGCAGGGGGTCCCAAACTCCTCGGTTTTACACCATATATTTTTCATAAGGCAAAACAAAATTAGAAAAAAATACTTCAAAAAAATTTTAGAATCCAACCTTTGTGAAAATTAAAAAAAAAACAAATTTTTCAAAAATATAAAAAAAGAAATGTTTTTAGTATTAACATAAGTAACAAAAAAACACTAAGGGTATTCATTTAAAGTGGGAAACCCCTCGAAAACGCGCAGTTGCTTAAAAGAACTGTAAAATTTCATATATTTTGACTGCTCATCTGCACAACTGAATCGTTTCCGAGGGGTTTCCCACTTTACATGAATCGCCCTAATAATTTATGCTCAAAGTTTATTGGGCATAAGTACTAAAAAAATCAATTTAAAATTTTGTAAAACTCGCCAAGTACGAACGTATACGCTGATTCAATATTTACTACCTAGGTTTCTTTAGGCGTTAATGAATTTAAATTTGTAACTCCAAAGGGTCCAGGTGACAAACAAATTAAACTGATAAAAGGTATAACACAAAATTTTAGAGTCTGGGTGCTAATGTACCGATCCTTCTTCAAGAAATTGAAAAATTTAGATACATATTTGAATTGTTTTCGATAAAGATTGTTTTTAATACTGCGGTTAAAAAAGTGATAGGTTTCATACTAAACTTTTTGTTTTAATCCTAGCATTTAAGAATTAGTGTAACTTTTTGAATGCAATGTGACGAAAGAAGCTTCAAGCTAATAAACATAATATTTGAAGTTTTTTATTTTAATTCTAACGAATAATAAAAAATTGGTAACATTACTGAGCCGATATATTCAGTTGTTATATGGTAAAGTCACAGAAATAAGAAAAAGAGTACTTAATAGTACTTTCGAGAAAAAAGTGAGAGTAAAAAAGAGGAGGGCATAAAAAAGAGTACTGTACTCTTTAAAAGAGTACGTCTGGTAACCCTAGTCTTGTGTAATCGATAATTTTAAAAATTTTATCGAATTTCTATTTTGCGCCATAGACTTCGTGTCTCTAGCAACCTTTTACAACTCACCGTTTATCGGTGTTGCCATTCTATTGCGAGTGGCAAGAAGGAAGAAGAAGAAGAAGAATTTCTATTTTTATTTTTTTTTTGATTTATTGTTCTAAAAAAACCACGATGACAGAATATCATTGAAAACGATGAAAGACAGAGAGATGACAGAAATGAAAATCGGTTCAGTATCGCTCAAGATAATCGAAATAAAGAAACTCATGGACCCTTTTTTATATGGGAGTTAGGCGTGGTTCTTATCTGATGTGGTTTAGTAATCGAGCAAAATGGCAGATAGACAGACTCAGGAGCAGATGCTGATTATTAATAGTTTTTTATACCGACTACGCCTTCTACTGGGAGATACAAACTGTGTAACAAAAACAATAAACTCTTCGACACTAATGCTAAAAATACAATATAGTTAGGGCCCTAATTTGCAGCCGTCTGCGAAATCTAGTGTCAAAATTCAACGAAAAACCATAACAAACATAAAAACCAACCATAACCAGACTTTCAAGCAATTATACTGGAACGTGTGAACTTTCGAATGAACTATTAAAACTACTAGTTCCACCACAGCAAGCAAATTATTCTCCAAAATCTGACTAGGACACACCATGAGTAAAAGCAGTTGTCCTTAATACACCTATCCCGTGATTTATGTAACCTTAAACAGTGCAAATAGTTACTTACTTCATCAATATTCAAAGCACTTGCCCTCTTGTCTGTATGTCGATCTCTACTTCCCCCTAACCTCCTCCTAACTGTTCACCTGTCTGCTTGCCTGTCTCCTTGCAGTTATGCCTGACCGAATCAGATACGAAAAGCCCTCATTAAAAAACTGAACCAGAAAATTTACTACTGAACTTAAACACGCTTTGGCTCTTGCTCATATTGGAATACCTTGACTTCCTACTTTTTGTTATTTCATTTCCGGTACTTATACAAAAAGAATTACCACGTCTGTTCGTTCGTACTTCACAACTATGTGGTGTGCCAGTGAAAGCCGGTTGTGTAGTTCCCCCCCTTCCAACTGAACCGCAAGTAAATTCTTTTACGCATTAGCCTATTATTATTGATAAAGAAATTAAGTTGAATGGCTTTTGGGGTACAATAACTATTTGCTTGTGTGTAGTTAGTTGTTGTCATCAGTCATTACTCATAAGTGTCATGAATTCGCCTTTTTTTTCATATTTTTTTTCTTGTATTAAATTATGTTTTATGTCATAATAAAAGTTTAACATATGTTCCCTTGAACTGCTTATCTTCTGGTCTTATTCTTCTTCTTCAGTTCCATCTTCTGTCAATTCACTTGAAGTTGTCGTCAATTTGGCATTGTATAAAGTGGCGATTTAAATTACACACATTCTTCTGGGCTCCATTTTTGTTGTTGTTGTATTTCTTTCGTTCCTGTTGGTATTTGTTGTTGACTTGCTACTTAATTAACTACAAGAACGTCTCGTATGTTATGTGTCGTCTGCTGTGGCTGTTTGTCGCAGCACATACCAAACAACATTCAATAAAAACCGCATGCGGAAAATTAGTATCAGAAAGTTGTGGAACAAAATATATGCGTTGAAAGTATTTTTTTTACCCCTTCAAATTTTTATAAAAAGTGGTTCCTTTTACTTGCTCTTCCTGCTGTTACTTTTTGTTGAAAATATTATATTTTTTCATTACTTTTTTCTGTACGAAAAATCTTAATTTGGTATTTAAAAAAAATCATAAACTTTCCATTAACTCTTACGAAAGTTGCGAAAAAAAATACCCGAAAATTTACCACTAATTTAATTAGGTTCATCTTTGAAAGCAATATGATGAAACACACATGTCCAAAATAGTACAAATAACTAAGATTGCACGATTCACGACTCGCCAACCAAGTAATCCATGAACACATCAACAATCAAGCGAGCACAACCATTCGTCACTCCATCCAATCGTTCGTTGTATAAATATTTACAACAAAAGCAAAGCAAAGCAAATTTGCTTCTCTTTATTTCTTCTTTTTTTTTGGGTACATTTTTACGTTACTTTACTTTTCTTTAATTTTGCTGCTATTTTGTGTATGTTTTTTTTTAATGGTCGTAACGCACGAAATATTTTTACGATGTTTAAATTTTTGCATACATATGGTTTCTCACATGATGCTGGCATCTCATGTTGATTTGTGGAGAACATTTTCGGTTCGGTTATTCCTATGAGGAACCATCAAATGACTATTCATTAGCGTAGAATGCTTGCTCGCTGCATGGCATACACAGACAGGTGGTTGGCCGGGGAAGGGTATGGCAAGTTGGTCAATTCTATTTAAATAAATTTTAACAACTTAACTTAACTGCTCTTTAGACGTTCTAAATTTATTTCTGTATCTTTTTTTATTTGTTTGGTTATTTTTGTATTCTTTTTTTAGTTCAACTTTACAATTGGTTTTGCTGGAATGAAAAGTGAAAGGTCGTTTTTATGATTTAATGGATTGGCAGAAAAAGGGTCAATTGGTTGGATTCTTTTTCTCTTCTCTTATTTTATGCATAAATGCTTTCAGTTTTTATTAATATTTTTCGACAATTTAGAGTATCGCTTGGGTAAATCGTCTACGTAATTGAAGAGTTTATTTGCATTTTATAGTTAACTAAATTGTTTATTTGGTTAATAAAGCAATTGAAATCTTTTCGAAAGTGGAGCATTTATGACATATGTAGTTTGCTAGCGAGTAACTGATTAGATAAAGAGAGACGGTTTTGTTAGCAAATTAAATTCTTTTCGACTGTGCATAATTAAATGAATTTTCAACTATACATATCAATGCTTTAAGATGGAACTGGGACAACTTAAAAACAAACTCCAACATTTTCAATAAATTTATTTTTTTAAATTTAAAAAATTTAATTTTTTCGAGCATTTTTTTTTGTAATTTTTTTTAACTAAAAAAAATTATTTTGGTCTAAAAGATTAAAAAGCTTTCTCATCAAACCTCTATTCAGTCGCCATTGATCCTATTTCATACACCCTAACTTGTTCCTAACTTTAAGTGGCTGCTACAAGAGACCCTACTGCAATTAATACGCTCATATTTAGAACTGCTATGCCCCCCTTTTTAAAAAGTCTTAAGTCCGAACCTAGTGTCCACAGCCAAGGTCCCAAAGAATGTGAATGTGAAATTGTATCTCTCAAAGTTTGTTGGTGGCTTAGGATAATCTACTTTCAGCAGTCCTTTTTTAACTAATACATCCATATTATAAAAATGCCACGCTCCTTTTGGAAAAAAATCTCACAGAACACACTTTTAGGCAGTCAAAATAATTCTGAGATTTTGATAGTGTCTTGATAGTAATTCGGGTTCGCTTAACACGATTCCAATGTCCCTTTTGCTACGCTACCTCTAAATTTTTTAGAATCGACATCCACAACTTCAAAAATCCCACCCATTAAGCGGCTTTGGTCGATCACTAAAAAAAAACTAATTCAGCAGTCAGCAATGTTTCCTGTCATTTAGCTTATCAACCTAATTCCTGCAATGAATGACAGCAAAAAGTGTGACATTAGTCATCGAAATAGTTACAACCGAAATAGGAGGTGACAAGACTGTTGTCATTATCACCCACTAATCCTGAAAGTATAAATTATGTCAACAATACTTTCATTGTCTCTTACAATGACAAACCTGTCTGCCACTAACCCTTTACATTTTTTTTCAGTTCAGTTCCATGAAATGCTTTTAAAAGATCCTTCTCAATATCATTGTAATAAATAAATTCCACATCTACATATTTAAAATTTTACAATTTACAACATTTCTTTGTATATTTTTGTAAAAAGTGCTAGCCATTGAAATACTTTTTCACACAACATCTCAGCCATAATAATAATGTGGCAGGTGCTAAAATTTTTGTATAAATTATTAACGCAGTATTCAAGCCCAATTTTCTCATTTTCCTCTTTACGAATTGGTGTTTATGTGAATTACACACACACACACAAAAACAATGAACACAAAAAAACTTTAAATGCCAATTTGGCGCCAAACGAATAAATGAGATTTTTATATTTTCTCGCGTGTTGTATGATCTTTTTTTATGACTTTTATGCCGCCACACACCAGCACATTTGGGGCGGAGTGTGTGCATGTGTGTGAGTGTCGAGTGTTGCCATTGTATGTCAAACTTGACTCACGCAATGCTTTCATATTATCTCTTTGCATATACTTGTAGTACAATGATTAATTTACACATTTACTTTAATTTAGTTTTTTTTAATACTTTTAAAGATAAAATATTAAAAAATTTGTGGTATCACAAAACTAAGGTTGATTTATTTGGCTGCCATTGCATCATCATCAACATTACCCTGACTGACCCCGTTTTTCCCTCTGACTTGTCAGGTCAAGTTGGCTTATCTAGTGACTGACTGTCTGTCTGCTTGTCTGATTCTCCATGTCTGTCTTTATGGCGGCCTCCGTTGTCTTTATAGGTTGCATGTAGCACAACATGATTTTATTGCTGTTGTTGTTTACATAGTTTATTTATTTTTATAATTTGCTGCCGATACACAATGTTGCATATTTTTTTTTCGTAATTCATCTTGATTTATCCTTGATTACTTACAATTACAATTAGCATTGTGCGAATTGTTTTTTTTATGGTTTCTTTTATCGTTTGTTGATTGTTATTGTTACATGTTGGGCATTAACTTGGGTGTCTGTTTCCGGGGCTGGCAAAAGTAAATAAATTCAATAAAATTTCCATTGCACTGAATTTTTTCATAAAGTCCAAAATTCACTTGCAATATTTTGATTAGTTAAATAAGAAAATATTTCTTTTTTGTTTTGCTATAAGATTTATTTTAATTTATTTTATTTACACATAATTTATATAACATTGAGAAAGTCCTTTCCTTCTTCGCCAATACTTTCTTGTCAGCTCCTCCTTTTTTCTTTCTCAAATCATTTTAAAATCCCATACGTGCATTGGGATTAAAGGGCGGTGTTGAGATAATCGGTATGCGCGGCTGTTGTTGACCACCACCACCACGTCCAAATGATGGATTCCTTGCGCCACGATCAACAAACGGTCCGGCATGTGCCACTTGCGCAACGAAAGCCATTATGGCCAAAACAACGATTGCAATGAATTTACTTCCAAACATTTTTTGTTTTGATTGACTTTAATTTAATAGCAAATTAACAATTCCTCACACGCTGCTCGCTCTGTTATGATGTGCTACGAAATTCTGTCCACCGTATTTATAGTCGCACCCATCCCATAAAAGAACATCTGCGGGGTATGTACTTTTCGTTTTCTTAATCACAAGCTGAAGTTGAAAAATTCATTTAGGCATTCCAAACTGATAAGGACCGTAATTGTCTGTTGCAGGGGAATTTCTTTAGGTAGTTCCCAAAAAGTATTCCACCCAAGAAGCAGCTGAGGTGACTTTTATTAACAGGTCAAATAGATTAAAAAAATTATGAAAATTTTGTAAACAAATTTTTAATCTTTGTATGCAGAAAAAAAATAACCTTCTCTTCTCAAACTCTAGACTTTGACTATAAAAGTCTCTGTCTGCCTTGGACTCAACAACGTTGATTTTTTTAATTCCGAGAAACATGAATACCTTAAGGATATTTACAATTTTAATAATTGCCTTTTTGGCTGTGGCTGCTCCTTTGGGGCAAGCAAAATTTGTTGGCGGCCGTCAATCAACTGGTGGAAAGGCACCATTTAAGCCGCCACCCTCACCTTTCAATCCGAATTCAAAAAGTAATCCGAGGCGTGGATTTTATTGAAATAAATAAATTGTATTTAAAAGTTTCTTTCTATTATATTTTTGTCTATTATAAGATAATTATCCTACCAATAAAACATACAAAAATAACTTTTATTCAATTAAATTTTTTTAACTTGTTTATTTCACACTTTCATCATACAAATTCAAATCATTCGGTGTTGTATACGACATCGTTCTTGTATAAGCCACTCTTATATCAAACGTGCTGGGATTCACATCTCTATTTGGAAAGCCGGGATGAGAATGTTCATAGTATGATGTTGTTGTCCTGACCAGAAGGATGATCATAAAGGCCATTGCCATTATGATATTACAACCGAAGTTGACAATAATTTTCATTGTTGAAATTAAAAGCTCAAAATGAAATGTCTATGTTTTGAGAACGATTTTATTGCGTTGTTGTTGATGTTACGTGATGATACAGCGATACTCTGTAATGGACTTGGAACACGCTACGGTTTTTTTTTGTCATAGTTCGTTTAAAGTGTAGCTATAGTCTGGTGCCACAGTTTTCACTGGAGAAAATTTGATAAAAATAAAACGAGAACTCGATATTTCGATAAATTTTTACAAAAGTGTAGATATCGAATGAAAGGGTGAATGAATGAAGGCAGTATGTAACATAAAAATTGTTTCGATTAAATCAGCTTTAAAGTTTTTTATTTCATATATCGAAGGCAGAATCCAAAAACAATTTTCAGTTTGAAAAGGTGGAAATTATGGAAACCTTACTGTCAAATGTCTTTTTTTTTATCAATCGATTGACCAATTTTGTTTACAAATCAAATATGTTTAATATTATTTTAATTTTAAAAGTGTTTTTTTATCTCAAAAGTTTCTTTTGGAAAAATAGTTTGTTTTCAAACAAAGCAACGTTTTTGCAACCAAAAAAGTTATACTCAGGAAAAAAATTCGAAAAGAAGATCAAATATAAACAGGACTTTTTTTTAGGATAAATTATATTTATTTTTCTAAATATTTTAAAAATTGTTTGCCCCTTAAAAAAACAAAAAAACACGCCCCACATTGGGCCAAGCTCAGACGCAATGTGGGACGGGTTGCCGATATCGGATCGACCTTAAACTTCAAACTTTCATGTTTCAGGTCTAGCGAATTTGTTTGACATTTTGACTACCCCTGGAACCAAAAACATAATAACTTTATATAATCAAAGGCCTGCATCCACATACTCGTTTTCCGAGGGTTTCCAGTTCTATACACTGGGTCAAAAAAGTTTACGTACACCCCTTTCTTTACGTGTAGTGGCTCTCTGACACAATTTATTGTCGATATTGATATCAATGGAAAGGTCTATTCAATACCTTTCGAATGAGTACCTTTGACCTTTAATCCGTTAAGTACACTTCGAGAAAATCCCGGTAGAAAAATGACCTACTTTTCGAACTTTTTTCCTGGGGGTTATACATTTTTTTTTGGGATACAACAAGTTTGCAAAAAGTTTGAAACGGTAAAAGTTTACCCAAAATTTAACTTCGTTAATTAACTATTAACTACTTAACTAGGTACTGTCCCGCTTTGCCTGGAACCGATTCTGCTGGAATAAAGCGTTGGCAGGTTCAGGGTATTCCAAATTATGTTAGTACAAATAATGCAATAACCAGATACAGCCAAAATAAAAATTAAATTAAAAATTAAAATCAGCAAATGCAGATTGGCAAAATATTATTTTTTGACAACCAAATTTTTTTGATGATATTTTTCTTTACTCTGTCAAACAAATTTGATTTTTTAAAAGAATATTTTTATGATTTTTAATCTCTATTTTTTTTTTTTAAAAATACAAAAAAACTTCATGAAAAAAATTTAAATTTGGAAAAAAAAATTAATTAAAAAACTAATTTAGCATAAAAACTCGTTCTGTCGATTTTAATTTTTTCCAATATTAGAGGCTAGGGATTTCGGTTCTAAGAAATCTAGAGGTAGTTAAACGGTACCCGGGAGGTTCATCAACGACACAAATTTATCTGTAAGCCAACATTGAAACCCCATAATTATTCTAAAATTTTTCATACATTGAACAGTGCTATCTGTGAATTATTGCAATAAAAATCAATAAAAAATATTTGTTCAAATATATTCATTTTATTTAACTAATATATTTTTAAAATGTGTGTTGTGTGGGTGGCCTGGGAAACGTTGGTCCTGTTGATCGTGGAATTTCAGTGCGTCTGCCGAATCCTGCATGCACCACATTGCCTGCCAGCGCCAAAACTGCAAAAACAACCATCAGAAAGATTTTTGTATTCATTGTTGCGAAGTGACTGGGAGAATCTCTTGTATTCGATTTGTGTTCAGATGTGAAGATGTACTGATCAATTGAGACACTCTTCAGAGCTATTTATATTAAATCAGCTTGGAGTGGGACTTTTTCCTTATCAGCAAGTGAATATTTATTTATGTTTTGCGTTATTTTAATCTGCATATTGAATTGGGATTAGTGTGTGGGGGAATCACTTTCGAAAGAATATAAGTATTTTTTTTTACTAAAATTCTTTCTTCTCTTTATTAAATTTTATTGTTCTTCCTCCTTCAGGTCTTCCCGATCCCTTCGCTAAGGTGCAAGTCGATGGCACTGGCCAGGTCTACTCCACAGATATTAGCAAATCGTCCCTAGATCCAAAATGGAATGCTCACTACGATCTATTTCTGGGGCGAGGCGATGCCATTACGATCACTGTGTGGAATCAGCGCAAAATTCACAAGGGCAGTGGCTTTCTCGGCTGTGTGCGTATACCAGCCGAGACGATACAGACCCTGAAAGGAACCGGATGTGAGTAGAAAAGCATAAAGTCACGATTTCATTTATTTCATTCTTTCGCTTCTTCCTTTGTAGTCAAACGTTTGGATTTGGGCAAATTGTCGCCGGATGACGATGAAATGGTCCGTGGCCAAATTATAATTGCCCTCCTTTCCAAGGATGGTTCATGCAGCGGTAATCCCTTGGCCATTGTGGGCCCCAGCGGTGATGTGCGTGGCCCCTCAGAAGATGACTCTTCGGAGGACAGCCTACCTGAGGGCTGGGAAGAGCGTCGCACCGGCAATGGGCGTGTCTACTATGTAAATCACACGACCAAGTCCACGCAATGGGATCGGCCCAGTGTACACCAGCATCAGCGATCGTCCGGTCAGAATGGAGGCGGCCTGAGTGCTGCCCTACATCCTGCCGGGCCAACACGTTCGACCACATGCACAAATTTGCTCAACGGTCATAGCGGCCGAAGTTCACGCGACGCGGACGAGCGGCGTCACTCAACGGAAATACTCTCGAGCACAACAACCACAAGTGGGACCAACAACAGCAGCAGCAACAATGCTGTCATCTTGGGCAAGGAGAATTGCAGTCCAACGCGGACGGAAAAGGACACAACGACCACAGCAACAACGCCCACAACGATTTCAACCACAGCGTCTACGCCAGGATCGAAAAAGAGCAGTAGTCGCAGTCAACAGACCACGCCAACGACACTGAGTCCCAGCGTTGCTACAACGCCCGAACACGCTTTGACGCCGCAACGCACAAATAACGATTTGACAGTGATTGTGCCGGCCACACCTGCCGGGCAAACAACGCGAATCGACAATCATACAAAGACGCCCAAACACAGCAGTGCCACGCATCCTCAGTCGCCGGTGGTGGTTAGCCCTGTGACGAATGGCCATCACAACGAAGCGAACACAGCCAACAGCACAACAACGACGACGACGACGTCTGGGCCAAATGCTGCCGCTACGCCACAACGTTTGCAGAATGCCCAAAATTTGGTTAGTTTCCACGACGATTGACGCTTGTGTGGTTTTTTCATATTTTAATTTAAATTTCGTTCATTCAGGTAAACGGCAACTCTGGCAGCTCCAACAGTCAACCTGCTCAGCCGCAATCCGCACACACCACCAACGGTTGGACCAACAACGAAAACGAACAAACGCCAAACACACGTCGCAGTCCCACATCAAATGGCAACAGTAACAGTGGACCACCGCCCACCAGCGGCAGTGGCGTTCAAAGTCCGAATGCCAACACTAGCCAACAAACGCCCACAAGCACAGCAACCACTGCCACTCCTACGCAGCAGCAGTCAAGCAGCAACCAACGAGGACATGGCTCCTCCTCGTCGTCGGCCGCTGCAAATGCCAGTGCACAACGCTCACAGCGGCGTGCCTCACGCAGTGCTGAGGAATCGGCGCGTCGCCGTTCTTCACGCGGCTCACGAAATGCCAATGCCGCCAATGGCGGAGGAGGCGGCAGCGGTGGGCATCGATACATCTCGGCAGCCAGTGCCAATCAGGCCACGCGTCCCTTCCTCGATCTGCCGCACGGCTATGAGATGCGTACCACGCAACAGGGCCAGGTCTATTTCTATCATATACCCACGGGCGTCTCAACGTGGCACGATCCGCGTATTCCACGTGATTTTGACACGCAAAATTTGACACTGGACAACATTGGTCCCTTGCCCAGCGGCTGGGAGCAGCGCAAGACCGCCTCGGGCCGTGTCTACTTCGTCGATCACAATAATCGTACAACGCAGTTCACCGATCCGCGCCTCAGTGGCAATATACTGCATATGATACGTCGCGGCGCTGTGCCATCCGGAGCAACAGCAGCCACCGCGGCGGGAGCTGCCCCGCCAGGAGCTCCACCCGGCAGCGGCGGCTCCGTGTCCACGGGCAATGGCAGCATCATTCAACACTTGTCGCCCGCTGCTTCACATCCACTGTCGGGCAGTTCATCGTCGAGCACGCCCCATCGTTCGGCGGGCAACTCAACGACATCCGGCTCGCAGCAGCATACACCAATGATCGTCACGCCCCACGTTGTACCCTCCGATCTGCCGCAGGGCTTACTCGAGGGGGCCGACCTACTGCCCAAGTACCGACGTGACCTGGTGGGCAAATTGCGTGCTCTGCGCACCGAATTGCAAACACTGCAGCCGCAGTCCGGTCACTGCCGCCTGGAGGTGTCGCGCAGCGAGATATTCGAAGAGAGCTACAGACTGATTATGAAAATGCGCACAAAGGACATGCGCAAGCGTCTCATGGTCAAATTCAAGGGCGAAGAGGGTCTCGACTATGGGGGCGTGGCACGCGAATGGCTGCATTTGTTGTCGCGCGAAATGCTCAATCCGCAGTATGGCCTGTTTCAGTACAGCCGCGACGATCACTATACGCTGCAGATCAACCCCGATTCAGGTGGGTGTGGTGCGTGGGCGCTACTTGATATTTTCGGCTCAGATTTAATTTGATTTTTCTCTTCATTTCCCCACAGGTGTCAATCCCGATCATTTGTCGTACTTTCATTTTGTGGGACGCATTCTGGGCATTGCTGTATTCCACGGCCACTGCATGGATGGCGGCTTTACTACGCCCTTCTACAAGCAGTTGCTGAATAAGCCCATCACTCTGGGCGACATTGAGGGTGTGGATCCGGAATTGCATCGCAGTTTGACTTGGATGCTGTGAGTGGAAACTTAATATTAAAAAAATGTATAGATTCTAAAAAATTTTTCTGATTCTTAGGGAGAACAACATAAACGGCATCATTGAGTCCACCTTCAGTGTGGAGAATAACAGCTTTGGTGCTCTGGTTGTGCACGAGCTGAAGCCATCGGGTGCCTCGATACCCGTGACCGAGGAGAACAAACGTGAATATGTCAAGCTTTATGTGAATTATCGCTTTATGCGCGGCATTGAGCAGCAATTTCTGGCATTGCAAAAAGGTTTGAATCCCAGCACGGTACAGACCATTTTAAACGAAATTAATTTGAATTTTTTTTTCCCTGGCAGGCTTCTGTGAATTGATACCCAGTCATCTGTTGCGGCCGTTCGATGAGCGCGAACTGGAATTGGTCATCGGGGGCATATCAAGCATCGATGTGAACGATTGGCGAAACAATACGAGACTGAAACATTGTACGCCCGACACGCAGCAAGTGATTTGGTTCTGGCAGGTGAGTGTCTACGGCAAGGAATTTGTGAAAAGAATTTTTACATAATTTTGTTGATGCTGTTATACAGGTGGTTGAGTCGTATTCCTCGGAAATGCGCGCTCGCCTGCTGCAATTCGTCACTGGCTCGTCGCGCGTGCCCCTCCAAGGTTTCCGCGCCTTGCAGGGCTCTACGGGCGCAGTGGGACCACGCCTCTTTACCATCCATCTGACGGCAGATGTGCCCACGCAGAATCTGCCCAAGGCTCACACCTGCTTCAATCGCATTGATTTGCCGCCGTACGAGAATTACCAACTGCTGTGCGATAAGCTGACGCAGGCCGTGGAGGAGACATGTGGATTTGCTGTGGAATAGGCTTCGTGCTGCAACAAAACAAATACAAAAGCAGGGCCACACAATTTTGTTTTGAATTATTTTCGTTTTCCTTTGAATCGCCTGCGGAGATTTAAAATCAAAAATTTTTTATAGTTTTCTCTTTTGTTCGTTGCATGTTAGTAATCATAGAGAAATGCAATAGGCTGCATATGTAAGCATATATCTAATTATACTTATATGTATATATGAAACACAAAAAAATTATATTTATACATACCCTATACATATATATGAAATGGAATTATACATACATACGACATAGTTACTCTTCCACTACACATAATCTATCAATTATGCTTTTAGTTTTTGTTTAAATCGTTTTTTCATTGATTTTTTTTTTTATTTTTTATTATTATTATATAATTTGTATAATTTGATTTGCAATTGAAACTGTCTGTTTGTTTGTTTTTCTATTCTTCGACCGAAGTTTTTTAACATTATAAGCGATTATATTTAACACAATAAACTTATATATATACATAAATAAACCTTAGTACATAATATGCGAAAAATATTTAATGAAAAGAAAAACGTTCAATTAAGTCGAGTTGCATTTTATTTTTATTGTATTCATAAAGTTTTGTTATTAAATTGCCTACATATACACACACACACACACACACACACATACATAAACACACACACACAAAATGATATATACACACACGTACATATGCATAAGCACTTACAAGACCCCTGGACATAAACACTATATAATTTATATACTATAAATAAATGCAAAATTTCAAATGTCAAGCAAACACTCCTTTGAATTTTTTTTTGCTTAGTTATTTTTACTTTTTTTTTGTAATTTTAGTGGTGCAATTGCGTATCTCGATATCGAATGAAATTGATAGTTTGAAGTTTCGCCATCATGTTAGCTGTCGAGGCCAAGTATCGAATATCGGTATACCCTATTGCACCCCAGTTTTCTCTATAAGTGATTTTTGTTTTGACGAGGTGTAAAATAATTCTTGGCTTTCATTTGATTACACTACACAGAAATTTAAAACACATGTACGAGATAGTTGTACCTTGGGGGCGTGTTTCTTTCTAGATTTTCTGCAGACCACAATTGTAACCATTAAAAGGCTAGCAAAATAAAAGGTTTAGACATTTCTTTAAAATTTTTTTAAACCATTATTAGTTTTACTGGGAACAAATTTATTTATTTATCTGAAAAATTATTTGTCAACTAGCTTTTTTACACCGTTTGTAAAGCTGGTAAAGTTCTTAAATTAAAAAAAATTGTTTGATTTACATTTTGGTTTATGATTTCGTTTTTTCATATTTTATTCCTTGCAACATTCAAAATTATCTCAAAAGAAAAGTTATGTTTCTTAAATTCTGCACTTACTGAACTGTCTGCCTATTTTTCCACTTGAAACATTGAGTTGTCATCGAAAAATGTTTAATCGAGAACTAGAATATGTGAACAATAAACCATGTATGAATTTTGTTTTATGAACCCTGTCGAACCCATTAAATATTTTTTTGAGCCATTTCTTTTTAACAAATTTTTTTAATTTTGAACATTATTAAATTAAAACGTTTTGATTTTTTATTATTTATACCTTATTTTTTATAATTTTATACCTAACATAACTTCAAAAGCATAATTTGATTTACTACACCGTTCGGCAAATTTAAACTTTTGAGATAATTCTATTGTGATGCTATGAGGATTAAAGGTAAATAAAGGTCGTTGATCAACAATACAATCCCACAACTAAAACTGCACATGGACAGGACTAGTGCGTCTATGCTAATGTATTAGAATCTGTAATCGTAACTAAAAATAAAAAAAACAAATTAAAAAAGATTTCCAACTTTATAGATGAGTACACACTAGCGTGGTCCAAAATGAACTTTTTTCGCTAGAGATCCACAATCCCCCTAAAATTGTTAAATTTTAGGTCAACATTAACACGTGCCCCCCGAGATTCGGATTTTCCATATAAATTGTATGGGAAAAATTAGATTTTTCAAAATTCGGAGTAAAGTTTTAAAAATCAGGAATTAAGTAGAAATGGTAGAGAACTCTTCAACGAAGAAATCCATGCAAAAAACGGTTTTTACGGACCTCCCAACTCCTTCAGGAAATCCAAAAAATTAAAAAAAAAAATATTTTTTCCATTGCTTGAAGGAGTTGGGAAATTCGTTAAAAACTGCTTCTTACACGGATTTCTTTGTTTTACTCCGAATTTTGAAAAATGATTTTTAAAAAATTATATTATATCGATACCTTAAAGCACAATCATCCTATGTCCGTTTTCATGAAAATCGAGTTTTTGCCATTTTTGGATTACTGAGAAGAAGCTGCATCAGACAGGCTATAGTGGTTTGTGGGAGTCCTAATGAAAGTAATTGAAAAATGCGGAAATAAAAATCAATTTCCATACAAAACATACCAAATTGAAAACTTGTTTTTCATTTTCTGGAGTTTTGAAAATATGGACATAGGATAGTTGTGCTTAAAGGCATCGATATGAAAAAATTTGAGTCTCGGGGCCACGTGTTAATAATGTTGACCTAGGATGCCCAAATTTTTTTAGAATTTTTACTCTCAAAATTTAACTATTTGAGGGGGGTTGAGGATCTCCAGCGAACAAAAAATGTTCTCCATACGATTTTGGACCACGCTAATACACACTTTCATAAATATTATTGGTAAAAATTTCCTAAAAATAAAAAAAATTTTTTTGGGGTTTTTTTTATTGCAAAATTATTCCAAATCAAAAAAATTTTTTTGTAAAAAGTCAATTTTAATTTTTTTTTATATTTGAGATTGTGGATTGTGGAAAAGGAACCTGGGATTGATTTACCTTTAAGCCAATATCTTCATCAAATCATAATTTACCCTGCCTTTTTGAGTTCGTTTGAGACAGTTTTCACACAACCTAAAAATAAAACAAATCAGTAGCAGTAGAAAATATTTGTTTAATTTCCTTAGGATCGTAAATTTTATTGAAAATATCCATTTGTTGACAATTAGTAAGTACTAAGAAGACTGTTTGCTAATTGAAAAAAAGAATACTTATTAGAATGAGCTTAAGGAGAAATTGCAAGTAATGAACGTGAAGTGAAAACCTTTAATTAACCAAAAACTATCTTTGATATTAGATTGAATGAACACACTTCAAATGAGAATGTTTTACCGAAAGCCAAATTCGTTTTTTCTGGTGTTATAATGCCTTGCACAATTAATTGAAAATCAAATGCATTCATCTTATAGCTCAAAATCTGCTAGATGTGTATGTAATGTCTAGCTAAATAAACCCTTTAACAAACAAAACCTTTACACAAACAAGAAATATCAATTCATTTGAAATTTGCAAATAAAGTGATATTAGTAAAATTTTTATATTTACAATGATTGGATTTTAAAATACTTTATGAAAAACAAAAAAGCATATTAAAAAGTAAACGTTACCTTGTAGTATATAGTGCATAGAAAAGTAGTGTAAGAATTAGAATCGAAATAGAGGAGAAAACAAAATTCATATTTGAGTTGGTATTTAGAACAAATTGAAAAATTTAATTGAAAAAAAATTAGGCTGAAATTTATATCAAAAAATGAAAATTTAATTATTTAAAAAAAATATACAAAAAGTTAATAAAAAATATAAATTTTGAATAAAAACCTTTTTATACCTATAATTTTTGTAAATATATTTCAACTATGCTATACACACTTTCTATATGTATAAATACATATACATTAATTGACAACATTGATTTTCGTATTTTAAGCGAACATACAATTTCGTACACTTTTAGCTCTTAGTTAGTAAAGCAAACACCCTTTTTCATATTTAAAATAGAAATTTAAAAAAAATACAGCATATCAAATAAGTTGGTCTACGTTCTACGTTCGATATTCAAAATATTTGTAACTTCTTTAAAATAAAAAAAATTAAATTTTTTTTATGATTTTTGAATCTTTTGTTTTGATATTCTTCAATATTATTGACTAACTCTATAAATTCTATAATATAGAAGCAAGATAAATTTTGCAAAAAAAAAAAAGATTGTTTAGAAAGTTAACAAATTGTAGTGTAAAAAACGAAAATATAAAAAAATAATAAAACTTAGCAACTGTAACGATTATCGATAAACATTTATTGACAGACAGAATTCGCAATAAAGTTTATTTTAATGGAATTACACGGAAAGTGGTTTGGACTTTTATTTAAGTGTAGAGGCTGGATGTCAATTGAATAAGTGAAGGTATCAAATCGGTGGAAGGTAAAACGTAAAAATTTTTTTAATTCTTCATAAATCGAAAGAAAAAACAGTAAAAAGATTTCTTAATTTTTAAAATGGATTATTCCTAAAATTTAAATTCAAAACAAACTAATTAACTAAGTAATCTAATCTTCAGTTAACTGGCAACTGTAAATTCAAATCAGAATAAAAAGGCTATGAAATATAAAAAGCAGTACATTTCATCAGTACAAAGCATTGAGAGAAAACGATAAGGACAAGGATAACGACCAGATATCCTTTGTGGATCTTCAAGATATCTTTTGTGGATCTGCCAACGCTCTGAAATGGGTAAATTAACCCGATACAGGTACTCAAGAGCGACAACGTCTGAACGAATGGACAGACGAACAATCCAGTTAGCCCAGAACCATCGCTCCATGCAAATCAGGTTCGAGCTAAAACTTTCTGAGAGTGCAGTTATAATCAGAATACGTCTCATAGAAGCCGGTTTTTTTTTGTCAAAAGTCCGCGAAAGTCTCTTACCGGATAAAGTAATATCTAGCAAAATGGTTAGCATTTTCTGTATGGCGTCTTCAGTGATGCCCATATTCCACATACAAAAAAGCCGCAGAATTTCTTTATTTTCGTATATTTTCAGAAATACTGAACCAATTTGTGACGCAGTTTTTTATAATATGAATTGCAAATGATGTCGGAAACGGGACCATTCCCATCCCGGAACAAAATCGAACTGGACCGTATAAAAATGGAATTGGAAGAACATTTTTAAATGGATCGGGAATGAAGTGGAAATGGCAGTTATCGAAAAATATCGAAAAAAATCCATCGAAAAATGGCCTATGGATATTTTATCGATAATTTCCGATAACTACCATTTCCACTTCATCCCCGATTCATTTTAAAATGTTCTTCCAACTCCATTTTGATACGGTCCATCGAAAAACGGTCTAAGAAGGTATCGAACTGGCATGTGAAGGGTATTTTAGCTTCGGTCAGAACGAAGATAATTCTCTTAAAAGTTTTTAAATATTTTTTTTAAATGTTATATTATTTTAAAAATATATTATCTAACATTTTTTTCTTTATAAAAATTTACTTTTAAATTATTTTTTTCAGATTGAAGTTTGGCGTTGTCACGTTAGAGGAAAAAATCTTTGGAAAATATTTACTCTCTTTCTCAATGAAAGACACAAAAGTAAGGGCCAATCAACGAAAGCCGTATCAAAATCCAATTTTTGAATTAGAAAATAAAATCTTTATTTGCTAGTAACAATTGAGCTATTAAAGATATGTAATTTATAAAGTATATATATATTTATGTAAGTATATAACAAATTTGGTTTCATAACAATCTAATATGGCAATAAATTTGTAAATAAATTCATTTCAATTTAAAAAAAAAAAAAACAAACAAAAAAAAATAATATCAATTTGATTTTTAAGAGAATCAAAAGAAAAGGTGTAGCGCCAAATTCCGAAATATGATATTGAATGAAGGAAAGAAGAAGAAAATCGCACGGAAAAGTTTAGTTTCAAGCCTTTGGTTCTTTTTCAATAAACTGTATGACACCGTATTCGCCCGTAAGCATCCATTGGGCGTTCTCTTTGAATAGTAACTCAGACTGCCCTTGACGGAGGCCGCAAATCAAATCGGCCTTGACAGTGCGCAGGGTGCAGAGATTTGTGGGTGTGAAGCCTGTAAAAATTCAAATTGGCTTAGAATGTAAGAAAGTATTTAAATTATATGTTTGATGATACAAACCTCTTACACATGTTCTAAATTGTTCAGAATGATCCCAGGTGTAGTCACCTATGAGTTTACGATAATTCAAGTCTCCTTTGAAAATTAGCAAATGTGAGTCAGACAGACGTTTATATAAATCGGGATGGACATCGCGCATGCTAGAATAAAAAGGGAAACAAATTTATTTATTAAGAAAATTAATATAAAAAAATAAAATGTTAAGTCATAAAAAATATTTTTTTACTAAAAAATTAAATTTTTTTATTTCAAATATAATTTTTTTTTAAACTTAAAAAATATATTTTTAACTTAAAAAATATATTTTTAACCTAAAAAATATATTTTTAACCTTATAAAATATTAAAGTCAAAAAAAAAATGTTCCCTAAAAAAGTTTTTTTTTTAAATTTAACCATAAAAGTTTCTTACCGATGGAACTCATATCCTGTCGTCCAAAAGTATTCGAGCGGAGCCAACTCAAATTTACCCTCATTCACATAATCCGTCCACTTTGCGCCCAATGGACTCAGGTCAGGCGAACTATGGTTTTTCAAATATTCCAACGACCAGTGAAAATCTGTGGGCGTTACATCGGATATGAACCACGGTATGGCTTTGACGTGAAAGCGCACTTTACTGGCCAAACCCGAATCGATCAGGTACTCGGCCAAAATCAAATCGGTAAAGAACTCATAGGCCGAATTGTCGCAAATGATATCGACCACAGGCGGTGGATTGTCTTTTTCCACGCTTACAAGACACTTCCACACGTCCGACGTTTCATCGGCCAGCACATTTGTGTTTAGGATATTAACCAGCTCGAAGGGATTGCCAGATTGTTTGATTTCTTTGCCGGCCGTCAGCGATAGATCGCAGCGGTTGCCCCATAAATTCAGTTTCAGCAGACGCCTCAGTATGTCATCGCTACGCTCGAGATTTCGTGTGCATTTCGCTACGGCTGCCATCACCTCGATGCTGATCTCCATTGCATTGATTTTCTGCTTGGCAAAGTAATCGTGCGTTTGTAGGGTTTGTGTGGCCTCGAAGTAGGACGCTACCTTCCGATACATATAGCACTCGGAATACAGCCAGCAGGCACGGAAGAAGCTACGCTTGTCGTTAGGCAGTTGTTGAATGAATTCATTCCAGATTTCCTGGTCCGGTTCTGGTGGGCATGGTAAAATTATGACAAATTGAAATAGAAACGTTTTTCGAAATTTACCATTGCCTGAAAATGGCTCCAAAAGTTTGTCCGTTTGCAGTTGGTATTTCAACTTGGAGATATGGCCCACAACTGTTTTGATTTCCTCGCGTGATTCCTGCAAGAAAAAGTTTGTTTAAAATTCAGTCTTATTGCAGTCGTTCATTGACCTCCATGCATTTATACTGCATATGACATAACACAGAAAAGCGATAGACCTTCACTCGTTGCACTTGCACTTACCTCGCCATATTTCTCGACCAGTTCATCCTTGTTCTTGGTCAAATTGTCAAGGATCCCAGTCAGTATCACAGGCAACCGTTCGCGCAGAGTATAATAAGCAAAGCTCCTGAATTTGGAATAATAAACGAATGATTAAAAAAAGAACAGGAACATTTCGAGGGAAATAAACCAAGAACGATACTCAACTGCTTATATCGACCGGACATGTATGTTCCCTTCGGTGTCTGCGCATCGATAATATCGTATTTCTGATCGAAGTCGTTCATTGTTGGAAGAGGATTCTGATTTCCACTGTTGACAATTTAGCTTTTGCAATTTCCTGTTGCACTTTGCTGCTGCTGCCTCTACACCACAAAAAACTTGACCTTCTCCCCCTCTTTAGCTGCAAATGTGGAAAATTAATAATTTTCGTTTTCTAAACAGTTTTTGGACTGTTTGATTGTCAGGGAAAATTCGAGTGTGAAATGAAAATAAAAAATGATGAAAAGTGATGAAAAAGGAAAACTACCAGAGGTTGCCAGCTAGTGTTGCCAGATTATGGTAAATTTCCCCAGAGAAGTGTAATTTTGGATGAAATTGTAAAACTGATTTTATATGTCAAGTGGTGCGTTTAACATCGCTTCAACGAGATTATTGTAATCTATCTACATGTTTACACAATAAGGTTGTTAATTACGACATTTTATTTCTTATTTGGTTTGCTTTTTTCTTTGCGTAAGTGAAACATGTTGTTGAATAAAAACAGAGTTGCACAGAAAAATTTGAATAATTCGAAATTCTTTTTATCTCGCGCATTAAAACACACAAAAGTTAGTTTTCTTTATTACCGAGTAAACGAAGATTTCTTTGAGTATTAAGGCCTGTAGCCAGCTCTTTATTAAGGAAAAAAATGCAACCTTGAAGCTCCGAAAGCTCATAAATGAGTTGAGAAAACAAAAAACTAAAGAGTCTTCGCCAATTTAGCCCCAGCACAGTATAACCTCGAACATACGAAAATTTGGTTTCAGGACCCCATTTTGATCCAGTTAAGGGTGGTTTTGGCACATCGGACCATGTCTAAAATCCTTTTAAAAATTTCCATCGAATACAGCAATGAAAAAATGGAATCGGACCATATATGTAAAACTTCTATATTGCCAGTAACAATGTATTGTAAACTCAGAGTAAGAGTGAAACAATAAGCATTGTATTTTGTATTAGTTTGACAGAGAAATCCGAGCTGCGACTGTACCTTTTCATATATTTTGTCTCTTGATATCAGTGAATGTACTTTCACTATACTGGCAATATAGAAGTATTACATATATGAATCGGACTATGTCTAAAATTCTTTTCAAAACATTTCCATACAGCAATAAAAAAATGTTAATAGATTTGGATAGTTTGGTGGAGGAGAAAAACTTGTAAATCGATTTGGTTTTTTTCTATTGCTTTCCAACACTGTTCTCGAATTGCAAGTTGCAACCAGTGATGCCATATATATATGAAAAAATCCTTTTTTTTTACGGAATTGTGCACTGGTTGCAACTGTCAAAATTGGTTCTCTTCTTGTGGGCTCCCGAACTCTCTCATCAACATTTATTTGCAAAAATTGCGATAGTCGGAAGTGAAAATTTTGTTGTGCTTGAATAAAATTATAAAAAATATACAAAAATGAAGGTATTAATTTGTGAAAATATGCCAGTTCTGTAATTAACTGAATAGTTAACGAATTCAAATAAATTAAACTTCTGTAAATGAAGGAAAATCTACTGAAAAATTGATTTGAAAAACTTGTAACGGAATTGTGTGAAAAATCTATACGTCAACGTAGAAGGGGGCGGAATTTGTGAAATAAGAAATTCCAATATTGATGGAGCACCGCCGCCAGCCGCTATGTGAACTTGAAAAATTGTATTTTGCATCCGAGATAGTTTTCGTTGCGGTGGGAATTGGAAATTCAATGTAGGCGATAGTAGTTGGAGGAAGAAAGAAAAAATGCAAATTGCGGAAGTTTCTTAAATTTTTCTGTCTGCCTAGAAGTCTTGGGAAATTTTTCCTATTGTCTGATGTGTATATGCAATATTTATACTATACATAGTTACTATGCACATAGTTCTTATGTACTGAGTTACTAGAGTTATTTATGTATTATGTAGTTTTTGTTGTTATTGTTTGTGTGTTTGAGCATACTTTTGTATTGATTTTTCTTCAAGTTTAAATTGATTCTTTCAAACCGTCCTTAACTGTCTGAGGTGACAAGTGACGACATTTACAAATTATAAATAAATTGACTCAAAAACGCTTATCAATTCGTTTAATTGATAGCAATTTCGCGTTACTGAAAATGCAATTTTGCTTAATTTGGTTAAGCAATTAATTATATTGCTCTTCTGGCACTTGGGGGTTACGGAAATTTTTAAATAGCTTTTATATCATTTTATGTAAATGATCTAAATTTTAATATTCAGTTGGTTCATATCAAAAAGATCTATAAATTTACTGCTGTTGATTTTGTTTATAATTTCAAAGTTAAAAGGCGTTGAAAATATTCAGTGTAAACACAGCTGAAAATTTAGTCGTAAATTTTGTTTATAAATCATATTGGTGAAATTTGTGTTTTGTGTGCGAAATGTTCTTTATTACGATATACAAACTAAAACTTTTGCACAAATTATGGTTTTATGATTTTGTTTATAAACAAAAATTTACCTTGAACAAATTATTTTAGGCATTTTTTTTTTCAAATTTAATTATTTAATGTAATTGATGATACAAATTTTGTTTACAAAAGTCGATTCATCAGAATTAAGATTGTCCGAAAATATAATTAAATTAATTGATAAACTTTTTGCAAATACATAAACATGCTATTCAACATAAGTATAAACTGAAAAAATTATCTTAAAAAATTTGTTAAATGCTAAATCAACTTGTGTCCCAAAATTTTAAAATTACAGTAGATAAAAATAGCACAATATGTACATTATAAGGGAGTTCACAAAGGTCTTATAAAGTCCTACGGCGTATAATCATATATGATAAAATATGACATTTGTGAGTACCCTGTCATATTTCAATGTGTTATTTTTACATTAATCAGCTGATCGCAAAAATAAAGCAAGGAAAATTAAAGCTGATCAAAAAAATAAGGTAAAAAATTTACATATTTGCCTGCACCAAAAAAAAAAAATTATAATAAATTTGACAGCTGATTCAATACAAGCTTTAAAAACACAGGTTACAGAGTTGTATTGACCGTAAAATTATTTTTACAACAATATGACCAATATGAGACCTTTGTGAGTATAACTTTTAACACTTTTTGTAGATTTTTTTAGTTTTGACAGATGATAAATAACAAAAATTTTATCAAATTCCATCTTTTGCACTTGTAACTTCATTATTTTATGTTTCTAAAAGGTTCACTAGCTCAAAACTTCGGTTGCACTTCTTAAGTAGAAAACTTCATATAAAAAAGGCAAAGAAAACATACTTGAGTTGCGTTCCACTTCACAAGTGCTTTTGTACAGGAACACTGTGCCCCCTGAAGTTATTGTTAAAATTCGTTTATTACTTTACAGAAAGTAGGTAGTGAAGTTTTACTTGAACTATTAGTTGAGAGCTGGAACAAATTTAAGGGTTTAAAGTTTATTACGTGTAACTTGCACCGTTTAAGTAAAAAATTAGTTCATGCGAATCTGTTAGGAATATATAACCATATACGAAATAAACAAGAAAAGGCCATTTTGACCACAAGACGAGTTGGGCCCCAAAAATTAACCATATTTGTTTTTTCATGTATTTCAACGCTGTAATGAATGTCACTAAGATCCTCAGATATTAATCTACATGCTGCCAAAGGACAGAATTTAAATATTTAGTTTTTAATGTATTTTAAACGTTTTTAAAAACTTTCCAACTGCTAAAATTCATAAAATACTCAACAGTATGATTTTCTCAGTATTGTCTTTATTGCAGGGCATGCGCGATTTATTACTTTTTTTGAGCCTATTTACACTATCATTCCCATGCCGCATGGGCATGCCGTTTTGTAGAATTTACACTGACCTGGGCATGTCGAAATTTGACAGTTTTTATATGAAAATGTAAATAAACAAAGCATGGAGCTGCCACCATTTATGTTTTTTGTATGGATTTTCGGTGCAAAATTTTCTTTCTCGTTTTTACTACCGCAGTTCTTATTAGCTCCTTATCAGATTTTTCGTGTAAATGATTGTGTGGAAATATTATCTTTTTTTGGGCAAAAAAAACAAAACTGCTTTTTACTTTAACGAGGTCTTGTCCCAAAATGCATAATAAGGGTAATATCTTTTTTTCTCGTGGGAGCTTTTTGCAGCAAAATCATTTAAAACATTTTTTAAAAACTCTTGAAAAAGGTTTTTTGTTTTTGGTATCTTGGAGACAACCAAGTTTTTGTCTGATTTGTCTGATTCTCGAACTTGATCTAAATTTTTAGCTCAACAACGTGTACACAAAGTCACCATTGAAGTGTGATTGCTATTAGTAAAATTGCCAATATTAAAATAACTTTAAATGGCCAACCTTTGTCTGATTCTCCAACTTGATCGAAATAACTTTAAATGGCCAACCTCAGGCATTTAACACACTGAGAAAATGTGCCTAAATCCAATGAGTAAGGCAATTTCGGGTGAAACAAAAAACTAAAGGTTAATTGGATGGTTTTTCGATTCGTTGACTTGATTTTTCGTTGTACTGATGAAAGTACATACGTAGCAGAAAGTGATTTTAATTTAACATAAGCGATATGGCAAGTAATAAAGAATATTTAGGGTATTCACAAGCGTCATATATAGTGTCGTAAATTAGAATTTTCATTGTCAAATATAGATTTATGATTTTTGGCTCTATATATGTCGTGAGTTGCTGCTAGGATGATGGTTGGGTTGTGAGATCAGATGATCCAAATTCGTAAGTGGTTGACTGTTGTACAGTGAAGAAGGATATGCGATATTATTAATAAGGTGAATATGCGTTAGTTTGGTTTGAGGAAGCCAAAGTCATGGACTTATTATTATTTCTAAATTTCTTTTGAAATTATTACGTTCTTTCCTTAGCCGAATGGTATTTATTTAATATTTTTATTAGTATCACACGTCTGTCGACTTTCTTTGTTCAGTTTATTTTCTATATGCTTTATTGATGTCAACACAATTATCGTTTATTTACAAGCCGAAATACAAACAGGAAATTTGCTGATTATTCATTAAAAAATTTTGTAGAAGTCGTGAGTAATTTGAATATGCAACGGGAATGGAATGGAGGAAATCCGAAAAAAAACCCGCGATAGCTAATTATATATTATTATCTACGAATGTTCACATTTTATCTATAAAATTAGCAATAAGTGGGTTGGTTGGTAAATCCACTGGCTATTAACATGGTAAATGATAAGAAGAACCAACTGTTAGGAATTTATGGCCACTTATGAATTGAATTGGAATTTAAGTAGAACTAATTGAATGAGCTTAAAGTATATATTTTAATTAATATTCTAAAAATTACAGATGTCTTAAAAAACAACCAACATTCCAAGGAAGTAGCTTCGACCAGTATCCTACAGAAAGAAATCGATACGAAAATCTTTTAACGGATTTTGATTGTCAATCAGTTTCTTCAACCAATTTCCATACTATACCACACCATCATCATCATGGCCATGTCCAAAGTGATACGCGTTTTGGAGAAATCCATTGCCCCCTCTCCGCACAGTGTCCTACTCGAGCATCGCAACAAGAGCGAAAGTATTCTCTTCGAATCGCATGCTGTGGCTCTACTCTCCACCCAGGAAACGGAAATCATACGCAAACAATACTCGAAAGTATGTGATGCCTATGGCTGCCTGGGTGTCTTGCAGCTGAATGCTGGCGAGAGCACTGTACTCTTTCTAGTGCTGGTCACTGGCTGTGTGTCCATGGGCAAGATTGGCGATGTGGAAATCTTTCGCATTACTCAAACCCAATTCGTCTCACTTCAAAATGCCGCTCCCAATGAGGATAAAATATCGGAAGTGCGCAAGCTACTCAATTCGGGCACTTTCTATTTTGCCCATGTCAATACGGCTTCGCCGAATATCAACAAATTCGACATCACTTTGTGTGCCCAGCGGCGTCAACAGACCGCCGAGACGGATAATCGCTTCTTTTGGAATCGCATGATGCACATACATATGCTGCGCTTCGGCATCGATTGTCAGGCTTATCTGCTGAAAGCTATGTGCGGCTCTGTGGAGGTACGCACGGTTTATATAGGCGCCAAGCAGGCTAGGGCTGCCATTATTTCGCGATTGAGTTGCGAGCGTGCGGGTACTCGGTTCAATGTTAGAGGTAGGTGGTCAGGCAAATTGAATTCGAAGAAATTTTATTCAAATTATTCCCCTTCACACAGGCACTAATGACGAGGGCCACGTGGCCAATTTCGTCGAAACCGAGCAGGTAATCTATGTGGACAACGATGTCACCAGTCATTTGCAAACGCGCGGTTCGGTTCCGCTCTTTTGGGAACAGCCCGGCGTTCAGGTGGGCTCGCACAAGGTGAAGCTATCGCGCGGCTTTGAAACATCAGCGGCTGCCTTCGACCGGCACATGAGCATGATGAAGCAACGTTATGGCTATCAGGCTATTATCAATCTGCTGGGCACTTCACTTATAGGCAGCAAAGAGGGCGAGGCCATGCTCAGCAATGAGTTTCAGCGCCATCATGGCATGTCCGCCCACAAAGATGTGCCCCACATCATATTCGACTATCATCAAGAGTGTCGTGGCGGCAACTTTGCAGCCCTGTCCAAGTTGAAGGATCGCATTACGGCTTGTGGCGTTAACTATGGCATATTTCATTCATCGAATGGGCAAACTTTGCGCGAACAATTCGGCGTGATACGCACCAATTGTTTGGATTGCTTGGATCGTACGAATTGCGTGCAAACCTACCTCGGTTTGGATACGTTGAATTTGCAGGTGGACGCCCTAAGGTTGGGTGAGAAAAAGCAGAATTTCACGCGCTTCGATGAGATTTTCCGTCAAATGTGGATCAACAATGGCAATGAGGTGAGCAAGATCTATGCGGGCACCGGGGCCATACAAGGTGGCTCGAAGTTGATGGATGGTGCCCGTTCGGCTGCAAGAACCATTCAGAATAATTTATTGGATAACTCGAAACAGGTTTGAAATGATTTTGGTGTATTTGTGTTTCTGTATTATATGCATTTCCCCTTTTCCAGGAAGCCATTGACATCCTTCTGGTGGGCTCTACTCTAAGCTCCGAACTGGCCGATCGTGCTCGCATACTTCTGCCCTCTAATATGTTACATGCTCCTACCACCATTTTGCGCGAGATGTGCAAACGTTACACGGAATATGTCATTCCGAGGACTGCCCGGATTGCTGTGGGCACCTACAACGTCAATGGTGGCAAACATTTTCGCAGTGTGGTCTTCAAGGACACACTAGCCGATTGGCTGCTCGACTCGCATGCCTTGGCTCGCTCTAAGGCTTTGGTTAATGTCAATAATCCCTCGGAGAATGCAGAACATCCCGTGGACATTTACGCTATTGGCTTTGAGGAAATTGTCGATCTAAATGCTTCGAATATTGTGGCCGCCAGCACAGACAATGCCAAAAATTGGGCCGAAGAACTGCAGAAGACAATATCACGTGATAATGATTACGTCCTGCTGACCTATCAACAGTTGGTGGGCGTGTGTTTGTATATTTATGTCAGGCCCGAACATGCTCCGCATATACGTGATGTGGCTATTGATTGTGTGAAGACTGGCTTGGGTGGTGCCACGGGCAATAAGGGTGCTTGCGCTATAAGATTTGTGTTGCATGGCACTTCAATGTGCTTTGTGTGCACTCATTTTGCTGCAGGACAATCGCAGGTAAAATTAAAATAAAAAAATGTATTTCAATTTTGTAATCCTTAATTTCTTTCTTCTCCCTCTTCAGGTCACCGAGCGCAATGCTGACTATGCCGAAATCACTCGTAAACTAGCTTTTCCTATGGGTCGCACTCTGAAATCCCATGATTGGGTGTTCTGGTGCGGTGACTTCAATTACCGCATTGACATGGACAAGGAGGAACTGAAAGAGGCCATACGGAATGGTGACCTTGCCAGTGTCTTGCAGAATGATCAATTGCGAAAGGAACAGGATGCGGGCAATGTATTCAATGATTTCCTTGAAGGTGAAATCTCCTTCGATCCCACATACAAATATGATGTGTTTAGCGATGACTATGATACGTCGGAGAAGCAGCGGGCACCCGCTTGGACAGATCGAGTACTGTGGCGTCGTCGCAAGGCCTTGGCTGAGTCGGATTTTGTGGCGGCCGAATGGAATCCAGGCAAGCTAATTCACTACGGACGCTCTGAGTTGAAGCAGAGCGATCATCGCCCGGTCATTGCTATTATCGATGCGGAAATTGTGGAAATTGATCAGCAGCGAAGGCGTGACGTGAGTTGATGCCGTGAAACTGCAATATGCATTGTTATTTCCATTTATATCTTTAAAGGTCTTCGAGCAAGTGATTACCGATTTGGGTCCCCCGGACTCTACTATAGTAGTACATGTGAAGGAACCCTGTGCGGATGATGATGGGCCCACCATTTATGATGAGAACGTCATGTCCACGTTGATACAAGAACTTTCCAAAATGGGTGAAGTCACCCTGGTGCGCTATGTGGAGGACACAATGTGGGTTACATTCCGCGACGGTGAATCTGCTCTGAATGCGGCCGCCAGTCGTTGCACCAATGTCTGCGGTCTGGAGCTGCATTTCGAATTGAAGTCTGCCGATTGGCAGCATTTGGTCGACAACGAAATCGAATTGTGCACCACAAATACCATTGCTTTGTGTGCCAACCCTCAAGAGCAGGCGCAACTGGTCAATACCACACCCGAATTGCCGCAAAGGCCGAAGCAGCCGCCCACCAGGCCTGCACCAGCGCGTCCTCCTATGCCTATGTCGCCAAAGAATTCACCCCGACACTTGCCACATGCCGGGGTAATCAGCGTTGTGCCCGAGATGCTGCAGCCTAAGCCCGCAAAGCCGCCCATGCCGCCGCAACCGATGCAGCAGCCCTTACAGCCAGTACAAGTGATGCCGCCAGCAAGGCCAGTCGCAATTGGTGGAGGCATCATTGGTGGTGGCATTATGAGTGGCTATGGCTCAGACACAGCCCCCTCCTCGAAATCACAATCGCCCATAGATCAACCATCGCCTTTGCACTCGTCGTCGGGTAAAGGCTCTCCGGTGGGCTCGGCAAGCGGTGGAGGTGCCTCCCTACCGCCCACACCACCACGTCAAATGCAAAGTAAAAATGCCACACCCGCTTCGACACCGTCGCATCAGCAATCGAAACAATCGTCCGTGGATGTGCAAGAGTCGCTCTACGATGGCACTGGCAACATTTACGAGGAAATACAGGATGATGTGCCCGCTCCGCGTCATCCGCCGCCACCCTTTCCACCTGCCGTGTGCGCCGAGAACAATTCAAATGTCGTGGATAGTCCACGACGACAACAGCCTGGTCCCGGCAACAGCAATGCATCAGTTCCGATGGGCCCGCCGCCCCCATTGCCGGCCAGGCGTGGACCACCGCCGATACCCAATCGTAGTGGCAATGCACCACCGCTTCCCACGAGACCAAATAATAACAATTAAAGTAAGTGAAACGATATTTTTTTTGGCCAAAAATATCAGTAATCGAAATATTAGCTTGAGAATTTTTAAACAATAACAAAATTTATTTTCTTACAGCTTCCTATACTTAATGTACTTAAACGAATGCCTCGAAATAATTGTAGCAAGCAAGCGCGTCTCGAAGAAGTTGACATGCCACTCACGATGATGATTTAAAATAACGTAAAAAGCGTTTCTGCAGCAGCACAGCAGCTTTGTAACACGTTATGACTTTAAACATTCCACAAAACAAAGAAACAAACAAACAACTTAGGGGGCTTTACAACAAAACATTTTTAGCGAATTTGTAGTTAAAAGCATGATTCATTATGCACAAAAGTTGCATACGAAATCAGTGAAGTGAAAATTTATTTATTATGCAAAACTGCTCAATAACATTGTTTGTTTATATTTGTTCTATTGAAAATTATATACAAAAAAAGTTCGAATCTGTTAAACATGAGCAACTAAAAACGAAAGAACCAACCAACCTACATGCAAGTGAAACTCGTGGAATTCTGTTAAAATTCTGTTATAATTCTGTTATATTTCTACTCTTTCAATTATTAATTTTTTATTAATTGAATTCGTTACTATTACATTTCAATTCACTACACTACACCAATTAACACTTGCAAAACTTGCACTTGCCCTAGACTAACAATTGTTCATTCTCAAATAGTGCAAAGATTACGCTTATTTGTATAACTTATACACATTATATATTGAAATGAAATGAATTGAATTGAGAAGCAGATAATTACACATTAATATGATAATTTAATTAAATAATTTAAAGTATTTAAAACTATATATATATATATTTAACATAAAATACGAACAAAGTTGCTTAAGTATTCCCATTAAAATAAAATATATATATTTAAAAGGAAAAAGAAAAAACAAAAACAAAAACAAAATAATAAAACTAGTCAAATTTCATTGAAACATTGAAAGAAACAAAATACAATTAACGAAATAATTTTTTTTGTTTTGTTTTATTTGAAACAAAATATATAAACTTTGTTTGAATTTAAGTAAATGCTAAAGAAAAATATCATTAACTTACACACACGCGCTCTAACTGTTAATTATTATGTTAAACACAGATAACAAAAAAACAAGAATTGTAGTTGCAGATGATATAAAATTTCTATTTACGAGGAGTTCAGTTGCATAGTAAATGAAGTCTATATGCCGAATCTTAATTGAACTCAATTAATTACTATTTTGGTTCCACATATGGACTTAATCCTCTATGGAACTGAGCACCTCATATATAAAAAAAAAAATCAATAGCAAATGCATAGCAAATATACGAAAAGGGCAATTACAAATGAGCATTACAAAGATTATTGTATTTAAATGTTGAGAATTATATATATGAAATTGTAAATTAAAAAAAAAAAAGAAACACAATAAAGGCTAAATTATCGATTTAAAGATATATTGCAAGAAATGGAAATGGAGGATGTAAACGTCTGGGAATAAGGTAAATAACACTGCAAGAAGGTTAAGAACATAAAGAACGCTTGTTCTTTCCAAGAGCCTATAGCTTCATGTAAGGCAAGTACACTTGGTAGACGCTTGTCACTTTAGAATACATAACCAAATCTTGTTCTTAATCTTAATCTTAAATTTAAAACCATCCAGGCAGCGCATCATTCGGCAAAGCAGTGCAGGGCCTTTGCTGGCGCCAAAACTCCTGTCTTTTATTCAAAAATTCCACCGCCTCTTTGGCGTATGTGGAAATATTTTCGGTATTCGTATCGGCCCTTACAAGATCAGGATGTTTGAGTAAATTCTCCAAATACTCCTTGTCGACGCACAATTCGCCCAGCAATTTGCGTGCATTACGGCGATCCACTTCAGCCTTGGTGGGCTTAGCGCGTACCGGCCTTGTGCTATTCTGTTGTGATTTGGGGGTATTGTCCCCGGATTTTTTGCCCGACTTCAATTTGGGCAGTGTAGTCTTGGATGGGGCTGCTCCACCAATGGTTTTATTTGTACCGCCTATGGTATTCTCAATGGCCTCCTGAGTCTTTTGTACGCCCAGTCGAAAGGAGGCCAGTTCCGGTCGTGCCCTTAAGCCACGATGGAAGAACATTAGACTCTGCTCGAATTGGCCCAGATAGTAAAGGGACTCCGCCTTCTGGTAGATGGCGCGTATGTTGTTTTTCTCTTCAGCCAGGGCCGTTTCTGCATCGAGTAGTGCCTTCGAGGCTTCTCCCAGTAGCAAGTAGCATTTGCTGCGCGATACTAAAGCATTGATGTCAGTGTTATTGAGTTCGAGTGCCTGCAAGGGGGAGAGAATTAAAAAAAGGTAAGAAAGCTTTTAAATAAAAAATATTTATAATTTTTTAAAAATTGATTCATACATGTTTGATCCGGAATTTTCAATCATACAAATTTATTTAAGAAATAGAAATTAAATTTAAAAAAAAATTTTTAAACACAATTTTTTTAAGATTAATTGCTTCTAACAAGTTCGATCTAACATGTTCGATCATACAAGTTTGAATCAATAATGAGCAATTTAAGTTAAAATTTGAAATACCCATCTTCGAATTTTATATATTTTTTAGTCCAACACGTTCGACCATACAAGTTTGAACTTACAATTTCCGTTCAAATTGGAACATAATATTATTCTTTTTTGTAAAACCACTTCCAGCAAGTTCGATCCAACATGTTCGATCATACAAGTTTTAACCAACATTACTAAGCACTAAGCATTAATAAATAATGGGGTCAGTCAAACAACTTCAACGTTTTCGATCATGACTTTGAACACACAACAAACTATATTATTCAATTTAAATTACATCCCTACCCTAGCCCCGAATCACTTGCACCATTTTGTTTTCAATATTACTAGGACCTCTCTATCTCTTCCCTGAACCAACCTTCGAAAAGAAATGTATAGCATTTTCGGGATTTGCATTCTTGATTTCCTTCAAACCCAACGCAATAATTGAACTAATATCCGCCTCATCGGGAATCAGTAAAGTTTCATTGCGATCCTGTTTCTGTTTGATTTGCAAACTTTGTTTGATGTCGTAAGTGCCAGCGCTGACCGCAGCCGCTCGATCCTTGTCCGTGTAGAAGTCCACAAAGTTCTCCTTGGGTTTCTTCTTCTTCAGCTGCTGATCCTCAGCCTTTTTGCGTACTGCACGCAGCTCACTCTCAATCCGGTTAATACGTGAACCACCAGCACCCCCGCCACTTTCACCTTCAGCGAATTTCACTGATTTACGCCTGTCCTCGGAACGCGAATCCCGTTGATCGCGTGCCTTCGATTTGTATGGCGATGAAGTGCGACGTCGTCCATTCTTCTTCTTGGGCTCTTCCTCGGGTTCGTCATCTGTATTCAGGCCCACACGCATGAAACTCTGCAGAAGTTCTTGTTCTTTATCCATGGCAAGGAAGTTTTTAAGTACGTTGGATCCCATTTTTTACCAAAGGAATTGTAAAAACTTTTTATTTTCTTGTCAAATTGAACTCTACTTTGCACTAAAGTTATGTGTGAAATTTTCACACCTTCTGCTTTTTTTTGACTAAGACAAACAATTGGCAATTGCTTTGTTTGTTGCTTGGAAACTCTGTTAATCGATTTGCTTGGTGAATTCCCATGCATGGTTTTGTTAGTGATTTTGACCTATGACATGCTCATGTGGCATATGTCTGCTAATGCTAAATAGGATTGGTGCAGAAGTTCCCAACCTGAGGGTTTAATGCGAAAATTAGATACGCAAGAACCCTATTTAATTGTGGATTTTCAGCAATTTTTACCATTTTAATCTAAAGTCAGCTTTTTAAGACTTTTTAATACAAATGAAATTAAATATTAGAAAATGTCATGAAAGTAAAAAAATAACTGACCAAATGATAGCAGGCCGATAGCATCAACTGCTCAAACGGATCAAAGCAAATACTGGATATTGGATCTAGAATCAGTGCACAGTTGAACCAAATGAAAGAGTTTATTATTATTAACTACACACAACACACATTTTTAAGTGCGTATTTATTTTGATAAATAAAAAAATTATACTAAAAATGTATACAGGCTTTAGGTGTATCAACAGTTTACACAAATGTAAGGTTTACACACAAAAGGCATACAACACTCTTATGAAAGTATACACATGACGCAAATTACACGGGGGTCATTCAAATTAATATAATTTTCTTTTATTCTCATATCTGAACTAACACATTTTCCGCTGTTTACTAAAAAAATACACGCGAATTTGTGTGTAAAATGTGTCTACAAGGTTTTACACACTTTAGGTGTGTATGAACAACGCATTTCACTTTGCAGTGTATCCCTGTAAGAGGTGGGAGGTCAGTAAAATAAAGCTATGAAATTGACTTTCCCCGAATTTCGTATAAGTATACTTAGTATAGTAGGTCTATAGACCTACTGGAATTCTTTTTTCCAACTAAATTTGTAACTTATTGGTTTCTAAATTCAAGTAGCTTTCCAACGAGCTGCTAAGAATTCAATTCGGATGAAAAATGTTAAAACCATAAATACATCACTTCAAGTAAAAAAATACTAGGGGTTTTCACGAAGCCCTGTGTAACGGAGTAAAGTGTAAAATAAAAAAATTTTCTGACAACAAAATGCCTTGAAAAAAGAAATTCAAAATTTTACACTTTACTTTTTTACTCCGTTACACAGGGCCTCGTGAAAACCCCTACTGTATAATGAGAAAAAGAATTTATTGAATTAATATTAATTTTTTATATCATACGTGAAAGTATGTATTTATATAATTTTTATGAACAGTATCGGAAACACTATAAAATCTAAAAAAAACTAAAAATCACAACGTTTTAAAAATTAACTTTCCACCAAAAATCTGACTAATTTGTATTTTTAAAAGTACAAGGGCCATTTAAGGGTTAATTGAAAACCAAAAAAGCTTCTTCTTACCTGATTGTAACCAGCCAAAGCTCTATCGTATGCACGAACCTTCATATGATTGTTGGATTGGTCGCACAACAATTTTATGCTCGTCTCAATTTCTTCTATGGAGTCAACTTTGGGTTTCTTGCGCGGCATTTTTAAAACTTTTTAAACCTAATTCTATTCAATTTCAATTAGTTAAACAATATTTATTAATTTTTTACTTATTTAATAAGTTTTCTTTAATTTATATAATCATTCAAATTTTAATTATTATTGGTTTGGTTTTTTAAAAAGCTTTGTACAAAAATTTTTTGAAAGTTTAATTATTTTCTTGTATTTTTTTTCGAAGAATTTTTAAAGTTGCTACATTAACTTCTTTTTCTTCTTTATTGACTTTTAATTGTTTGCTGTTGTTATTTATGTAAATGAGTTTTATTTTATTTAATTAACTTTATTTTAATTTATTTAAATTACCACTTTTGAGTTTATATTAATTTTCACTTCAAATAGTTTCGTACTATTTTATTTTTAAAACTTTTTCTTTTCGATTTCCAAGCACTCAATACGTCCGTTTTCCGCTGTTCGCAATTGTCGACTAAAGTCGATCACGATTTTGTTATTCCCTAATAACCCACGAAATCTGACAAAAGCATATTCAAACGGATTTTACACCCTCAACGGTTTGGGTGGTTGTTTGGTGGGTGGAAGGTTCGGTGAGCTGCATGCGATGACAAGCAGCAATAAACTTCAATAAACAAGCATTAACTTTAGGCTACTGCTGCTGCGACACAACGGCTTGTCAACAATTTGTGTTGCTCTGTTGTTGTTGGTAAATAGCTCAAGCGAACTTATAATCGAATGCGACAAAATCATGTTATCGATAAAAACTATAAAGACTTGCAGTCAAGTTTGTTAGTAAGGATTAAATAAAACAATTTCGTTCTTTTTATTAGTTGAGAAAGGAAAATGTCAAAATTTAAGAATACATTGTTTCAAACTAAAATTTGTAACTGACGTTTCCATATCAGAGATAGGTGGCGTATGAGTAACATTAATATGGTATCTGTTAAATGTTACTCATACCCTTTATTATTGGCACCAAATTTTGTAAATTTCATAAATATTTGGCAATGAATTCACAAAAAATTCACTTTTATTTAGCAGCCCGAGTAGCATTTCGGTGTAATTGGTTTATATTTGCAGTATGTTTTAAGAATTTGTTCAATTGAGCGCACGTTTCGCATTACTGAGAAAAGAAACAAAGCAAAACAGCAGACTTCTGCGATACATTTACGTTTGTAGGTATCTGGAGTTATGGCTTCAAATTTACGTTTACGTCTTGACTAACTGAGCCTTAAGATATGCCCAATTACCGACCAAAGTTGGGTTTGGTCCTATCTCTCACAATCTTACTGATTTTTTATCCATGACCTTCTGTCATTGACAGCAACTCCGATTTACTCGTTTGCTAACGACAGTTGCCTTTGTCATTCATGCGAGTTTAACAAAACGACCTACTTCTTGAGGCAAATTATGAATAGTACAAGGAAATCATTAAAATTGTACTGAAAAAATCATCCCTGGTCCACATACAACTTGAGTATCGAATACTTTTGGAAATAACTATTTGATGAGGAGGTACTTTTTGGGAAATCAAGGAGAAACGTTTAAGCGCAACACACATTTTAATGACATTTAGTCTAGAATGATTTTATCTGAACTGAGCTATTTTTCATAAAAAAAACAATACTGAGCGCGCATTATGAAAAAAAATTTTTAAATTTACATTCGTTTGGAAAAAATAATAAAGTGACTACCGTTCATGCACGAACGTAATCACGAATAGCCGCTCACGATCACGCACACTCACGCACACTCACGCACTAATTTTTAATGTGTCGAAACAAGCAGCCAAGTGCTTAGGCTTCTTGAAGCGATACAAGAAATAATTCACTACCGTCAATCTCCCCAGCCAATAATTGAACCAACTTTTTACGAAGATCGTAATTTACGAACTTTTCTCGATCAAAAATATTCGAGATATGTCCGACGTTCGCTCGTATATTACGATAGTCATAATTTCCTCGATAAAATATCGTTAACGTCTTCATAATCGAGCTCGTTAACGACTTAGTTAACGAATTCTTACGATATTGGTTTACGAGCCTTTTAACGAACAAACGAATTCGTTAACGAGCACATTTTGGTTCCATAACGAGATAACTCGTTTCGATGCAAAATTAAGTACGAAGTCGGACTCGTAAACGTATCGTTATCGTGTGTCGCCTACGATTGTTTTGTCCGCATTTTGATCGAACATTTTTCGTTTACGAGCTCTTTAACGATAAAATTATTGGCTGGTTCTGATCCATCTATACCACCCATATCAGTCCTAAAATAGACTATAATTCGAATATATGGGCAGGAGATCTTGGACTCTGTTCAGCGTCGTTCGATTAAGTTTATTGGTGACAATAGATTATCCAGCACTATTGACTCTTTGGAGCATAGTCGCAGCGTATGATGTGTGACGCTATTCTATCGTAAAATTAATGGTAGTTGTTCCTCTGAGATACAAAGACTTATTCCATCATTCCGAGTATTACGGTGATAGTTCATTCTTCAGTCGTCCATTCCGAAATAAAGCATTCCCCCCAATTGCAGCATTTTCAAATTCAAAACAAACATCCACCGGTACATTATTCACTCTTTCCTTCTTTCGATTAACCCTGAGTTTTTTTGTGAGTTACTACATTTAAGTTGGAAGCCAACCCATGACCAAAAACATTCTCCTTCTATCGATTAGGGTCTTCCAGGTTCTTTTCTATACAACATTTTCTAGATTTTCTTTTTTCACAACTTGTTGCTCGAATTACTATAGTACATGCTAGATCATATTTATTGCATGAATTTAAAATTTGAATTTGAGCGCCATGTACACTGAAATTTCCCAAAACAAACATTCAAGCCTCGATTTGTAACAACTTCCGTCGGACGGAAGCACAAGAACTTCTTAAAACTTTTCAACCAACCAGTAATACAGAAAAAAAACAGAAAACCCCAAACTTCATTAAAACACGCACAAACTGCAGAAATACTAAAATTATGGAAAGTCTTGCAACATGCACGCAGCTTTTTTGCTGTATTATGACTTTTTGATTGGGGAAATATGCGAAAAGTTGAGAAAAGTTTAAGCAGCCAAAGAAGTTAATTAAAGTTGATTAGCGGAACAATAGGGGAAAAATAAGGTTCATTCAAAAAAACAAATGAAAAAAAACTATTTGTAAATCAATAAAACCACAATAGCAACAACAAGAACATGCAAGAAAGAAGAAGAATAGTTTTGCCAATATACGATAAGGATGACTGCACAAATTTATTTTTTAACCCTTTTTTTGTTTATTTTCTTCGGGAATATTTTCGTTTATGAAAATATGCAAATTATCATTAATTTCTTGGCATTGTTTTTATAGTAAATAAATAAGCTCATGACTTTTATTTTTTTTCTTTTTATATGTATTTTGAGTGGGGTGAAGAGTGCAGAGAATCATAAAATCAAAACAAAATCGTGCTTTATGCAGTAAAACCTGACTTTGCGTGTTCTTATCTCATTTGTTTGTTTTGTAGTCCTTGTAGGTTTGGAAAATAAATAATTTTGTGTTTTTTTTTTCTTTTTTATAAACTCATTGAAAGGCAGAATCGAAAGAATTTTAGTTATTTTTTATATATATTTTTATGATGTTCCAAAACATGCTATAAAATTATAGCATTAACATATCAAGCAAATAGTACATTTAATAGTAGAGTCGCGACAAATATTCTAATTTTACTGACTTGCCTTTGACATTTCTTGACACGTATGTGGCCTTTTCTGTGTATGTTTGTGTGTTTACTTTGCTTCCCATCGTCAATTCTAATTGTATTGACAGCATATTGGCATAAATTTACACCAATTTATCAATTGGCATTTGCCAATTGCCTTTCATGTGATTCCTGATTGGTGGGTTGGGTCTGTCAATTCGGCATGCAATATTTGACTAGAATAGGCAAACATGCAACAGTTGGTCCTTTCAGCTTGAGGAATAGAGGAAAAAGTTTTCCATTGAGGTAATAACAATATGATATCATCGTGGTGGGCGACGATATCTCCTATTGACATTTTGAGAAGTTAAATATTTCACAAACTTTTCCACTTTTGAAGTATTTAGGAAAGGACCGAAAGAATTGAAAACAAAAGGAAGAAGTCAAATTTTAACAAACAATCGTAAAAAACTTTTCATTCAGTAAGAGAAAAATACGAGAAACAAAAACAGCAACCACTCTGTTCGTCTTCAGGACAGTAGACCCATGAGAAAAAACCCAAAAATGTTTTTTCTCCCTATACCCAGCGGTAAATCTTGTATATTTTCTTTTAATCTATATAAATCCTTTTACCACTACAGGGATATAGGGCAACAACAACGCCCATTTGTCGTTAGTCTAAAATGGTCAAGGGCCCATATTGCCCCTGGGGTTGGCAACCGACAGAACGAGTAAAAAAAACTAGACAAAATACAAATTCGGAAGCGTTCTCACGGTTACCGAGTGGAGAAATGTATGAGAAAATTGAAGGAGTCAAGTGAGAATTTATACAGAATTTGACAGTCAAAACGGAACTTGATGAAAATGCTAAAACGGACAAGGAATTAGTAAATATGCAGTGTGAATATCTCAAATATGAACGCAATTGCCAACCAGTATCGCAATGTTGGAATTAATTTCGGAGAAAGACTGTTTATTACGCAATCATATACGGAAATCTTTGTGACTTCTGGACAGAGTTGGAAAACAAACTTTACTGAACTTTTCATTTTCTATGAATCGTGCATTCGCGGCGGATTTACACCTTTAAATTTTTTTTGCCTATTTGTTCTTTGCACTTTTCCTTCATTCGTAAAATACACATACGAGCGATTCAGTGGGGCAATTGATTTCGCTCGTTTTCAAAAATTTAAACTTTACTTTTGCATTCAATAGTTTTGATCACGGACAAAACAAAACGAAAATTTTATTTCGTTTTGTGCATTCCGGTTGTGTTTTTTTTTTTTTGGAAATTTTTAGATATTTGTAATTTTGAGTCTTATTCTAGCAATAATACACAATGACAAGTCTTGTCACCTTCTATTTAGTTTATAAAAATTTTGTTGGTAGAATGAGACTATTAGTGATGTTCTGAAGCGCACGTATTTTTTAAATTATAGATTCCCACCCTGCATTCAACTTAACCTAATTTGGTGACGCGGGCGCCGGCATGCGGAAATTGTGGTACGGCCGAAAAAAAAAATGCATATTGCTCAGTTCTTTTGAAACTTCCTTTCATAACTTACCGCCACAACGAGTCACTGCCATTCTTATTTTTTCTCAGTGAACACACTTAATTCCTTTTACTTTATTTTAACATACATTTTTATTTTATTATTCGATTGGCATTCAATGAAAAAAACATATAAAATCAAACATTCTCTCAAAATACCTTAACAAATTAGATTACTAATTTACAAAATTTAAAGACAAATTTTTCGAAAAAGAGTGAGAGAAATATACAGATCAGAGTATTCCACATCAGAGTATTGTATATCTTTATTAACTTTTTAGTTTTTGTTTTCCTTCTTTACAAAATGTATAACTTAAATACTCTACAAATTAAATATTTTCACATAAATAATTAAATTTAAAATAATATCGAGTTCGATTTACATGCATAAATGCATTTGGCGCCACACGAGTGAGGCACGATCTTATGATTGACCACCCTTAACATTATCGTAAGGCACTAAAATGCCCGGTGGTCCGCCGAAACGGCCGCGGTACTTGTTCGCATTTGAGGCAGCACCATTGCCGCCTCCGACTACTGGAGTGAAGCTACCACCAACGCGATTACCGAAGCCGGTAAATGATGGGGCAACTGGCTTTGGCGGTTGAGTGGGGGCAGGCACGGGAACAGAAGCAGCAGCCGTTGCTCCATTGCCCGTTTGTGGACGATATGTATGATCGGGATCACGTATGGAACCATCAGTTTGCACAGCATAACCTACTTTTCCACTGCCTAGAACACCCGGGGCACCACCGAAACTGCCTGTATAACGACCGCCGCCAGCGCCCGCTGCGCTGCCAGTTACAGAGCCTTTACCGAAGCCATTGTTTGCACCAAAAGTACTTGTCTGTTGGACATTCGAGAACGTGGAGAAACTGGTGGGCGTTGAAGTCTTGATGAAACCCGAACCGGAACCAGAACTGAAGCCTGAACCGCTACTGAAGCCCGTAGAGCCCTGAACACCATTTGAGGCGGACGAAGTGAAGCCGGTTGTGCTGGTGAAGAACTGATTCGTCTGGGACGCTTGGAAGTCTGTGGGGAAAGACATAAATAAATGAAATACAATTTATAAGAATTCGGGCAATAAAGACTAATTTTAAATTATAGAATCCACCAGGCCATCCCACGGATTTCTCACTTTGATGATTCCTTAGTTCAGAAAGATTTTAGCTTCAATGGACATTCTGGCTGGGAAAATACTTTAATTTGATTCAAAGGTGATCCTTACTTAGACTAAACGTTACCTCACATTTTTTGTTTGCTTCTACCCACCTTTCTGTTGTGTACCGAAAGTACTGCCAAATCCAAAAGGTTTCGCCGGTTGTTGCTGTGGCTGCTGGCCACCTCCGGTGGACGTTGGCAGGAATACGTTATTTGTGATAACTTTACCATCATCGCTCTTCGTGAAAGTAGTCTTCGATGGTGTAGCACCGCCTGAGCCACCAAATGGTGGGAATGCCTCTTGTTCGGCCGCTATGGGCGGTGTAGTGGGTCCCGCTTCCGAGCCGGTGGGCTCGAAAGGTGCTGCAAAATTTTTATTAAAGCTCGATGAGGAGAAATTCTTAACGGGCCCAGAATTGGGATTGTTGTTGTTGGTGTTGTAGGGGTTGTAGTTGTTATTATCGTTGTTGTCGTTGTTGCTATTGTAGTCTTCAGCAGCAGTTGGTGGTGGTGGTATGAAAACGATGGGCGGTTGTGTAACCGCATTCTCATTTTGATTACGATTTGCTTGTATGGATGGTAGCGGTAGCGTGACTTTTGATGGTTGGAAATTTGTATTAGCAGTAATAGTAGAAGGAGAAGTGGTAGCAGAAGAAGTAGCAAAAGAATTTGAGGTGGTCTTTGGCGTTTGGAAGGAATTAAAGGATGCGGGAGAGGATGTGATAAATACAGGTTTCGCGGAGTCCGTTGCTTGAGCTTCGACATTTGACGGTGGCAGAAGATCATTGAATACCGCTGACTCGGGATCATTGGGATCGTAGACGAATGGAACGCCAGGTCCGACATCCGGATAGTCGAACGAACTTAACCAATCGGGAATTGTGGCAGAGTTAAAGGGATTCTCTTCAACGATGGGTGAGGGCGTAGTTGTGGTGGTTGTTGTTGTTGTGGTGGTGGTGGTAATTGGCCTTCCCGAATTCCTCTGGAATGGTTGAGGGTTGTACTTGCCATCGTTATGCGGCTTGTTTAAGAATGGATTGACAGGCTTTTGTGGTTTTACACCGGCTGCTTCGGCTGCCTCACTGCTGGTAATTGGGTCTACAGTGGTAGTGGGAAGATTTTGATTAAACGCATTTGTGTAACTTGTTTTCTTATTGAAGGAGTTGTTGTAGGTCGTTGGTGTCGTTGTTGTGCTTGTGCTGGTGCTGGTTCTTGTGTTTGCATTACTGGCATGCGTGCTTGATTTGGAATTTGTGAAAGTGTTTGATGATGAGGCTATCGTTTGGGCATGCAATGGTGCAATATGATTGGAAGTGAAACGACTATTGAAGGTAGTGGATCGCGGCGTAGTAGTTGTGGTTGTAGGCTGGGCTCGAACCCAGTTTGGTCGCGTCGTGGTAACCGTCGGACGACGCGTGGTTGTGGTGGTGGTGGTAGTACGACGTGTTGTTGTTGTTCTTGGTGTGGTAGTTGGTACAACAGCGGTCTTCTGTTCCGTGGGCTCAGGCAGGTGTATGTTGTCCAAGTCAATGAAAGGTTCGAATGGAGGCAATAAATCACGATCGATGGTATGATTGTATTCGTTAAGATCCTCGGGTACGACAAAGGTAACTGCAGCATCTAAGTCGGGATCGTCGATATCGGCCAACCAAGATGGTAGGACATAGGAATCGCCTTCGGCTAGACGGTAGAACGTTGAAGGGTCCAAAGGCTCTGCAGTGGTGGTGGTTGTAGGTGCTGCTGTGGTAGGGGCTCTGGTAGTAGTTGTAGTGGTAGTACGACGTGTGGTGGTTGTAGTTGGACGACGAGTGGTTGTTGTCGTCGTGGTGGTAGTAGTCGGTCTTGTAGTTCTGGCTGTCGTAGAACGTGGTGTAGTACTTGAATAGTGTACATTTCCGCGCTGACGTTGATTGTACCTAGTCGTGGTATCTACATATTCTCCACTTTGTCCATTAACTTCCGAACTGGCTGTCTGTTGGAATGCCGCTCCTGTACGTGTACCCAAAGTGAATTGTATTCTTTCACCCGAACCGCTGTTCGTACTGGGGCTAGTCTGACTGTCGGAATGAGTGGTTTGGGTCTCTTCCGGTCTTCTTGTGGCTACTTGATTGTTCAGCTCTACCGTGCTGACCTTACCTTCAGTGACTGAGCCACTTCGTATATTATTGACGGGCAAGCTTTGTCCCGACGACAAGGAAACTTTTATATTATTTGTTTGAGGATCTACAATGCCCTGGACACGTTTGGGCTGATTGTTCTCTTTGGTTACGATAAAAGGTTCCATATTATGGGGTGGCAGTAGATCCCATGCTATGACTTTTAGGGAACCCTCATCGTTGGGCATATATTCAATGGGACCTCCAATATCGGGATCGTTCAAGTCCAAAAGATAGGCGGGTATTTCATTCGATCTGCCTGTACCGACTTCGACTATATTGGGTGAGTGGACACTTTCTTGTTGCTGTTGTTGTGACTGCTGTTGACCTCCATCCTGTTGGTCACCTTCTGCTGTTATTTCCACTAGCTCGGCATTTTCCACATCTACCGTGGTGGTCTCTCTCGAACTGATTGCATCCGCTACTGTTGACGTTACTCCAGTTCCTGTACCTGTGGGCAATACCTCAGCCGATTCATTCGGCACTGCAACGGCAATGGGATCTAAGGTGGGAAGGGGATTTTGGTATTTAGCTGCTATACGATTTATAATGGAAATATCAGTGGGAACATTTGGATAGTTAAAATTACCACTACTTAGGGGCGCAATAAACGAGACAATAGTTGGGGAAGATTGCGATTGAGCAGGGGTATTCGAGGATGGTGAAAGTACATGGATAGAGGATGGAGTTTGGTTTTGTGTGCGTTTGAGGAGATTTGGTCGATTGTTGGGTGAGTTGGTTGTGAGGTTGTTGGATGCGGTTGTGGTTGTGGATGTGGTTAATGGCTTTTGTTCTATAATGTTCGGTTGAGATGAATACTTATTATTAAAGCTTAATTCTACAATATTAGAAGGCGTTGGTGCATTTGTTGTTGTTGTTGTGGTTGTGGTGGTAGTGGTATCAAGCGTGCGTTCATTAAACAATTGTTGTTGGTGCGAAGTTTGACTTGCGTCGTGATTGTTCTGGTGGTTGTACTTGTTGTTGTTGTTGTGGTTCTGTAAATGTTGCTGATGGTTTTGATTTGGATCTATTTGATTCTCTTCATCTATTTGTGTATTGTTTAGTAGTTTCTTATCATCATGATCGCTCTGGTCAGCAGATTCGGAATCATCATTCAATCTCTCTCTACCATCAACAGCATCTTCATTGTTATTACGATGATGATCATTCATATCGTAAACGTTGTCGTTGTTGTTGTTGGTGTCATCATCATTGTTGTTGTCACCACCATTCGGTTCATCATCTTCAGTACTAATAGCATTAGGTGCATCATTAAAACTTTTGTTTAACTCACCAATGAATGGTGGCAGTAAGTCGTCGGCGGGCTTCTTGATTTCGGTTATGCCCGAGGCGTACGTTGGTATTTCGAATTGTAAACCTTGAGCGTTGACAACTTTTCTGCCATCGGGCGTGTCGATGGGCTTTAGTGCATCAATCGGATCGCCATAGCTATCAAAGGCTGAGGGTTTACTATTGAAGGCTTCGTCGGCAGCATAATTGGCAGCAGCCGCTTCATCATCGACTAATGGCGGTTGTAATTCTAATGGAAATGGCGTTTCATTAGAATCTGAAAATGAAGGTTGTTTCTGGTTTTGGTATTTCATACATTTTTTGTTTTTTTTAGCATGTGTGATTGAGAGTGTTTCGAGTAGTGTGTGTATGTTTGTGTATGTGTGAGTAGAATATGTATGGTAGCTTGACATTTATATACAAAATAGGAATTATTTACAAGTACATAACAGCCTTAGTGAGTAAAATAGTAAAAGAGAAGGTAGCATTTACACAGATGCATGAGAAGGTGGCGGAGGTGGTGCAACTTCGGTTTGATGGTGCAATTACAGTGTCATCATGACTTGATGGATGCTTGAAAAGGTTGTTTGTGGTTTTTAGTAATGGTTTATTTACACAAAAGTTTAAAAGTAGAATAAGCAAGACAAGTTTTTGTTTCTTCTTTACATATAATGAGTCTCTGTCAGGCAATAAAATCATAAGAAGCTTGCATTCATAAAAAAAAATCAATAACAATTTAATATTATTCAATTCACTTCGGTTATGTTGCACAACCTTAGTCACTTAAAGTTTCAATATAAGACAGAACACGTATAAAAACTGCTTGAGTTAAAAATTATCGATTAAATTGTATTAAATCGATTTATGTGTTTGAAAAATTTTTAAAAACCTACAAAGTATTTAATCTCAAACAAATTAAATATTAAAAATTGCCTTAAAAAAAAACAAATCAAAAAACAGAATCCGAGGGAAAGTGGAATGTTCCACAAACGGAGTGCTTTTATTTTCACAGTTTATGTCGGACTTTTACAATTTTCTCGAAGCGTGTAGTCCCAGGAATACTTTTTCAACTGAATCAGATCAATTTTTGTGTCGTGGTCCAACTGTAGCGTAAAAGTGAACCGGTTTCAGAATAAGATCTTTTGAAGTAATTTCCTTCAGTAGGTACTTGTGGCATCAGATGAACTGAAATTGTGATAGAATAACCTTCTTCAAATATTTTTGCAACGGGGTGGGCTAGGGCAGTTTCAATCGCTAGTGGAGTAGTTCATGATTTACTCCAAACTTTCTATTTACCTTTTTAAGGTTCTAAATGCAGTTGAGATTGCATATGGGAAGAATCGGTTAACTGCAAAGCCTAGCTCCCATGCGAGTGAAAAATTCGGTTTTGTAACATAATATTTCGCTGAAATAGTGCCAAACTTGGTATAGGAGGGTTTTTTGGGTCGCTTTTTGATGTTGAAATTTCAAAATTTAAGATGGCGGATCCAAATTTCAAGATTTTATTGTAATAAATTCAAGTTAGGCAATTTTTGGGGTCGCTAATTTCAATTTAATTTTCATTTTATGTCGTCCCAAAATTTAAACATTTGGTCGAAATAGTACCAAAACCCCTTATAACGTTTATTGCGGTCGCTGATTTCGAATTTGATATTGAAATTACAAAATTCAAGATGGCAGACCAATATGGTGACCGAAATTTCAAGATTTCCAGTTTGATTAATTTCCTTTTCCTTCTGGTTCCCATTTTATTCTTTTTCTGTTCCCTGTCTAAATTGAAAAATACGATTACTGTCGGAATCGCGAGGCTATGTGGTGCCGAGCACTGGTTAGAAACCTATTTTCCAGTGCGTTTCAATTTTTTTTAACAAAAATATATTTTTTAAAATGTTAAGTACTTGATTTCTTATTAAAATTACAATTTTACAATTTTTTTTATTTCCATTGAAAACACTTTTTTTATTATAAAGTTAAAAAAAATCCAAAAATAATATTTTAATTCAACAAACATTTATGATATCCAAATATTTCTATTCTTCCCAAAAAAAGTTTTTAAATCGGTTACTTTGTTTTTTTTATTTTAAAGCCAGTTTCACTCATAAATCAATTGCTTCAAGTACTTTAGTACTGACAACTGATTTTCATAAACAAACAACAACGAAATTTCGACTATTGTTTACAAATGTACAAATTGCAATGCATAAATTTTGCGCAATTATTCCCTAAATTTACAATTTATATAATGAAATTGAGATATTGCGTTTCTAAATAATAATACGAGTATACATATGTATGCTAGTTTGATGAAATATAAAATGTTCGCTTTACTTTACTGTCAGTCACTTATTTGAAATAATAAAGGCGCTAATTGCATGCTAATTGCAAAAGCCAATAATTATTTTTTGTCTTTGGGGAATTCCAAAATAAACAAAAAAAAAGTTAAGCAAATTCAACATCGAGAAAAAAAATACAACTGTGAGAATCTTCTACGAGAATACCGGTTTGGGTTTTAACTCTAAGCGGGAGGGTACAGGTTTCATTGATTCAATTTATAGGGTGTGGATTGGCTTTGATCTTTTGAAATTATTTCTTCAAAATTTGACAGTGTGTATAAAAAAATTAAAATATGAAATATTTTTAAATTTACCGAAATAAAACATTTTTGATTAAAAAAAAAAACCATTAGCTCTTATATAAATTTGTCCCAAATTGCAAAGCCAAAAACTTTGCCAAACATTTTTTAAACACTTATTTCATTGTAGATGTCTAATGCGACCATGAACTAAGTGCACTGCCCATTACAAATTACTGCCGGGGCATCATTAGACATGAGAGGCAGTTATACTTGTAATTGATAATCACATTGTGGCTGTTTCTATTTTCGTCTTACACACTCACAGCCAAACAATGCAAATTGAATGTGATTGAGTGTTAATCTTTAATTTTTTGACACGGCCAAAGCCTACAACAACTATTAAATAAATACAAGAAGGCCGATAACAACAACAACTTACCAAACATGGTCAACAGCAACGAGCCTAATTACGGCTACTTTATACTTCATACAACTTGTTGATGCCAACATATTCTCATCTTGGGTTTATTTTTTTAAAGCTTTTAATTACCCTGACGAACATAACAAATATGTTAAATAGTTTCAAATGTAATTAAAGCATTTAAGCAGCTTCCAATTCTACAACAACAAACAAAAAAAAAACAATTGTTGTGAAAATTTATGAGAAGGAGGCGCCCTAGCCGGTGCCGACAATAGCAAAGCCGGCTACAACGACAACGACAATTCCATTGTTAATATGCCAAACCGTATTTGTGATAACATCGACTTTGATAAAAATCTTATATTGAAGATGAAGTTATTATTTTGTTTACTTAGATTTTGTAATTATTTCCATGGAAATTTAATAGAGATTAGATTCGAAGCAGTTATGAAAAAATTAATTTTCAAGTTTGATTCTCTATTCTATCAAATAAACAACAAACAAAAAATAATGGACTTCCTGATCGAGTCGGTAGAAATCTTCACTGCCGCCGACGTCGTTGCTGTTGACATTGTCAACGCACCGGCATTGTCATCTTCCGTGGTCATAAATTTTTGTGAAGCTATTAAATCACTCACAATGCTCATAGAAGAAGAAAAAGAACAATAAAATTTAATTGTCAATTAAATTTTTGGTTTTTTCTTTAAAGAATGAATGCGCTTGAAAATAAATTAAACATTTTAAAAGTTGATAAATTTGATAAATTTGTTTTATACAAAAATGATTGAGAGAATTAAGGTTAAAGTTGTCTCTATTTTTAAATAAATATTTTTTACAAATAAATTGAATAAATAACTAATAAAACATTTAAAATTTCTTAAGCCTCAAAAATTTTAAACAAAAAAAAGGTATCGAAATAAATAACCCATTAAAATACCCTGTTGGACTTATAGAGACTATTGACTCGAAGAGTGTATTTTATTTGCTGAATCAAACCATCTGTCTTAATTTAATGCAATTCAATGGAAATATGACATTCTTAAAACTGATTCAAGGGGTTAATGGTCTAAAATGTGCACATTAGAGTTTCAATAAGATAACTTTTGAAAGTTATTTCCTACAGTGATCTTTCCTCGGATCAGATGAAAATAAAAAAAAAGGAATTTACACTGCAACCGTAGGTCTTCGGTACTTTCAGTCTGAGTCCGTGTTGGTTGAGAATACCCAAGTAACCATAAATTGCAATGAAATGCAAAAGAAGACTATTGACCAATTGGTAATTTGAACTAGCTTTTTGTAAGAAGGTAAGTTAGATTTTGGAGTAGTTGCAATCATAAGTGGAGTACACTGAGATCTACACTGAGAAAAAAATCCAAAACTGCATGATTTAAAATAGAACGTGAAACAGTGTCAATATTTCAATGTTGATTTTTTATGTACGATTGTACCTTTTTTTTTAAGTATAATCCCAATTCTACAGAATGCATTGTATAAAATTGTATAAGAAAAATACAAAGGCAAGTTCAAAAGTCGAATTTGAATAAAAAAAACTATTGATCGAATGAGAAAAATTATTTAAGAATTTTTTTGTGGAGAATTTTCCATGGATTCAAACGGTTTAATTTATACAAAATATTTTGAAAACATTTTTTGATAAAATTTGATTTAAATAAAATGTTGTGGAACAAAAACGTAACCGTCTCAAATCATTACTATTTCAGTCACAAAACATTACAATTTCAGTCGTGAAACAACCACTTTTCAGTTTCAATTCATCAATGTGCCGTTTCAATACATCAGGGACGTAACCAGGAAAAAATTTCGGGTGGGGGTTTTAATAAAAATTTGTTTAAGAAAATTGAAGAAAAAAACTATAAAATGCAAGCAAAATTAATATCAACAAAAAATTATAGAAACAAATTTTGCGAAGAAACCCCGAAGGGGAGTTTATAAAAAATGGATTCGTTCCAGTGCCATCTACCCTCTAACCTAACCTTACCTAATTTGTTTGTATTATTTTAGAGATTTAGGGTAAGTTTAAAACTCAAAAAATCGATGAAGTTTAGTGAAATGAAAAAGTTATTAAGCCAAAAATATTCCTTAAAAATACACAAGTGAAATTTATAAAAAAATCAATTTTAAAAAGTTGGGTGCATGTAAATTTAAGATGAATCTTGTCATTAGGTCCCTGTAGTCAAATTTTGCGATAAATATTTCTTGAGAACTTCTTGTCTATTAGCTGCTTTATGCGTTTATTAGACCATTTTTGAATTAATAAAATTTCATACATAGTGTCCAAGGGATAACATGTTCGGAAAAACTATTCTTCGGAAACTTTGGCTAGGGATCGTCATGGATCAAAAGTTCATGAGGCAGATGTCAAGTCCTAAAGAAAAAAAAGGGTATTGTGAAACTATAATATTTTTGCCCACTTGTATGAAATACAAAAATACCCAAAAATACAGTAATACAATAAATCACACTATTAAAAAACTGTCCGCTTTACGGTCTTAATATAATGACTTATAATTAATATACTAATAAGTTGGTATGTACTATAACTGGGAAATAAATCAAATTTTATGGTTTTCTTTAATATTGCCAATTTTTACAATTACGCCCAACTTCTTATGAAAGACCTTCCGCACCTGTACCTGTACTCAAACTATGCAATGTCATATTTTTTGTTTTATTTTTTTTTGGCAATAGATTTTTCGGTTTTTGTTTGCCATATCAACACTATTCCTTTCACAAACTCACAAGTCAGAGTTGAGGGTACAGCAATTCATCAAATAAAAATATATTCAACGGAAAATAAAACAAAAATGCAATAGATTTCGGTTTATGTTGCCCATTATTTAAAAATAGCAATTTCACATAAATTTTTGCGTAAATATGATAATTTGTTATAATTTTAATGAGACATGTATGAATGTTTGGTAAAGCTATTATTGAGGAATGGTGGAGAGTTACCACCTTTTGAGAGACAAATGATAACATTCATTTAATAAAGTTTACTGTTCAAAGAAAATAATTAAATTTAAAGAAGAATAATGAAAAGTTAATCTGAATTCAATACAAAATTGTAGATCCCCAAGATCCTTTGAAAATAAGTACATAAAATTTGTGAGAGTTCAGATAAAATGTGTCTTTTCCTGAAATTGTCTTCCCCTCAAACACAAACAAACAATTTTGAAATTCATAATCCAAAATGTAGAAAATTTGCCTTCAAGTTAAAGCTCATCTTCGATAAATTTATTTTTGAATTATACAAAATAGACAGCATAAAGCAGGTGGCCAATTTGAGTGTTCAAATGGCCAAAAATTAAAATAAACTGTTGAATTGACGAAACGATTTGCAAAACGCAGCCATTATCAAACGAAAAGAAACAATGTCATTTGTTGACATTTAATTGACACGCGCGTGGTCGTCGTTCGTCGATGTCATTGTAAAATGGCGTCACCGCAAGCCGGCGCTCATTTGAAGAAATGTTAAATTTTATAAATTTTAAAACCGTTTGCTTGTTGTTGAGACGAAGAATCAGTGTTGGGTGAGGTTTAAACTTGAACTTGAAAATATAAATAAAATAAAATAAAAATAGGAAAAACAATAAAATGTTAGAAAAAAAAAACAACAAAAAAACCGAACTAACGTTTTTTTTTGCAAGCTATGCATAAATTTGCATATCGATCATGAACGAAAAAGATTTAAAAGCTTAAAAATTTGATGGGGTTTTTTCCGTTTTTTTTTATTGATTAACATTTGAGTAGCTGTTTGCATGCAACCTTAAAAACTTAGTCACCAATTAAAAAAAACTTAATGAAAATCTTAACGGTTTTGTGTGCCTTCAAAATTAGCTTTAAACGTTCTTTTTTTTAAAGCTCCTCGCTATACTTATTTGCATTTTCAATTATTATTTTACTATATGTTTGAACATTTCTAATTTATTAGAATATTATTTTAAACTGGTTTCCTTGCATTCATTAATTTGATTCATTTAAGAACAACAACAAAAAATGCAATCGAACTTGTTTCTTTTCACTGATTCATGACTGATCAATTCCACTTCGCATTGTAGTGGCAATTCATTTGCATTTAATTGCATTCTCAATGGAAATAATCATTTTATTTTCATATAAATTTGTAGAGGAATATAACTGCGCGTTTGCCTTAGAATACAAAGAACTGTCGTAACAGTTTATTTGTTGCATATGTCCATTTAAAGCCTTCCGTTTGTCTAAATGACAAATGAGAACTCCATAAGAAAAATGCAAATTCACATTTCACAAAAAAATAGTGTTTTTTTTTTGGTAAATTTCTGAAATAATTCAATTGTTATTTATGCATGCAAAGCATTTCCATTTCTCTGAAAGGGGTTAAAGTAATCATACATTTTATTTCGAAATCCCATAATATTATACATATATATATATTTTTTTTACATATATATTTTTAAGAATGATGACAAATTGTGCCAAGAGTAGGAATTAATTTGTAAACATTTTTTAACTTCCAATTGAACCCTGAATCAGTTTTAAATTGGATTTATTTTGTATATACAAAAATTTAATTTTAAACCCCCAACCACCGTGGGAGTCACAATAAGTGATTAATTCCTTATTTGAATAAACAAATGAATTAAAATATTTATCAAATTCTTTAAAAGTTTTTTAACCTTTAATGAACCTGTATAAAGTATTTGACTTTATCAGTTTCATATTTAAAAAAATACATTCAAGTGTTGAGTAATTAAAGTAATTAAAAATGAAGTAATTACATTTTCATGGTGACATTTTTATGTATTTTTAATTAAATAAAATTTATTACCAGCCAATTTAATTTAGCGCCATATAAGTTCAAATAAAGTTTAGTGGATGCAAAATTTATTTTTATAAAAATTGGAATTTGAATTTATGTTAATCAATCAATTGAATTTAATCGGATTAAAAAGCAATCAATCGCAAGATTTAAAGTTCAACGAAAAGTTATTTTTAAATTATTTAACTCAAAAACTCAGATTGAAAATCAAAATTTGTTCACCATAAAAAAATATTATAAAAAATACTTTATTTGAAAATATTGAAAACTAGTAACTAGTAACTATACAAAGCTAAAACACTCTGCACATGTGAGTTCGATACGCTCTTAGACAATTTTTCTGTAATATAATCGAAAATTCGGTTATTTATTGATATTTTATGGATAATTCAATAATTTATGAATTATTTGTTTGACACTTCAAAGATAGTTTTTCGATATTATTGGTTAAACAACTAGTTACTAACCGGTTACTAGGAACATAATCGGTTAGTTGTAACCAGTGTTGTAAATATTTTTTGATTTACTTTTTAAAAATTAAAAAAAAAACTTTTATGAAAAATCTAATATTTTTTTTTGGCAAAAGGGTTTAATCGATTTCATTTTTTTTTAGCATTTTGTAGTTTTTTTTTCATCAGTATTAGTAAAAAATGTTATGAAAACACCCTCCCGAAATATTTTATTGAACACATTTCTGTCTAAAGACCATTTCTTTTGGTTGGTACCTCAAAACCGCTAAGGCGTTTATTAACCCTCTTCCAAAGAAGCTTGTAAATGGCTGGTTGTGACAAAATCTCATTTACTATCGATCCACCAATCCGTTTCGTGAAGCAGATTTGCACACGTAACACCCATCACAAAACTATGTAACGCCGTAACTGCGTTGACACCCGAAAAACAATAATTTAGGGTTTGAGTTGGTCAATTCTTTGATTTTTATGTAGGTATGTTGAGCTTTATGATCAGCGCAGTGGTTGTAGTTGAGGACTGATTCAGAGGAGAAACATTAAAGTGAAAAGAGATTAGGACAATTTCGAAGCTCACCCACTCCTCATCTCAGACAAATTGTTTTTTCTTTTGGTTTAAAAGAGTTGTTTTTTTTGTTTTTGGGACTGTCTACTGTGAATTGACTCTTATACCTAACTACGTTTATTACAAAATTATTGTTTACACTAAAAAAAAGTTAATATTTTTTTGTCAGTAAACTAATTTCCTTAATCTATTCAAAAATTTACCCAATGCCCCTTCATTAATCTAAATCTCAATATTTGAACAATAAAAAAACCATAATCTTGTCAAAGCACCCCAACAATTGGCAATGTCTTTGAAAATAATTAATTGCAGCCAAATACTTTGAATTTCGCAATAAACCAAATCATCGATGGTTAAATAATAATTAATATTTAACGTGCGACGTTTGATGATTTAAAAACGAAATACAAAAAATAATATTTACACATAGAAAAAACACAATTAATCTTGTTGTTAAATAGTTGGCAATTAATCATTTTTCTTGATTAGTTTCATATTAGATTTCGTTGAGAAAAAAGAAAAGAAGTTAACATTAAACTTTGGTTAAATTAATTTGTTAGTTCACGGTGTGAATAAGGAAGCGACAAATTGAAATGTTTGCATTTTTTTGCGATTAAACGAAATCGGTGGGGGGCTAATTTGCAAAAAATGCAATATTTCTTAGATAATACTAATGAGATTATTTTTTGTTGGCACTAGGAAGAAGGTGGAACATAATTAAAATTGTTGATTGATGTCATGTGTGGCGTCAATAACATTTTTTCAAAAGAGTAAATTTCTAAAGGATTTCTTAAAATTTTGGAAATAATAAAGTATCTTTTGTTAAATTTTATGCAACATTAAAAGCCAACAAAAATACTAAAATATAATAACCATTTTTTTCTAAATATATTTTTTTCCCCTAATTTAGATAATTTGTATTTATTTATTCAGCCAGACAAATAACAAATCGAAATTATTGCATTCCATTGCTTTTTGCTAAATTTACGTATTCATTTCGGCTGCAATGTTTTGTCTTCTTGTTATTGTTGCACTTGTATAACAATAACAACAACCAGCAGACTTTAACACACACGAAAAAAAAAACCTGCAACAATTTAGTTAAATGCATAAACACCTCGTCGATAATAACAACAACATTAAAGTAGAAGAAGAAGACGATCGCAAAGAAATGTGACTGGCATCCCAATACAAAATTTGAAGAAACAGAAAAAAAATACCCAACAAAAACAACATCATTAAAGTTTGAGTAAATTAACAAAAACAACCACAGCATCTCGTACTTGCAGAGGTCGTTCGGTGGCGTGGTTAGTGCTGCCAACTTTGAGTGACGCCAGCAGCAGCGTTGTCTTACATAATTTCTTGAACTATAGTTTAGATTTCTTCTTTTTCTTCCTCTTCTTGGAATTTTTTTTTTACACAGTAATTTGTTTTGCTACACCCAAAGAGGTTTTTTTTTGTTGTCTGTTAATTTACATGGAGAAAAATTTTGAGAAAAAGTTTTAGAATCTACTAAAGACTTGGTAAAATTTTCAACAAAATCCAAAGAATTGTTAAAAAGTCTAAAATTTGTATTTACTTTTCTCTCATGAGGACTCAATTCTTTTTACCAAAAAATGTTTACTGTACAAATTTTAACCAAACATTTCTCTAACTGTTGCAATGATGCTGTAAGTTTTCTTGTTGATGTTGCATCTTTTTCTTCTGTTATTGTTGCTGTTTTTAATTTTTTTTTTGCATTTTTTCCTTTAAGTGCTTTAAAGTATTTGGTTTAATTTTTTTTCTTCCCTTTAACTTTTGTATTTTTTTATGTATTTCATTGGGTTAATTTTGTTTATTGTTTTTTTTTTAATTTTTAGGTTTTTTTGGCTTGGTAAATTGCGTTCAATTGTAATTGGAGCAAAAATTTGTACATGCTCATAAATGCGGCTTAATGATGATGGTAAACTGTTGGTTTCGGGTCAAAAAATTAACAAAAAAAAAAACAAAACAAAAACAAATAACTGAGTAATTGCGTTATGTTATTATTTTTTTAAATATCGCTTCATAAAAACTTAATTTCTTCTTGCAATTAGGTGAATTTTAATTAAAAGAATTTTAATTTTATTAAAAATATAGATCAGCTTTTTGTTTTTAAAAAGAATTTTTTTTTTTATTAAATAAGAAAAAAAATTTATATTTTTTATAGAAAATTTAAAAAAATATATATTTTCGACATTAATTTTAAATCTTACAGTTTAATTCTTTTTTTTTTTAGTAATAGGCAGTCATTTTTGACAGATGAGCTAGGTTTGTAAAATGACGCAAGCAGGTTTTTTCACAGCGCATATGAGGTGCTTACTTGCTTTTCCGAACCACATAAGAAAGTAGAATGTCAAAACAAAAATTGGTCAATTTCCCTCTTGGAAAATGTTTTTCTTTGGTTAAATAACTGACGTACACTGAAAAAATTACAGTGCTAAAACAAAGTAAATGTTGTCCTTGATAAAAAAGACATGTTTGTAAGAATTTTTAAATTGGAACTTTCCATAAAGAAATTAATCGTGTTTTTCAGCCGAAATAATTCTGGGGTTTTTAAAGGTAAATCACGGTCACGCATCCGTGGTTCCATATCCATATCCGTAAGCAAAACTTCAAAAATGCAAAAAAATTAAAATCGCAAATGGTTATTTTTTTGCCAAATAGATGTTTTGAGATTTCAATTAAAACAATTTTGTTTTTAAAAATTTAAATTTTAAGTTAAAAAATAAAAAAAAAATGTTAGAAATGCAAAAAAAATTTTTTTAAAAAACCTAAAACTTAAAAAAAAACATTTACACATGTCCAACGTATAAAAAAATTTAATTTAAAAATAAACGTTTTTATCAAAAAATTAATTTTGCAAAAAAAAGATATCCATTTGTCAATTTCAATTTGAGTTTAGGGATTATGTTTCAGACACCGGATCCCGTGACCTAATTAACCTTTAAGTCATAATCCCAGAAAACCACAGAATTTTAAAAAAGTTTTCATTTGTATAACAGTATTATGTTATCAAAGTTACATTTTTCTAAAGTTTCAGTTCCATTGCTTGGAAATACAATTTTTTTGTTAAATGATTCTAAACACAATCCAATTTATTTCCACAAAATACTCAAACGTAAGTTAAATCTATCGAAAACCCGCAAAACTTTGCATGAAAAATGTTTATCTTGAATTCAGGTTAGTTATTAATGAAGAAATTTGTTAGAAACGAAAAGAAAAAGAAGGAAAATGCCACTAACTGTTAGTAAATTAATCGAACGGAAAGATGTTAATAAACAGTTAAATATTATTTACACACAATTTTTAACAAAAATTTAAAATTAATAAATCAAAATTAATAAGTAAGGAAACAAAAGAAAATTCAATAAAAAATAAAAACTTAAGCAAAAAAAAAACTTAAAAAAAATCGAAATAACAAACGAAACTAATTAAACAATGAAAACAATACCAAGCTTAGCGGGAGCTCCATAAACGGTGGCGATCGAGCCACTCCAGAGTGTAACAGCCACAGCGGAAATGGTAATAATCCAAAAGGCATTAAATCCCCGAAATGGCATACGGAGTCGTGATGACAACATGCTTTTATCTTATTTTTTTTTTTTGGTTTGTCGAAATTTTTTTCTTTTGTTTAACACTTTTTTTCCTCCTCTTCTTTTTAATTTATTTTGTTTTAAATTTGCAATTTGCTAATTCAATTAATTCCAAAATGTTCAAAAAAAATACCGCTAATGAAATTTCTTCAAAGGTGTCTGCAATCGAGCGACAACAATTGTGGATTTGTTAATTCCACAAATTTAGAGAGAAAAAAATATTAAATCCAAAGGAAAGATCTATCCACTCGTTCCTCATGGGCGTTGCGAAATTTTGTCAAATTTAAAATTCAAATTCGAATTGAATTTCGAACGTTTTCACATCATCATCCACAACATCGTTGGAGTCTTCTTCGTTGTGTCTGACGGATTGGATCGAATTGGAGCACCACCTTTCCACGTTGGGAATTTCGAAAATTAACACCCGCGCCGAAATTGCGTTTCGAAGTGGTTAAAGTGGCTCAAGTTACTCTACGTTTGTATTGTGTGTGGGCGAGACACGAGTAACGGCAGCGGTTTCAAATTCAAATCCAAATTGTAATGGAAATTTATAGAATTGTGACACGATTCGGCTTCAGTTTAAACCGAGTTTGTATTAATTTTTTTTTATAAAAATTTTTATTTTTCACGCGTCTAAGAGGAAGAAACACGTCCGCACCGCACGAATTGTTAAGTTTTAATAAAATCGCGCTTCTTGAATACGCTTGCAACAGCCTCTGACTTAAGTCGCTGCTGAAGCTGAGTCTGTGAAGCTGCTCGATCGATCAAGCTTGCTGAGCGTTCAGATCGCGCGCTTTTTTTTTGTCTTGCTTCTTCTTCTTTGTATCTGTCGTTGCGCTGACGTTTTTGGTCGCTTTGATCGGTTTGAGGTGCTTTCAAGAGTGTTTGGGTTGAGATTGTTATTGTGGTTGTTGTTGCTATTTTTGCGCATTTATTGGTTTGAGTATATAAAGATTTTTTGCTTACCTGTTTTTTTTCGATTTTTTTTTTGTTTTGCTAATTTTTACTTCTAAAGGAAACATTGTAACGAAAACAAATGTCTTGATCATGCCAAATCGTGGCGTTGGTTATTTTGCGATCGTGCCGAGTGTGAAACGAAGAGGGCGGCAGGCGTACATGCCAACGCGGGCTCATCTTCAATGATAATAGTACACTGTGAAAAAATGATAAGGTAATTTTCGGTTGACTTAAATGGTACGCGATCGTAGGTCCCAACTCGCTCGATGGCAAACGATTTTAAAAGTATTGTCAATGATGACAAATGTGTCCGGTTTGCCATCAAAAAGCGAGCTCTGGAATTTGGCCCTTAGTCTGTGTTTCAATTCTAAACATTTAGTAGGAAAACTGACACACAAATCACGATCACTCGATCGCTGTTTCAAAGAATTTTAATTCATATTTATTTTATTACAGTGGGTGGCTGTGGATAGGTCCATAGTACTTACTTTTAATTATAATTTAAAGCTATATTATCTATTTTTAACCCTTTAATGGCCAGGGAAATAATCGTGATCAGTAAATTAATACAAAATATAAATTCAAGGGCTCGGAAAACATACCTTTCTCATCGTAGTACTGTAGTAAGAACTTTTCTTCGTGGGGGGACTTAAATTTATCAAATTTTATTAGAAAAAAAAACCAAAACGAACTTCACATTTGTTAAATAAAAAAAAACAAAATAACTTGGGTTATTTATAAGTTATATGTATAACAGGCACTATAGACTGCTTAGAGATTTTCTATTAATCTTTCAAACAAGGTGCACTTTTCCAAAGCCTTTCTGAAATTATCAGATGCAAACAATTCGAAATTTTACACATGCCTCTCCAAATTAAGATTTACTTTTTATTTTGCTTTTAATTACTCTGCCCAAAACCCAACTTACCTCTCGTCTTCAAAAATCTATCATCAATAAAGAAACATTTCTTTACAATTTATTTTTTATGCAATCCTATTTATTTGGAGCCGGAAATTCCAATTTGATTTGTTGTTTGTGAATTATTTCTATATTTATTTGCAGGGTTGGCAACCGAAACCTTAACCGAAACCGAAACCGAATGAAACCGATTCATTTTAGGGAGCGAAACCTAAACCGAAACCGATTCGTCGTAACCGATTGAATGGGTTCAACCAAAACCAATTGAAAAGGTTACGGGTTTTTAATCGGTTTTCAAAAGGTTTTCGTACACAAAATTGACTTGAAGTTTTTTTTCCTAAGAGAAAATTCATCGTATTTCATTTATTTATTTCATATATTTTTAAAATATGTAAAGGAAATATTTTTTTTAAATATTCAATAAATCTTTTTATAAGGTCGGCGCACACAGAGGCGATATTTGCTATATAATTTCAGAACCATTTCCATATTTAAAAAATCTAGCTTCGAAAACGCAAAGTGCCTCACACAGGCAGCGATTTCACCGCAGTAGATTTTGTTTGTTATTTATTATATTGCTATGGAAACAATCAAAAAGTCTGACTGAAATGGTTCTGAAAATGACTATTTTGTTTGTTATTTATTAGACTACTATGGAAACAGTCAAAAGGTTTATTTTTAAACTGATTCGAATTGGTTTTGAAACTGGCTTTTTGTGTTTGTTATTTATTGTATTGCTATGGAAACAGGCTGTATAAAAAACGCTATATTTTCAAAAATACAATTATTTGTGACAAAATTAATTTCGAAACCGCCTGCGGCATGAATAACGCCTCTGTGTGCGCAGGCATTTTTTTGGTTTTGGAAAAGACTTGGAAAATTTCCGCTATTTTTTCGTATTTTTTCGCCTTTTTCGTCCGATTTAGCTGATTCTCGAACTTGATCTCAATTCGGAGATAAAAACGTAAACCCAAAATTTCACATCGATGTCTCAAAAAAAAAAACATTCCAGCCTGTATGGTGACAGAAAGACGGGGATATGGCTAAATCTGTTTTCGATGCTGATCATGAATATATATACTTATCCATACCGGACATGCGTCCGTTTGTTTGAAAATGCGATTAGATAAGGAAATTCGGTAGATGTAGTTAGATTCAGCACCCTTGATTTATATAGAATTGATATAAAATTTCCTAATATTGGGCCATCTAGAAACCTTTTAAAACCTAAACCGAAACCTTTTCAATCGCTCCAACCAACCGAAACCTTTTCAAAATCAAGGAGCGAAACCGATAACCAAAACCGATTGGCAAGTGGAAGTAAAACCGAAACCGAAACCTTTATTCGATTCGGTTGCCAACCCTGTTTATTTGTGTTGAAGCTTCTTCGCACCTGTGAATACCAGTTTTCACATAAACTATTTTTCTTTTAAATTTATTTGATGTGATTTATTTATACAGTTTTTCTTATCTAATGAATACAATTTACACGCTGTAATTTGATCATATCTCAAATTTGTATTCAATTCATTCACTTTTATGTATTTTTTTCTTGTTGTTGATATTAATTGCTGGTTTGCTGTTACACCGTACGACACTCTTGACCAATGTTGATAATTTGATTTGTATTAATTATGCTCGACAATCAGAGTCAGTCCCTTTTGCCCTCCTCTAACCGCATTCAACAAATCTCCTAAACAAAAATATTTTTAATATCTCTTTTGGCTTTTGTCAGTTGGTAGTTATTAAAACGGCTCTTGTTGTATTGTATTGTCTTGTCTTTTGGCTTAGTTTATGGCCTTTTGTGGATATACTAAAACATTTTTTTTATAGGATTTTTCGTAATCCACTTTTGATTGCTTTATTTGCCTTTCCAACTAGGTTTGAATTGGTTTTGATTTATTGTTTGGCTTATTGCCTGCTCGAATCACTACTGGTTGGCCCGGCTGTATTTGGTTGGCATGTGGTAATACCTCCTCTTCGCAGACGTTACTGTTATTCATTAATATTGACAAATCGAAATTTCATTGAAGTTCATTTGATGCTTGCCATTAACACCTAAAATTGACTATTTCAGATCACAATTTCGTTGGTGAAGCAAATGGTTGATTATTTGTGTGACCAAGATCGAAACTTGAAGATTTTCATGGTATTTAAGCGTGTGTATGTAATTGCTATAATAATTATGGCAAGCTTGCCTTTTAGGTTAATATACATATGTTGCAATTATTAATTGCATCAAGTGCATCGAACAGATTCGTTAATTACACGTTCAAAGAGATGTGATTTGGGTATGCAGTGAGGATATTCGTCAATATGCAAGGTTTGAAACCACATATTTTTGTAGTATACCTACAGTTAGCACTGCCGAAAATCATGAAGGTCGATTACTGAATTGTTACGTAACACGGAAATGGGTGAAATGCCAACAACTTTGTGTTGTGAGCGTAAAATTAGCTTTCAGATGGTTACGTCCAATTTGGTGTCACATAGTAAGGGCGTGTTGGCCTTTCTTTCTGTTCTAAGTATTATATAAAAATCTTTGTGACGATGTATCAATGTTTGTATGTTTGTTCCACAATCACCCGAGACAATCGATTTGGACAAACGTTCCTTTATTTATTGGAAAGGACACACCAAAAAGCCGAATGTGCCTGATTTGCTCAACTTAATGTTACTGCAGCATATGCGTTATGTTAATATAGCATCTTCTGTCGCCTATGACAGCTCTCTGTTGTCACAGAATCTATTTTCTGATATCGCAACATCAGCTGTTAGAACGCTACCAATATGTAAATTATGTAAATACAGTTTTATATTTGGGTCTGACGATCAAATAAATAAACCAAAATGGGTACCAACCGATTCTCTATTTCAAATTTATGGGAGGATTTAGGGTAACTGAGGAACTGATGGCACACTTCATGGGTTTTTAAGCCCTGTAGGGAACAAAGAGGAACTTATGGAGATATTTGGCAAAAAAAGAACATAGGGTGGGCTTAGAGTGGCTCAGGGGACACATCTTGAGGGTAATATAGAGAATACAAAAAATTGTGAAATTTCGAAATATTTTCCCTTCGATTTATGTAAAGTGAGATCTACCATCCGTGCCATCTCGTGTCATCTGTTGGCTTATTGTTCTTAATGCTAATACCTAATATAAAAGCTTTTCAAACGTCAGATGGTAGACTACGTCAATGAATGCTTCTAATGGCTTCCAATATGCATAAAACATACGTACATATGTATGAATATTAGTAACCCTACCTGAACGACTACACATGCCACTAACTTTCCATTTCATTAAAAGACAAAGAAGAGGAAAAATTAAAACAGGATTTTTGTATATTAATGAAAAGTTTATATTTAAACGTTTCTTTAAGTTTAGTTTTGTTCAATTTACAAGAACTTCATAATTCCAACTAGTATTAGAATGACTTTCAATAATTGTCCACTTTATGTATGTGAGAATATGCAAAAAATCCACGCTTTTTATTTGTTTTTGTTTTTTTTTTAATATAGTTATTTATAGCAAAGCAAATGTCAAAATCAAAATGTCGTTTGATTGGGTTTAGTTTTTGCTTGATTTACATTCAAATCATTTATATGAAAATATAAACAAGTTCATTTTTTTATAGTTTAATGTGATCAATAACTTGTGATACCAATTTTATAGAAACAATTCTGCAATTCTGACATGGAAACAGTTTTTTCTTTTAAAAATTTGCGTGTTCATAATTAGCAGAACTTTTTGTTTAGTTTGTTTTGAGAATTTTTGCATTGAATTTCGAAGCTTGGCTTTATTAGTTTTTAAATTCACATTTGCAATTTTTTTTTTGTATAATATTTTTTACACGACTTTTTAGCCACTTACATCCGGGTTGAAGTGCCAATTGGTAGTTTTTATTAATTTTTTTTCATCGCTGGGCTTTGTTTTATTTTGTTGTTGTTGGTTTTCTTCTTTATATTATAAAGTAATTTGTGTTTTGTGTGGTTTTTTCGTCATTTTTTTCTTAATAATTGTTTCTACATTAAAATTTCAATTGAATTTTACGTGGCTGTTGTTTTTGTAAATGTGATTTTGATTGTGACGTCGTCGCTTGAAGAATTTTATGTGAATTTTTAAATAATTAGGTATTTGTTTGTTGTTGTTTCTGCTACTTATTATTTGAATTCAATTTATGTGTGTTTGCAATAATGGCAAATTAATTTCGATTGTCGTTGTTGCAGGAAGACAGCAAAGGTTTCTATCGAAATTGTGGAAAATTTTGTGATGAGTAATCGTCGTATAGCTGAAAATTGTTATATTAATATGCAGTAAAAAATTAGCAATAATTAGCTTTAAATTTTAAATGATTAAATATAGACGGGAATTTAATATTTAATTGATAAAATAGTTTGTTTATTATTGAATGGCTATTTTTATATTTTATATAATTTGTGAATGATCAACGTTGTGGAAGATAGTATTTTGTGACTGCTAAACATATGTGGCCAGAAGTCAGAGATTCCTTTGCTACTTGTCCATGAGACATTGACCCGGTCTCTCATCTTCCACGTTGCAGAATATTTACCTAATTTGTGAGGTGTTCTGTCAGATTATAATGCCCTGTGAGGAAGCTAGTCAGAATACTAGCCGATCATTTTGCTGCATTATTGCCAAAGAATATTGCTGGGAACGAAATCGTTAAGCCCTAAAAAATTAATTTTAAAGAGCCAATTTACACTATTATTTTCATGACGAAAAATCTGACAAAGAGCTAATATAAACTGCTGTAGTGAAAACGAGATAGAAAATTTTGCACCGAAAATCCATACAAAAAACATAAAAGGGGTAACTCCATGCTTTGTTTATTTGCATTTTCATATAGAAACTGTCAAATTTCGGCATCTTATCCCATTTCTAATATAATAAAATATAAAATCTGACTTCTCTTAAGAATCCTCTGACAAAGATTATAATTAAAATTGATTGATACCAAAAATGGCCTATGCGAAATTTATTTATAAAAAAAACAAAAGAATATTTCGCCACTCTAATCGATTTCAAGCCGTGTTTAAAATCGTTCAACTCCAAACAATGAAAATTATACAAATTTGTATATTTACGATTATAAATAAATTCAAAAAGATATAGCCACACCAAAACACAAAACCGACCAGTTCTTACCACAAAATATTCAACAATAGCAAATTCCAAAAATATATTTATTTACAAATACAATTTAAAGCCCAGACACATTAGCCATATTTAAAAAAAAAAACAAATACAAACCTGTTAAACCAAATATTCCATAAAAATCAATAATTTCATACTAAAAATATAAAAACCATCTGCCTTGGCTGCCCACATGTACAAAATTCCCGCCCAAAAGAAGCCGAAAAATTGCATCAACATCATTGAACTTTTTTTTTATTTGATCGGCATCTTTTAATGTTTTATTAAATTTAACCAAAAGTGCATTTAATATAAAAAAAAACGAACATGAAAACTCCACTGACCAGTGACCGGTCGGTGGTCATACCCGTTTTGGCGCATTTTATCTGTTCGCCCCTCCACTCACCAGCTAATTGTAAACATATTCCACGGCACTCATCTTTAGTGCAAAAAAAATATTTCAAAAAATATATATTAAATAAAATCACCACATCGTCAACAGCTTTGGTCACCCTGACCTTAACATACATTTCGAACAAGATGATGAGGATGATGACGATGATCGCAAGTTGTCGTTTTCGTTTTGGAAGAGAAAAAGAAAAATGAATGTATGAAATATAATTTAAAAGTGAAACAAAATACGAAATGTGCCCACACTTACTATTCACTGCCAACAATTAACGGCTACCATCGATGATGGCGGTTCAGGTGTAACAACAACAACGCATCACGACATTTGTTTAATGGGTTAATTTGCATTGGCTTTACACTGAAGAGGTGCAATATGGTTTTGTGTTAAATCGGAAATTGAAAAAGTAATCGATGATGGCAGAATCTCAGTTAATAGTTTCACCTTCGATCGATTAATAGATTAATACGGGTTGTCGAAATATTACCACGAGTAAGAAAGCATCGATCATATTTCCTATCGCACTATATAGCCATTTTCTTATGGTAATAGCTGAAGAAAATTCGACACAGGAAATGTATTTCAGAATTTATTTGGCTTTTTTATACTCCTCACATAAAGAGTGTAAGGTTATATTGTTTGTGTCACACGGTTTGTAAGGCGGGGTGGGTATAGAATATCATGATCACCTCCTGAGTCGATCCAGCGATGTTGAAAATCGGCTTCGGATTAAATTTACACCAACAATTATAGTGAAAATATCGATAAACTGTTTAAATAATTTATTTTGAGCTCGATAAAATCTGAGTTTTAACTAAATATCGAAAAACTATCGATAAATTATCAAAAAATTATCAAACAATATTGAATTTTATTGAAGAAGCACGACTTGATAAGGGGTACCTATTTTAGCTTTGCTCTCACTTTTTCTAATTTCTGGAACCTAACCTTAATTGTTGCATACACAATTATATAATAGGGTTTTTCTATTAATCGATTGCCAGTTTTTGTCCAATGGATTTATGATTTCGAGGAATTGCTTCATCAAACATTCAATGAATTAATCAAATATGAATTTAAAATTAATTAAAAATTATAAAACTAATTAACATTAAGATTCTAATGTTATCCGATTACTCTTCTGTACATTTTTTTTCCAGCAGCACTAAAAATATAAATTTTGTTAATTTTATGTATAATGTGAGGTGTTGAAATCGTGACGATGTATAACAATGAGTATTACGCATTTTACGCATAATTAAAATAATAATCTGCATTAAATTGCCATTTTTTCAGTCAGTTATTTAAGTCGTATGTAGCTGTATCATGGTTGTAAATATAATTTAAATATTTTAATACATTTCTTTTAATATTTAATTTTAAAAAAGGTAGGGGCGAGTTTCACAGTCGACTGTTTAAAGTCCAAATTACTATAGGAAAGCGTATGTATTAAATAATAATTCTTTTAAATGCAACTCGTCCTAAGTTTTTTTTAGTTTTTAACTTTCTTTTTTCGGTTTCGGCCCAAATAACCAATCGGTTTCGCTCAGTCCTCGGTCTCTAATTTTTGTACTAACTGTACTAACCTACTTTTTAAAATAATTTGTTCATGAAATTAAATAAAATAAAATAAAACATACATTTCGAACCAATTCCAACCCTACTGCTGCCGATCGCTAGTCGATCATATTTTCATTTGTTGGTCATCATGCGAGCCGCCATATAGCGCGCCAAGTTACGCTGTCACATAATAATAACCGTTGACATTTCGTTATGGCCAACCGTGAAGTTTTATGGTTTAACCATTTTAATTAATGCGTTAAATTTGCTGATGCGAGTTTGTTTACACTTAAATGGGTTTTCAATGAACCGCGCTGAAGTTGAAGTGTCGTTTTCGATTTTATTCCATTTTTAAAGTGTTTCAACTTGAATGAAATTCAAAGCGTTCATTTACATACGAAAAAGTCAGTTTAGTTTTTATAATTTTGCCAGGTACTTGTACACAATTTTAAGTAAACATTGATATCCTGAAAGGTCAAAGTAGTGTAAATAATAAAAAAAAATTTATTTAAATAACGATTGCGAAAAATTTAACAAAACTGTCATAAACAAAAATTTTAAATTCAGAAAAACATTTAAAGACTAAAAAATTAAATTCCACTTAGCTTGTATGAATTCCTTAAATAATTTGCTTTTATAATTAAACAATTCCGACAATTTATTTGATAATCAATTATTTAAAAATATCTAAATTTGCCATTTAACTGGAATTAAAAAAAAAAACCAAATTCAAATAAAATGTCAAAATCATACAAAAAAAAACATTTAAAAAAAACTTGTTTAATTGCAAATCAATAGTTATGTATATATTTTCGTGGCTTGTCAAAATGCCATGGTTGTTGGATGATTCAGATTCACTTCTGTCTCTACAAAAATTTGTTGTTTGAGTAAAAAAAAAAATTCTTCTACACAAAATAAAAGAAATTCTTGTTTTTAAGCCCAAGAAAAAAACCAAATGACACAATAAATTATCGAAGCGGATTTTGTGGTTTAAAAGAATTGAAATGTGTAATCTGATCTTAAGAAAAAAATAATATTAAAAAAATACATGTGTGGGCTTGGTTCCAAAATGGTGTTGAACTCTTCGAAATTTGTATGACAGAAGAAAGTCAAGAACAACAAGAACAAGTTTTGCAAATGCAAATAATAATGCTTGTCATAAGGAATTAGCAAATCTTTAAATTTAGCATAAAATATAATCTGAACATTGACATAAGCAAATTGAAATTGGAATTGAGTTATGATTAACGGCCTTTGGAATATTTTAAGATTTTTGTGTGGATTTGTTTTACATACTAACCTTAGGTTTAAGGAAATACAACAATTTATAGAAATCAAAACCACACTATTGATTTTTAAATTGAGATAATTTAACTACCATTAAAACTAAATTTTTTGTTGGTAAATAATGTTCAATTTATTAATTAATATAATTAAATTAAAATATGTGTATTAAGAAGCATGTGATACCAAATGCTTCTTGCTGCAATTATCATGTTTAGCTCTAACCGCGCCAAAAAGTAAATTTCGCAGGAGAAGGATCCATTAAACTGTCGTAAGCTTACCGTGCAGAATATATGTCCATTAATCGCGAATTCATCGTATGTGTGTTTTTTTAAATTTTACAGGTGTTTTGTATTTTTTTGCCGATGCATTTTGTATGAAAACAATGAGATACGATAAAATTTGCCGCTAATTGTTTACTGTTTCATGTACATTTTGCATATTCTAAGTATACGGAAAGATGCGGCACATGCTAAGAAACCATTTGGAATAAAAAAGGGGTTTTCGAAAATAGTACCACTTACGATAAAGTCCACTGGTGGCTTTAGGAAAGGGGTTTTGCAAGTAGAAATTTTTACTCTCAGAATTTGTCAGAATTTTAATTTTGCCGCAAAAGTTTCTATTTGGCACTGCGTCTACTTAAATGGTTATCCAGCGCCATTTACTTTTTACAGAAAAAGTGGTTGGCAAATCCATAGCGAAACAACCGGTATCCACAATCATATAGTTGCCAGATTTGTGATTTTACTCTAATCGAGATTTTTAAAGGCTGTGAGGAGAGAGATTTTTGTGATATTTTTGAACTAATTGGAGATTTTTTGTGAGAATTTTTAATCTGCTTGATATGTGAGATTTTGGAATTGCTGTGAGATTTTTTGTGAGCATTTTTAACAGTTGTAAAATATTATCTTACATGAAATGTTACATTTTTCTGAGTTTTTTTGAGGTTTTTTCACTGCTGTAAGATTTTTTTCTTAACATTTTGAATGGCTTGTAAGACTTTATCTGACCTGAGATTTAAAAAGAAATGTTACGTGAGATTGTGGGATTTTGTGTTAGATATTTATCTGGCAACTGCGATTGGGCAGTTTCGGTTGCCAATATTCGGGTACCTAGCACTCGCTGCCCAACTAATCATATCAGTCAATTTGCCAGCATCACTAGTCGCACATCAATCTAGCACAGATTTTTCGCGTCAGCTAAATATATACTAAAATTAAAGGTAAAAGCAAGTAATTATTTAACAATTTGTTGTCAAAAATTTATAAACAAGTACGTGGCTTTAAAGTGTACTCGATATTGGCAGAGAAAATTGTATTTTAAAGAGGAAAAGTGCATTAAAAAGTGAGGACCCAGCATTTTTTCGGTGTAAAATATGGCAGAAAAATTACAGATTGTAGTTTTTTCAACAAAAAATTACTTTGTGCTCTATTAACATAGTGTTCCAGTAGTGTTTTCTATAGTTTGGTTTTCTATTTAGTTTGATAAATTGTATTTTTAAAGCATTTTAAAATATTGCATCTAAAAAGTGAGGTTATGTTGCTTCTGAGATAGAGCGCCACAGCGCATTGATGCTTTCACTGCCTGGGAAATTTCTTTTTGCCACATTTCATTATTGTTTTTTTATGCATTTATGCATTTTTATTGATTTTATTTTATTGATGTTTTAGACAATGGCCGATTCTGATGATGAATACGATCGGAAGCGTCGCGATAAATTCCGCGGCGAACGTAGCTCTGGTGGAGGCGGCGGCGGCGATAGTTATCGTTCGGAGCGCCGGGATGATAGACGCGGTGGTGGCGGCGGCGGTGGAGGACGCGATGAATGGTCTGACCGGTATGTGTGGTGAAGCGTATAAATTGTAAATTTTTTATTTGTAATTTTTTTATATTACTGTCCAGCAATCCCTTCCGCGGCGGTGGAGGCGGTGGCGGCGGCCGTCCTAGGCCTGACTATCGTGAATATCGAGGCCCACGCGATCGTTATGGCTCGCCGGGCAGAGAAATGCCTCCAGCCAAACGTATGCGCCCAGATTGGGGCGATGAAATGCGCGGCAATCCGCGTTATGGTGGTGCGTATCTAGCGATGGCGATTTAATTAATTTTCATATAATTTATTTTGCTTTGCAGGCTATGACCCGTATCTAATGCACGCATGGAATGAACACTATGCAGCTCATAGCATGCATTATGCCCATGCTCATGGTGGCCATGCACGCGGAGGCGGCGGTGGTGGTGGTGGCATTGAATCGTCCATCAGTAGTGATACGCAAACGCAACCGGCTATGCTGACACTCAAGCAATTCTTGGACACACAAGACGATGGCATTTCGGATTCGGAAGTTCTACGCAAATACACCGACTACAAGTTGGAATTCAAGCGTCAGCAATTGAATGAATTCTTCGTGGCCCACAAGGATGAGGAATGGTAAGAACGAAACAATTTTCAAAACAAAAGAAACTTGACGAATTTCCAAAAGAAAGCACCAACAAAAAATCTTGTGCCAAGTTGCAGTAACTACTCAAATGTGAAATTTCTTTTGTTTTTATTTGTTTGTTTGCCTTTCACGACAGACTAATCTCTCTCTCTCTTAAACACTTTTTAATTAAACTATCAATTGATTTAATTTTGAAAATTTAACAAAACCAAAAAAAAAAACAACAACAAAATTTTAAATTTGTATAATCAAGTTTTTCTCTGCAGCTATTTGCGTATGGCGTTCTTAAGATTTGCTGTTGAACTGTGTGCAAAATTTTTAGCAGTAGCAGCAGCAATTTTAGCAAAAAATTATAAAATGACTACACACGCATACTCTACTACCTACCTACTACGACCTACCACTCGTATCTCGTACCTCCTCGACTCGCACATTATTCACACAATATATAGCGAACTATATAGAGAATTTTGAGCGTATGCATGTATATACCTAATTGTATATATGATTCTGATTGATAAAATATATATTTTTTTTAATTGAATTTTTTCACTGGGGCGAGCAATGCCCTAGTGTGTTTTAAATTTTGAATCGCGTTTTAATTTTATGCGCTTTTAAATGAAATCGAATAAACTTGATATAAGAAAAAATGACAAAATATAAATACAATATATTTTGATTCAAGAGGTAAGATTTGGGTATTTAATTTAATAGTTAAATTTTAACAAATAAAATCATTGAATAAAAAATATTATACAAATAAAATAACGAATGGCCTAACATTCATTTGAGATTTGAAATTAAACTCTTAAAAACTTGAATGTTTTGCTTGTTATTTGCCGCTAAAGCAAAATTTCAAATATTATTTAGAGCATTGTAAAAGAACAAATGAAGATGCAGCCTCGCCCGAAAACCGTTCATGGGGTCCACAAAAACAACGCTGGTTTCTTGTAAAATTTTTTATTTTTGTTTGTTCACTGTCAAGTTTGGCGCCCTTAGCTTTAAGGATTTATACAAATTGTTCTCTTTATTCCTACTGAATACTAATTTCTGGTATTGTCTTTCTTTTTATTTATTTAAAATTCTACTAGGTTCAAGAACAAGTATCATCCCGTGGAAAGTGTTACCCGCAAGGAAGAACAACTTGGATTTTTGAAGGTACGTACACGAAATAAATATTCTTTTTCAATATTATAGATATGTAAAAAATTGTACTTGCCTGGCTGGCTGGCTGGACAAAATACAAAATTAAAAAAAACTAGTAAGAGAATTATCTTCGGTCTGACCGAAGCTATGCGAGTACGATACATTCTGAGATCATATGTTAGTAATTTTATCGAAAATCGGTATTTTATTGATAGTTTTTCGATATTTTTTGGATATTTTATTCATAATTTTTCGATATTTTATCGACTTTTTATCGATAATTTTTCGATTTTTTTCGATTAATTATCGATAATTTTTCGATTAATTATCGATAATTTTTCGATAATTTATCGATAATTTTTAATCGATAATTTTTTGATAATTTATCGATACTTTTTCGATAATTAATCGATAATTTTAGTTCCCTCATCCATTTAAAAATTTTGTTCCGGTCCAATTCCATTTCGTTCCAGTTTCATTCCCATTTTGTTCCCGACCTCATTTCCAATCCAATTCAAAAAACCTCATCCAAATCGGTTCAGTATTTCTCAAGATAAACGAAAATAATACAAAGTTGGCAAATTTCCATTTCACAAACCTCCGTATCTTTTCCCCGCTAATGTGTTGCGTTAGCTCCTGATATTGCGAAGGAGTGAGTTACGCCAGTTCTTGAGATTGACTACGACATGTTTTCATATTTCCCCGCTAATGTTCATTAATATGTTCCGCCTTGTGGTTGATGCATTTAAAAAATAACCGAATCTTATAAATAGAGAGCGGATTTATATGCAAATGCATATTTTACTGGAACGTCGGATTGACTTCGGACCAAGACAATAATAACTTTTTTTTTAATATTACAATATGACCTCAATATGTTTTGCATATTTTCCATATGTTTTGCATATTTGCATATTTGTATATTTCTTCTATATGTTGCATATTTTTTGCATATGCGACAATCAACTATTGACCTCAACTCGTATTCGAATAATGTCTAACCAACCAGGCCCAAAATTCTCTTCGACAACATTTTTTCCCAAGTGATGGTCAACGGCGCATTTAGCTTCTGGTCAAAAGCTGTTGGTCAGACATAAGAGTCCTTATCCTAGGTAGGAGCTGTAATCCCCAAAAAAGTTCAAAGATGCACTTGGTAGCAGCAGTAATCTCCCAAACATGGATCACCCAATTATTTTCGTTATTACGAGAGATGGGAAAGATATTGCCATGTTTTCCCAATATTTTTATTATACATAACCTAAAAAAAATTGCTTATTTCTGAATATTTCTCCGCTCTCTACTTAAATAATGTTTATCCACACCACACGACTTAAAATTTCAATTGTTTTTTTTTAATTTTCCAGAATCGTGTTTCCGTCTTTAATGAGCTGCTGAACAATGGTCAAGTTAAGGCCGTGTCCATTGACACTTCGCAAACTGATCCCCTGCTACGCCTGCTCGACACCGTAGTCATAAAACTCGAGGGAGGCACCGATGAGGATCTGAAAATATTAGACGAAAAGCCCAAAGATATCATCTATCCGGATCGTGTGTTCGAGAAGAGGCAAGAACACGATGATGACGTCATAATCACTTCCGTGGAAAAGAAACGCGATGTGGATGATGAACCGAAGGTGGTTTCGCCACGACCCATACGTCGTGCGGCCCCAGTATCGGATGACGAAGAGAATTGGGACGAAGATGAGGAAGATACTGGCCCTAAGAAAGTCGATACTATTGACAAGGAGAAGGTGGCCGAGGAGGAAGAAAAGGACAAGAAGAAGGATAAGAAGGCCTTGAAACGTAAACGCACAAACTCCGATTCCTCCTCATCGTCGTCATCCGACTCGGATTCGAGTAGTTCCAGTTCAAGCGACGATGATGAGGATGACAGTAAGGTCAAGGAGAAGTATGACTTGGAAACTCTGAAGAATGAAGTTGCGGAAGTTAAAGAAAAAGAGGAAAAGGAAGAAGTAGTGGAAAAAGTTATTGATGCCGTGGTTGCGCCAGAAACTGTAGACGAAGAAATTAAATCGATTGACGAGGAGAAGAAGGCCGAAAATGGTGTGGTGACAACGGACGTGGTGGCCCCAGCAGTTGATAGCGAAAAGGATGCTGAAAAAACTGAACCAACTGAAGTAGTAAAAGACAAAGAAGACCCGGAAGAAGCCGAAGTAGACAAACCCGCTGACGAAGATGCCAATGCAGCTGAAGTGGAAGCCAAAATTATAGACAAAGAGACAACAGATGCAGCAGAAAAAGCCGACGATGAGGAGGAGTTGATTAATAAATCCGTAGAAGATGGTGAGGAAAAGGCCGACGAACCGGAAAAAGACACCGAAAAAGTCAAAAAAGAAGATGATGGCGCCGAGCCCGAGACCGAAACCATTGATCTGGATAAGGTAAAGGATGGTCCCCAGCCCAGAGCTCTCCATCGCACTTCATCGATTTTCCTGCGCAATTTGGCTCCCTCCATTACAAAGGCCGAGATCGAGACTGTGTGCATGCGTTTTGATGGTTATTTGCGTGTGGCCATAGCCGATCCCTTGGTGGAGCGTCGTTGGTATCGTCGTGGTTGGGTCACCTTCAAGCGCGACGTCAACATCAAGGAGATCTGCTGGAATTTGAATAACACACGGCTGCGCGATTGTGAGATGGGCGCCATTGTCAATCGAGACTTGAGCAGGCGGGTGCGTCCAGTGAATGGCATGACTGCCCACAAGACTGTGGTGCGTTCGGACATTAAATTGTGCGCCAAGATTGCCATGAATTTGGACGAGAAGCTGAAGTTGTGGGTGAGTTGGTTGAAAAAAGTTGGAATTTTTTCAAATTTTAATAAAAATTTCCTTACTTCGTTTTAGGACAAACCCAGTGATTCCGAGTCTGCCGAAAAATCGAATGGCAATTCGGAAGCCACTTATGGCTTCAAATCGAACAATCCCGTCTTGCAAAATATCACCGATTTCCTTATTGAAGAAGCCTCCGCCGAGGAGGAAGAACTCCTAGGCATTTCAGGCGACAATAAAGATTCGGATGGCGAGGCCGTGGAACGCGATCCGCAACTCATCACCGTTCTCGACAGTCTCATACTCTATTTGCGTATTGTGCACTCGGTGGATTTCTACAATCATTGCGAATACCCCTACGAGGACGAAATGCCAAATCGTTGTGGCATCATACATGCTCGTGGTCCTCCCCCATCGAAAGTGTCCCAAAATGAACTGCAGGATTATATTAAAAATTTCGAAAATAAAATGCAGACATTCTTGGCCAAGACCACCACAATTCAAGAGGATGAACTCAAAAATCTCGGCTGCAAAGATGCCGAAGCGGAAGTGGAGAAATTCGTGCAGGCCAATACCCAAGAGTTGGCCAAGGATAAATGGTTGTGTCCGTTGTCCGGCAAGAAATTCAAGGGCCCCGAATTTATACGCAAGCACATTTTCAATAAGCATGTCGAGAAGGTGGACGAAGTGCGCAAAGAAGTGGAGTTCTTCAATAACTACTTGAAAGATCCGAAGCGTCCCCAGCTACCAGAACATCCTGGTAGCACGAAACGTAACAATTCGGAATCGAGTGGTGGCGGCGGCGGGTGAGTTGGAATTTATTTTATTAATATCAGGGTACAAGGAAACATAGGATTCAAACAGATTCAAATTTATTTTAATTGATCAATTTTTGTAAAGGACACAGGACACACACACTGTGGTAGGGTATGTTAACTTTAACCCAACGTTTGTACAGCCCATAAGCATGCCTGTCTGTCCGTCTGTCTTTCATCACTATAGCGGTCGCAATTTTGCAGATATTGACTTGGAACGTTGGGTACATGTTTTTCTCCTCCAAACTCAGACCAAGTTCGGGGGCTCCCATATAAAACGACGAAAAAAACCGAAATTTTTTTATTTTTGACATGGTTTGTGTTTCCAAAACCACATATAAATCGGGCAAAATGGGGTATTAGACCAAGATTTTTATACCCTACACCTTATGAGGTAATTCACTTTGGTATGATGTTTGTAACACCAATAAGGAGACGTGTCCGGTATGGGAAAACTATATATATTCTTGATCAGTGTCAACTCCTGAGTTGATTTAGCCCTATCCGTCTGTCCGTCCTCTTTTCTTATAAACACGGTTGCAGGAGCTAGAAGAAAGCTACGGATCCCAAATTTTGGATTTATCCTTTTTAGGCCCTAGAAGGAGTTGGTATTGGAAATAGGCTAAATCTATCGACTGCCACGCCAACCTCCCATATAAGTGAAAATCGTGTTATCACTTATATTCTACTTAAATAGCTCCACTCTTTGCATCTATTGGTTTTTGGGGTCGCTGATTTCGAATTTGATGTCAAAATTTCCAAATTCAAGATGGCGGAAATTTCATCAGCGACCCGAAAAACCCCCCCTAGGTGATGTCGGAATTTAAAAATTCAAAATGGGACAGTAGGCCTAGGATATATATAAGTCAGCTTTGACCAACTGAAACTTACTCACGTGTTTTTTGGTGGATTCAATTAGAAATTTGGATACACGGATTTTGGACAAGATCCGAGCCTCTATAAAATTGTCAATACAAAAATTATTAAAAAAAAAAAAAATGTATGTAAAAAAAAAAATTTTTATTTTTTTTTGTATTTAAAAACTGTTATTTTGAAAAGTAATTGTAAAAACATACTGTTGAAAATGTACCTACTTCTATAAATTTTTCCTATACACTTTTTTGTGGTTGCAAAAGTTGCGCTTGTCTAAAGCAAACCACTTTGCAAAAATATAGTTCTACCATAAAGAATTTTCCAAAATTTTGAGAATAAATGAAAAAAAAAATTTTTAACCACTGCTTGTATTTGCAGTTATTTTTTGAAACAATTTTTTTTGTTCAAATTTAAAGAAACAACTTTTTTAAATTAAAAAACTTTTTTTAGAAATTTGTTTTTTTATACAATTTTTTCCAAAAATTTATTTAAAACCATTTTTAAAAACTTTTTAAAATTACATATAAAAATAATTTTTGGACAAAAATTAAAATTGGAATTATTTTGTTTCCCGTACTCTGATAGAAAAAGAAATATTTTAAATACACAACTAAATACTTTATTTAATAAAATGTCTTATTTCTTTCAGTTACCGTCCGCCCATGTATCCTTCATATGCACCGCCCTATGCCGCTTACGCACCCCCAATGATGATGCCCGGCCGTGGTCGTGGTTTCGGTGGAGGCGGTGGACGCAGGTAAACTAATTTCTATTTCAATATTCAATATTATAAAACTTTCAACTAGTCATAGGCATGTAGATATTTATACACTTATATTACTATTAGTATGCATTTTTTTTCATTCCGTTTTACGTCGTTTGTTTTTCTGATTTTTGTTTCTGTCTTATTACAATATTGTGTCAAAATTGTGTAAAACCTTTTTACAGAGAATTGCCTGTGGACCATCAGCGTCGCATTATTGGCTATCACGACTTGGATGCGCCCGCAAATTTCGACATGTTCGACTAAATATAAATCAAATAAAGCCAAGAGCCAATGAAACAATTTGCTTGATTGCACAATCAGTGGATCAATTGTTGACCAATCAACGTCGTCTTACCTTACACAGTTTACATTCAAATATACAGAGTTAGGAAAGTGTACAGATGCAGTCGAAACTTTGATTATTTCTTCTTGTCTATTAAAATTCAATGTAATTTTGGTACTTATGTAGAATAGTTGAAGACAAGCCAGTACCGTACACTCTCTGGTGTATGTTTGTCATAAGCTTTGTTTGGTTTTAAGAAACAACAACAAATATTTAAAATATTGAATGCATATTTCTTATCATTTCTTTTCTCTATGTGAAATCGTTTATGTATAAAAACTACGTATTTAATTTTAATAAAACAACAAATAAACGCTAACAAACCGAAACCACAACAACCATTTTCTAAAAATATTTTCAACTATTTGCTTACAGACCCGGTAATGAATATCGTCAATTAATACAGTACAGGGACTTGGATGCCCCTCAAGAGCCGGTCGATATGTTTAATTAAAAAGAGAAAGAAAAATACAATAACAAACTAGTTGCTACTATATTATAATAAAATATATTCTAGTTATATATTGGAACAAATTTCAACAAGAAACAAAAAAATGTAATTCTACTACCGCATATACATAAAATTCTAACTTACTCTCTTCCACAACTGCAAGTCATCTTAATTAGTTTTCTTATAAGAATATTTGAGGCACAGAGTATTTTTTAAATATTTTTTTTTTTTCAAATTTTATTCAACCAAATTTTATTTTAATAAAATTTCACTTCATATTTTCACAAAAACACGAAAAACCTCAAGCAACCACAACATCCAGTGTATTTATTTTCATAGTCGCTTCCAAATCGTTGATAGCTTTCAGCACAGCATCGCTTAGCTTATTGCCCGCCACATTGTCCAATTCCTTTTCCAGCACTTTGGCCGCCTTCAGCAGATACTCGCTGGCCAATTTGAAATCTTCCACCGCATTCGCCTCGTCTGCGGGCGATTTATTCACGTTGGCTAGTAAACGCCTGCCACGCTCCACCAACACTGTTTGCATTTCGTACAAAATAATGCCCACATAAATGGACAGGCGTATAGTGTCCGGATCTAGCTTCTGGCACACCTCGTACAATTCCATACACATTTGCATCTTGCTGTCCAACAACGAATCACTCAATTTATTCATGGCATAGCCCGACTCCGAGCCATACAACTGGATCAGCGAATGCCTCAAACTGAACATGTGATAATGATTGGGATGCAAGAAACGCGATAGCTTTTCGATGAGTGTGGTCAATTGTTTGATGGTGGGCTTGCGTGCCAGAAGGTCTTCCACCTCTTCGGACATTTGGGTGAGTAAATAGCGTACCTGATAAAATAAAGAAGAGTTGAAAAGGTAATTGGAATCCCGGAACAAAATGGAAATGAAATAAACTTGCAAAAGGAACAACATGAAAATGGCACTGATAAATGAAACAAACTTGGAACAAAATGGAAATGAAACTAGCTTAAAAGTGGAACAATTCATTTTAACAAATACAACTTAAATGTGACAAACTTTGAATTAAAACTACTACGGAATTGAACGGCAACCGATTGGAAATGAAACAAAATGAAAATGACACATTAGAATTAAATGAAACGGGAACAAACTGGAAATACAACCACTCAACAAAATGACAATTAAATAGAAAAATTAAATGAAACTTGGAATTATTCAGAAGAAAAGCAGCATAGAAATCAAACGGGATCCGGAACTAAATGAGAATGAAACAAATATGAAATTTCGGTGAAATAAAAAAAAGTGTCTAAAATGGAATGGGAACAGAATGGAACTGGACCGAAATGGAAATGGTCCGGAAATTAATCAAACTTGTATGTTATTGGAACACTTATGAAACTGAAACGAAATGAAAATGGACTAGAACTAAATTTAAATGAAAAGAATTCGTTGATGGACCGAAATTAAAAAAAAATCGGAAAATGGGAAATGAAACAAATGTGAATTAGAACATTAACGGAATGGAACAAAATTTAAATGGGATGGAACAATATGGAAATGAAACCAACATGGAATTTGGGAAACATGGAATTGGCTGAGCAAACAATGCTCATGGTGGAATAAGAATAAAATGGATACAAATTTAAATGGAAGAAAACTTGGAATTGGAACGGAATTGAACTGGAACGACATCAAAATGATCCGAAACAAAATGGAAATAAGACAAACTTGGAATTCTGAACGGGAATGAAATGTTTCATTCTGGAATTGACTTGGAAACAAAAATCAACTTATAAATGTATCGCTAAATGGAATGCCCTCAAAAAATGATGTAAAGCCTGAAAAGAAGCCAATTTTGGTTAGGAACGAATTCGTAGGAATTACTCAACTAATGATTGGACCAGTGCATTTTTTTTTTGTTTGACTCTGATTACCCCTACTAACCTCTTCGCCACTTATCACCATAGCACACTTATCACACGACCAATCGGTTTTCGCATCCAACGGATCCTTGGGCAGTTGTTTGCCCCCGCAATCCAAGCCCACATCACCCACGCACAACAGGGCACTGAAATATGTGCCATATTCGGTGGGATCCTCACAACGATCGCACTGGCACAGGAAATGCTTGGTAATGGCCAAATGTTCGTGACGCATCTGAGTGCCCCACAGCATATTCGAGTACATGATCTTCAAGTGTTCGCCCTTTTGAATATCCCTGCCCGCTATAACTGTTATCTTGAGTCCATCGCGATGATCGAATTGAAAATAACAATTTGGCTTGCAGGCATGTTCCATCATGCAGGCCGTATAGAAGACTCCACTCAATTCCATGCCTGTGGGCAAACTAATGCACATGTAGTTCGTCTCAATGATGCCACAAATGCGATGCAACACTGCGGCCGTATACTCCTTTAGATATTTATCCTTGGACTTCTGTTCGACGCTCTTCAGCCGTTGCAGGAAGTTCTTTTGCAAATACAAAACGATGCGCTTTTCAGCTTCACTGGTGAAAGAATTTATGTATTGAAAATACCAAAGTTACAACGAGCACCCCAACAATTCAACTTACTTATGCAATTCGGAACCCAAACGCTCTTCTTCGTGACTTTGCATGTCCATTAGTTCTGACCACTTCTTGGCATTCTGACGCTGCAGCAATAAACACTTGAGCACCACCAGAGCATCCGAACGGTAGTAGTCGATTAGTGAACTTGTGCTATTTTGAGGCGAGACCGGGCCAGGACCCAACATCAAAATTGGACATTCCAAGCCATGCAAATTGGGATTTTCCAAGCCCGCACAGTTGGGCGAACACGCAGGCCAGTGACATCTGAAAAGCGGTAAGTAGTTTTGAATTCAATTCGACCCAATAGACAACAAATCTTGGTAAATACATTAACCAAGGAGAAATTTAAATTTTAACTTAATCCCAATGGAAAAATGGTCAAAAGCACTATGTACTTCCTCCCCTTTTCCAACTCAATTCAAATATTTACCTCGGACACTGATTGGCGCCCATACGGCACGGTGTAAAGCACCCCACACATGGCATCACCGGCACTTGCTCTTCGCGATCCGTTAAGAACCATTTGGGGCCCACAATTAATGGCGCCTCCGTGAAGATGTTGCTGGCCTTTTTGATGTCACGCGTGGCCATTAAATAGCGGCCCAATACCGCATCGTTGGCTATGCGAAACGGACGACATTCGCTCTTGTGCTGTTTCCAGTGCTGACGTTGATGATCGGCGCCACAGTACTTCACCAATTTGCAGGCCGAACAAAATTGCTTGGCCGGTATTTGGCAGACGGCACAGTTGGTTGAGTCAATGGGGGACATACTTGGAAACTTTTTAATTATTTCTTTAATTTGATTTGTTAATTTTTTTAATATATTTTCGAATTTTTCATTGAAATAATTCAAATCTTTTATGTGAAAAATATTAATTTTGTTCCGCCTCTATAACTTCCACACTTTCACTGAACTATTTCAATTCAAATATATTTTTAGAATTTTTTTTCTTTATTTTTTATTGGTTTTATTGAGAACTATCCCGTCTTTTCAGTTTAGTTTCGTACGTAATAATTTTGTCTGCATTCTACCGCTACTGACACACTTTATCCAGCGTATCGGTTATGCTTTCACACACTGGGGCGAGAGTTTCGGCTTATCTTGATTACAGCCGCCAGCAGTCTACAATTCGTTTGGGCATCTACGAAATTTCCTCAACGGAATGTAGTTTCCGTTGGCGTACTGATTTCTTTAGAGTAGAGCGAAATGGTCATCACTTGTGCTCGGAGAGTCGGGCGTTATTTTTAGACACCACTTCGGTGAGTAAGTGAACGAGAATCTTTGATTTTTGTCTGTTAGGTGCGAAGGGGTGTTCTTGTGATCATTGAATGGATGGAGCGGCAGGTGTGTATGATCGATCTCTCAAAAAAATACAGGAGAAATAACTAAAAATACATTTTTTTTTATGAACATAGGAAAAAGTTTCAAAATTGTTTATTATCCTAGACCAAATGACTAGCGGTCTCATACCCGGCATTGCACGGGTTGTAAAATATAATTGGATGACTTCTGTGAATGCTGTAGTTGATCCTCCTGTGACGGTTATACTAAGTCAAAAATACACAGTTTGACTTAAAAAGCGTTAAAATTCGATTTGAAAGTAAAGTAATCAGGCTTTACGGATATTGGGCGCCTAAAACCTGCCCAGAAAACAAACATTTCCTGTAAAAAATCGGTACAGTAGTTCAAAAGTGTTAAAAGAGACAAACTTTCGCTTTTTTTTTATATAAAGATTAATTTTATTTTAAAAGATTTCAAACAAAAAAGACCAACAATTTCAAAATTTAGCTCGTTTAAATCCTCGTTCAATTCGTTCTCAGTTCCGCCTTATCCTGCTTCACCAAATACGGATGCTCTTTCAAAATCTTCTTCTGCTGTCTCAGATTATTCACGATGCCCCTCAAATTCCAACTGTGCCTCAGAAGAGCTTCCTCCACACCAAATTGACCATGACGGATACACCTTAACGCTGAGCAATGCGCCACCGTACGCAATTCAATGCCCATCTCATGCACCAGAGTGGCCAAATACTGTTCGGATTCGTTGATGGCATGCACTTCCAGCGTGAAATTGGGTGGCTGGAAATCGATCAACTTAATGCCGTAGATAACGGGTAGCGAATTGTCCGCCGGTCGGATGAGTCCCTTGCAGGCAATTTCGTACGCAGCCTGTGATTGCAAGTCCACACCACACAATTCGTACATTTTGCGTTGATGTGAGGCCTGCATAGAGGCGGCCAACCCGCTAATACGTTCCGCATGCACATGATGGTATTTGGCACGCATTGTTGTGTGTGAGTCGGGGAAGTGTGTTTCCGTAGACACGCCCATTTCGGCAGTCAGATGGTAAGCGCGTATTGGACGATTTCGCTGGATGCGCGAGGATTGACGGATGCCGCCATTCAGGCCGAAAACTGTTTGAGAAGATAAATGTTAATTACTTGTCTTGGAAGCTCTGAATGCTGCTAACTTACGTAAAACTCCACTCGTGTGTGGCCCTAGACCTGCCACCAGGCTGCAGCGTATGTCGTCTATTTCGTAGCGCGCTCCCGTAGCCAGCAGATGATCGGACAAATCGGTGGATTGGGATATTTTTCTCAGTACCGGATTGGCCGCTCCGCCCGGCTCCAATAAAGGTGTTTCCAGCGTGCGTGGTTCGCGTACTTGCATTTCATTTAAATCTACATTTCAATTTGTATTAAATTTAATTTTTATAATAGAAGATGGATGGTCACAAACCACGACAAATGTTATGCAGCACCGCTGTTTGCACATGTTTGGCTTTCACTCCTGCTGGCTTATAAATGTTGATGATTCCTTTGAGTGCTTTGAATACAGTGGCTGCATCGTAGACTTTTGTCAACGACATTTTTTAAAATTAATTTTTGAAATTGAATTTTCGTAACACAACGCACGCACGCGAGAATTTTTTATGATTTCTCTTTTGGTCAGTTTCGTAACAATCTGATTTCATAAAAGCAAAACAGCTGTTTTTAGTGATGGTGCGTTTAGAAAAGTAAGTAATTTCCAGCTGCAAATAATAGCTCTGTTCGTAAGGAATTGCATTTAGCCTGGTTTTCATTATGCCGTTGATTATGGCGCTTATTGCAGTTGAGTGGAAACAAGTTTTCATTTCATTGTAAATTTCAGGATCTGATATAAAATATTGGAAAACGTATATAAGGTAACATTTCCGCTTGTCATATACGTCGATAATTGACAGCATGACGCAAATTTCTTCGCATATGGCGCTCACGGTTGCCAGATTTGTGAGATTTATCTCACATTGAGATATTTTTATGGCTTGTGATATGTGAAAATTTTGTGAGATTTTTTAACTTTTGTGAGAATTTTATCTCGTGTGAGATTTTTAAATTGCTGTGTGATATTTTTTCACATGAAATGTTTTATTTCGTGTAAAATGTGAAGTTTTTATCTGCTGTGAGAATTTTTGTGGGAATATTTAACTGCTGTGAGATTTTTTCAAATTTTGTGTGAGATTGTGAGATTTTTTGTGAGTTATTTATCTGGCAACTATGCCTCCAGCTTTGCTGCAAAGACCTGAAATATTTACAAACTTGAAAAAATTCTGTTATTATTACGACTAAGAGTGTTTTGAACAAAGCTCTGGAAACATCAGTTACGTCATCAAAAACACTCGACTGCGTAATTTTGTATATGTGATTTGAGTTTGTGAATGATTATTGAAGAAGAAGAAGAGCAAACTTCGTTCTATTTAAAATTTTCATGTCGTGAAAATTTTGCAGCAGAAAAAGAATAGGAAAGACTGTAGCGGTAAGAAAATTTATTTTAATCAGTAAAAGGAAAACCTAGATTCTTAAAGCTTTAAAATGGGCGTATGTTTCTAGTTTATTTGAAAATAAATGTACTTTTGTTTTAATTTACCAGACAAACGAATTTTTCGCAGCCGAAGAGGGTTTGGAACATTTTTTTTTCCATTTAACAAAATTAGTTTTTCAGTTGGAAAATGGCTTCCAATCCGAAGAAGCGTGCATTCACTTCGGTGAATGAAGTTAAAGCAGCTATTACTCGAATTAGCCAACAAATATCAGAAAATTTGGTAATTTTTCAAAAGAAGTTGAGAATTTATACAATAGCTTGTGTTTTTTTAAGGGCAAACCAATTTTTCGCGATATGCTGGCCGGCTTCAAAGTCTTGTCGCAGTCGATTATTGCCAAGGAGACGGAAGAAGGGTGCGATGTTGTAATCAAATGGCTCAAATTGTATTTGGTAAGTCAAGGAAGAAGTTAACAGTTTATCCTTTGAACGCAACCTTAAACACTTTTTTTGTCCTTCAGGATATTCAAAGCAATCTTCAGCCAAATGATGAGAAGATCAGGCATCAGTTTGAGATTACCGTACCATTATCGGTGTACTTTGTCATTTCCTGCTCGCAATCCAAGCCCAAGAATACACTCAACTATCATTACCAGTTATTCCAAATGGTCCTCAATCTACTTACCAACGTCAAGGAAACCACATTGCAGAAATTGGGCAATTTCCAGGCGGGTGTTTTGTAAGTTTTCAGGAATCATTATTGTTTTTCCCTTTAATGATGTTGACTCTTGTACATACAAATGTAGTGCTTGCCTTTGGTTTCCAATTGATTTCGTGGGCGACTTCAATACGCAAATGATGGCATTCCGTTTGCTTGTCATGATCTTGAAATCTTTCGATGTTGCCCGGCAAAAACAAGAATTGGCTACGATAAAGTGTGCGCGCAACAAAGTACTGAAGCAGGAGTTGGCCACTGCGATTACAGTGGCCAACTACCATGAGGGGAAATTTGAAAATGTAAGTGGAAATTTGAAGAAAAAAAGTAAATAAGTAAATTATTGACGAATACGTAAGTAATAATTTAAATTTTGTAGACTGCGCGAAATATCCTCAACAACTACAACATGACTATGTCAAAGAACGTATTGGTTTATTCGTTTGCCTGCAGATCTTTGAAATTTGGCGAAGATTTTGAGTTTTACAAATTAGTGGTAGGAACAATTGAGCTCTCAGCCATCCATATACAAAAAAATAAACAATTTGAAAATCTCTTCGATTAGAGCGCCGATCGATTTTGGATTGATTTGAATTATTGTCCACGCACACTCTCCTTCACTGGACGGTTTAGAGCAAGCAAACGCGGTAAATTCACTGATGTAACGGTGGATTTTAAAATTTGTCAAATGGAACTGTAAGTTGGAATTGGAATATTTAAAAAAGTGCACCCACATTTTACTTCTGAGTTTCTGGTCTTAAAAATCGGGGTCGCTGATTACGATTACGGGATCAGTTTTTCTCACCTAACCTCAAATATGCAAACAAATTTTAATTGTCAAATGTTTTTTTTTTGCAAAATTTAATTTTATAATTTTAGACAAATTTTTTTCGAAACATTTTCTTTTTAATGAAAATTGTGAAAATTTGGTTTTTTTAAAAACTTTTTTTAAAATTTTTTTTATTTTAATTTTAATTTTATTTTTTTATTTTTAACTTAACCCTTTATTTTATGAGGTGTGGGTAAATTAACTTTGCTGGGAAGCTAAATGCCAAAACCGGAGACGTGATAGATATGAAAGACGGATACATTTTTTTTGTGGTTTTCCTTTGTTTTTCTTTTTTTTTTACTTCTAATTCAAATTAGGGAGCTGTTTCTAGTCGGCAAAATTTTGTTTTGAATTTCTATAATTTAACCTTCTAAAACTGTAATGGGGTGTTTTCGGTTCTGAGGAATCTGAATATGATGTTTTTGCCTAAACCAGCTACTATGAGTCCATGGTTCCAAAACCACATAAATGAGTCAAAATGGGGTCTTGAGACCAAAATTTTGTTGCTGGATTCGATTGGAAATTTTTAGAAACGGATTTTGGACAAGGAGTAAAGGTTACATATAAATAGGGCAAAATGGCGTCCTGAGACCAACATTTTTTGTATATTTAAGGTACTTCTGAATTGCATATATTGTGTGGGGGTAATTCAGCCTCGTCATAGCCGAATATCTATAGTTTTTTTTTTTAAATTTAAGTAATTTTTTAGAATAAAAAAATAGCTAAAGCTAAGGGTATATTAGGCAAAATGTTGTCCAAATGTTGGGAAAATACATTGAAAAAAAATTCCTTACTAACGTATCGTCCTGAATTAAATTTAAAAATGTTTCTCCGAATTTCGTATAGAATTAAATATTAGTGCAAACAAATTATTTTGCCAAAAAAAATTAAGCAATAAAAATTTTGGATTTTTTTTAAAAATTACGTTTTTGGCTAAGTGGCATATGTTTTGAAACGGACCAAAAATAGGTATAAATGTTCAAGACTAGCATTTGACAGCCCTGACCTCAATACAAAAGTCCCTGAGGTCAATAATGAAACGACAAATGCGAAACAAACCATAACTCGATATTAACGTCCCTACAACTCTATAGTGCCAGTATCTCATAAATTCACAGAAAAAGAGTATTTTTAAAAGACAGTAGAAGCAATTAGAATTCCAAAAAACAATATTAAATAACAATAATCCAATTTATTTTCTATCGTACGAAGTAATAGTGGTCAATTGGTCGTTGCGTTTTTAAATACATAATACTTCTTGATAAAAGCATTTTTTTGCATATATTTGTTAATGTTTTAGTAATATTTGATTGCTGACATTATAAGATTCCCAAAAGTGTCAATAGGCAATTAATGAAAAATCTTAAAAGATAAAACAGTAGTGAGGTATTGCATACTTTGAACATTATTTGGACTTTTTCAAATCCTCGCCTTTCGGTGCGATCGTTTATGTGTATATTAGATTTATGTTGCCTTTTTCTTCTTTAAAATAAAATATTTTTTCCATAACATAGTTTTTTTTTTACGAAATATCTCAATAAGCGTGCTTGAGCGTGCTTGTTTGCCGCTTATTCGTCGCTTAGTCGTCTTGCTTGTTTTGGAAATTAATGTTAATCTGACCTATAGATAATAAAAGTATCGCAAATTGCTTGTTCAAATAGAAAAAAAAAAATTGTTTACATTTTTTTTAAAAACAAAACCATATAAAATGGAAAATAAAAAAAACAAAAAATGAATTTTGCAAAAAAAAAACATTTAAATTTTTTTTTGCATATTTGAATTTAAGTTTGTTGATTCTAAGAAATCTAGAAGAAGTGAAACAACACGGACCACGGATTCGTGCTCAACAACCCCGATTTACCTTTGAGACACTATAAAAATTATTTCCAAATTTTATTTGAAAATTCTTTTAGTGAAAACAAAACACTCACCGTTGGACTGAAGCCACCCGCTCACTTTTCCAAGAAATTGATGAAATCGGAAATTCTTCAAACCGTCACTCAAGTCAAACTGGAGTTGCCTACCGAAGAAGCCTTGCGCTTCCAAGAAAATACCCTTATTTTTGAATACTACAACAGTTATACAGAACAAAATGATGAAAATACAATGCAAAACATAATGGCCGAATCCGAGTCGAGTAGCGATTTGTTGTCGATCATAAGCGATGACTTGGTGCCTTATCAGGCCAGTGTAGAGACACCGCCACCATCGCCGCCCATGCACAATGAGCTCACAAGTCCACAAACACCTAAATCAGCAGAGGGCACCAACCAACGCCAAGAAGGTAAGTTCAAACACTGGCCAAAATGCATTTATCTTTTATAATCATTTGGAACATTAAAAAGCCAAACCCGCCAAAACTCACTTTGAAAAGAGTTATCCATTTATGGTTGGAACTTCTGACAGCAGTACAACTAGTAGCCAACATAACACAATTGTTCCCACCGCAGAAGCACCCATTGCGGCTTCCCAATGTACAAGTTCATCAAATATGGAAACTTCGCAAGAAAATGACATTTTCAAGGTGCCCTCTTTGCCGAAATACGAAAAGGCCTTACACAATATCAAAGTTGCGAAAATACAGAAAAAATCTCTGAAAAAACGCCATCAGTTGAGCAATGCAGCCTCTCAAGTGTTGTCACCCAAGTCAACAACGGCCACAGAAACAGAATCACCCTTAACCACCCGAGAGAAATACAATGAGGCCAATCGCAATCGAGAACTTCATCCAATCGCTAAGCTGAGTGAGAAGCGACGCTTCTTTAAGACATCCAGTCGTAGTAGTGGCACGGAAAATGACACTAAAACCATGCCTAAGCCAAGGTTTTGCCTGACCATTTCTTCATTAACTTAAATTATTAACATATTTTTGTACTTTTAGGAAAAGTACACGCAAACCAAAGACAACTGTAATGTACAGTCCAACGGCTAAATGCAAACAAGTCAACAAAGTGAAACCCATGAATTATTCGCAGGCCAATGAGAATCCACCAGAAAATCGAAACATACTGAATTTAACAAACTTCCTCGAGCGTGGCAATGAAAGTGTGGCCGTCTTCAGTGTAAGTCAACAGCGCACAGTTTTGCAAAATGTTCCCCAGTCCTTGGGGGATGTCTATGGTCAGCTCAATGACAGTGATGCCGAACCCGGTCAGTCATATCGCAATTTTCAAACACGTCGCAATGAAAGTCCATCGCAGAAAAATGCCAAAGGGCGACGCAAACAAGTGCGACGCCGTCAAACTAAAAAGTCTGAAAAGAAAACTGAGCCGATATTTGGTGATGATATACCCAGTACCTCGCGAGCATCTGCTGGGTTGGCTGGACAAACATCAACTCTTAAAAGATCTAAGGTGGTAAGTTGCAAGGCAAAAACTCTGTAAGTGCTGCAGCATAGGCTCCCTTGCCCCGACTGCAGCACTTAGTCTGTTTCACTTCTATCAAAAGTGTAAAATGTGGAAATCATTTTTGTTGTAGATAATTTCGGACATTATGAAAGGTGACAAAAAGTCACCTTCTCCAAAATCACCACGTCTCGAAAGTCACCAATCGAACACCAACGTTTTTTCTGGATTACTTGAAATTGATCTGACTTGTGAGCCAAATGAAGGTGAACCAGTTAAGCGTAAGTCTGCCTCAAAGAAAGAATTTTTTGAGCGTTATTTGGGTGTTGCATCATCGTCTGAATCTCACAATGAATCGGACAGCACAGCCAAGCCAAGTTTAATACAAACGAATCAAGCCAGCGCAAAGACTCCGAATGAGATACAAGAGTGTCGCCAAGCGAACGAGTCGCCACTTCGTTGCTTAGACAAGATTGATGAAATCAACAACTCGTCTTCACCAGCAGCACCACAGGGCCTATTTTTCTTTGATGACAATGACACACCACCAATTGCTGAGTGTATTAATCTATCACGTTTTTTGGATATCCCTTCATCATCTGAATCTGACAATGAAACTACTGTAGTCAACAAGGCCAACACAGCCAGGCTGAGTTCAATACAAACAAATGAAGTTAGATCAAAGACTCCGTATGAGATACAAGAGTGTCGTGAAGCCAACGAATTGCTCTTGGAAAAATCGCCATTTCGTAGTTTAAAAATATTTGATCAAATCAACAACTCGTCATCACCAGCAGCACCACATAACCTATTTCCCTTTGACGACAATGACACACCACCAAATGCTGAGTGTAATAATCCACCATTTGTGGATTGTTCTTTTGCTCGCCAACAGCTTATAAACACTTCCAATCAAAATGCAATACAACTAAATACCGATCCCTTGAATACGCCAGACGAAATGGATTTGGACGAAGGCTTAATGCGAAACGATTGCGTTCTCTACTGTAAACGATCTGATAGCGAAGATATTTCGGACTCCGAAGACGAATCGGATAATATCGAACAGGAAAGAACAGTCATACACCAAACAGTTCAAACGCCCACAAAAATGGCCGTTGAAAAATCCTTGACCACCACAACATATACCACCAAACTCCTGACAACGACCTCGATTTTGACGCGCCAAACAAATCGTACGCACTTCGTCAGTCAGCAATTATTCATGGAACCAGCCAATCGCTCGAGAACCTCAACGCCAAACATCCTTGTTGCACAGGAACAGCCACAGGCAATGGTTTTGGATATGAGCAATGAAACTACGGCAGTTGAGTTGTCTGAGTTGTCTGAGGAAGAAATCAATGGAACTTTGACTTTATCTGGTAACTCTATTAATTGACTTATGTATATTAGGGTGCCACTTATTTTTTTTTTCAAGAATCAATAAAAGTAAGTTTCAGAACCACAAAAATACAAGAAAAAAGGGAAAATTAATTTTTCCCTGATGTTGACACAAATACAAACAACAACACGTCTCAAAGTGAGAAAAATACAAGAAAAAACTAAAGAAATTATTGGTTCTCCCGATAATTTCGCCCTTAGGTCAATAAGCTTTAGCTTTTTCTGAAAAGGGGTATATTGTTCCTTTAGGAGGTCAAACATTTTTTTTTCTCGAATTTTTCTTGATTTTGAAACTAAAATAAATAAAATAAAAATACTTTTATTTGTTTAAATTTTCGTTTGTTGGTCCGAAAAATACAAGAAAGAAACCAAAATTATTTTTTTCCCGGAAGTTGGTTTTTGATTTTTTTCTTGTATTTTTCTTGTTTTGAATTTATTATATTTTTTTCCCATCCATACAAAATTTAAATCGATTCATCCAACTTTGACCCCACTGTAACACGTCTGAAACTTATCTGATTTTGAAATAAGTGCCACCCTAATCTAAATATATGATTCAGTTTTTATCCATTCCATATTTAAAAACCTTGAAAGATTCCCCTGCCAACACGTCTGAAACTTATACGATTTTAAAATAAGTGCCACCCTAATATAAATATATGATTCAGTTTTTTTATCCATGTTAACATATTTCAAAACCTTTAAAGATTCCGCCGCCAACATTACCGACATTTACAAGCAAAATGTCTGCTCTGAATTGGTCAAAATTCAGCAACAGGAGAAAGAAACTTGCATTGATCGAGTCATGAAGAAAATCGTCACTGTCAGTGAAAATATAATGGCCGAGGCCCAAAAGGAAAACGAAGTGTTGGTAACTCTGCAAAAGGATATTGAGCGCATTGTGCGTCAGCTGGAGTGGCAACATCAGGCCTATCAAAAGAAATTCAAACGCTTTCAATGGTAGTGCATACTCAAGTTGCAGTTAATTGGCACATGTAACTGAAAAACGTATCTTTTTTTCTTTTCTTTTTACAGCTTCAAAGAGAACTCTAAAAATATCTTGGAAGCCTTGATCGCCATTGATCTCAAAAAAGAGATTGATCGGGAATACGATCGAATGCTTGAGGAGCTGAAGCAATCTTCGCATCAAATGCGCACGAAATTGTGGCGTGAATTCGTAGACGAGTGCACCGACAATCTGGTTAAAAATATTCAAAATTTGTCCGATCTAAACGACTGAGAGAATATTTACTGTTTCTGTTACATTTCAAATTTCAACTTCATTTGTGTTACAATCATTTTTTATTTTAATTTTATATTATTGAATACTTATACTGAATACTTCATTATTATTTCCCTGAATTGAAATTGTTATTACTTACTACTTAGGTCCTAGAGCTCCTGAGGGGAGCGTAGAACCAAGTTTGATATTACATATTTGAATAATTTACATATTGATTTGGTATTATTTCCTTGCTAAACTAATTCAAAGGTTAGGTTTGCTTGAATGAGGTTAGGTTGGTCCATAGTGATAAAAAAAGTTTGCGTTTCTGGTGCTGTTAGGGGCTGTGGAACTCCCAAAAAAATAGAATTATGCTTTAAAATGAGAAAACTACAAGAAAAAAAACGAAATTTATTGTTTTTTCTGATAACCTCTCCATTAGGGCCCTCATTTTTAAAAAGAGGCCCCTTTAAGGGCCAATTTCGCAGTGACTAAATGCAACTTAAATGCACTGTGAAATTGGCCCTAAGAGCTTCAGCGTGGCTAATAACTAACCAGGGACCGCCAAGAACCGGTTCCGAAACCGGAACCGTTTAATTTGTGGAACCCAAACCGATATTTTGAAAATTTGAGAACCCGAACCAAAACTGAAACCGAAATGTTTTCATTTTTGAACCGGAACCGAAACCGTTTAATTTTTTCGGTTCTAGTAAAAAATACAAATTAAAATTTTTAACGAAATTTTCTTGTCATTAAAAATGTTTAAAAAATGATGCAAAAAGTTAAATTTATATGTATTCCTAAACGAATTCCTTTATTCTTATCTTGTTTATTTTGATCTAATAATTTCTAAGCAAACCCAGTCAATTTACCACAAATTTTAACATGCAAAGCTGGCGTTAAGTTATTACATACAGCAAAATCAAATTTTTTCGTTTTGAGGGATGTTGGGAGGTAAAACGATAAACAAGAAATAAGTTAATGCTTATTAAAGTGGGAAATTCAGTTTTGTTAACTTTTTTGTCTTTTTTTACTTTCAAATTCCAACTTTTTTTAGAGTTTATGGAACGCAAACCGCAACCGAAACCGATATTTTTACAATCTAGCAACTGGAATTCTCTATTGTGAATGAAAATTAATTAAACCCTGCACCGGTCCACACCGATCGACTCTCCCCTTCCTCATATGACATGCTCAGAGGAAAAGAGCAATGAAATGTACTGACGCTCCATACATTTCATCGCCTTTTTATTCTGAGCGTTCCACTTTTGGAACCTTAGACAATTACGACAGTTTTTGCACAACCGACATTTTACGTGAAAATTTAAATTTTGCAAAACTCTAATTGGAACTTTACCGGATTTTAATAGGTGAGGGCATGAAGGCTGATTCGAATTTAAAGTTGATTCACAGTCATTCCCATGACGCATGGCCATGCCGTTTTTAGAATTTACACTGACCTGGGCATGCGGAAATTTGACAGTTTTTATATGAAAATGTAAATAACGAAAGCATGGAGTTGCCACCTTTTATGTTTTTTTGTATGTATTTTCGGTGCAAAATTGTCTATCCCGTTTTCACTACCGCAGTTCTTATTAGGTCTTTGTCAGATTTTTCGTCAAGCATGTCTTTATCAGATTTTTCTTCATGTAAATGATAGTGTAAATAAGCTCTTAGAGCCTATTTACACTATCATTTCCATGACGAAAAATCTGACAAAGAGCTAATAAGAACTGCGGTAGTGAAAACGGGATAGACAATTTTGCACCGAAAATACATGCATGGTTATATTAAAATAATTTGTTTTTACTCTTTTTTTTTTTTTTTTTTTAAATATATTTTTTTCTTTTTTTTCTCTTTTTCCCTTTTTTAGACTTTTTCCCGAATGCGACGTCAATAAGAACCCACCTTCATCATTTCATCATTGTAGCTTGAAGGGATTGGAAGTTATGCCATGTTTAAAAAAAAGGGGTTTGAGTCTTCCCACGGCCCCCTACGCCTCTGATTAAATTTCAGCTCTCTAGCTCATGTGGAAGTGTATGAAAAAGCTCGCAGATTTGAGGATATTTATATATAAATATATATATCAACCAAAGCAAATTAATATAAGGGTTAAAAATAAGTGTTTTTTTCTTGAAGATTTCAGATTTTTTTGAAAAAACACTGTACGTGCTTAAGAAAAAAACGTTATCCATTTTTGGCCGAAATCCAGTCTAAGAATCTTTCAAAAATGGAAATTTCCTTCAATTTGGCAACCCTGTCTAGACGCTACAAATCATTGTGAATAAACAGGAAAAATTTCTTTGCAATTTTTGGAACTAGTAAGCCTCTTAATTGTAATCCTCAAGAAAAACTGTTACACGCAATCTGTAGTAATCACATTAGATACAAAATTCGAGGAAAGAGGTCTATTGAAAAGAATGGAAATAATAAGTGCCAATAAAAGGTCGCTACGTAAGCGTCCAAGTCCGCCTGAATTGCATACGCAGGAATCCGACGAATCCGATGCTCCAATATCCGAAGTAACCATGGACGTTGATGTTGATTATGTGCCAGGCAAGCGTACAACCCGCAAAAGAACACGAAAGAAGTTGGTACAGCCAGCAATGTTCCAACTCAACGACGATTGCCTTGAGCACATTTTCAAAATGCTCCAATTGCACGATCAAATGCAACTTGCGCGCGTTTGTCAACGTTTCCGAAATGTTTGGCTTATAGTCCATAAATTGGATTTCAAAGTGATCGATATGGACCGTTTTGGTGCCTGGTACCATAGGAGTATGCTCGCATTTTTCGAAATGGCCGGTCCCATCATTAGGAAGCTCATCGGTAATTTCTCATACACGGAAAATCAAAACGACCGACGTCTTGAGATGATCACCAAATTTTGCCCGAATATAAATACGATCTGCTTTGATGCAGAAGATAGAAAATTACGCGGCCTATTTAAATGGTTGCCTCGAATGGAGTCTGTCACAGCGTTGGAATTTAATGGTGCCTTAATAGACGACCAACTTGCAGAGGCCATTGGAAATATGAGGAATTTGAAAATTCTAACATTCTTCCGTACTAGAAAATTTAAAGGTAAGCAAAAGTGCAAAAACCATGGGAGCATCGAATCGGTGGTAAAGTTCAGAGTTTCATGACTTATTTCTCAATGTGTAGGGGAGCATTTGGATAAGCTGATTCATGTTAAACATCTTAATCTCTACGGTTGCTCAAAAATGGGACGGATGAACTTTTTGGGCATGTGCAAATCGATGACTGAACTGAAATCGCTTAACATCCAGGGATGTCTAGAGTTTTCAGAAGCTACAATTTCGAAAATGGTGAAACATTGCAACAAGCTCCAAGTTCTTAAAACGTCTCATATAAGCCCATGTATTGCACAATTGCCCAGTCTTAATGCCCTAGAATTGCTTCTAAATAGAGGAGGAGTGTCATTACAGCCGATATTAGCCGCTTTAGTGGAACATACCCAACAACTGGAGTATCTCAAAATTCGTTCGGACAATTCCTACTATTATTATTCAAGCGATATGAAGACTAATGACAATTTACAATATAACTGTGCCGAATTAATTGCACGCCTGAAGAAACTAAAGTACTTTAGTTCTAGAGGCATTCAGATTTTTAACGATAATTTCATGTATAAATATGCGGAATTAGAGAATTTGGAGGAGATTCACATTTCCGGATATAAGCACTCAATCACGGATAACGGATTGATGATTCTATTACGTAACTGTACAAAGCTGAAGCATGTCAATGTAACGGGTTGTGCAAAAATTACGGATGCGTTCGTTGTCGAAGCAACAAAACTTTTGGATCAGCGCATTGCACAGCCGTTGGTTGTACACGTTGCTAATACCGGCATCAGTCAAGTGAGCCATTCATTAGTATTATCACTGGCATATTTTGATTCTTTGCATTTTCAGAGCCTTAAACATACAAAGACAACGTCCAAATTGAAGTTATCTTTTGTGGTGCCTGACACAAAGGTTCGTTCACTCGCACAGTTGAACTGTGACCACACTTGGTATAATCCACTTCAACAACTCAACTGTAACAATTTAATGTAATTTCTAGTTTATTACAAATACATTTCAAATATTTAACAATCAATATTGTGGGCGTTCAGAATTTAGACTGTAAAAATTATATTATTTTAGAGGATTCTGTGAACGAATATAGTTTTTAAAATTTCAAAATGAGCTTCTGTGCTCACTAGGAGGTAAGTAAAGTTTATCTTTAATCCTATTGTGAAATTAATAAAGTGTGCTAATTAGAAATTTTGCCTCTTTCATTGGCTCAATTTTTCATTTTAATGAGAGAACGGTGTTGCCACGGGTACAAACAAATAACAGACTCCTATTACCTTTTTTTTTTTTCGAAATTACTCAATTGTTCTTTGATATTTAATCTTAATATATAAAAACGTTGGTGCGTATGTATGAGTGAACATCACGGCTAAACCACTGAACGTATCAGAACCATACAAACACGATACGTTTATTTGTGAGCTCCGGAAGGTTTGTGTACTACTTTGGACTTGATTGGTCAAAGGAGTAAGTATTACTTCAAAATACATCCGGGATACTTTCCAGCACACATGGTATTATGCTTCTTAATCCAAAAGTGCAATTCAATGAGTAAAATTGGACAATGGTCAAGCATTAGACAAAAAAACTAAACGAAACAAACCAATTTTGATTAAAAAATAATTTGTTCAAATGAGAATTTCAAATCAGGCGTCACGCAATTACAAATAGAAAAGTGTTTGTCCTGATTGATTGAATGATTGGTGATTGACTGACTCATCACCGCCCAGCCCAAACCGCTGAACCCAGAGCTCTGCAATTTTTTGTGTTATGCTCTGGTGTTTTGGGGGTTCACGGAATTGTTTACGGGAGGGTACTTTCACAACTTTAAGTATAAGTCCGAGCAACGCCGGGGTATTCAACTAGTATTTATATAATTTTTTATTAATTTAAATAACTTTATTCGTCATTTGTTTTATTTTTTTTAACACTTATATTAACTGTATAAACATTTTTCGAAAAGTATTTACAATAGGGTTTTCACAAGGCCCTGTATAATGGAGTAAAATAGTAAAAGTGTAAAATAAAAAAAAATTTTCTGACAACAAAATGCCTTGAAAAAAGAAATTCAAAATTTTATACTCTTTTTTTTTACTCCATTACACAGGGCCTCGTGAAAACCCCTATTGTGAACCTTAAATATGCAACTCGGAATACGTAGTACTTGAGGAGCAACCTTGTTTTTTTAACATTGTCGTAATCCTTTTTGACATTGTCATAAGTCGTACTCCCTAATTAGCACACTTTATTAATTACGCAATGCTTTAATCCCACGTTCTTTTTCTGGACAATTTTCAAACATACCAACTGTTACCAATTGCTGTTAAAATGTTATTGAAAAAGTACGCGAACGGACCTATCAATTGCTATTACATTCATTTACGAACACTTTAGTCTTCTGACATTTCGTTTTCAGCTGTGGTTCGTTATTATTCAGAAATTTGTTTTACCGCGAGCGGGCACGTGTTGGTCCAGAATTGTGCATCGTTTTGAATAAAAATATTAAAATTTGGAAAATTAATAGAATAATAGAACAGTTAGTTGCGAAAGTAAATAAAACCATACACCAGCAACATGAAGTGGACCACCGCTAATATAAAGAATCCCAATTATACGGGCAATCATGAGATTTACGTGGGAACGCAAACAGGTTCATTCAAAAGTATGAATTGCCTCCTTCTGTTTTGAATTTCATACATTTTACAGCAGTTGGTTTCTCTATTCTTTAACAGAACTCATGCCCGCCTTTGAGGAGAATCCATTTTCCCAAAGAAATCTTCAGGATCTAAGCAAATTGGACAAAGACTCGCGCATCACAGCTCTTGAATTTGGCAACGAGGAAAACTCTGAGATTTTAATTGGACGCGCTCACCACTCTATCCAACTGCATTCGCTGCGCAGTGAAGATGTGGTGAAAAGTATAGAATTCGATGCAGGACCTATTGTAGGTGTGGCCCGCTTCGGGGACAAGTACATTGCAGGCTTTGGCAATGGACAGGTGCAGAGCATTCTGTTGAATGAAGAGGGCAACAAGTCCGACTCCTATGTGGTGTCCGCAGGCGATGATATGGCCCATTTGCGTCAATGTCCATCGCAGCGCAATCTTGTGGCTACGGGCGGCAAGGGTCGCCAAAACAACCTGAAAGTGTTCGACATGGAGGCGGGCGGCAAGCAAGTCTTTAATTCGAAAAATTTACCCAATGATTTTCTGCAATTGGAGGTGCCCGTGTGGGACAGCGATGTGGGTTTCATTGACGAGGCGAATACTTTGGCTACTTGCTCCCGCCACGGCTATGTGCGTGTGTACGATACACGCAAGCAACGTCGTCCGGTGCAGTGTTTTGCCACCGAACAGCAAATGAGCTTCACCACACTGAAGGCTAGGGGAAATTATATTTATACGGGCACTACCATGGGTGCCCTGAAGGCATTTGACATACGCCGAATGAAGACGTTTGTGCACACGTACAAGGGTTTCACCGGGTCCATTAGTGATTTGGATTTGGATGAGACGGGCAAGTTTTTGGCCTCTTCTTCGCTGGATCGTTATGTGCGTGTTCATCATGCGGACTCGTGTGTTCTGCTGTACCAGTGTTATGTGAAATCGAAAGCCACGCGTGTTCTTATACGTGCGTCTATGGAAAATCCAAATGGTGAGGATGACAATGCCAAGGCGCAAGTGGAACAAGGAGAAGAGCAGGAGGAGGAGGAGAGTAAAGCTGCTATATCAGAGGATGAGGAATACGATGAGATTTTTGATAATATGCAAACAGTGTGGTGAGTTGAACATTTATTTTGCTTGTATTTATGCGGTATTCATTTCCCAAAATTAATATTTTTGTTTGGAAAAACATGAGCTTGAACCCACAAAGAAATGGCCAATTTTGAGCTTTCTTCAAAAATTCCCACTTGAGCCAAATTTCTTGAGAAAAAGGATACATTAGCAGCTGCAAGCGCATTGCAAATTTGAACGTGTAGTAACCCTGTAAGAAATTTATTCCATTTAAAACGAATTATAAACTACCCAGTGAGAATTCAGCACATCGGAATCATTTTAGAGGCTCTTTAGTTAGCGCTTGGCACCGATGTAGTGTTTACAAACACACCACTTTTATATACATTTTTACATTGCATGTCCCGGGGAGTTAGCGTTTGGTTAATGCTGTATAAAAAGCTTATTGTATGCATCGTAATATATTGTTTTGATGGCCAATTAACTCCAATATTTTGGCAGAACAGGTTAATATTATATTATGAGGCAAACTTGTTGCAGCCTCCCGATCTTCATATCACAGCGGTTGTTGCTCGAACCGCTGGGTAGTAATTCAGTTGCCAGGTAATTGATAGATTATAGATTTTTAGATGCTGAACACAATATCGTTTTTCCATCACGTCAGGTTTTTGAGGAATTCAGGATCAAAGAGTGAAAAAATGGAAATTTTTGAATAATTAAAAGATATGGACACTTAAAAAAAAGTACTGCCATTTTTGATTATATAGTTTTTTCTTTAGACTAAAATTAAAGAAAACTGGACGAGATAGGCCAATTCTGTAGACACCATTGTGTTAAGCATCAAAAAAAATATCTAAGGATCAATGGGTTTGCTTTTTGGAGTACCTCGTTCTATTCTACAGTAACTTAGAGTTATAATATACTCCAAAAAAATTAATGGGACGAAACTAAACTGTTCATATATAATGGCTTGCGTTGGAAATAAATGTTAGTACTAAACGATGACGTACACATTTAAAAAAAATTAGTTTACTTTTGAGACAAAAACATTACAACATTTTTCCTATTCGACCATTTTTGAACTCCTTGATCCTGAATTCCTCAAAAACCTTGACGTGATAGAAAAATTCTGAACGCCATCTTGCTCAGTATTAAAAAATCTTTAAGCATGGTATGTTTGGTTTATGGAATATCAAAACGTTCATATTATGCAGGGTAGTGTAATTGAATTTAATAGGGCGATTCATTTAATATGGGGAACCCCTCGGAAACGAATCAGTTGTGAAAATATATGAAATTTGACAGTACTTTTAAGGAACTTCGCATTTTCGAAGGGTTTCCCACTTCAAATGAATACCCTTAATAATTAGTAAGAGCCTATTTACACTATCATTTCCATGACGAAAAATATGACAAAGAGCTAATAAGAACTGCGGTAGTAAAAACGGGATAGAAAATATTGCACCGAAAATCCATACAAAAACATAAAAGCTGGCAACTCCATGCTTTGTTTATTTACACTTTCATATAAAAACTGTCGAATTTCGGCATGCCCGGGTCAGTGTGAATTCTACAAAACGTCATGCCCATGTGTCATGGGAATGACTGTGTAAATAGGCTCTAAGCAATTAGCTGGGAAATTAAGTAATTAACTAAAGACTAACCTTATCGATATCGTTAGAGACTTGGCACCATTGTGCATTAAGGTATCGCAATAAGCTTTCAATTATTTTTGTTCTTCAATCTTGAATGGATTCCAAAGAAGCTCATTTAAACTAAAAAAAAATCCCTTTTGGTCAACGTTCCTCAGCCTTTTTTGCAAAAAAAAGTGAATGTTCAATTATGTATCAGGTATAACTTAAATCGGTTCCTAGTTCATTCAATACAATCATTTTTGATCGCAAAATAATCTAAATGCTGCGATATCTATTGAAACTATACCAAAGAAAAGTCACTAACATCATCTATCATCAATTCCATTCATGCTCAAGATCTGATCTTATCAAAGTTGTAAATATTATTTCATTTCCTATTCATTGAAATTATTTTTGAAATATTTCATATCAAACGTATTTCTTTGGTTTGTTTTCAGTGAGAATGACAACGACGAAGCTGAAGAAGATGATGAAGAACAAACCGAAAAAGTGTCCAAGACGAGTACAGCGGGCTCCAAGAGAAAGACCAACACAAAAGTGGGCAAAAATAAAAAGAAGAAAAATTGATTTAATTTTTTTTCGCTTTATTTAATGTAAATTAGATTTTAATAAAATGTTAAATTACGTTTAATTGCTGTTAGATTTTTATTTGTGCAAAGAAGTGGCTACTATGTGAAAGTTTATTATTGGATATGTGATAGTTGTGATTGTGGTTTAGATTATGGCAAATTTGAACAAATATTTTCACTTCATATTGTGCGGCTGCAGCAAAATGCTGCGCACTTTAAAGTTCGTATAGAGGCGATATGTTGAGAAGTATACGAATTCCACTAATGAAATCAAGCTCAGGCCAAGACATAAATTGAAAACGCCACCTAAATCAGCTGGAATTGAAAGTTTTATTTGTTACACTGTTTGATAAATTGGTATGAGGATAGTGTCGGAAAGGTAAATCGGACTCGCTGACATATGAGACTATTCAAATTCTACAAAATAGGAGATGATCAGCGCCCTTCGATTTACCTTCAAGGAACCATTATTCTCCTCCAAGAATCTTTTCAATTGCAAGCTTCGCTTACACAACAAACCAATCCAAGACATTACAGTCACTTTACGTATGGAAGGCACTACCTGCTTGGCCAAATAGACTCTCACAATGAATGCATCTGTGGTGAGATTTGTATTCGCGCTGTGGACAGTGTAAATTTATAAAATTTCCTTCCAAAAGTATTTGTGAAAATATGTATATACTCACTATAAAGTGCTCACCGAATAGTTGTGCAATTGCAAGTCCGTTTTATAGGCCGTCGTTGAGTAGGTAACATCATAACAATTTGGTAGGCAGTGATCGCACTTGACGCTCTTGAAATTGTCTGTGAATGGGGGGAATAGGTATTTGGTGAATTTTCATTGATTTCCATTCCATTCCCTTCTAATTCGAACCATAGTTTTCCGAATAACATGCCGTATCGTTCAGTTTGCATTCCACATATTCGGCATTCACTGTAGGCAAATGGTAAGGATAACATTTGCATTTCCTAAATATAATTTCCGCTTGACAGGACAAGTGACAGGCTGCCTGACGGTAATTTCTCAACTCCAAGTCCAGCGAAGTCAGACAGTCTCTCTTCTTCTCGGACAACTCGAGTACCTCGGTAGACGAACTCTGCACTGTTGGCGAAATCTCAACGAAACTCTCCGAATTCGAAGTGATGGTGACCGAAGAAGCTGGCGAAGGAACAGGTTAAATAACGTCTACACAAAACAACTATTCGCACTCACCCGACTCCGTCACATAGTCCATGGGATGGTGAACGAGCACAATCAAACCGGTTGATAGATTCTTTTCGGAACCCTCCACACCAATGAAACTTAAGCCTCCATCCATACTGTATATATTGGCCGAAAAGGGCACATAAGAAGCATTTTTGGGATTATAGTTGAAGGAGCAGCACGTGCCCAAATACGAAGTGGTCGGTATGAATGAGAGATAGTTATTGTTCTGGCGGCAGTCAAATTCACTGGTGCCCCAGAAGCAGCGCTTCACAAAATCATCACAGCCCGCACTGATGCTTATGGCCGCCTCGTATATCGAAATGTTATTGTGACGGAGAACGGCATCGGTTACATTGTAGGCGAAATTCGACGGTCTGACCCAATTTTGGTCGGTGAAGGCATTGATGAAATCGAAACCCACGGCCACATCTTCTGGGTTATAGATGGAGGGTATATCTCTGTTGGGATTAGTTGATAATCAATAAATAGGGGGGTACTTTCGATGCCGAAGGCTTTTCGCATAATCTAAGAATATGCAAGAATATGCAAGAAATATGCAAAAAAGATGCAATAAATATGCAGAAAATATGCAAAAAATATGCAGACTTTTTTAAGGTTTTATAGAAAAAAGACTGGAAAAACATGGCGATACCATTACCATATGTGGTAATAACGGAAATAATTTGGATTCATTTTAGGGGGGATTACAGCGCCTCCAAGCGCATCTATGGACTTTTTTGACTGAATCATTCCAGGTGGAGCGATTACAGCTGCTGCCTAACATAAGGACTCTTATGTCTAACCAACAGCTCTTCACCAGGACCTAAATGTGTCTTCGACCACATTTTTGACTAAGTAATGGTCAACAGCTCTTGACCAGGAGCTAAATGTGTCTTTGACAACATTTTCGACCAAGTGGTGGTAAACAACTTTTCAATAATTTCTTGATCATTTTTCGATAATTGGATTCCGATTATTTTTCGATATTTTATCGATAACTAGATTCGATTATTTTTCGATATTTCATTATCAAAGTTTTCGATTATTTTTCGATATTTTATCGATGTTTTTCTATATTTATCGATCCATTTAAAAATTTGGTTCCAATTCCATTTTCTTCAAGTTTTATTCCCATTTCGTTCACATTCGACTCCGTCCAAATCGGTTTGGTTCTTAAGATAAACGATAAGATGACTATCCGATGTTACCCACTTTCAAAACCGTCCAATTGTTAGCAAAAATAAGAGGATTGCCAAAATTTGGAGTTGATATTTCAATAGCTACGGCAGTTATCGTACAAAATTTACAGAAAGGCGCACAGACGGACAGACAGACAGCTCTGGACACGCCTCCTTATGGATGTTACCCTTGGATACTAGAAAATATACATAAAATGGTCGAAGAATCTATAATAGGTACTTCGGTCAGACCATAGAAATTTTTCTTCCTTAATTTCAGTTCTTCTTGGTTCACTTACAATTGCTTTATGTACCACTGCACTCTTTCGCGGTTGACCACCTTTGGACTGCAAATGGTTACACCTGGAAAGGCCACATCGGTTACGGCCAAATCGCTTGCAATCGTATTTAGTATGGGATATGAATAGAATTTCAGCCACAATTTCAACGACAAGTAAACGCCAAGTAGAAACATGATGAGTAAAACACCAGACCAGATCCATCTATGAACACACAAAATAGTGATTTGCTGTTTGCAATTCCATTTGCTCCATACCTCGATAAACCTTGAGTTCTTCGCTGACGCAACAGCCAAATGCCACTGACTTTCGTTTGCTTGGTATACTCCCAAAAGGTATCCGTTATGGAGAGTCGCAAGCGTTGAAACCACTCGCGACAATATTTGGGATTTAAAATCTTTTTATGCAATCCTACACGCTTGCTGGTGCGTGCCTGCATTACGCTTGCAACTCTTGTGGCTCCGATTCCTTTCCCGAACATGTTTCAACTGAAATGGATTCGATTTTGTCCAGTTCGATTTTTGGTAGAACTTATTAATTTTCGTTTCTTTTCTGGTTAATTATCACGTTAAGTGCTTTTGCTGTAATTAGTTTGTGGTTAAGGGCATGTTTTGTGGTAATTTAGTTTAATGGTTAATTAATTAAGTTGTACGAAAGCCCAGTTAACTTCAACTCAGGGCCAAAGACTACACAGGATTTTCTCGTAATCCAAAATCGACTTTTTCCATATTGACAAATCATTCCCACTCGCCTCATCAGCTTGAATTGCTGCTTTCCATATTTTCTCAATTTATATACTACCAGTATATCTTTCATCAAAGATGGTTGAACGCCATTTGAGAGCACAAAACCATTCTTCGTGGTATACAAATAAATTTCCATTAAAGTGAAAATTCAAACGAAAATATTTGTTATTTATTAAGGGAAAAAAAGTGATGCACATTCCATATGCACCCTCCCAAAAGCACATCAATATGCACAATTTTCACAATTTCCACAGAAGGAACACATGCACTCATCCATACATGCATGCATAACTAATGAATATGCTTTTCCGTCTAAAATCTAAAACGTTTTAGCGCATACGCGTCTTTGTTGCGGCTAATGGTTGCTTGCGTGTGTGACTGACTGTGTGAGTGAAAATGTGTTGTAACCGTACATTCTCGGGAAAACAACTACGAAATTTCTTGACTCGGTCTGTGGGTGCGTGCATCAGTGTGTGAATGTGCTTGGCAAGCGGTTTTCTTTCCCTTTTATTTTTGAACATAAATTAACTATTTTAGGTGTGCAGAGAGTTGCCAGTTGGTTGCCTGGTCGGATTTGGTTTCTATTTATGAGAAAGTTTTTATCAAAGTATTTTGCTACGCTCTATTTTTAAAAGAAATATTAAATATAAGCACAAGAGTAAAAAGATATTTGTGTCATAAGGATCGATTGGGGGGATACTGAACTGTGCCGAAAGAAAAGTACATAAGTAAGTAACCATGAAGGAGATAGTATAGAGTATTAATAGAGAATTCAGGGCCAGAAATCTAAAAATAAATCTGCAGACGATAGGATGCCAATCCAGACGAATTGTTTGTAAAGACAAACAAGGAAGGCAATATGAAATTCTGGCTAAATGAGCGTATGTTTCCTGGAGCTAAAGATACAACGTTGGTGATTGTGACGACTATAGAGAAGTATAAGTTAAAACGTCTCCTGACGATGGCAGGACCCTCGATAGAAGACGTCCAATAAGATAAAAAGACTATGTGAAACCACGAAGCACCGGAAGAAGATAGCATCACAGCCAAACTTCGAAGTTAAGTAAACTAATAAAGAAGATATGGCATGACGGGAGGCTGACAGGGCTAATATTTCACTGTACAAAAAAGGGGAGACAAACACATGTGATAACTCAATCAAGGCTACACAATATTCGGTGGATTGATCGGAAAAAAGCAGCAGCTCAGGAAATTATTGGCGAATGCGGTTCGGCTGGCTTCGGTCGGTCAATCCCAGTCAATCAATTAAAGAGCTAAACAGGATGGTTTGCTTCAAAAAATAAAATGTAAAATAAAATAAAATGCGGCTAATCCAAAGTCTTGATTCCAGCAGGATATCAAAACGGTAGTGCTGAGCAGCAAGTTGAAGCAGTTAATTCACCTACGGCTTACGATCGATCTGAGCTGGATGTTGAAAGTCGCATAAAGAAAAGCAGAGCAACTTTTGGAATGCTTTTGATTATATGGCGATGTAATAATAACTTTAGCTCCAGAGTTAAAAATAGATTATTCCAGTCCTATGTCCTATCGGTTTTGCTGTGCTGTACGTGGAAAGTCACAAAACGAAAAAAACAACTGACCTCAGTGCTTATAAGTTCAGCATTTTACACTCTGATTTTCGTCTTACAATCGTTGGTTTAACGAACACAGCCTTTCTCCGAAATAAATGTATACCTCTTACGGCGAGTTTACATTTCCCGAACGAATCTTCGATGTGATTGGACGCCGTTCGATCTTTTTGGCCAAATCCAGTATGATTCGTTGTGAGGATAGGATAGGATTAACACTGTAGGCGAGTGTTATCGAAGATTCGATCGTACTTTTAGGGCAATGTAAACGCACCCTTAGAGACGTGTGAAACGCTTTTTTACTAACCCAATTGTCTCTGTGCAATTTAATACGACTTTGGCTTACTGCAACTGGTTCTCAACCGTTCAAATGTGTTTACACGTTATAGGAGGGGATCGATCGATGAACAGATCGACCCCTTCTATATCCAGCCTATGTTCCCTCAGTAATTAACATTAAATTCTCTTTATTTCAGGCATCAAAAAATTCATTTGACGTTTTTGACGTCAAATTGTACGCGTCAAAAATTTCACGCGTGAAATTCTTTTGAAAAAAAAATGCATAAAATTGTATTGTTGGCTAATTTAGATCGGTTCTTTTGTTGAAAATAAGTAATAAACATTACATTAAAGAGCTTATCGTCTCATATTTTTAAGAATATAGCACAATAAAATATTTGACGTCAAATATGACGCGTAAGTTTTACGTGTTTGCGTTAAAAAATTTTACGAGGCCATTACTGTTTTATTTCAATCTTAATTTTTTTTAATCAAAAACTGCTTACAAAATTTCATTAAAATCGATTAGCTTGAGGGAAGTCAATTTAATACTGAATAAAATATTTCAAATTTTCTTTCTGGCAACTCCTTGTCAGTCAACTTTTATCATATGCATTCCTTGTGACACCTTCACAGACCGCATAAATTTTGTATGAAGCGCAGCAAAGCGTTGCGAGCTCAAATGAATTTAAGATGACATTCAGTCTGCTTGAGCGCAAAAACGTCTGCAATGCTTCACATCTTTCATGCGTTACAAAAACTAATTCAATTTGAAAAATGTAAACTTCGATTAGAGATATTGCTAAAAATGGTAGTCTTGAAAAGTTTAATTCGTTTAGATATACGAAGTTCGAGCAACTAAACTGCTTAGCTGAGTTATCTTTGGTAGTTTGTGCTACATTCGAAAACTTAAATTTTATTTCCAAAGTTCTGATTCCTCCTTTCATTTCATTTGCTTTTTTTTGGAAAGTCTACTTTATTTTCTTCACACAAGTTTTTATCAAGAAAAAAATGCTGTCACCATCAGCTGCAAACTGCAAACAGACTTTGACACACTCGTAAAAGTCAACTTAAAAGTTTTAATTCAGTTTGGAAAAATGAAAAATGAAAAATGGATTTTCGGCAAATGCTAAAACAAATAATGAACAAAAAGTGCCACTTGGAGGAGCACTTTTTTGAGCTAGAGTTTCTCTTTATCTCACTCTGAATGTGCGCGTCTGCAATGAACATTCATGCACCCTTGCATACAAAAATACTTCCCATCATGCAGCTGAATGTGAATGATAAATTGACTTTACCACAAAATTATGATTTGAGTAGAACGCTAGATTAAACACAATTCAGTTACATGCATTTCTTATATATTTTTACATCTTTTAATAGAATTTCCCCTTGAGAGAAAACCAAAAGTGTTTTTGCTAACATAAATGTAAAACTTGGTGACATCGTCACTAAAAGTATGCAATGAAAAAAAGGTCGGTTTATTTATCAAATGAAACTACCCACCAGAGAACGGGGAATGCATGAAATTTAGAATGAAATGGAAGTATGTATGCCGTAGAAACCCTGCACTAAGCATCTTTAAAAATATGCTGATTTCATCAAACTTCATTCCATTAAATATAAACTTGGTGTGCCTCCACCTCTTAAAGGAAAACAACATGGAAAGATTTATTACAACATTTCCACCTCAACGCAAACTCCGAATACTTTTTGAAGTATGTATGGGTACTGCAAAACCACTTGTGGTCCACAAGTATGTCACGTGAAACTCTCGTTTTTGCATATTCGCAGTAGTAAATTTCGCAAGGCCTCTCCGCTAGAGGCATGCCTGCACGCCTGTTATGAGAAAAAACTGCACATTCTATCCTCGCTTCTAGCGGAGGCATGACAGTTTGCCTTCCCTAGGAATACAATTTTGTTTAACATTATTTTGTCGTTTCAGTTTATGAAATATATGAAATAAAATGGAATACACTTAAAAATGTGGATTTTTTTTCCAAATTCAAATAATTTTAGAAATAATGAATTAATCAATCTAATCAATCAATCTAATTAAAATAGTTGATTTCTAGAAAATTTTAAAAACAACATCCAACTCGACTTCTACGCCTATCAGCAGGCATATGCATAGAAGCGACTGACGCAGGCCTGCATATTTGTCTCGTTTCATATTAAAAAGAAGTAAAGGTAAAAGTGAAGGTTGGAAGCGGAGACAGAAGGCATCCGAACTCCTGAAGAGGCATACTGGCATGCCTGCAGACACCTTTTTTTGAGCACTGGGGTACGTCACTGGATCAGCCGGCTCTCTGGCAACGTGCTCGTATCTGCAGCTATGCCAGAGTTGTTCAATTTTAAGCTAATTTCGCTGTTATTCATTAGTTTAAGATTTAGGTTGGCTATCGGTAAGAGCAATAGCCCAGTAGGAAAAGAAATAAATAAATTCAAAAAAAAGTTACCCTACTTCAAATTCATTTATTTCTTTCTGTCTGAGGTAACGATTTCGTCATTATTGATTGCCATGCAAAAAATCGCGCTATTTTTGGTTAAAATGTTCATTGAGCGATTGTTCGCATAGCCATTCAAAGTCACAAATAATTTGATAACTCAAATGGAATTTACCTACAATTTGATTTGATTCGATTCATTTTGATTCGTTTTGATTGCTATGTACACACTCCTAAGTGACACAACTGAATTTGCTCTTTTCTTAGTCATTGTGTTTTTGGGGGTATTTCCCGCTGATAACATTTTTGGAAATTTGATTTAGTTTGCAAATATACTAATGAGATATCAATGTTATATTTCTAAATTCTTACGAATTTTATTAAATTAAAAAAATTTTGAATTCTTGGTATTAAGAGATAATGTTTAGCCATCAGCGAGCTGAAACTCTAACCTTCTGGAGCTTATAAAAAAAAAAACAATATTTTATTCTGTACCAAATTGATAACATATATATAAAATAGTTTGTCCCGATACACTGGTTGACTAGCTCGACACTACACAGCCCAAACCGTTAATCTTTGAGTTGTGATATTTGTGTATACTCTAGTGCTACCGTAGACGTAGTTTAAAAAACGATTAAAAAAACCTGTGACCCGAAAACCCCCAAAAAAAATATTATATATATTTTTAATGGTTTAATAAAATTGCCATAGCTCCTGACCTGGTACACAGATTTCGCTGAAATTTTAAATTTTGTCGGATTTCTTTTTCTAAGTTTTTTCTCGTCAAACTGCGGCACTCGCAATCGATTCAGCCCATCTTTACTACATTCAGTACAAGTACGAGCAACACCGGGTATTAATTCTTAGCTTCTATATAAAGAACCACCCGGCTCGTATCTGCATCAGTTAAACAATTTTCGTGCAACACTTTGGTTTCTCAAAACTCACTTAAACGTTCGCGTCTGGAAACGCAAATATGAAGATCCTTTTAAACTTTTTGGTTTTGTTGGTAATTTATGGAATGACTGTTGGCATGGCTGATGCATATCTAGACCAAAAAGTGGGACCTGAGTTGGAGTTAGGGAATGGCGATTATGATGAACTAAATAGAGACGAAAGAGGATTTTTGGATGTTTTACTTAAAATTGTAAAAGGAGGTGTAAAAGTAGCTACACCAGTTGTAAAAAAGGCTGGTCTGGGTGCTGTAGAAGGTGCTAGTAATGCGATCGCTTATGACGCAACTCAACAGATCCTGAATAGAGGAAATAAGGAATGAAACAATCATGAGAGATGATCTTTAATCCGTTAAAATTTGTTGTTAACTTTTACGCTAGTCGATGCTGCTTAACTTTTGCATTAATTGCTCAGTTAACTCTAATTTGTAACTATAAAATTTAAAAAAAATTAAAGTACAAAACTAAAAAAAAATTTTTTTTTTTAAATTCTTACAAAAAAGAATTTTTTGCTATTGAGGAGGAGAACATTTGATCATATGTAACTGTTGAATTAAAAATGTGTTGTTAAATCTAATGAATATTATTAGAGTTTTAGTCTTTAGTGTGGTTTTATACTTATTTAATGAGATTTTGTAAATACCCACAAATAAAAAAGATAGGTAAATCTAACCAAAAAAGACGACTTAAAATGCAGCATCCAAAAAACGTGGTAAATGGAACAAACTCAAAGTTGTTCGCGTATCGTAAAAATTTGTTGGCGTACAAAAAAAAAATAGTTTGTATTTTACTTTATAGATAGGGTTACCAGACGTACTCTTTTAAAGAGTACAGTACTCTTTTTTAGGTCCTCCTCTTTTTTGCTCTCACTTTTTTCCCGAAAGTACTATTAAGTACTCTTTTTCTTATTTATGTGACTTTACCATTTCTTTACAATTTCTTTTTTCAATGCATTTTGTTGTCAGAAAATTTTTTTATTTTACACTTTACTCTTTTACTTTGTTACACAGGGCCTCGTGAAAACCCGTATTATGTTTGTTTTTCATCTTTCGTCACATTGCATTCAAAAAGTTACAAAAATTCATAAATGCTAGGATCAAAACAAGAAATTTAGTACCTATAATTTTTTTAACCGAAATATGAAAAACAATTTTGAATGTCTTTATCGAAAACAATTCAAATATATATCTAAATTTTTCAATTTCTTGAGGAAGGATCAGAACATTAGCACCCAGAATCTAAACTTTGTATTATACCTTTTATCCGTTTGGAGCTTCAAATTTAAATTTATTAACACCTAAAGAAACCTAAGTAGTATATTGCAACTTTGAATCGACTAAAAAAATTTTTTTTTTAATTTTTGAAAAAAATTGTTTTTTTAAATTTTAACTAAGTTTGGATTCTAAAACTTTTTTGAAGAAATTTTTTTCAAATTTTTTTTGTTTTATAAAAAATATGTGGTGTAAAACCGAGGAGTTTGGGACCCCCTGCAACTCTGTACTCTTTTTTACTCAAGAGAATCTGGCAACCCTATTTATGGAATACAGATAAAGCAATAATGAAATTGAGCGAATAAATTTTATTCAATAAAATAAATAGAAACATGTTAGAAAAAGAATGCAAGAAAAAGATAGCAGATTTGTGTGTTGTTTTTGTAGATTGTATTGAAATATTTATGAAACTTAAATTAATTTAATGTAAGCCCAAGACTTTAAAAACGAGATAATTTGCATTTCTGTGCACAAATTGGTCGGGCAACATTATTTCTACTCCGAATATGTATTACATTCATTGCCCAAAACTAACGTGCGTTCACAAAAAGCCATATTTCAATATCTTATTAAGTTTATTGTAATATTGAAATTAATGTTTTCCCGAAAAAAAAACAAGTTAAAATACACTGCACAATTTTTAAAATCATAAAATCTTATTTTTTTTAGTAGTAATTCATTATAACATAGGACGCATTCAGCGGAGACAACAGTTGTGGTAGCGCTAACTCTCTCAGCGCAAAATTTTTCTGAATGCGTTGCTACGTTAAGCTTCAGAACAACAACTCAAAATTAAAAATAATATTATGTTTGACGATATATATTTTTTTTTGGAAATGGAAATTTCGGTAATTGATTTATTTATGAACGATGGACTAGGTATGGTCATATAGCGGGTCTTGCCCAACAGTTGCCTGGTCAGATGAGTAGATAACGTGAAGATAAAACCTAGAAACGAGCAATATTTCGAAGAGACGATTCCTTGCCCATTTGTTTATTTATTTTTTTGCTGACTGAAATGTGATTTTAAATATCACTTGACGTAGCTCACAACAGTTGTTCAAAAGTAGCATATAACAAGAGAGTATGTTTCAGTCGGGCAAGCCGACTTATATATACCCTACACCTACTGGGCCATATTGTATTCGCCATCTTGAATTTTGAAAATGCGACATCAAATTCGAAATCAGCGACCCCAAAAACCCCCTATACAAAATTTCATACTGTTTTGATGAAATCTTAAAAGTTCGGTAAAAACACGATTTTCACTTATATGGGAGGTAGTGATGGCAGTCGACTGATTCCGCCCATTTTCAATACCAACTCCTTCTAGGGTCTAAGAAGGATAAATACAAAATTTGGGATCCCTAGCTTCCTTCTAGCTCCTGCAATCGTGTTTACAAGAAAAGAGGACGGACAGACGGACAGACGGACAGACGGATAGACGGACAGACGGACAGACGGACAGACGGACAGATGGACAGACGGACAGACGGATAGGGCTAAATCAACTCAGGAGGTGACGCTGATCAAGAATATATACTTTTCCATACCGGACACTTCTCCTTCTTGGTGTTACAAACATCAGACCAAATTGAATATACCCATACCTCATGAGGTGTAGGGTATAAAAAGGTTGCTACCTAAATTTGGTAGCGCTACCAGAAAATGACATAGTAGCGTTACCAAATTATTTCCATTCAGTGAATAATCACACAACTGCGAAAATTTGATTTTTTGTATTCGATACAACCCGGTACTTTCTTGTGAATACTTCATACTTTTTACGATAATTTTCATACAATTTTGATTTGAAGTAAAACGGAGCTGCCCAGTTGTTGGACACAGGTTCTGCCAAGATGTTGAACACTAGATATAGCGCAGTTCAAGCATCCAATTGTAATCTTCTCTAAATACCTCTTAAAACCAAAAAAATATTTTTTATACCCCCACACTCACTGTGGCAGGGTATACTCACTTTGTCACAACGTTTGTAACGCCCATAAGGAGGCGTGTCCGGTATGGAAAAGTATATATATTCTTGATCAGTATCACCTCCTGAGTCGATTTAGCGATGTCCGTCTGTCTGTCCGTCTGTCAGTCTGTCCGTCTGTCCGTCTGTCCGTCCGCACGATAGCGGTCGCAGTTTTGGAGATATCGACTTGAAACTTTGGGTACATGTTTTTCTCGTGAATACTGAGATCAAGTTCGAGAATCAGCCAAATCGGACAAAAACTGGGCGTGGCTCCCATACACCGAAAAAAAAGGTAAACATTTTTCAAGTCTTTTTTATGGTTGCATTCGATTGGAAATGTTTAGAAACGTATTTTTGACATGGTCCGAGGTTCCGAAGCCACATATATAAGGGTCTAAATGGGGTCTTGAGACCAATTTTTTTTTTTTTTGTGGATTTAATTGGAAATTTTTAGAAATGGATTTTGGACATGGTCCGGGCTCCAAAACCACCTATAATTGGCTCAAAATAGGGTCTTGAGACCACATTTTTATATGTTCGAGGTACTTCTTCCTACTGTGTGGGGGTATTTCAACTTCGGTATAGCCGAAGATAGTCCACTCTCTAGTTTTATTCCCATGTTAACCATAACATGGGAATAACTACTTAATAGACTTGCTTAAACTGGTGTGTTAACTTCAATTCCGATCGTTGACAGCGATTTGTTTCAGGTGTCCAACAGGTGGGCAGTAATTTTTGGAGGTGGCTTTTTGGAGTCCTCATCACAGTTGTTTTAAGATATTCGAAAATCTTGCATGATATATTAGTTAGCTACAACTGCATATACATTACCTGCTGGAGAATGAAATGAATGACTTAAGTTCTGAGAAGTTTTGATTATTCTTGCACAAAACATGTTTAGTGAAGTGGTTAAATTCAATTTAGTCACATTTCATTTCATTTTCTTTTTTGGGTTTGGAAATTTGATTCTGTCACGTTAACATTTCAAGAGTCTGCCAGTACACAGTAAGGTCGCCTGCTTGCATTTGTCATGTTTGCTGAGAATGAAAAGTGAAACTTTTGTGCCAAAAATAAATTTAAAATCCATTTCAGTTAAAAGGGTTATTGTAAGCTTTTGACTTATAACTTAAGGCGGAAATGTACAAAAAAAAAAAAAACATAAACAAAAATTTATGTTTTATGGTAATTACTAAACAAATAATCATAACAAGAACATAAAGCCAGATAAACATTATAGCATTGGGTTTCTTTTCTGTTTCTGTTGCTGTTTTTGATCTGTTCCTTTGGTTTTTTTTGCACTCAACAGTTAAACAGCTTATGCAACATGAAAATAAAAAGTGTAGCAAATAAATGTAAAAATTTGAACCCTTTTTTTCAGTTAGTACTTGCATCATTATAAAAGGTTAATCTGCTTCTTGGATTAGAATTTTTTTGTTTTATTTTATTTTATTTGGCTAGGGCAGAGGGTAAATAAATTATGGCAAATAAAAGAAAGGTCAGTCCCACAAAAAAATATTTTCCTTCTCTGACCTTAACTTGAAATTTCAAAATGTTTCGTTTTGTTTTCTACTAACGTGCCATTATTTTTTTCTGCTTCAATGATTCGTTATTGTTTCAAAATCGACTCGTATTTTGCCTTTTGTGCAAGTATTGAACTTACACATTTGTTTGTAAGACTTTAGGCCAACACCAACTTTGGCACACACGAACACATGTTAAGGCAGTAGACAAACATAAACATACTTTATTTCCACAAAATTGAATTCATAGTTGGGAGTTTTTTCGTTCATTGCTTCAATTTTCTTTAGCGAATTCGCACTCGTGGCATAGCAAATGAACAATTGGTTGCAACAACATTCATGTGTGTACATTTTTGTGATTGCATATGTGTGCGTGCTCGTATGTGTGTGTATACGGTCAAGAATAAACAGCAAATTGAAACAACGAATGTTCCTCTGTTCGTACCTTTTTGATTTGAACTTTTATTTTATGACCAAGTGGTGCATAGCAAGCAAAAAAAAGCAAACAAAAAACACACAAGTAAGGCAAAATCAATTTGGAATAAGATTTCCTTCTATTTTTTTGGTGGTGCTCTAGTTTGTCCCACGTGTGTGGAGCAAGTCAAGTCACACAAAACAGAGACACTAGTAAATAGTAAAAAAACGCAAAAAAATGGAAAAACAAAAAATTGTCTCAATACAAAATAAAAGAAATAAAATTGAAAATTGGTTTGTGGACATGATGAGAAGTTGCACTCAAATGGAAAAACTTTCGATAAAGTTGACAAATGTTAAAGAACATTGAGCAAAGAATTTATTTATTAAATTGTTGTTTTATTTGTGAAAAAACCTACTCATATTTCTTTAAAAGTACTTATGAAGTTTAAGTGTATAACATTTTTGAGAAGGCCCATTAGACACAACCAACTACTAAAAAAGTCTAGCAAAAAGTTTCAAGTTCCACTTTATTTCATAAAAATAATAAGAAATCTTTGCAATGCCCTAAACGTTTGTCAATTTAGTGGCTTTTGACTAGCGAAAATCCCATTTGACCATTAAGATACACACAGAACGCAGACAATTTATACAAAACTCACTTGCTTAAAAGCATATTCATGCCTCAGAGGCACTTATTTATATCCTTTTAAATACTTGATACAGGCCACCAAAGCAAAGTTGGTCACAAAATTTATTCCCTTTATACCTTTCGGCAAAGTAAATATTTGGATTTGCATAGGAATTTGCTGAACTTTTTTTTAATTTTTTTTGTGTTTGACTTAAGTTAATGCTCTGGCGAACTAAACCAACTAAACCAAATACCGGAAATATTATTGACAAAAAGAAGAGAAGATCACTGATTTACATTGAACCAATTTTATGCAAAATCAATTATATTACTCAAATCTATTTTTTTAAATTTTTTTTAGGAAAACTCATGTTTTAACGGTTTCCCAGACAAATTCGTTTGAATTACAAAAAAATTAAAAATCACTCATACGCCAAGTATGACACTATACATGGCGGATGAGTGATTTGCACACGTACATTTTTTTTGATATTCCAGCGATTTGATGAAGAAAATCAGTGAGGTACGTGTATTTAATTTCGTATACCCCCTAAATCTCGAATTCCACTAGCCCAAATGGGCACATACTCGATTTTTATACCCTTCACACAAGAGTCCAGAGTATATTGACACACCGTTTGGAATGCCCAAAATGAGCCGTGGTAGGTATAGAAAAGTATACCGGCCAATCCATTTGACTTTTACCTTTATGTACCCTCATTCTTCAACAATTACAGTAAAACTACATTTTTGCGAGACCCCACTCATTAAAATATAAGAGCCGTGTTTCTTTGTTAGGCTCTACTGTTTTACTAAAATACTAAAAACTTGAAGAACGGCCAATTCTTTGAAAAATTAATGGAGCTATATTGCACCAATATCTGAATCTATGGATTGCGGAAGAGAGATTTAAAATTAACATCAAACTCTACGTCAATTTCTTGAAATTTTGAACTCTTCCTTAGAGTGGCGCAGTTGGGATCGAAAAACAACTCCTCCATCACAAATGAAGTGGCGCAGTTGGTTAAGGGGTTCGCATCTTCTGTGTCACGATCGGGAGATATCGGATTCAATTCCTACCAGGGGCAAGTTACAGAAAAATGTTTTTCTATAAGACCGCCACCTCTTGTAAGCATTGGCAAACTTACGAGAGTATAATTTGCCAAGGAATGCTTCAATTTCTATTAAACTGTAGGTGGCTGCAACTATCATCTGCATTATGACTTGCCCATGATAATTGAAGCAAGAAGCATGTGGTATCACAATGGACCTAATTTGGTCTAAGTGTGTCGGTGTTCCGGCAGCCACCTAATTTAACCTTATATGAATTTCAAATAATTAGAATAAGGGTAATTACAATTCAGGAGAATATTTTATTTTTATCACCGCAAAAAATGAAAAAAAAATGTACAGCTCACAAGAAAAAAGTTCGAAAAGTAAGTTAAATTTCAACACATATTTTCTCGAAAGAGATTTCGATAAACTTGGACGGTGGAACTTTTGAATTATTTTTTACTTTTATTTATTATTTATTATTTTTTTTATAAAACAATTCAAAAGTTCAAATTTTTTTAAAACTGGAGGAAAGATCAAGAGATAAAGATTATGAAATTATCGCAATCAGTTAAAACGTTGACAGTGTTATCTCTCCATCACAGTGTATTGAAAATTCGTAGTATGCCATTATATTTACAACCTATGCATGGTCTCGCCTTTTCCGCTTTAAGAAATGTTTACCCACGTTTTGAAAAGGACATAAGTACGAAAAAAACCAAATCCAACGCCCCAATCGTTTGTTTTGTTTTCAACTGTTTGTTTGCTATTCTGCCTTTTCTGGTTTATTGGGTTCCTACTACTATTTGATGCCTAGCAAAACTTTGCTATGTCAGAGCTTATTTTACTTATATGTTAAGCTTATTTTGTTTTTATTTCCTTAAGAGGCTAAGTAAATACACGAACATGTAGTGGTATTAGTGTATTTACAAATCGCTTGTAATCCGTGTTGTTTCCTCGTACCAAATTGCATTTGTGAAAATGTTTGTGTTAGTCCGTTTCTGCCGTGTGTCTTTTGTTAGTGTCTGTATTTACTTGTCATTTGCGCATCGACATTAAATTAATATTAATGGTTAACAAATATGTTAATTGACAACTGATAATACTTGAACATTTGTTGCCCAGTACAGAATAGTTCGGAAACTCCAGTGTACTTAAAAGGTTTTAGGAGTTAGTAGAATGCAGCAGTAGTTCTTAGGAATAATTGGGACGAATAAGAATAGAATAAGAAGGAAGCAATTTCAGAGGCTGGGCAACTTATTTTAATATTAATGAAAGGATTACTCCTCATATCCCTTCACAGTAAGTTTAGGTCATTAAAGTTGTTTTGTTTGCTGTCCAATGTGCTTCCAGTAATAGCTGATTTGCCTTCGGTTTATTTTGTTAAAGCTGGGCTTACTTTACAGCATTAAAGACAGGAAATACTCATTCGCAAAACTGTTTCATTTGGAGTGCATAAAAGAAACATTCCCTACAAATGATTTGTTGGCAGGAAGTCAGGAAAAACCTTGTTCCCGGGTAGGGATTGAACCTGATCCCTTCCCATCGAGACACAGCAGAAGGTAGCCACTTAACAAACTGCACCACGGCCGCCAATGATGTCGGGAACATAATGGGAATTGGAACTGAAATGAAGTGGAAGTGGACTAGAACAAAATTGAATTCGAACAAACTTAAAAATGAAACGGGAACGGAATGGAAATGGAAATGGAAGTGGAACAAGAATAGGCACGAAATGGAAATGAATTGGAACAAAATGGAAATGGAACAATTTTTTGAAACGGAACGGGAATGAAGTGGATGTGGAAATGGATATTATCGAAAAATATCCAAAAACTAACAAAATTACAGAAAAATTACAGAAAAACTGTCGAAAAAGGTGTCGGTCGTAAAGATATATTATGTGCAGGGTTCCTTAGTTTCGGTAGGATTTAATTGCGAATCCAGGAGGTTTCCTTTATAGCATATTTTTAGGCTATAAACTTAACATGACGGATTGTCAAATATTTGTCAGACGGGACTTGAAAAGGTTTTAAGATGACCACAAGCTAGAAATAAACAAATAAACTCGTCCCTAAACATAAACACATACCCACACACAGTGACACACATATAATTACAAACACGTGTAATAGTATTTGTTTTGTTTATTCTAACCAATAAACACATAACAGCAAACAAATGAAAGGATACAAAAAAAAAAAGAAAAGAACAAAGTCAAAAGGGAAGTGAAAACTGCTTACACCACTTGTTAGTCCTACAAAACCAAATAGAATGTAAGCTGGGGGAGGGCATAACTTTGAATAAAAGAACCATCGTCAATGGCAACTGATTGAATTTATTTCTATTTTGGCTCCTTCTTCTAGTTCTGTTCTGCCACTCGAATATGTTAATGTGCGTGTGCGTAATTGTGTGAATTCATACAAAGTAAGGGCTTTGGTGTGTGTTTTCGTTTGTCTGTGGAATTCCTAATGAGAAAATATGAATCGAAGGATGTGTGTTGCGAGCGCAATGTAAAGGACCCTGTCTAATGAACGTCTTCTTGAAAAAAGCTTAATTTTTGTTTGTTTTGTTTTCGCTTGGCCTGGCTTGGCTTGGCTCTTTTGTTTTTTTTTCCCTGGTAAAGTAGGTGTCAAATAATGAGCCTATCACGCACTCGTACACCTACATTTAAGCACGCACACACTAATTGATAGTTATTGGCATATCGCTATTGAGAAATGTTGAATTGATTATGATAAAGTGTTATCATAACAAATGATTAGGCACATCAGCTGTGGTTTTTTGTTGTAGGTGGTTAGGCGGTAAATTTATTGAACAATATTTGAATGAGAAAATATATTTGTAGAAAATGGGTTAAGTGGTAGAGAAAAAAAAGGCATATAACTTGAAAATTTCTCTTTCTTTATAAACTTATTATTTTTGTTATTGTGATTGGTGTTGTTATCATTTAAAGTATCCCTTAAATTTTTCCTCTGTTTTTTTCCATTGTTCTTCCTTGTCCTGTTGCTTCATTTAAGACATTTATTTGCATAATAAGCAATGTGCAATGTTCAATGAGTGTATGTGTACCAGGGATAGAAACCCAGTGAAATAGTGTTCCCTCAAAGGATTTGTGTACAGCCTAAAATGATATTATGTTTCGAGTTCGGCAACGGGTACAAGGCTTAACAGAGTTTCTTTATTTCTATTTCGTACCTCTTCTCAGCTTTTAACAGACACATATGGAGTTCCACAAAGCGGTATTTTAGGGCCTTAGCATTTTGTAATTTTTATAAACGATCTTAGAATCTGTTTGTCTTTATCCAAATTGTGCCATCAGAATTGTGGGATATCTAAATCATATGCTAGGTAACGAAAAAGTAGACATTATTTTTCAACAGAGCGGCCTACTAGAAACAGAGCCTTTACTAATTAATTCTCCACTAAAAATTCAACAATAAACAGGACAATAACGATCTTTTAGTAGCTGGTATCACTCACAACAAGACTACAAACATCTTATGGACCTCGAATGACAGGCCGAAGTCTAACTATATTCTGTCACTAAATGTAACTGGAATGTAGCCTCACAATTGGAATAACTATAGTTCACTGTATCATCGGCCACCATGAAAAACCTGAAGAGGAACACATACTCTGCAACTGTCCAGCTTTAACAAGAAGCAAATGGAAGATTCTTGGTACATTCAACACGTTAGCAGAAGTCGCAATCATTGAACTTAAAAGTTTAAAAACCTTCGCCTTAAAGTACGGCACGTTTGGGCTAGATGCATACCATGGAAGAAGGTCTGCAATCTTCACGCAAAGGATAAGAGAGCTTTGTGGTAATGCTATGGACTCAATGTGATCTAGGCGAGGCTTATAACCGCCACCCTAACCTAAACAAAATCATAGGCCACGACCGTCGGAGCAGTTATGAGTTCATTGATCCTTACAAACTTACACACTTCGGTTGAAATATTAGATGCACCATTTTGAATTTTGTAAATTTAATATCAAATTCGACATCAACTTCAAAATTACTTATATCTTTCGATCGCATAGACTGCAGAACAATAGTAGGTATACTGACTGGTCACTGGCAATCTCACTGGCAATGAAGGGTGGTAAAAAAGTCAGGTAGACGATGAAAGTGAAAATCTGAAGCATCTCCTTTGTTTCTGTGCCGCGTTCTCGAGAACCCTTTTAAAATACTTAGGAGCAGAGAATGACAGCGATGCACCACACTACCTCATACTCACAAAATACCTATGAAAAAATTTAATAAAATCTAGTGACCCGAAGCCGCTGTATTCGCTACTCAACCGAGACTAAACTTTTTTTTCTGGTACGTGTGCTTATATAGGTTCGAATTGCTTCTTACAAACCATCGCATAGTGGAGATCGCGATGAAGATGTTGCACGACTCACAAATTTGACACTTGAGTATGTGAGAGATCCATACACTGATTGACTCCTTTTGTTGAAATCATTCTCAATACTATACACCTGCACCCCTGTTTTTGTATGGGTATATCGCAATATAGAAAAACACGTGCTCATGCAGTTCTCTGCTTAGGAGCTTCATCGTTTGGTGGACTGGCAGAAGTTCCCAGACTTACTTTGAATTCTTTTATATGATCCACTAGGAGGACATATTAGGCTTTTGTTTGGCTTCAGTCAACCTAACCTAAACTAAACGAATCAGAAAATATAAAACTTCTTAAAGAGCAGAAAAATTGTTTTATTCCTGCTTTGTTTAGGTTTTCATCCCTGCTGTGTACGCGTGCAAACGATATGCATTTCGGTAGAATCTTCTATGCTGATAAGGCTGGTAAATACACGTAGGCATGACGATGCCGTTGTTGTATCTAAATTCTATGAATTTCATCTAAGTTCTTGGTAGATGGAAAACTGCAACGATGTTGATGTGGTATCAAGTGAGATTTGATTGCAAAAATCCGTACTAAGCTGATATTATCAAGTAGACATTTGCAATTCTTATTGGATTTTCGACAGAATTTACTGATTTGAATTGACTAAGACAGAAGAAACCACTTTAACTATTGAGTGATTGAAAAAGAAATATATTTTCTTATTTTAACACAATATAGCCTATCAATATGATAACTACCCACATATCACGAATGCTTTGATAGAAATAAATTCAATATTTAAGCTGTGAAATTTGCGCGTGTAATACTCTACCTCTCTACCCAGACAAGTCCTCACTCCACACATGAATAAATAAAAAAATGCCCTGTTCACCCTTTAAAGGTACTTTAACCAGATTTAACCACGATAATAGCTATCGTTCAGGCAGGCGCCCACATAAACGCCGGCACGTTGCATGTAAAGTGGATAAATGCAAATATAATAACACCTTTGTACACCTTCACTCACTCACTCACCCGCTCATTCAGCCCAGTCGCATGCACTCGACACCAACAGGCAATCAATTTCTGAAGAGACACATTTCCAAAGTAAACAAAGGGAATAGACAATTCCTTTAAAATGTCAGCTGGTATGTAGTTATGATGAATAGGCTCGAGTTGGTTAAAGCCTGGGCAGCTAAAAGTGCAAGTGTCGAGTGTGTGGGCTCGATAGCTGCTACTCGATGATAGCAACAGGCTAATGCAAATGTGTATGTCATGAATCCAAGCAGATAATTCAGTTTGCTACTGTACAATGTACACGAGCTAATTTCCTAATATGTTTTCTATTCGAAGCCTGCGGTGGTTTGATTGCTGTTGTTGCCGAATAAGTAAAGCTTAAATCGATTTTAAATTTTTGCCATAGTGTTTGTCTATCGTAAAGGTTCCTCAAGCCACAAGTGGTCCTAGAGAACTGCAATTAGAGATCGACCTCGGTATCGGCTTCGGCCTTTATCGGCTAACAATTGTGTTATTGGCTTCGTTTCGGTATTGGACTTGAATTTTGAAATTTCAGCTTAAAATTGGGAATCGAATACTCCAAAAACACCCGTGTACCAAGATGGGAAATGGGATTACATTTTTTAAGGCACACGATATTTTAAATATTTCACTTGTATGGGAGTTGGGTGTGGCAGTCGACCGATTCTTCCCCTTTGCATTTGAAATTAAGGCATTTGGTGTCTCAATTGAAGAAAATGCACTTAAACCTTTGACAAGGTCCACTGTGCACTTATAATCTATAACGGATACCTACTCATTCTTCCATCTGCTGGTGTCATCCACAAACAGTTTTCAGTTTGTGGTCGAACCTCAAATAGGTTTTGAAATACCGAGGATATCATGATTTGTCTCTGTAGTTTAGTGAATTCGGGACATTTTTATAGATAATGCACCAAGGTTTCGGGTTCTTCCTCACAAGCCCTACAGCATCGGTCACCCCTATTCTGAATAGGTGACCCCCTAGTGCTGAGTGCCCCGTAAAGATCCTCATCATGTTATGTACGTCTTTTTTGTAAGCGCACAGCTTACTTCTGCAATCGTGCTTAACAATTAAGAAGACGGACAGACAGACAGACACACAGACATACGTACAGGGCTAAATTAATTCCCCCCATTATTTCAAACTTTTGACAAAGGTTAATATAGGGCTGTGGAAAGTAAGACCTTCTGAAGTCATGAGAGCTGTAACTTTTAGAAACATAAACATGGGTATGGCAGTGAAAGTAAACTGCAGTCACCGGTAGTCTTACTGAGCTGTAATTGTACATGTGACCTGAGAATTTTAAGGGAGAATAAGTAGGTATATCCATACATATAAATATAGTTGCGAAGTTACGAAGTAAATTCAAAAATTTTTGGTTAAAAATGGTCCCGAAAGTTTAACACGAAACTGGTTCGAAAAATTGAATTTGCACCAAGGAAATGCTCACTGTCCTGTGAATGCGCATAAATGCAATCTTACGACAGTAACAACAACAATATTTACTGCTCAGCTTATGCCATTACTGTTTCGCTTCTTCTCTGCGGCAATACACCCGAACGAACCAAGTAAATGCAGTTAAATGCCAACTTATTGCGTACGCTTCACTTAGCGACTTTGCGTGAAAATTGCAACATTTCCGGTTGAAAGTTGTCGTTACTTGTGTGTGTGTTTGTGTGTGTGTTGAGTGTGTGTGTGTGTGTGTGTGTGCAGTATTTCGCCTTACTGCATTCGGTCTCTGACTGACTTATTTTTGCATTAACATTGGCAACCCTCGATCCGGTTTACTGTTTGCCTTTGGCCGTTCGGTTTTGTTTCTCTTCCTCGTTGCTGCATCATTAATTTACCGAATTTAATGCACTTTCCATTTCGAAATGGTTTGGAGGATGTGAGGAGTGGAACTCACTTACCAAGGCCACAAAATAAACCCATTAAATTAGTACTGAAGCAGTTTTGGGCGAGTAACAAACTTGTGCAATTGCCAAAGGAAGCTTTAAAGTATGAATTGTCATTGGATGTTAAGGTGAGCTGCGGACTGTAATTTTTAGGTTTGGTATGTGTTTATACATAGCTGAGTTTTCAAGCGATTTTGTATGAGAGTGTGTACTTAGCTAATTGTGTTTACTGCAAGCTTGCAATACCCATATTTTTCATAACTAATGTTTCACGGAAATTGCTGGCATTAACTTTGAACTCTTCTTTTTCTATCTTACCAATGAACTTCCTGTTCAGACTTTGTATCTCATTAAAATAAACCAAAAACTGCAGAAAATTGTATCTAATTTGATTTCTTTTTTTATTTTATTTCATTTCATATTTTATGACATTTTACAAAACATTTACTTATCAAAAAGTTTTAAATTTAATTTATATTTTTTTTATTATTATAAACCTACAAAAAGAATCCAAAAGGAAGTTGTTGTTGCTGTTTTCATTTTTTGATTTGTTGTTTCTGAGTAGTTAATGGTTCAGTGGTCCAAATTCTTTGATTAAGTTCTTATCGTACTTTGAGTGTTTTGACTTTGAGATTTCTTCACAATTAATATCGCGCTCGTTCCAAACGTTCAAGACTGTAGCTGAAAATTTATAAAAGATATATTAGTTGAAGTTACAGCTTCACAATGGGCTATGGAAGGAAATTGAAATAATGAAGCGAAAAGTCGAAAAATCATGTCACTTTTTATCATTTAAAGAAATAAATTTTTTAAGTAATTATCAGGTTATGACCCCAAGGGTCTCTGACGGGTTACGTTTACAATAAATTGTAACCTTAAATTTGTTAAAATTTTATCTCAACGGTTTGAATGTGGTAATCTGGCAACCCGGTTACATCAAACAACTCACCAACCACAGGTGAATACAAAAATTAGCAAATATAAATTTGAAAATTTATATTTTTTGATAAAATATAATATTTTTTCAATTATTATCAGTTCTGTGTCGCTTTTTTGTTGTTGTAAGGAAACATTCCAAGTTTTTGTTTCTAAAACGTTCAAAATAATTTTGACTTCTTCCATACCACTGTTGAATAGACCTTTCCATTGATACTAATGTCGATTAGAAAAATGGTGTCAGTGAGCCACTCCTCATAAAGAAAGGGGTGTACGAATACTTTTGTGAGTCACTGTATGTTACATTTTTTTTCAAAATAAATACCCAGTAGTAAATTTCGCAAGGCCTCTCAGCTAGAGACAAGACAGCACGCCTGCTATGGGAAGAAATTGCACATTGGAGGCATGCCGGTATGCCGGCGCTAGAAGGGAGATAGGGTGGTGTCAATGGATTTTCTATGCAATATTGCCTGCCAGCAGGCATACGCATGGAAGCGACAGACGTAGGCCTGTTTATTTGTCCCGTTTCATATAAAAAAGAAGTAAAGGCTGGAAGCGAGGAGGGCAGGCATCCGAGCTCCTAAAGAGGCATACTGGCATGCCTGCAGACACCTTCTTTTGACCACTGGGTACTTTTTATTTAAACTATTTACTATTGTCTCAGCGAACACTTAGCTAACTAACATCTCATACTTAAGTTATTTTGTTGCTGATTTCGTCCTTCCATTAAAAAAAAGTATAAACACATTTAATAATTGAATTTATGTAGTATCTACACTCAAAGAATTAATGTGTTTGAGGCGTAATTGCTGCAAATGTTGAATACTTTTAGAGGAAATGCGATTGTATTTGTCGTGAATGAACTCGTCCACCGCGAACGAAAAGCATTTTTAAACAATACATTTTTTTTATGTATCGTACCCCGATTTTTCAAGCTGGCACGTCTACAAATGAATATTTTTTTTTCTAAAAATTTGACAGTTTGGTCCTTTTCCATATAGGAACAAACAAGGGGTGCACTTGTTTTATTTCGAAATATCGAAAAATTATAACTACTCTAATGTATATTTACAGCAATCTTACAACATTTTCGACTTTTGGCCACATATTCGAATATTCCTTTTATAGTGCAATGTATGTAGAGCTAAAAAAACAGCTGATAATTGAGTTTTTTTTCTTATAAAAAAGTGCATTGAAATCCATTTGTGTATTTACAGGACAGTAATGTGCATTTCCTTTTTGAAAATCCTTTTTGAAAATAATTTTTATACAAAAAATTACACAGGCTCCATTTACTCCGTATTATACACCTTCTCGCACAACAACTCAAAACGAATTGTTCAGAATTTCTCTCATTAAGTTTTTAACCAACCTAATCTTATGTGAATTTCATGAAATTTCTTTACAAAGGTACATTCTTACATATACTTACCACCAAAACCGTCATTAAAAATTCAATACGAAATCTCAACTAAGTACAGTGTAAAAATAGACGCGCACCATTTTAATTAGGAATCGCAAGCAACTCCATAAATTAAACAACAATTTTTGTTTGCATAATTTTTCTCAAAAAGTTCATGAAACAAAAGTGTACCTCATATTTAATATTTCAAAAGCCTCTTTGTGAATAAAGCACTCCCAAAAAGGCATGTCACAAAACAACCGACAAAGCAGCAAAGAAAACCAAAAAAAAAATCAGTCGAGAGTAAAATATGCAAAATGGAATGGCGTTTGGGAAAAAAGGAGTGAGGGAAAATGGAAACTGTGTTTTTTTGGGTACTCTTTACCATTTATAAGTGTTTAAAATGCCATAAAAATGCAAATATAAAATGCCGCAAAACAATACAACAAAAGTGACTAAAAAAAAACAACAAAAACAACCAACAAAATAATAACAAAAAAATAGTAACTGAACATTTATTTTATTAACTGACATTTGGCTCTATTTCAGTGGTTTAACAAAAGCTGCACATTTCCATTATCATCCATTGTAGTTACTATTTAAATAACTATAAATTTCATTAAATGCAATGCTGCAAAGTGCCACTGCAGTTCGATAAATTGGAATTAAAATTGCATTTTGAAATTAAAATTAAATTACATGTCGAAACTACCAAAAACCATCAACAAAACGCAACACAACCAAACCAACCCACAGCACCACTAACAATGAAACTGACTGCCTAGCATGTGGATTTGTTCATATAACAATGCACAATTTGTGGTAATTGCATTGTGTTGTTGTAGCTTTTGTTGTTTGACCATTTTGTGGTAATTTCTAATTCAACTATTTAGTATACTGTGAATATGTACCAATTATGGTTACTTTATATATTCTACATATGAAATAAGCTATTGCAATAAATTTCACATGTGACATAAACATTGAGGAGAATAGTCGTTAGCAGCACCTGTCCCATATTTAGAAAATTGGTAATTGTAAATGGGTTATAAGTTATAACTTATAGCACTAGCCGAAAGCTAAAGGAAAACGTATGTAAAAAGGCAGGGCATTGACCACACACCCGTTCTAATAATTCAAATTTAAAGTTCCTTATGCCAAATTAAAGGTAATCAAATAATTTTATACAATACTTTCCTAGCAGATTTTTCGTGTACCATCAAATTTATTTTTGGCGAACGTACAAAATGGCAGCATTCGACGAAAATTAATTTTGATTTATTTAATTTCTTTACCATTACCATACTATGTACTACAAATGAGGAAGTGGAGTCACCTCCTGGGTCGATTCAGCCATGTCCTTCTGTCCTAGCTTTTGAGCTATTCCTCTTATTTTGGCGAATGATTGGACGGTATTGAAAATGGGCAACATCGGATAAAAACCACGCCTACCTCCCATACAAAATTGCCTCCAAATTTGTATTATTTTCGTTTATCTTGAGAAATACTGAACCGATTTGGATGCGGTTTTTTTTATTTGGTCGGAAATTATGTCGGGAACGAAATGGGAGTGAAACTGAAAATGGACCGGAACAAAATGGAATTGGAACAAATTTTGGAAACGGATCGGGAAATGGAAATTATCAATAAATATTGAAAAACAATCAAGAAATAATCCAAAAATTTTCGATAAAAAATCGATTAATTTTCGAAAAATTATCGATAAATTTTTGATAAAATGTCGAAAAATCGTCAAAGTCGTAAAATTTCTTTATTTTCCTTTATCTTGAGAAATATTTAACCGATATGGACGCCGTTTTTGTATTTGATTGGAAATGATGTCGGGAACAAAATGGAACTTGACCGGAAGAAAATTGAATTGGAACAAAATTTTGAAATGGATCAGGAATGAAGTGGAAATAGAACATTCGATAAACAATCTAAAAATTATCAATAAAATATCGAAAACTATCGATAAAATACGGAATATTTTCGATAAAATTACCAACAAAGGGTCTTAGAATGTATCGGAGTCGCATGTGCAGGTTATTTTGGCTTCGGTCAGACCGAAGATAATTCTCATACTAGTTTCTTTTATGAAAGGTTTGGTACCCTACCTTCCTTAAAAAGAACGTATATATATTTAGCACCCAGCTAAAATTACTGGGTGCTAAATCGAAGTGACTTCGTAGGTTCAAAAATAGATCTTCTTTCCTTTGTCTGCCAAAGGACACACAAAAAAAAAAGTAGGTAAATCTAACCAAAAAAGACGGTTAAAAATGCAGCAACCAAAAAACGTGGTAAATGGAACCAACTCAAAGTTGTTCGCGTACAATGAAAAATTGTTAGCGTACAATGAAAAATTGTTAGCGTACAATGAAAAAATGTTCGCGTACAATGAAAAATTGTTCGCGTACAATGAAAAATTGTTCGCGTACAATGAAAAATTGTTCGAGTACAATGAAAAATTGTTCGCGTACAATGAAAAATTGTTCACGTACAATTAAAAATTGTTTGCATATGAGCAATGAATGCATTCATTAGTAGTGTTTTGGTTGCAATCTTGTCGAATCTTGACGCTTTTTTATTTATTTGTTTGCAACCAAAACACGACTATTGATGTCGCATGTATTGTCTGAAAATATAAAATTTTAAAAATAAAAATCTGTAAAAAAGAAAAATAGAAAAAAGAAAAATAGAAAGAAAATTTAATATTACAAAATTGAAATCTAAAATGCTAAAAATGAAAAAAGAGATAAACGAAAATCTGTAAAAACAAAAGAATAAATAAATGTAAAAATATATAATAAAAACCAAATTTTTAAGGAACAACTTGATTTGTTTGCTTTACAAATTTTTTGGTTAAAATTTGAGATTTACAATTTTTTTCGATTAGCTAACCTGTTTTTGTAGTTAAAAATCATTTAACAATTTTTCGACGATTAGATTAACCACAAAAATTGTAGTTGTTGTTTGTGTTTTCCATATAAAATAAAAAATTGTTTTTTTACAACGTTTTTCGGTTAGATTAACCCATCTTTTTTTTTCTGTGGACCCATTGGTCAAACCGTTCAACCTGTGTTATCACTCTGTCCTTTAATACTAAAAGAAGCAGAGTTGCAGAACCACTGGACAATGGAATGGAATAATTACTGGATTCTGATGTTGAAGGGACTATTTTTCATTACCTTAGCGAATATCAGGAAATGTTAAACCAGCTTTTAGGGCACTTGACTATTGCTTTTTTAAATAATCTTCATGATTTGGCATAGAAAGATTTAAAAGCCATTGTGATTTTCATTAAAAATTCAAAAAGGGCTTTACTAAAGTTGCAAGTGACCGGGTATACTACGAGACTATACAGTGTTGTGATGCTGTTCTTTAACAGACATCTCCCGATTTAAGCTAACCTAATTTATTCAGCTTCTGGACGTGCAGATACTATATTTGCTCTAAATTAATTTATTTAAATTAATCAAAGTATCTGAGAAAGAACACTCTCCCATTTTGTGCTATCTATCCTATTAATATTAGGTAGTACCAAGAATTTTCACATACTTACCTAAGTCATATGAAACCGATAAAAAAATATTTAAAAAATAATATCACAACAACAAGTGCTTTACGATTTTGTATTTGTGTACGTTTATTTTAATACATATTTTTGTTTTAATAATATTTTAACTTAACTAACAAACAACAATAATTCGATTAAAATAAATTAAATTTATGAGCGAATGTAATGTAATGCATTTTGCAAAATATTTAATCTGTTCTTTGTTTTTGTTTTGGAAATATACTTACTAAATTTAACACTAAATTAAAGTTTTCATATATTTAAGTTCATAATTTGTGAGTTATCATTTTCTGAATTTTTACATATGTACAGTCGTTTACCGAAAACACTATCACAATATATATATTTATTTATATATGGAATACCTTCTTACACTTAGGTGCTTCAAATGTGATTTTTGAGCATTACGCCAGAGTAGGAGTGTCAAATACTTTTACATGGTAACTATTTGAAGCAACTTACATTTACAAATTACATCAAAAAATAAATACGAAAAGTAAAAAAACCAAAGTAATTACAGTACATTAAAATACTTCCGAAATGCGCGTGTAATAGCCTCAAAGTGCTGCAGCCTGGTCCCCTCACACAATACACACACGTCAATAAATATTAACACACAAAACAATTATGATCAATTAAAATGACATAACACGTGATATCGTCAATCAATCAAACACACACGCCCACTTAGTCCCACCACCAAGACCACGCTCCAAATTTCTCTTCTCCCCACACTCATACCACCCCCCCTCCACTTTACTACTTTACAAAAACTCATCGGCCTCCAGGACCATTGCCACCGTGCCTCACCTCTTGTCACTTAGTATGATGCTCTGTGAGGGGGAGGACGCCCCACCGCCACCGCCGCCCCCAACAATCATACCAACACCACTTCCGTTATTGTTTACCGCCACATTGTGGTGCAGTTGCATTGACTGTTGTCGATGAAAGGCACTGCCACCACCCCCGCCGCCCGCCATATTACTTTTATTCATGTGCAACGAGGCGCGATTATAGTTGGTCGCCGTGGTCGAGCGACGCATCGACATGATGCTGGTGTTGGTGTCCATCATGCCCGTCGCCGTGGAATGTTGTCGTATGCGCGGCTGTCGTTTGACACACAGACAGCAGAGATAGCGATTGAAATGTTGGCGGAAAACGCCCGAAACACAGTACAGCGCCACCGGATTCACGCAGGAATTGAGAAAGCTGCAATTGCGATACAAAATTGAATAATTTTAGTACTGTATCGGCTTTCATTTTAATTAGAATTAATCTAATATTGAATAAAAGTAAAAAGGAAATTTCGCCTAAAAAAAGGAAAAAGTTTAAAAATTTCCCTTTTAGGGAAATTTAAGTTTGAACGTATAACATTTTGTAGGTTTAATTTGCAGAGCGTTTCATCGAAAATTAAGTTCTCTCTTATATTTTTTCGTCAATGGCTTAAATTTATTCCTAAATGGGAAATTTTCAATTTACAGTTGACTTCTTTCTCAAAGGGAAATTTTCAATTTACAAATTTACAATGACTTCTTGGTTATTTTTTGAAAATGTTCTCGTCCAAAACAATTTTAATACATTTAACTGATTGAGTTCTAAAAGGGATTTGTTGATTTACTATGATTTTTACAGTTTTTAAACTTTTTCGTACTTACTAGGAAAATTTCCCTTTTAGGGAAATTTTTATTTAAGTAAATTCAAAGTTACTAAATTAAATCAAATAACTGTCTCTCCTTTCGTCTCATTTTAAAAAGTTTTCTAAACCAAATATCCACAGTGAATACTAAAAGCAACAAAGGTGAGCAAATAATCCACTGTAATTTGAGTGAATTTCCCTCACATTTATGCATTTTAAATAATCCTTTTACTTAAAAGCTTTAGCCCACTTATAGCCTTTATTACACGCATAAATAACCCTTCGCGCTAAAGTACTACGATTTTCCACTGCTCAGGCAAAGGAAGAAAACGAAAGGAAACCGCAACAACATCAAACGCGCCAGCCGTTTTAATAACCCGACTTCATCACGGTATGGTGGTAATTTAACTGTTGTTTTTGCTTTACTTTGTTTATGGACCGACTACACTACTCCACGTACTTGCCACATGTATACTATACAAAAATCCACACACTTACGTCCTGTTACTTTGAGATACACACTCACCTCGTACAGAATCCGGTTATCCTGATGGCATGCCAGATGGCATCGAATGCATCCTCAGCATTCGGATAGAAGTGAAACCACAACTCGAACAAATGATAGGGAAAGAAGCACACAAAGAACACTGCGAAATAGAGAAAAACGAGAAAATCGTGAGCCATTTAATAAAGTGTAGAGAGAGCAGAATGCACCAGTGAACTCAATTCAATTTAAATTGCAAACGAAAAATCTGTTGCAGCATTTTGGGTGAGTTCGTGGAACGTATATCTTTATCGTTTGTTTAGTGTTGCGTAAATGATGTTCTGCTCTACAAAGTGTTAGTGCTTGGGATTTTTAATGTAATGTATTTACTCTAGTGTCAAATGCGGGTGGTATAATTTTCAGTTAAACGTGTTGCTGTGGCGTTTCTCGATAAAACTTTAATTAGGTGTTTGGTGTTGTAAATGATTGCTGCGCAGAAGTTAATAGGAAGTTCGATAATACAAATTTACGATCTTAAAGGTGATTTTTTTGGGAAGAATTTTTTAAAAGAAACTGAAAGTACTTAATAAAGGGTTGAATTTCCGTTTAAGGATTTTTTTTTAAATTAGAGAAATTTTTAAAAAAATTGAAAATTACAAAAATTTTTTTTAAAGTTTATAAAAATCTTTTTTTGAAGATCCATAAATATTATTAAACGATGTAAGTACTAGTGATAATGTTTTGAAAGAAAAATGTATAATTTCCCTTTGCGTAAATGTTTTGAGGGTGGTAAATTTTATAAATTAAAAGTACAATTTTTTTTTTGAAAAATAAAACTTTAAAGTTGAACAAAAAATTAAAATTTTTTTTAAGTTATTTTGTTTTTACTTATGGTAATTTTATGAAATTTAAATGTAAAATTTCCCTTTTTCTTATAATTTTTAAACTTAAATTTCTCTTGAGCGCAATTGAAATTATATAACAAATTTCTGGAAATTTATAAAAAGAACTAATCAATTATAAAATCTTTTGATCTTTTTTGAGAGAAAAATTTGGAATATTTTAAAGTTATTTTCTCGCACAAAATGGTATTTTTTTTGAGAAATAATTAGTGTAAATTTTATGAACACATCAATAAAGAAAAAAAAAAGTAAATAAATAAAATTTCCCTTAAGGGTTTTTTCTATTAAATGTAGGAAACTTCATAAAATTACATCTACTCTCAAAGTTGATGCCATAACTTTAATGCTTAGAGAAAAAAATTAAAATTTCCCTTTAGGGAAATTATTTTTAGTTCACGAAAATGTTATTCAAATTAGTACTTTTCTCGAAAATTTATTTTTCTTGAAGCAGAATTGCTATGAGAAATGCTAAGAGAAAAGAATTAAAATTTCCCTTTAGGGAAATTATTTTTAGTTCACGGAAATGTTATTAAAAAGAAATGCTAAGAGAAAAGAATTGAAATTTAGTTCACGGAAATGTTATTAAAATTAGTCCTTTTCTGGAAAATCAATTTTAAAATTTATTTTCCTTTAAGCAGAACTTTTTCTTAGGATATCAAAAATTTTTTGAAAAGACCATTTCTGAAAATATTTTATATTTGAAACATGTATCTACATTTTGTCACATCTATATATATAAAAGAGACGTGTATGTTTGTCACCAGTAGACGCGAAAACTACAGCACCGATTCCCACCAAAATTTATATTTGTGTTCTAGGGGTCGTGAGTCGTGACATAGGATAGGTTTTGACACGCCCACTTTTACCGCCCACAAGTTAGTAAAAACTGCTATATCTCAGACGTTTTTGATCACAAGAAAATGAAATTTGCCATGAACATACTATAAGACCCAGGCATAATCTGGGCTACAAAATGGCCGGGATTTGACAATGGGGCGTGGCACCGCCCATACAAGTTAATATTGGAAAATGCTGTAATAGCTCCCACACAATGTTTTCCAACGAAATTTGGCAAATGGCTTCATGGTTTCAACTCTAAGCTAAATGCAACATATCGGCGCAATTGGAAAAAGGGGCGTGGCACCTCCCATACAAACCAATATTTCCAATTGCTGTAACTGGCCTCTCATTTAATGTGTTCCAACAAAATTTGGCAAATGGTTTCATGTTTTCAACTCTAAGCTAAATGCAACATATCGGCGTAATTGGACAAAGGGGCGTGGCACCGCCCATACAATTCAATACTTCAAAGTGCCATTCTTGGGCTCCCATTGAATATTCTTAAACGGGAAATGGTTATATGCCTTCGATGTAACATATTGGAATTGAACAGCGGGGCGTGGCACTTCACATATAATTCAATATTTTAAAAAATGTTATACTTGGGCTCTTAATGAACATTTTTCAATGGGACATGGTTATATGCTTTCAATTCTAAGTTCAATGTTACATAAGGTCGGGGCGTGGCACTTTTCTTACAATTCAATATTTCAAAATGCTACACTTGGGCTTTCCATAAAAATATTTGATAATTGTTTTCATTCATTTATTATGACCAAAGGCACAAACAATGTTTTTAGGGCCAGCAAAGCGGACCGGGCCCTGCTAGTTTTCTATATTGAGGAATTTCTTTCAATTTCTTGTTACAATGACTGTAAATCAAATTTCACTTTAACATAATTTTATAGTCAAAAAACAAAACCGAATTCCTTATCCTATTGGGAAAACGTTTTGTCCTTACACATCTTATAGAATTTACTACGAAAATTTCTTACTGACATGTATTCTCATACCAAAGGCAAATCTGAGCATAAATTATATGCTGCTCATGGGAGTAGAAAAGGAGATCACTAACACAACACACAGTACACTAAGTTATACTCTGTATGTGAATGTACTTGCATACATGTGCAATGTAAACATGTACGCTTATGCAAATAGATATATGTTTACTACACCACCATAGAAACACGCCCCCACTTGATACTCACCCACAACAAAGGCGACCACCATGCGCGCCACATGACGTCTCGCACGCGCCTGCGAACGACTCTGCATACCAAGCGTCTCGCCGGGCATTTCTCGAGCACTGATGTGCAGACGCTTGGCCATGAGAATATAGAGGGCGCCGATAATCGACAGCGGCAGGAAATAATAGATGAACGCTTTGCCCAGGACGGTGTATCTGTGAAAGAGGGATGAGAGCCGTGTAGCGGATTGTGTTATTTTTAGTAAAATATGCGAAAGATATTGTGCTCCTTAAGTTTGTAGGAGGAAAAGCAAATAATTTTGTGGTTTAAGCGATATTTCATATATTTAACGACCTCATTTACGACTTAAGTTGAACTAAACTGATTTTTTGCAGTGGTGCCACCCGCTTGTTTTAAATAGTGTATTTTTATTCCACAATAACATCCTTTATCAATAAAATATTTTTAAATATTAACAATTTTAGAACCATAACTTAAAACAAAAATTTCACAGTCAATTTGGTGGGGACCCCAAAAAACGACAACCAAAATTGACTGTCCATCTGTTGGACACTTGAAACACACCGCTGAAAAAGTTCGAAATAGATGTAAACACAATAGCTTTAGAAAAATTATTGAATGTTCATTCCTTCAATGGAACAAAAATATGGGAATAAATAAAAACAAATTAAAGTGAATTAAAATTGGGTGCGCAAAAAAAAATACAATTGCATATTTAAACTCCTATATATCAAAAATATAAAATCTTGGCACATCCTGTGTCCAACAGCCGGGCAGCTTCGCATGCGTGTTATTTAAAAGCGTATATAATGTTTATGCAGCATAAGCTTGTAGCAAAAATGATACAAAAAATTAATACACACTTTAAGTGCATCAACAGTGTTTACACAGGCAAGGGTTTACACACACAGAAAAAAAAGAGGTCGGTAAAATTAACCGAAAAAAGTGGTTGACGTACAGCATTTCAAAATGTATGAAAATTATAAATTTTTTTACCGAGCTCGTCGGTAGATTTAACCGACAAAAAATGGTAAAAAAAATAGTTGGAATAACCGGAAAAAGTTGTTGTTGTACAGAAATTTTAGGTTCTTTTACAGCAATTGTTGGTTAAATTTGAATTTTCACCAACTTGTGCAATTTACCATTCGCGCATCTTCAGTTGAATCGTTGGGATTCAAAGAAATCGTGTTATGAATGTTGTGCCTTATAGAGGCAGCTTGAGCAGAGCCAAACAGAGTTTTTTGCTTGTAATACTACTTTTGGAAAATAAGTGCTTGTGTCAGTTATGCGCTCAAGCTAATATTTATATTTATGTATTTCGAAAATGCAATCTTGCATTTTCGAAATATATTTTTGTGTTTAATATGTTTTTTTTTTGGTGTTTGTTTTCAAATGAAGAAAAAAATGAATTCATCGAAAAAAGTTTTCTTACTAAAAAAATATGTATCGAAACAAATTTTTGCTGTATGTTTACAATTCAAAATTGTAAACCAACAAATCATTAAAGTAAATCAACCACTTCTCATCGGTTAGATTAACCGACGAAGAAGGGTTGGAGCGTTTTTAACCGTCTTTTTCGGTTTTTTTGTGTGCACTTAATGCATACAACACACTTATGAAAGCACACACGCGACGTAAATTGCACGGGTGTCATTGAAATTGTTATAATTTTCTTTTATTCTCAACAGTTCTATTAACCCATTTTCCGCTGTTTAACTGCGCTATAATTATACGAATAATACATTTTCGTGTGTTACTTAGTATAATATTAAAATTACACATTTTTCATTGCTGTACACGTGAATTTGTGTGCAAAATGTGTCTACAAGGTTTTACGCACTTTAGGTGTGTATGAACAACGCATTTCACTTCGTAGTGTGTTTCTGATCACGGACTGTCATTATCCAACAACTGGGCATGTCCAACGGTTAGGCAAAAAACTTAATTTTATATTTTTATAAAAATAAAAATGGTTAAATTAAAATTTCTTTTTTTATTTTATACTTACTTACATATTCCAGTCAATATAAAAATTAATTATTAATTTTCAAAGCAAAATTTTTTTTAAACAATTTCCAAATATTAAAATAAATTTTCCTTTTAATTTTAGATTTTTTTTCATTTAATTTGGCAACTTTTCTCTTTACATTTGTATGAGTACACTCACATGTGAAACGAATTGTACACTCACAACTGACCCAATTGTCGCATCTCTGAAAGTCAACACTCTGGGGTCAGTAACAAGTGTACGTAATGGTATGTAATTATAAAAATTGTTTTCTATCTCTTAACGACTCTACGACGATTTGCTATGTGATAAGTGCTTTGTATGTGTTTGTGAAAGGGGATGTGTGTATGCTTGAAGGGTGCTTGTGTGTTGAATCATTGTGCAAGTGCTTGGCATTAAGTGACCCTCTTTTTTTTTTTTGTAAATATGTATGTTTGAGTGGGCGTAGGGGGGTAGTAGGAAATTCCTGAACGTATTAAAGTTCAATTAAAATGTGGAAATGTTAAAAATTCAATCGGTTTTAATTGAGTTTTTGCCACCATTGATACCATTGAGTGTTGAATTGAATTGCAGTACTTGAATTGGGTAATACTTTGCAAGCTTTTGGTAAAAAATAATTTAAATTCAATTTATTAACATTTTTTATAAGTATTTAATTTAATTAATGCATTACTTCGATGGATTATTTCATTCCTTTTCATAAACCCATTTCCTTCTTTATTCTGGAATTAATTTTTCTGGTGTTTGGTTTAACGTAACTTGCATTTGAAAAGTTTTTCTTTATTCTCTCTTTCATGCTTTAAAATTGTATTATGTTATAAACTAAATTTCCGAAAGTCTATTAAAAACTTAATTATAAAGAAACTCCCACAACAAAAGCCTTGTCATAAGCAGCTTTGAGTAGAAAAACAAGAGTAAAATAAAAATAGAAAAAATGCCTGATCAAAACATTGAATTCCAGGAAGAATTTAAAATATTCGCATTAAATTCGCTGGAAAACATCAAAACAAATACATATACCCAGAGAAAAACATTCATAGAGTTGCATAAATTTTATAAATAATCCAAACTGTCCAGATTTGATGAAGTGCCCATTTGTCTGTTCGCCGTACAAGTTTATTTTTCATGAAATTACTAAAAGTTTTCTTTGACTATGCAGGAAATGCATCAGCCACAAGCATTAAATAAAAATGAATTTCTCTATGGTAAAAGCGGATAACTGCGAGTAACATCCAAGCAACAACAGCTGCGACTTGAGAGAGTTCACAGCGGCAAAAGGACAAGGCAACACTTTACAAGCGCATAAACACAGATTTGTACTGTACTGCGAAGGATGAAAGTGCATGTATCGTTGAAGTACGGCTACGAGTATTTATTAAATAACACTTGAATTACGTGATAAACGGTAAAGAATAAATATTGCAAGGGAACATGTGGTCGGTTGAAGGACGATATTGTGTGAAAGTGAGTGTGTGCATGTGACAGTGTACATTTGAGTGCTTGTAAGACACCAATATGGCATCTATGTACATTTACATGCTTTCCACGAACATGCCCTGACATTATCTGTGGTCAGTGTATAAAAATGTAAAAATAAGTCAAATAAAAGGAAGGAGTTTTTGAGTGGTGTCTTCTGGGGACCTTTTATTGACTTTGGGTTTAGTATAAATAAAGAAAATCGAAAATCGGGTACTTAAATATTTGGAATTGCTTTATCAACTTGGGGTTAGGAAGGAATAATTTAAAAGAATTCCCCTAACATTTCTTCAATGAATTTCATTCAATCTTTAATTTAGTTCGAAAGAAATTTAATGCCTTTCCACATCTTTCGTTAAATAAAAAGTTCTTAGAACTTGCTCTCACTGCACATGTTGCACCCACACATACAATACTAGAAAAAACAACTTACAAGTGCAGTTGTAGTTAAGCTGATTGTCTCGGGCGATAGTAGCTCACATCAACATCTCTGAAAGTATTCACAGCTTAAGTGGTAGTTACCAAAAGTTGTTTACTTTTTCTTTTATCTCCTATCGTTTTGTGGTGCTTATTTGATTTGTACGAAATTCTCGTTAAATTTTCTGTACTTTTATGGATGCTGTGCAAGTTGGTGTACCCCAATTGAAATTCAATTTTACTACCCACCTGCTGTGGTATGAAATCAATTTTGAAGTCCATTTCGATAACTGGAATTGCATTGCATTGCATTCGCAAATAGTGAAGGATTGAAGGAAATGTGTTGAATGTTTCGATAATTTGGTAATGTAAAATATTTCTTGATAAATTCTAATCGATTTTTGTAATTTTGGAATTAGTTTGTAAGCTGTTTTTGGAATCAGCATTAGAAATTTTCAGAGCACAAAATGAAAATTCCTAATGAATTTCAATTTTGATTCGTAATATGTACTTAATACGCACATTGAAATCCAGAAGCAAGTTTAAAAAAATGCCTACATCTTCAGCAAAATGTAATAACAAGAAAACTTCAATGGAAAATCATGTGAATAAATTACAATCTTATTGACTTTTTTTTTTACTATACTCTTCATCTATAGCCAGAACAAAATGGAAATTGAAGTTTTAAATTCCACACTACTGCTAAAAATTATTTGAAATATTGCATTCGCCATCTTGAATTTGGAAATGTTCTCATCAAATTCGAAATCATATACACCGAACAGCTGAATTACTCAATATGAAGGTTTAAAGAAGTCCGATTTATTGTATTCTATGTACCTTGCCAAATTTATATTCTTCTATGGAGTGAATTTCGATACATGTTAGCGTATTGAAGAGTTGAAAAATAACCTAAGTTAACGAAATAAGTTACACTTTTTGTTTAATTTTTATCTTGTACGTTACTTTCGAAGTTTCTGAACTTTATGGTTAACTTTCGTTAAATTTCTTCCATTAATCCTATGGGAAAGCTTCCATTAATCCTATGCGAAGCTTGCACTAAGCTGCCAGGCAATTAAATTGAGATCAGCCACCCCAAATTAACTCCAAATCCGAGCACTATTTCCAGTGTTTTTCATTTTTACATGGTGACAAAGAAGTGCATTCCACGTCGACTTTTCTTCATCCGATTAGCTCCAAACTTCTCATAATAAGTCCATTTTATATTAAATGGCACCAAACTAGCCCAATCGGACCATCGAACAATGATTTTGAAAAAAGCTTCTGAACAGATCTAATGTACATGTTGCAACAACTAAAGAGTCTATCTCTATGTGTCTATCTCTATGTAATTTAGTATCTAAGTATGTAGACTTTAGTGCTAATAGAGCTGAATTAAAACAACTTGTTATTGATTATTTTAAGGATTAGGTTAAGAATATCTGTAAGGGCAATAGCCCAGTAGATAAATAAATAAATAACTAAATAAAATGAAAAACTACACTCAAAGAATTTCTATGTTTGGAGAACGTTTGCTTCAAATATACTGCTTCGGAATACAAATTTAAACGAAAAAACAAACAAAACATTTGCACCAAATAAAGTCGTTTTGCCGCAAAAAAATAAAAAAATTTGCAACAATTTAAAAAAGTTTCCAATGTCTGAGTTTTTCGTTTATCAAGCGTTGGTTGCAAACGAAATAACAAACCAATGTGTATTTGTCTAATTTTTCGTTTCTTACTAACGAAAAAATTCTTTGAGTGTGGACATAGTATTATTGGCGAATTTAACTTAACACAATTTCAACAATTTCAATTTATCTAAAAAAATATATTTTTTTCTATAGAAAAATTGAACTTTAGTTGAAAATTTTATCAATTTGTAGTGTTACTTGAATTATGACCGGAAATGTTGCTCGAGCAGCATTTGTGTATTTAAACAGCCTTCAATTGGAATTGTATGTGATTTTTACTCACAGTTTTGATTTTTTTTAAATCACCCTTACTTTTTTACATAAAAACTCGCTATTTTGTTGTAGATTTTTACGATTTTAACATTGAAAATTGATGATAATGTTTGAGTGTTCTTGACGCTTTTTTTTCATATTTATCAGTAAGAACGACCCTCTATTGGTGAGAACTAATTCAAAAACTATAACCGGTGGACAGAAAATCACGATGCTTTGATGTGGAAAATCGCAATTGATAAGAGGGCAAGAGAAGAAAGTGTCTTGAGAGTCACTTGGACAAAATATTGTTTCTACTGAAATTATTCACAACAATGAGGTTTGTTATTTAGTTCCCTTGAAGTCGTAGAAAGCCGTAGGAGAACACAGGTCTGAATAAAAATAGAAATGTTGTTTAAAAAATTAAGTTTCGTGAATAAAAATACTTAGCTAATGAAATTTTCGTAATAAAAATGTCTCCGGAATTTAAAAATCTTTGAATTTGTTTAAAATCAAAGTAACTGGGAAGAAAATTATCAAATATCTTTAAAACCGAAATCTGAAATTCAAATTCGAATAACCATAAAAAATATTAATATTCATCTCGAAAATCCCAAAGACGACTTTGTTTAAAAATTGGATCAAAAAAAAAGGACCCGAAATTTTCGAGTACCGGGTAATTACTCTAGTCTATTGCATGTCATGAAAACAAGCTAACTATAATTTGGAAAACGTTCAAATAGTGATGGGGAGGATTTCCGGTTATCGGGTAACCATTTGTAACCGAACATTTCGAGTACCGGGTAACCAATTGCTCTAGTCTATTGCATGTCATGAAAAGACGCTAATTATAAGTTTAAAAACGTTCAAAAAGTATTGCAAAGACAGCACGCTTTCTGGTTATCGGGTACCCATTTGTTGAAAATTTTGTTTTCTTCGGAAAAATTTGTTAAAGTATTCGGTTGGATATTTTAAGAGCTCTAAGAAATTACTTACACATACACAATTTGGCAATACCATTAATTTTTTTTTTCCAAATAATTTGTCTGTATATTAAATATAGTAAGGGGATTCATTTAAAGTAAGAACACCATCGAAAATGTTCAGTTGCTTAAAATAACTGTCAAATATCATATGTTTTGATTGCAGATCTCATTTTAAATGAATCCACCTATTCATTTGTATTGTAGGAAGTTTTACTACGCAATTTTAATATTCTTTCAATTTTTATGAATTTTTTAATTGGTTTAAATGTCATAGTAATTTTAAATCAAATCTTATTTCTTCCATGTTTATATACTTTGCATGCACGTCATTGTGCGTGTGTGTACAACAATACAATATCAGTAAATGTTTTCTAAATAAAATCCAAACGTGTTCATGCATAATGAAATCGCCCCCGCACATACGAAGCAATATGGCATCAAAATAGACAGAACTTTCAATAGAATTTAAGTATCAACACGCGAACCAACCAAATCTTTGCTCAACTATTATTAAATTTGTCAAATATTTACCTTGCATATGTTTCACCGTTCGGACGATTTCGGCCAAAGGGTGTACAGACGAGTATTGTTAAATTAAATGTGCGATTGGCCACCAATTGGTATTCTTGAAGGTCCGAAACGACAAACGAGGGCGTTGCAAGTAGAATGGCCAATACCCAAATGATGGCGGCAGTCAGAACAGTCAAGGGTTTAGTCTGGAAAGAAAAGAAATAAAAGAAAATGTATTGAAATCAAATAAAATAAAACAAAATAAAAATGTAAGCATTAAATAAAAATGAAAAAGAAATAAAACAAAAATGTGCTTTCAAACTGTCTCGCCAGTATGTGACATCTGCCACTGATTAGGTCTCGTCTCGCTACATAGCTTACCTGCAATTTTCTCAGGGGATTCACAATGGCACAGTAGCGCTCGCCCGACAGCGCTGTCAGCGTAAATACCGACACACCAATGGAAATGTCCTTAAAGAATTCGCTGACACGACACAAATCCGGACCGAATGTCCAACCATCTTGTGTGTAGACAATCGAGGCCAATGGCACGCAAATGATGATGACCAGGAGATCGGCAAGGGCCAATGAGAGTATATAGCTGAAAGAAAAACAAGTAAAAAAAAGAGATAATTGGAAAGGATTGTAAATTGAAAATGCTTAGAAAAGAAAATAGAAAAAATGCAAGTATGCTGGTGGAGTATATTGTTTAGTTAAGGCAAGAGCTTTAATTTCAAATTATTCATTGAAATCTGAGTGGTTTCAGTTCAGATTTCAGTGAATTTTGCTTAGTTAAATTTTGTTATCAATAATTCCTTGTTTTGAAACTAGTAACGGTTTTATTTTACATTTTCACAATAATCTATATTTCATGAAGCGTCCTTCATATTTCCTTTTCTGTAATTCAATTCAATTCAAATTACACATTTCAATTCATTGAATTCGAATCAAGTAAATTTTGCATATTCACTTTATCATTCAAACGTTCGACTCTGTCAAATGATTGGTCAAATTATTTAAAATTAGAATATTAAATTTTCAATTTCAGTTTTCAATTTCAATAAAGGCAAGACGACATTTGTTCTGGCCACAGTTTAAATATTGCAAGTAGCTGAAAAAAAGAAATTCCGAATTTTAAATTTTTCTCCTTGAATTTATTGCCAACAAATATGTACGGAATGTTTACCAATTGTCTGGTGGCTTTTAGCATATTAGCATATCTTTTCTTTTATTAAATTTCGAACAAAAATTCCCATAGAATAACAAAGAAAATCAGAAATCAAATATTATTTTATTCCGAGAAGAATTCCTACTTGTACTCCTTGCTACTTCGATGTGCATTCAATTCATTATTCGAATGTTCAATAGAAAATCCTTGGCAGTTCTTTGGAAACTATTGTCAGCTTAATGTGAGAATGACTGGCAATTATTGTAAAGGATTTATGGAATTTGCAATTTATGGAATTTGTTTGAATGCAAGTGGAATGTGAAGAAATAAAAATTCTATTTGAAAGAGAAATTTTTTGAATTTCTAAATAAAATTGTGAAAAAGGGCACTAATAAAAAAAATAGTTGACTAAGCATTTAAAGGTTTCGAAATTTAAATTTTATGTGCAAAATTCACTTGTAAAGGTTAACGTTTAATTTTCTGAAATTTTTTATTGGTAGCCTGTAGAGGAAAAATTTTTTTGTTAAAATAGTTTAAACGATAATAGAACTGTCAACAACAGAGTTTTCTATGAAAATGTTTTAAATTGATGCTCTTGAAAAAATGTACAATATGCATTGTAAATTGTGACAAAGGATAATAGGTTAGTGGGAAGGAGGAAGGAAAAAAGAGTAAATAATGTCGGCGAATGTTTGTTTTGAATTTGAAAATGCTGCAGTTGGTGGAAAAAACACTCGCAGGGAGATTGTTAAACATTCGGTTGTTGAAAATATTCGGACTGATGGAATTTAGTCATTTTATCTCAGAGGAAACGTCTCCCATTAAAATTGCGGTGGAATAGCGCCCCATGCTACAACGATGATCCAAGGAGTCAATAGTGCTGGAGACAATGCTGTCAATAAGGTTAATCGTACTCCGCTGAATACGGTCTAAGAGCCCATGATACGTTCTTGAGGCTCCATTTAAGGACGGATATGGATGGTATAGATAGAGCAGCGATAGGCGGTAGTGGGGTATTTTTTTGTAGTATTTGAGGTCGTTTGCCCACAACATCCAGACTGTGCAATATCTACAGCATCAATTTTGATGGATGAAAGAGGTAAGAAAATCCGACACGAGCATGACTAAGGCAGCAAACGAGTAAATCGGATTTGCTGTCAATGACAGTAGGTAATTGACAAAAATCAGGAAGGGAGTTGGGGATAGGATCGAACACTGCGGTACACAAGCATTTATGAAATGTTCATTCGCACAGTGGCGTAAATACTGGGGGGAGCATCAGAAAATATTCTTAAATCCACCTTTGTGTTTTCCGAGGATGTGAGACTATAGAAGCAATATATTAGCCACAAGGGCGCGTTCCCAAAAAAGTTATTGAAAGTAGGGATATGTGTCGAAAGGACGTTTTTCCTAATGTGAATACATTGCTGCAAGTTCTAGCAACGCTACCAGTGTTAGCTAGTACGGCTGAGCGCACCTTTTCGTGTATGATGCGAAGACTTACTTAAGAAATTCTACAGGACAGGTATAGTTTTGAATTCGAATTTGATTTATAAACCGTTGTAGTAAAGGATAACACAGTGCAACAGAAGTTATAGGAAGTTTTTTTACAGCTTTACATTAGTATGAACTGTTGTTGGAAAGGTAATTTCATGATCTTTCCTCCAGTTTTAAGGAATTGAAAATTGAACTAGTCGTTGTTTAGAAATCGGAATTTGAACGTTGAACGTTTTAATTTTTTTGATACTTTTATTTATTATTTATATCCTTTTTTATAAAAAAAATTCAAAAGTGCAACGTTCAAATTCCGAAAAGATTACAGGATTATCTAAATCAGTTCAAGTTTATTAAAAACGGTTTAAAAACTAAAAAAAAAGCATTATGACGTCTAAAAAAAAATTGTGATGAGGTGGAGCAAAACCCAGCTAGGGTTTTACTCCCACATACAATACTACCATCCCACAAAAATTTCGTAGGTGCCCTAAAAAATTTGACTCAAATTGTTAACAGTATAATTACTCAATGGACTCTGAAAAGCCTGACTTTATAATGTTTTGCAATGTAAACCTTAATATAAAAATAAAAATTAAAAATTTTATTTATTCCCCCTTTGGCAAATGCTAGTTAAGCCACTGATTCGAGACAATCCGGTGCATTGCCACACGAATACAACTTTCGCTGAGAAAACTCAAAATTCATCTCGTGAAGTTACTACAGACATCATACACGAGGCCACTATGCCATACCAGGTCACATGCTTTGGAGTTATCAAGAGCGATAACCTGACTTTCACCGATAGGTTAAAACATTGGTGGTTCCACTTTTCGGCGAGAAGAGTCATAATATCTCCGGTTGAGCGGTTCTGGTGAAAACCACATTGACTTAAAAAAGTTCCTTCAATATGAGAGTCACCTTGTCATCTTCTCACCATGTTCCGATTGCCAATCTGATAATAGATTCTTCTATCTAAAACAGCTTTTTTTGACAGCATAAATACACTCACAACATTTATATTTAGATAGCTAGTCCGTAATGATTTTGTGTCAAAAAAATTAAATTAAATTAAATAAAAAAAAACTCAGAAATGTAAATAATTTTTAAATCAAGTGCCAACCTGTTATTTGAACTTAAAAATATAGGCGCATATTCATAGTCAAATTTAGTAGCTGCTAAACTTTAGAACCAGCTTAGTAGCTGCCAGTTCAGTGTATTATCTGTCAACTTAGTAGATTACCAAAGTTAAGTTGGAGCTTAATTTGACTATGAATATTGGCCATACATTTTTAAGGTCAATTCGACATCTAGTCAATTTATTCATCCACAAATCGTTCAATCGAATTGAAAGCATTTCATATCAACTCATAAAAATCAAAATCATTTGATTTTTCTTCAACCAAACGACAAGCATCAAATCGATCAAACGACACAGGCACACACAATACGATTTGGAGAACAAATCCAACTGAATTTCCAATTCAATTGAATCGTATCGTAACGAATCGTGGTGTGCTAAAAAGATATTTTTAAATAAAAAACAGGAAAAAAACTAAACAAACAGCGGCAAAAATTTCCATTTGATTGCATACTTTCTTCCACTATCGACACGAGCACACATGACTGCTTTTGAAGTGATTGAATTCAATATTGAAAATATCACTCATACGCCCCAGTGAACAAGAATGGAAGTTTGCAAATATAGTTGACAATAGAAAATTCCGTTTCGTACTAGCTCACGATCATAAATGGAATACAAGGAGGTAGCAAAAATGCTCGTTCTATTTACCAAAAAGGCAGGGACAACATCATGAACATCAACAAACACAAGTGTAGGTACTATCAAAGCAAAATAGTTCATATACGTGAGTTCAAAATATTGTTATCATCATCACCACCATCAGCATCATCATCACCAAGCAATACACGCGAGCTTATCAAACACAGTGCACTGACACATTTGCCAGTACAGCAGCACACAGTCTCATCCGCGTGTGTCAATGTCATAAATTCGATAGGAGAAATTTGCTCACATCACCGACATTTGACAGTTTCTAAAAAAAATACAACAACTCAAATGTATACAAAAATGGGCAATAACACGTCCAAAAATGTGAAACGAAATACAAGCACGCTCGTTTCTCCACCCACATACTTGTTGGCGGCGATGATGATGGTTCTGATTATGATGATGATTGCGTTTTGTGATGTGTGTGTTTGAATTGCTCTCAGGCATTTTCTAACAACGCCGCTGCCGTCGCCACTAACAACTCAATTGTCTCCTCGTAAGCACCATGAATAAAATAAACATAAAATGTGTGAGTGAATGAATGAATGCTGGGATATATGTTTGTATGTACGATGCATAAGAATATGAGTGCTAAAGTGTTCAAAACACTCGCAGAAATTTATTTGATCAATTTTTGTTATCCTCAAAAAATTTGTTTATGAAATATTTCAAATAAATTTTTAAAAAGTACATTTTGTCCGTATTTAAGTCGCATACGAATTAATTTCAGCATAACCACAAAGTACTCAAATTTGTATTTTAAAAATATTAAAAACTGTATATAATGTCAAAGTAACCGGTATTTCCGGGTACCCACTTGGCCCAGAAAACACACATACTTTCACTTTAATACCGTTAAAAATTATATTTAAAAGGTTACAATTAAATGCCGTTTACTTAAAATCCTTGTACGAGTAACCGGGTACCCGCCTAAACTAAATAGTATCTACTTCTTAAATGTAACTTTAAAAACTTTTACTTTAGAATCGTATACAATTTAAAGTGAGAGTAACCGGGTAGAAAAACACCAAATGCTTTTAACTTGAATTTAAAGTAACCGGATACCCGTATTAATTTTATAGTATCCAAAATGTGACTTTAAAAACTAACCAAATTTAATCTAAAAGTATTGTACTCATTTATTTTAGCCAGCAGAATATCCTGATGACCTACTCTTACATTAAAAATGTGATCTAAATTTAATGTGACCGAAACCGAATTCCAATTATATGTTACTACATTTTATACTCGTTTATGATGTTAAAGATTTGTCCACAAAGAAAAGTAATCGAACTTTCCGGGTACAGGTAAGAAAGTAACCGAATTTAGAGTACCGGGTACATTTACTTTAACCTAGAGAATGCTCTAATAACACTTTTTCTTTGACTTTAAAAACATTTAAGACGTAATATAAAAGCAATGTAACCAGTATTACCGAGTACCGCATTGCAAACTAAAACATTCCGATTGTATAGAGATCAGGAATAAGTTAACAAAGAGTCAACGGAACTCTATGAATCTAATTGGTATACGAGATGCGCTATTCAAACCTAACATAACCCATCGAGTACCGGGTACCCATTTATTTCTGTTGAATCAATTTTGCATTGCATTATGCTCTTTTTGGTGCATTGCTGAAAGTTCTTCTGCATGTGTAACAGTTTCTCCCGAAGATTTCCGCGCTTAGAAAGTGAAATCGTTTGGGATTAGATAAAACATATCAACGAACATTAGAAGTGTTTCTAGCTGGGATTACAGTAAAATTATTAAGATTTTCTTTTGGGTATTAAATTGCCTGCCACTCCAGTGACCGCCGACATGCGCCATCAATTGTTCATCAAATGTTTATTTCGCCATCGAAAAGTGGCTTGTTATTATTAGAATATATTCCACTCGTACACAGCACAAAATATATCCTTTGCTATCATTTACCCAGCACAGAGCATAATCATCATCATCATTATTATTTGGCACTGCTAATTGCCAGCAAATGAGCCACGTTCGTTTGCAATGGCAATTCGCGCAGTTAGAATTTTGAATTATAGACGCGCATGTCGTACACTTGTGTATGTATATTGTAAATAATCGCCCTGAAAAGAAGCTATAAAATAAAATACCCATCCGACAAAATTTATATAAATGAGTGTAATTTTATGGGTGCTTATGTGTGCGTGTTTATTGGGCTTAGTGTGTGTGGGCGAGGTCTATTGAATAACTAAAAGTATTACCAACTTGTGATTTTAGTCTCGAAACGGAAATGAGTTTTTCCCTCTAAGGGCTTAAAGGTTTGATTTTATTTTTTGTTGTTGTTGTTGTTGTGTTGGCAAAAGAAAATTAATGTTTGCAAGTATTGGTGCTTACTTACTAGAATTTATTTATATGTTGGTTAGCACTAACACCTGAGCAAGTTTATTTATTTGTGTATGGGTGTTTTGTGAATGTTGGTTAGTTTATGCCCATTCGATGGAAGGAATTTGTGTGTGGTTTTTCATTCGCTCCGATAATAAAGGTAAATTTCAATTTTTGCTTAACTGCACACGTTTGAGTAATTCTCAAATAGTAGCAATTCAAATGAACAATTTAATAGATTAAAACTGACTTTTCTTATCAGTTATTTTTGGAATTTTGTATGTGTATGTTGTAGCATGAAGGATATGATTTTCCCTGTTGTTAATTAAACTTTATGAGTATTTGTGAATTTTCCAGAATTCTTTGGGAAAGTTTTCACCATAAACATTTCTAGATGGTTTATGAAAAGGAAAAAGGCATTCAAGATTTATCATATAATTTTACTTGGCATGTTGCTATGGATATTTAGCCATCCAGATTATTTTGCATAGCAATTTGTTATTCAAATAAAATTGGCTTTTAGATGGTTCACACATACTTAATATTAATTGGAAAATTTTCAACGACTTAGAAAGCTTTCGAACAGCAAAATACGTTGAACAAAGCCAGTAGCAAAAATAATTGCATAGAGCATTATTTTCTGTACTAAATAACTGGAATTTGATTTGATTTGATGCCGATTTCTGTTTTAATCCATGTACAATAAAAGATAGTATATATCGATCATATCGTTAGGAATCACTAACGTCATTCTTTATCCAAAAACGAGATCTAGTATATAGTAAACCTGCAATCTGCGATAATAGCCCATGTCCTACATGAACCCTAGTCCAAGATACGTTAGGCTATTCCCGGTATACCCGATTCACACACAAATGTACAATAGAGTGAACCGTATTTTTGCAACAATCGTATTTCATGATGTAAAAAAAATACAAAAATAAATTGGGTTGATCGGCCAACTGGAAGACGTGGCTGATCGTACCTGAAAAATCTTCAATTGTATGAGGGAGCCAAAAATAAAACTCACAATTTAAAAACACTGGACACACTGCAATGTCCATCAAATTCGAATCTTAAAAAAAAATCCAAAAAATGGTCATAAAGGGGTCAACATCCGAAAAACAAAATGTGTAAAACTCCTTTTTTTTTGAATTTTTGCAGTTTTTTTTTAAATTTTTTTGCACCTTTTTTATAAATTTGGCTTATAACTACTAGATATTTAACATTTTTTAATAATAAAAGTAAAAAAAAATGGAAAACGCGAAAATTGGATTTTGTATTTTGGTCATCATGACCATTTTTTGATAGACTCCAATTTACATGGATAAAGACTACGATTCTGCAAATAAATTTTTTTTTAAATTTTGAGTTTGATTTTCGGCTCCCCCATACAACTGAAGATTTGACCGATCGACCCAATTTTTTTTGTATTTTTTTTTACATTAATAGTTTAATAGTTTTAGGGGCGGCGGGAAAGAAATTTGAATTTCGCCAAAATACGGTCCACTCTAATCAACAATTTTAACACTTATATGAATATCAAAATTTTTTAAGACGAATCTATGATAGTGCACCAAGAGAGTCAAGGAAATTATGACCAAAGGCTTTGAAAGGTATTTGCGCTAATGCAGGACATTTGCAGTAAAAATTAAAAACACTTCTGGTTCTCTGCGCAGTGACTGCTAATGAAGTAGTGCCCAGTGATAATACCTAAGATTCTTAGAATAATTCTATTTCGTTTAGCATCGTAAGGAGGCCAGATTAAAGTCGACGCAATACTCGAACATGTTGATAACCGAGACCCTTAATCAGCTTCGCGAAGACACTGCTAATCAATAGTAGTTTTATACTAAGTTTATTGGCATTTTCAAAGGTCGGTCAGCAGATAGATTATTTGTACCTGTCATTGGTAGTTCATCAGTCTGATCATTGCCAGGAAAGTTACTGTGACGCGGACCCATCAAAAAACAACACTGTGGCAATTGGTTAAATAGCTGGGTGCTGTCCTGCATTCCATAACTAATTTAGATTTTATAAAATTTGAGCTTGACAATCACTACAGGTAAACTGTATGACTTGCTAAGACCTAAATATTCAAAGTGTAATGAGATAGTTTGCACCATCCAATGATGCCATAGCCACTGAATTTCATTAAAATGATGCTGTGACAACTCGAATTGGAATTCGAAAAGCCAGATTCTTTCGGTCAAAGAGAACTTTTTGCAACAATACCTTTGCCGAAAACATTCACAGGCACACAAGCTGTTCTAAGAATTTTAGGTAGCATTTTTAAATGAGTTTGTTTGTCTAATGCGTTCCACCATACCAGAATTCCGTAAGTCAGAATTGGTCTGATGATTGCTTTAAACATCCAAAATGTAGATTTCAAAGAACCCACGATACCCTAAGTTATGAATACAACTAAAGAAGCAAGGGGATGTACACTTAGATACTGGTTCATGCATTAACAAAAATCTTAGGTTCATCTCTTGCCCGGAATTTCACTCAAACTCAATTTGTATCAAAAAAAAGCTGTCTGAAAAACTTTAAAAAGTATTTACTTGCCTTCAACAACCTTGAAATTCAGGTTATTTCGCTTTTGTTTCATACCTTATTTACATTATTTGATTACATTAACTATTTTCTTCACTCGTACAGTCATAATTGGTTCTGAGTTCTTCTACAAACTTTGTTACTAAAACTATTTTGCAAGCTATTTCATTTCAAATTATATTGAAGTAATTAAACTTGAAACTAGAACGGTTGCCTGGAAAGGTGCTCAGGGCGTATGAGTGATTTTTATTCTAAAACAGACACAGTTTGCAATATACTCGTAAAAAATTTTACAACAATTTGTTAAATATTATTAAAAAAGTATTTTAGATGAAATATAAATTGTTTACAACACAAATTTTTATGAACTTTAAAAAACAAAAATGAAATAGAAAATTAAAATTACTCATACGCACCGTTGCACTCAATTGGCCTCAACATTAAATTACAAAATTTGTTCAGCACTTTAAACGAAAATCATCAGTAATGTTTGCTCTGTGAATTGTTAAGTTACGTACCACTTTTACTACTTTAGTTTTTACTAATTGCGCGTAAATTGCAACGATTTGAAATTATTTCGCATGTGTGGTCATTAACAAAACGGATGCAGCCCATATCGTAGTGTAATTAGTTTATTTTCTATTTTAAGTATGCCGGGCTAATTAGTACTTTAGTACAATTTCCACCTCTCATAACTATCAAATGTTCACATACATAATCGATATAATTACTAGCATATTTTCAACTTGCATGTGAATTCCCAACTAAAATGTGCAATAGCTCAGATTTGCAATGTGCATGTTTCATACGAATGCCATTAAAAGGCCACAAATGAGGCCAAATGAGGCCAAATGTTGAAAATAGAAGCGTACTGATTTCAGTTCTTCATTATTCATTAGAGTATCTCATTTGCAAACTATTTACTCATACCTTGCTAGTAAATTCGATAAATTTGCTTCTGCTTTCTCATGGTGATGTATGCCAAAGACATTGAAAGTGTAAGCAAGTCAAATGCAAATGTGAAAATATATAACAAATTGCACTTAGGCATGCTTTCCATGGACAGGCTGAACTTAAATACTTGTTCCTTCTTCTTTTGTTGCAGCCTCGTCCTCCTCCTTACATTCACTTTTATTTTTAATACTTGCCCTTTGGCATAGACTTATCGCATATGTGTGTTTGTACAACATATGGAATTGGCTTGGCAATACTTTGTTACAACAATGAAAAAAAGAGGGTAAAAAACCCCGAGTAAACTTTTATAGCAAAAACTTTTCCGGTCAACACAAAGAGCGTAGCAGCAGGAGTCATAAAAAGTTAGTTTCGTACTTTGATAGTTCGAGCTGGGAAAATTTCCGAAATCGATTTAATGCTATCGGAAGTTGTTAGAGGTTGTTAGGAGATTTTGTTGTTGTTGTTGTTGTTGTTATTCTTCTTGTTGTTACACTGTTTATTGTTACTGGCGTGCTGCCCTGGCATTGTTGTCTAAGCCAATATGTTTTTTTGTTGTTTGCATTTTCCATGTGTTTTGCAATCGAGTTGTTGTGGAAGTTTTTGCATTGCATCTTCTTTTTTCTCTGAATTTTTCAATTTAAATGTTAAGCTCAGCGGAAAATTATGTTTGCTTTTATTTTCCACACTTTGTTTGGTTGGTGTGTATAGTAAATTGAATCTTAATATTTGTATCAGAAAATATCCAATTTATATGAAAAATACAAATTTTCCTTAAGGTGAAAAAATAAAAAGTCAAAATGGTTTGACTGTCAAGCGCATGTGAATTGTTGTTAAATTTTATATAGGAGACAATTATGATTGAAATTGGAAATTTTGCGGTGCTGTTGAAGAGAGCACACACACACACAAACACACACACTGGCACACAACAACGCACCCCCTACCATGGCTCAATTCGAATAAGTTTTGTCCTCTATATTTGTTATATTTGTTGTGTTCTTTTCATTGTGTTGTTGCGTAATTTATCTTGGAAGCAAACACATCTCACGCGAATTCAATTCACTGGGATTAATAAAAGTGCAATGATGGCACGTCCAATTGACCGCTTCGGTGCAAGCACTAGCACCAGCAGCTGGAATCATTCAGTCATGAGCCTAATTCTAAAATGGTGGCACTGAGGAGATTGTAAATCAGCTGGACAAACGAATGCATTTTCTACAATTTTCATCTAAAATTTTTTTGGGAGAGATAAATTGTCATAAAATAACCCTCGAAAGTATGTTTTTATTTTTGATGAGGAGATTTATGATAAAGAGCTTGTGCGTAAATATACGTACAAGAAATATTTTGACTTTTTATGGTATTAAAAAAAAATTAATTTGGGAACTTATTTGAAATATTTTTTTCCCGAAAGATTTTTTTCAAGCCACCACTCCACTTCGAAAGTGGTTGGGCCATTTACCACTGCATTTTCTATGTTTCTATGTACATAATAATAAAATTTCTCAGATTAATATAATCTTCTCCATGACAGGTCCTGCTAATAGCAATCGATGCAGCTTCTCATAATCGATGTTCTCCTCTTTTCGATTTCCTTCGAAGGGTCGAACTCAAGATGGAAGATTATGGGAGCGCTGATCAAGGGAGTTGTCTGGGGGAGGACAAAATTACACATGTTTTAACAGCTCTCTTCAAAATTGAGTTGATCTAATATCTCACTTAACCCATTTTTGGTCGACATAAAATCAAAAAACTTCTAGTGACTGAACTATTGGATCGATTTCTAATCTGTTTTCGTGTAATGATGGCTTGGTTCTTTGACAACGAAAAAAGATAATCAGTACGATATGGGAGACCTTAAATTGTGGACAGGTGCATTTGAACAAATACAGAAACTTTTTCGCTTGACTGTATATGTAAAAATGTGGCATACTAACGTTGTGATCGTCTAATTCAAAATTAAATTTATATACCCGATTTCGGTAATTTCTAACCATTATTATATTTGCAATAATAATGCTTACAGAAGCTTCCTCTATAGATTTCATCAAAATATTTCAAGTCATTTAGGAGCGGCCAAAAATGGGTTAATAGCAGAGTAATTGTCTGATATGGCTAAAATGTCTAAGCACGTTGGAATGGAATGACAAACTTTTCCCAAAGGGTCTGCCGTTGATGTTTCAGGCTTCTTCCTCTTCACATCGATCCAAAATAATAAATTTATGAAAATATTATTTTTTCAACGGAATAATCAAAAAAAATTCACTCTAAAATATATTTCGGTAAGGCCATATCAAATCGACACGCTTTTTAAAAAAATTACCCTTGACTTCTCCGATTTGGATGAAATTTTGCAAGGTAGATAAATAACAGTTGAATGTAACAGTCTTCCGATTGCCAACGCCAATATGTTGGCAATCATCGTATATACAATCGGTTATGCCAACATTAAATTGGTTATGAAGGATGTGTGGTAGCAGAGTTAACAGCTCTGTACCATTTCAGTTCTGAGACCATATATATTCTTTTGAATATATTCTTTTGAATTCTTGTGATCATCAACAAGTCCCTCACAGAGAAGGAAAGAGAGAGGTAATGTGTAGTTTCTAGTGCATCCTCATCGCAATAACTTTAGCTGATATTCGTGGTCACGGTCACCAAGTGTCACATTTCCTTGCTGCCCGTGTCATACTGAGAATTTGTCGAGTGTTCATTTTGCTTCGGCTCGGTCAAAAAACCTTAACCTGAACAGTCGTGGAATATAAGATCCACTGTCAGTTTTAGGTTAGTTTTGTAATCTTATCTGTGGTAGGTTTCTCTATTTATACTATCCTAAACTACTGTGCATTGTTTTCTTATTGCATGTTGTGAACTTTTTTTTTCCATAAGAGAATCCTCTTTGGTCATTTTGTTTCTTTCTTCATCGCTATGTCTGGTAACTCACATTAGGTCATCCGATTTAACCTTATACTGTTGTAAACGCAAATCTTTACATTTTCTGTAAATTCAATTTAATTCTAAAATAGAATTTTTCACACAAATTTAAACGCAAATTCCATAAAATTAAATTTTAAATTGACTACCGAAAGTCTGCCTAAAAGCTCATTTGATTGCAAAAATATTACTCATGCGTCATGTTTGTCTGACTGTGGAACAAGTGTTGATATTCAAATTTTGTTATTTCCAAACGAGATATTAAAATGATAAATTGCCATTCACACACATGCATACACACCCACACATGATTTGCATTTAATTCAACACGAAAATATTAAAGAATTTGCAAATTTTGTAAGAAGTTGAAATGTAAGACAAAGGCATTTTGTATGAAGTCATTGACTTTTGTGTGAGTACCACCATGTGGGTATGTGTGAAAATTGCCAAGGGCCTAATATTAGCTATTAACATACAATAGACAAGTCTTACATGGTTTGAAGTGCTTTGTCTTCCACTTGACTTCGTTATTTTTTTAGTTCTTCCTGCATAGATCCTTTTCATTTTGCCTTTGATTTATGTAATTAAATTTGTTCACTGAGGTGGCATAATTTTCAATTACCTTTTTTGTTGTTGATGTTATTAGTGTGGTTGCAATTAATTGAATAATTTTGCGTAGAATGAGAAGGAAAAAAAATGGAATTGATTTTGTTTATTCAAGTATTAATTAGTGAAAATTGAATGCAACCTCGCGCTTTTGTTGATTATTCAAAAAAAAAAAAACAAAGAACCACTTTGTGTAGGCGAATCATTGAAGCTTTTTAGTTTATTGTTGCTTGTTCGTGTTCTTGTATAAATTTTAATTAAAATCTTTTAAATACATTTTTATCAAGTGAAGCCAATGGAGTGTATAAGCAATAGTCAGGGAACATGCTTTGTATAAAAAAATGGCTAATTTGCATATTAGTCAAGAATATATTTTCAGCCAATGACCATATTAATGGGTGTGGCTTTCTTTACCGATTTGGATACCTGATTTAAATCACTTTCCGTATCATTTCCTAGATACTGGGGAAAGCCGTTCACAAAGTTATGTACACATCTGGATGTATATGTGAAAGAGTTCTTTACTCTGAATTGAAAAAACTTTACATTCTGGGTTTAGTGGATGAATGTGTGACATTTATTATTCATGTGAGATAAATGTTGCTCATACGCTCCCAATAACCCAGTAATTCTGGGTTATTAAAATGGACTAAAGCTGTAATACCCTACACTCATGCTCAAACTAGGGCGTGGTAGGTTTATAAAAGCATATCTTGATCACCTAAATCGAATTATTGATAAAAAAAAATCGATAAATTTTCGAAAAAATTATCCATAAAATATTGAAAAATTGTCGATAAAATGTCGAAATATCATCATACCTCCCATAAAAACTACCCATACAATTTCTTTAGTGAAATTGGATAAACAATCGAAAAATTATGGATAAAATATCGAAAAATTATCGATAAATTATCGATAAATTATTGAAAAATTATCGATAAATTTTCGATAATTATTGAAAAATTATCAATAAATTATTGAAAAATTATCAATAAATTATCGAAAAATTATTGATAAATTATCGAAAAACTATCGATAAATTATCGAAAAATTATCATTAAATTTCCATTAAATATCGATAAAAACCGAAAAATGCTCGATAAAATTACAAAGAAATGATCTAAGAATATATCATACTCGCATGTGCAGGGTATTTTAGCCTCGTTCAGACTAAATTACTAGTTTTTTGTTCTTTTTCGACTTGGTATTTAAAATTGCCAACATCAGATAAAATCACAAAATGGCTTCTTAAATTCCTTTTAATTTTAACCAGAACCAAAAGGCAAATAGACCGGAATAAAATCCAAATGAAACAAATTAAGAAATGGAATGGGAATGAAATAAAAATATAAACTATAGAAAAGGATGTAGGCTCTGCAGGGTGTACAGGATTAAGATAAAAAAACGCGGCCAAAAAAATCGTTAAGGTAGGGGAGAGTGTTGGAAAATGCGCCTGTAAAGATAGAATTGAGTACGCGAATGTGTAATCGCGTTTGAAACCAAAAATATTCAACCACTGCAGCTAGAAGGGCATCCTTAGGCGTTTTGAAAAGGTAATGAATAGCAAATAAAGTTCGGAAACACGAGCAAAAAAAAATATTTCTTTTCAGTTTTGCTGAAGGAAGAGGCTATCACCAATATCGGGAACGAGTTACTGACCAAAAACTGATGAAGTGGTAGTACTTTCAACCCATCTAAGTCAAGTACCAACTCGCAAAAACCACGCTGCTCTGAGTAAACAAAAGGTGCTTGAATAAATTTCTTTTATTTTTAAAGGTTTATATAGTTAATATGTTGTTTGATCATCAAAGACAAATCATATAATGCTGTTCTGAAATATTTAAAAAATTTGAAAAACTAAACTAAAATTAAACTTATAAACCTTGTACCTTTTTAATGAAATTTCAATGATTTTGTGGTTTTTCCTTGAAACAGATGACGCAGTGCATTCACTTGTTAATAAAAATAATACAAATCCTTTTGTTTGTTCTATATTTAGCCTGCACACAATAGAGCAAATCATTGTGGCAACCAATCAAATGTCAAAGTACTTGCATGTCATAGTCATCATGGCGTATGAGTAATATTTAATATGAATTGCTCGTAGAATTTAATATGAATTTGTTATGTTGTTCCTTGTGTAGCATAAAAAAATTAAAGAAATGCTTTCTAAAATGCCAACCACTTACGTATTTGGAATGTTGCGCATGGAACGATGTCTGAAGAATATTATCACCAATGTGCCATTGCCCAAGACGCCCACAATAAAGATGAGCGCAAACAAAACGGTTACGATGTACGTTTCGGGCCGTTGAGCGGGCGGGGTATACGAATGATCGAAGTCGGCATCGCTAATGCCAAAGTTGCCACCGTTGGCCAGAAATATGCCATTCTGTTCGGGGCCGGTGTAATTGTCCATTGTTGTTGAGGCAGTTGTGGCGGCTGCCGTCAGCATATTGCCATCGGCAACACCATCGAACAATGAGGCAAGCATGTTGAGACAGATGTGAGCGTTTGTATTGTTTGTTAAGTTTATAGTACAACCTTCTTCTTCTTCTTCCTTTGGGTATACTTTCTTGTACTTCCTTGGGTTTTTGGGTTTTCAACTTTTATTTTTGTTTTCCCTTTTTGTTGTTTGACAACTTTTGACAGTGCTGTTGTGTTTCGTCTTTCCGTTTCCGGTTGGTTTGCTGTTGGCTTATTTAGTTGTGATTTGGGGCTTAGGTTCGTCCATTTTCCTGCTGTGTTTGTTCGCTGGTTTTTGGTTTTTTCTGCAAAAAGAAAGGCACAAATGAAATAAGATAGGAAAAGGGTATGGCTGGTATGGATGTATTTTAAAAATACAATGAAAAAAAAATGCTCTTGTCTATATGATTCAATTCCAATCCAATGTGTTATTGGTTTTCATTTCAATTTTTAGGCTTACGATGTATGCACATAAGTATTGTTGTTATCAAATCAGATTTTGATTAAAGAAATTCAAGTTGATGATACGAGATATTACAATAGAACAAGTGCTTTTCTATTTGATTTTTTTTAAATTTAATTTTGTATGGGCTTTGTAAGCACATTGTACTTACTCACAATGCTTAGGCAGCTTTTGTATAGGAAATTGTATACATTTTATATGTCATTTCTATAAAATTTCTATTAAATTTAATTAGATTTTTAAATTTTCATTAATCTCATTTGTACTGAAATTTCAGCTTTTGTGAATTTGCTTTTAGCTGCAAAGCCTTGAGAGATTCAATTGCTTTTTGAACTAAAAGTGACAAAAGATTCATGAAACAAATAGCTTTTGAAAATTCAATGTAACACATTATGTAATGAAGACTTAGCTTTAAATTTAAGTTCAATTGAAGCATTGTGTGCAAGAAGGACGTTAGGTAAAATAGCTTAAAATTGTTTCCAAATTCTGCATTTCAAAATTATGTATTGCAAAATTTGGCATCTTTACTATTATATAAAACCAGTGATAGCATTTGACGCGTCAACAAATTCACTTGACGTCAAAAATTAGCCAAATTGAGGGTTAATTTGAAATTCTTTAAAAAAATTATTGTTAAGACATAAAGTTGCATTGATGGCTAATTTAGATCGGTTCTTGGCAACGGTGGGCGTGGCAAATATTTTTCTAAAATGCAATAATTCATGTAGTGTTTCACCGATTTCACAGACTTTTTGTATTTGCTTTTGGGAGATGAATCTTCACTGATGATTAGGTAGATATGAAAATGTACGGTCCTTCCAATGCTACGCCCTCAAATTTTAAAAGGGGATTTTTTGTAAATTTTGGGGCTAGGGTAACAGCTTGTTTGCTATAAATACACACGTCGTTACTGTGAAAATTGCTCGCTACTTCACAGTATTCACATTACTTTTACATCAAATCTCTTCAAAAGAGAACTTTTCCAAGAAGTATAATATATGTGAACGCGTGGCATCAACGCTTTGAAGCAGTGTCGGGCAAACCAATGCATAAAACTGCATACTTGTGTGTGTGCCTGAGAGAGCGCCACACACGTTTCGCGCGTTTGACGAAGCTGCTTATAGAGTACATGTGAAAGCATTGCGTTGACAGCGAATTGAAGCCTCTACACATTGTGTATAGGAAACTCGAAAATGCCCGCCACAGCGTTAACGCTTGTGGGCTAAAGTCATGATTGGTTTCTACTAGGAATGTGACGGGTGTGAACCTCGATGCGGATGTTTAGAAATGACACGAGAGGGCTTAGTGCCTGATGCGGATGTTTTAAAAAAACAACTTTTTGCACTTTTAAAAAATTTTTTTTAATATTAAAATTTGCAAAAATTATGCTTTGCTCGCTTATAGTTTCCAATTTATTATATAAAAAGCTAATTGTGAATTTTTTCCAAAAATATATTTTTTTACTTTTAAAAAAGTATTTGAAGTTGAAAAAAATTTCAATACAAAAAACAAATTTGTAAATTGGAAAAGTTCTTATAATGTCAATAAATTTACGACTGAGCCAAAAAAAGTAGTTTAATATTTCAGCTTTCCATCGTTACCAATCACACTCTTAGTGCACTTTTAATTACCAGGATATTGATATTTTGCTGAGATGCCTTTTTTGGACGAAATTTGAGTCCTTTTATTAATAAACTGAATGACACCAGCTCTAAATCTGCCAAATTCCAGCGATGGAGAAATTTCGTGGCACACATTGTAATGGTTGCAGTTAATTTTTTATGTTTGTTACAGTAGAGTTTCAATTTGTTCCCATTTCCATTCCGTACCGGTTAATTTTTAAATTTGTTTCATTTTCAGTTTCAATTCCCTTCTGGAAATTCGTTCCAATTTTATTTTGTTTCGATTCATTTTCAATTTTGTTTGGGTTCCACTACCATAACGTTTCCATTGCATTTCCAATTTTGTTCCATATCCATATGGTTTCGGTTCCGCTCCCGCCCGATTCCATTTCCATTTCGTTACATATCCATTCCCATTCTATTCGCAATGAATTGAAAAAAATACTATTGTGTTGTCATTTTTTAAGGAAGGTAGCCTAAGGCTTCACATTATACTACTGTTTAAGCAAATATACTACACTCGCATTTCAACGTATTTTCTGCTATGAGAAATGTTCAACATTTGACTAATTTTATTCCTAACTTGTACTTCCTTTGTCCGCATGATTTTTATTAATTGATAAACACCATTAAAACATATCACTCATATGCCATAAGGAGACGTCCGTTTCCTTACCAAGTCACATATGCTGCTCCATTTCATACATTATCTTTTCTCCGTTTTCACTAATACAATCAGAAATAAGTTTTTGGTTATTCATTGTATGTTCTTTGCTCTTCAGATCCATTAATTAAATGTCACTCATACGTATGCCTACGCTAACGCCATTTGATTAATAATTTGTGTTATTTGCTATAAGGTTGATCTTTTGTTTTTGTGAATCATTTTCTTTCTTTGTACTTTCATATGTTTGCGAGTATTTGCTTCCTTTTGTTTTGTCTTATTCTTATTTTGGTCATCCCACTTAGCATGTCAAGGACAAATGTCAACTGTTTTCAATTAAGTAACTTGGAATTACTTGGAAATTCCAATTAAACAGTTCCGCAAAGTCGATTTAAATTTCAAAGAATACCTAATGGAAATCACTCATACGTCAAGGTGTATTTGGTACTTATTTAATTAATTCACTCATGACTTCAACTGACTTATTTCATTCCAAAGCGCTCAACGTGAGTGGCTGTGCTTGGAGCCAAATCAATTTAATTTAATTTAATTTTAATCTGATATAAAATGGTTTCAAATTTCAATGTGTTTCAGTTGACAGCATGTCAAATGTTGAATTTATTTATTCGAAATATGTCAACATTTTAAACCAATGACAGATTTTAATTTATTTTCCAGTAAAAACTTATTTCAAAAAGCCTTTTGACTTTAAGACTAATATTACCTACGCAGAGAAAAAAATTCTGTTTCAAATTGCCCACCTTTACATATTTTTACTTCTACACGGTTAATAAATTCCAAGCTTAGTTACGAGTAGGGCAGCTCTTTCAAGCTTAATCCACAAGAATTTTATATTGCTCAAAAGCATGACTGGCCAACCACATGAAATTTCAGCCACAACAAAAACCCACAAAATATTTTATAATTCTCAAAATAAGGTTTTCCTCTTTATGTAGGTAAACTTCGTTTGCATTTTAATCATTTTCCTCATTCCTTTGCGGTCATATTTGCTTTGGATAAAAGAGAGTTTTGTTTTTTTATGAAAACCAATAAAATGTTTTAAATAATTTTCTAGCTAAAGTCCATGTCTATTTTTGGAAGTGATAGCAGAACAGACATGCAATTTTTTTGTTGAAATATTTGATTTAACTTGTCAGTTGTGCTAAATATTAGTATGAATGGAACTGACAAATTGTGAGTGTTGCTCCTGAGTATAATCGAATCTGACTGCACACATCATTAAGTCTAAGGGTGACTCATATTGTATACAAGTACTAAAGTGATGTACATCTTCCTTTGCACAGTGAACATTTTTCGTTTGCTGTTTTGAGAGTTTCTTGGTCCTAGTTCCAGAATGTCATACGGCTAGAAACTATGAACGTATAAAAATATTTGAAACCGCTTCCAATGTGCCAAATTGTGCTAATTTTATCGATAAATTTTTTGGATATTTCATAACAATTTTTCGATGGTTGATAGTTTTTTATTTATCGATAGTTTTTCGATAACACTGTACAAAAATTTTGAAACCCACAGAGTTATACACATTTTGTCTAGTATTTTAAGGGCTGCTGCACTGCAAAGTGAAATGCGTTGTTCATTTGCACCTAAAGTGTGTACACCATAATGTAGTTATAGCTCAAGAGAGCAGCTAAAAATATGTAATTTTAATCGTGTACTATGTAACGCACTAAAACGTATTCTGTCCTATCCTTGAGAGAAGAGAAACTTCAAAAAATTTTATAAGCAAAACCAATGAAGCTATTAAGGTGAAATTATGTAATTTGTTAAAGGATAAAAATTGAAAAGTACATTTTTGTTCAAACAAGCGGTTTTCCGAAAGAACTGATGGCATATTCGGGAACAGTAGACCAGAAATACTAGAAAACAAGTAAGTACGTTTCAGTCGGGCAAAGCCGACTTATATATACCCTAAACCTACTGGACCATATTGGTTCCGCCATCTTGAATTTTGAAATTCCGACATCAAATTCGAAATCAGCCACCCCAAAAACCCCTAGATACCAAGTTTGGAACTATTTAAGCGGAATATAAGTAAAAACACGATTTTCACTTATATGGGAGGTAGGTGTGACAGTAGACCGATTCCGTCCATTTGCAATACCAACTCCTTCTAGGGCCTAAAAAAGATAAATCCAAAATTTGAGATCCCTAGCTTTCTTCTAGCTCCTGCTTAAAAGAAAAGAGGACGGACAGACGCATAGGGCTAAATCAACTCAGGAGGTGACGCTGATCAAGAATATATACACTATATACACGGACACGTCTCCTTCTTGGTGTTACAAACATCAGACCAAAGTGAATATACCCATACCTTACACCTCATGAGCGGTATAAAAATGTGTGAATCTCCGGAGTTTTTTCACTGGTGTAGGGTGTAATAGAAAATTTTGTGATATTTTAAATATAATTTTTCTATTTATCGATAATTTTTCGATATTATATCGTTAATGCCCATTTCTAATTACTTCCCTATTCGTTAATGTTCCAATTCCATATTGTTCCGGTCCATTTCCATTTCGTTTCAGTTCCAATCCATTCCCTCCATAATTTCCTACCAAATACAAAAAACGGCCTCCAAATCGGTTCAGTATTTTTCAAGATTAACGAAAGTGAAGAAACTTAGTGGCCATTTTGTATGGGAGGTAGGCGTGGTTCTTATCCGATGACCATTTTCAATACCGTTAAAACATATGCGGGTCGATGGTTTAATAACTAAGGCAATTGTCGTGCCACATTCACTTAGGAGGTGATGCTGGTCAAGAATATATAGTTTTCCATACACACCTCTTTGGGGGTGTTACAAACGGTGGCACAACAAAAATATATCCTCGGTAAAAAAAGAGGTAATAATTTTCCTTTTTTAATTGCTCATTAAAAAACGCCATGCTCATTTTCCATTACAACAAACCACCAACACACATGCACCATTTCTGTTGTACAGAAACCACCATGATTGCCATATTTCATGCGTCTCTACTTTGTGCTAGAGCAGTATTGTTGTAAATTTTCATAATTTTTTGGCTTATGCGTGGTAAGAGGACGTGACAAGAGCTGGTTGTAATGAGGTTTTTTGTATTCAGGAAGTAGTGAGATTTTAATTAACTATTTACAAAAAATGCTGTTTGCCTCACATTTTTTCATTCCTTGTAATTTGATTTGTGACACTTTTTTTACATTTTTTCATACCTTACAGTGGTTTTTAATTTTCTTTACCACATGCATATATTAATTTTTAGTTGCCTTCATTGGCAAAACTGAACTCATTTCAAGTTTTGAGTTGTCGAAATTAACTATTTAGCATATTGCACAGAGTTTGTGGGAGACCGAAAATTACCATCCAAATTCAAGCCTTGAGAAAGTGTAGAAAGGTGGGTAGAAGATATTCGCTTTACTTTGGTTGTGGTTGGAAGTTGAAAGTTGAAAATCGTATGACGAAATACTCAGCAGGGCTATGCTGATGATGGCGGCGACAATGACACAATATGGCCGTCATAAGTTTAATCAAAAAAGTTTACCATTGTACGGAAGGAAATGTCTTTGAAGTTTAACTTTTTTTTGGCGAAATTAGCAAAACAGCGTAGCGAATCGCACAGTGCGTGACTTTAAAGTAAAAGGGAATTTAAGATTGGAATATTTGGTATTTTTAATTGGAATTTTCGACCCTTTATGGCTTTTAATTTTGAGTTTGATTTGACTTTTAAAGCTCTTTAAGCATTTAAAAATATTTTTTTGTTTTTCAGCGAAAATCATTTCGCTTTAATTGCCTGTTGACGTGTGGCTTGAACAGTAATTCAATTAACGCCCAGTTAATTGCTCAATCAATATATCGACTATTATTTATGGATGTGTAAATTGCATTCCATTGTATATTGTCATGACAATTAAATGCATCACTATGACGATAATAAAAAGTGATAATTCCATGAATCCTTGCTTTTTTTTTTTATTTTACGATTCATAAATTAGCAATGAATTTATTTCGAACCTTTTTTTTTTTTTGTATAAAGGTTTAATGAAATGTTGCAATGACTAAAGAAAAAAATATAAAATTTTGTTGCATACTTTTAGTGATGAAAAAGATCAGAAAGTGACTACATTGTAAGCCAATAATTACCAAGTTATCGTGCACATATAATGCGAAATGGCAGGCAAATACACTAGACAATGTCATTATTGAACTATTGACTTAAAACTTCGTCACTTTCTGATTTTTTCGTCACTAAAAGTATGCAACAAAATTTTATAGATCAATAAAATCCGTTCCCTGGTTAATACTTTTTTTTAAGAATATTTTTTATTAAAGCTTTAATAGCTCGATTGTATGATGAAGTGCCATTCACTATCAATCAGTAATGGAAAAAGTTCACAAAAAAACCTTTAACACGTTTTTAAATGCCAGAACAAAGAGTTTTTTTTCTGCTCCCTTTTACTCTTGGCAACATTCAGTTTCTCTCTTTTTTGTTAGTGTTTTTTTCCCTATCAATGTCCTCACAGTTAAGTTTATATTTTTGCAGACACTAACTTATAATTGCCAACACACACAACCACGTCAGTGAGTGCCGTCAGTAGGGCTTCACTCAACGCTTCTAACATATTTTCCCGCTTAAATGCATGAAAGTGAAATTAAACCAAAAAGTAGTGGTAATGTGTATATTTAACTTGACTTGCAACGGAAGTCATTGAGGGATGGACTGAGTGAGTGAGACTGAATGAAGTGTGGGTATGTTTGTGAGTGTTGGTGTAGTGATGATGACGTGCCTTAGCATCTGAAGTGTCATAAAAATTGTCTGTGGTCACTGGTTGTTTATATTTTTTTACGACTTTCACTAGTGTCAAGTGCAGTTGAGTGTACAAAGAGCTGTGCAGCAAACACGTACTTGAATTGAAAAAAGAATTTCCTATTGTAGGTTTTTAACGAAGAAAGTGTGAAAAGGACACGAAAAGTCATTATAGAGCACAGAAAGTGAACACAAATCGCTTTGAAATCGGTGTTTCTTTCTCGAAAAGCAATACTCTTGAACAAGATTGATCACAGTGCAGTGTTATCAATGTTCACTTTGTGTTAGGGATTTCTGGGTATACCAAAGTGTCTTTTATTCTTCTCAGGAAATAGTTTTGATGCTGTACGTGGTAAAGGTGTCACAATATTTAATAACAAATTTGATTGGAAAGTGTAATTCTACTGAAAGTGTAATTCTACTTGCAAACATCTAAAAATGAAACAGCTGCGATTGTGAAAAAAAATCCACTTAACATTGGCTCCTTTTTGCTGAAAAGCAACATTTCGTTTGGCTTTCGTGTGAAAAGTCATCAAAAAGTGCACACAAAATTCTTCTTAAATTATTTTTGTTTTGGTTGTGAAAATTTTCATAACCTACGTGTGTTGAATAAAGCATAGATTTTTTTAAAATAAATAAATAAAATTTTTTAAAAATAATTCAGTCTTCCTTCTGCCCATTCACTACACACTCATGCCTCTGTTCATTCACCACCCAGCACCAAAAACTAAATTTCAATGAAACTGTCTGAGTTATAGCCCTTTCAAAACATTGAGACGTTGGTGTACCATACACTTTCATAGTCAACCCTCGGCCCATTCACCATTCACCACCCAGCACCAAATTCAAAATTTCAGCAAAATCCCTTATAAAGGACCCGACGCACAGTGATTTGTCTCCATATGAGCTTGGGACAAAAATCGAAGGAGTATTCTGAATAAATTGAAACTAAGTTTCTAAACATACAATATTATATTATGTATATTCTACTATGAGGGGTATTCACGGATTGGTGTACTTGATAGTGTGCTTTTGTCGAAGTGACGTATTCACTTTTACCATAAATTTTACCTGTATTCTCAATTTTAATAATTTTGTCACATTTTTTATTTTTGTATTTGTTTAACATGTGCATTGCTTGGTAAAGTAACAAACCCCAAGAAATCCTGAAAAATCTGGAGAACCCGGAATTGCCAAAACCATTCGGTATTGACCGCCTTAGTCAATAGGAAGAAGAGAGAAGAGTAAAATAGAGAAAAATTAAATCACATTGGATCAACAATATTTCAATTGAGCTTTTAGTTACTATACATACATTAATATCAATATATACATACATTCATCACATTTTACCACTTTATTTACATTATAAACTTTTTGAAAAGTTTTTTTGATATAAAATCGTAATTTTAGGCATTTACAAAATAACATTTTTTTCAAAAAGTTGGTAAAAAATGGTGAATTTCTTTTTTTTTTCTGAAAGAAAACACATTTGACTTAAAAAAAAAAAAAAAATGTTCGCTAACTTTTACGCACTTTTTTTTTACAATCCATAATTTTTTGGGTTTTTTTTGGTTTTTTACTTTTTTTTTTCATGGTACTCACAAATTTTTACATCGAAGTTTAATGACAACTATTTTATTTTTCATTTTTTAATACAATAATAACATTTATAAAAAAGTAAAGTTTGTATCATTCTTGCCAAAACTGCCTTTTGGGCCATTTTTTTCGCCAAGTTATCAAAAATAAATTTTTTTGTTCCAGCATTTGTTATCAAATTTCCCTAATTTAAAAATAATCCACGGGCGTAGGTGGACCGCAAATTTTCAGAATCAGCATGCTACCCACTCATCACCCAGCGAGATCGGTTAAACACTGCAGGAAATATATTTAGAATAATATTTGCCACATTGATATGTGTTTCATTAAAATCGGTCAAGTATTTCATGAGTTATAAGGGAACAACCCCACATACATACTCACAAAAAGTTGTGAAGATATAACGTTTTTTTTGTGCTACAAAATTTTACTATAAAACTTTAATATTCTTATATTCTGCAGACTAGTGTCCAAAAAATATATTGTTTTTGTCACAGCGTAAAGCCCGAAATACAATATCGCGTCGACAGCAGCAGTAGCAGTAAAACTGTTCGCTTTTTACTGAATTGTATGTTTACTGCCGCTGCCGTATTGTGAATACTTCGATACAAAATAGTGTATTCTAAAATTTGGAAACAGCTACTGCTTCTGTTGACTCGATATTGTATTTCGGGCTTAACGGTGTATTCTTGATCAGTATCACTTCCTGAATCGTACACAGAGGGAAAAAAATCAGAACTGCATGGTTATGATTTGAAACGGGTATCTTTACGAAAAATTCAACACCGCACAGTTCTAAAACACAACTGAAACAGTTTCACTTTTTGAAGATGGTATGAGTTACTGGAACGTGGGTTCAAATCTCAGTCGGACCAAATTTTTTAATATTTTTTTTAATGTTTTTTTTAAATTTATTTTTGAAAAAAAAAAATTGATCTGCATTTGCCGATTTTAATTTTGTTGCCTTTTTGAGGTACTGGACGTCGATTTCAAGAAATCTAGAGTTAGCTCAGCAAAACAAACCCCGGATTCGTGACGAAAATTCAAATCCTAACCAAACAGTTTCATAGTATATGTATGCAATTAAAACCTTGCAAAATACACACAGCGGTAGGGGGCGCGTTTATGAAGCCGAATTGGCCAGGGTTCAAATCTCGGTAAGTAAACAGAAATTCATTCCAATTAATTTTTCGTAAATAAAATATAACAATGAAATATCAATAATGTTGTGTAAAAAAATAATTTAGAGTAAAAAAAATAGAAATTGAAAATTAAAATTTGTTTAGGGAATTCTAAAAATAGGCCTTTCCAATAACCTTTTTTTGTATTTTCAATTCATGAAATCATAAACATTTCAGTCGCAAAACAAAAATTTGCGGTCATAAAACAACAGCATTTGCGTCACAATTCATCAATGGGCAGTTTCAAAAAAATTTAAACGTTTTGTTGTCAAAATCAGCACATTCAGTTTTGGCTGGAAATTGATAACGATTCGGAACGTTTTGACAACGATTCGTTTTGATTTTTTTATCAGTGTACTAGCTATGTCTGTCAGTAATTTCGCACGATAACTGCCGCAGTTATTGAGGTATCGAAACGGCAAACTAGGATAAAAACCACGCCTACCTCCCATACAAAATTGTCGCTAAATTTATTTATTTTTTGTATGTACTAAGCATTGCTTAGTAAGCAGCTATCGTACTTGCAGGTGCAGAGGTATTTTAGCTTCTGTCAGAGCAAAGATATTTCTTTTACTAGTTTTTGGCTGTTTTTGGTTGATGAGTTTTTTTCGTATGGAATTAACGGTTTCTTCAAAAGGCAAACAGAAAAGAGCCACATGAAAAAAGAACAGTTCAAATAAGGCTCAAGGCGTAGTTATAGCTATTTCAAAAGTTGTCAGCTTTTTCGACCGCGTCTCTTTTAGTTTAACTTGCTATTTAATTAGAGGAATTTTAAAGTTATAATTTAACTAAACCAAAAATTAAATTAACAATGTTAAATATGATTTCAGTATTTGTTAAATAAAATTTTTTCCAGTTTTTATTAATTTAAAAAAATTGTAGAATACATCCTTTGCAGCATTAAACGTAAATGATTTTCCTACTAAATATTATTTTTGTTTATTTAAATCCGCGTGCAAAATGCAATTTTAGACAAATTTGAAAGCAAAATGCTACATCCAATTTATTAGAAAAAAATCAACTAAAAAAAACCACACAAAAACAAGCTTAAAATTTTCCACATAAGTGTGTATTTATGTCAAAACATAATTAAATCCATTTCATATGGTAACTAAATTTTAAATTTTTCCTTCCACATGTGGCACGAGCAATATGAAATTCCAAATTAATTAAGAATTGCTCATCCCACAATTAAAACAGTTGCAATGAAATAAATCAATTAAAATTTTATACGATTTTCTATAATTGAATACATTTTTTATTAAATAAAAAGTAATAAAAAGAATTACTTATATGCTCGGGGGGCTAAAAAGAAAATACTAATTAAAATATAGAATCGGTATGTGTATTTCAAAGGAAATTCTAATGAAATTGAGCAGCATTTACATAAAAAAAATATACATACATACATACATATGAATGTATTTATTCTTTCCACCAAAATAATGATGTTGGCTTGTTGCTTGTTTATTTATTTTGAAAACAAAAATTTCCTGGTTTGGTTTTTTTTTTGTTGGTAAATAAACAAATAAAAGCAAGTACGTACACAAACCAATTAGTGAGGGGGCTAAAAGCTGATTTAAATTGAAATTTTTTCTTTTTTATTTTTTAAGAATTTGAGTGCCTTTGAGTGTTGAGAATTTAATTGACACACGCTTCTTCCCTTTTGAGAAGAATTCAATACTAAACAATAATTGAAATATTTTTCACTTTGTAAAAGAAAATTCAATTTTCCATCCAAAAAAAATTCTAAACATTTTGCTGGTTTTAGCAATTAATCACTGTCGTTGCTTGACTGCGAGCGTGTATATGTGTGCATGAGCGCTGGTGTATGCTATACGAAGTGCGTAACTGACACTGACTGCTGGATTGCAGATAATGATGTGCAAACGTTGAAGTTCTCTGTAATGTTTTTTTTTTGGGGGTTTTGTTGTTTTGATTTGATGGCAGAAAACGAAAAGTTTGGTGGGTTTTCGGTCTTCGGTGAAACTTCAATGAGCTACATAAATTAAAATTTTGTTTGTCTTGAAATATTATCGACTTTAACTTGAAACTTTTGATATACTTCTTACTTTGGGTTTCAGAAGTCCTAACCACTTGACTTGCCTGTCAAAAAGGATAATTTTCAACAATCCACCGACTAAGAACAATAAAAGGAAATAAAGGCACCATACGTTAGGCGGTATCGCCCAGCAGTGCAGGCAGCTAATCGAATGCATTTAATGTCAGGCTTGTACGTTCACTTGGTCGATAGGTGGAAGACCATGTCTAAAAAAGGATACTCGTGTACACAAAATACATAAAAATTAAGCCCATCAGTACTACGAAATGCCAGAAAGCGATAAGCCCATAACGTTATCCAATTTCCAATAGTAATGGGTGATGGCCACGGTTTTAGGTGGAAAAACAATTTTTTTTAGAGACTTAAATGGAAATTGTGTTTTTACGGATATTTTTCTAATATTAGAGAAAAAAAGTATTTTTTTTGTATGTATATTTTTTGTACGCCGACGTTTTTTGTTCCCAGTAAATCGTGTAAAAAGAGAATCAAGTGTGCATTTATTTTCATATAGTATGGCGGGAGCCAGTTTCCGTTTTAAGCCATAATTTTTTTGAAACATTTTTACAGAGTATTTTAACAGCTTGATTGAAAGCTGACTAAAATGTATAGAGCGTCAGTACATTTCATCGCTCTTTTCCTCTGAGCATGTCATATATCATGCGACATTTTCAAGTTTTTTAAAACCAAATTTTCAGAATCATCTGCCTACCTGTTGGACACTTAAAATTCACCGCTATCAAAGTTCAAGTTTGCTGCTGGTTACTTTTCACGGTATTGATTTCAAGCAAATTATTCAACTCTGATGATTGCGAGGAATGCGATGGTTTCTCTTTATCTCATCTTACTGGTTTGTTTGCAGTTGCCTTTTCTTTTCCAGCTGCTATTTTCGCGGTTTCTGTTGAATTTCATCTTGATGCCCACTGGAATGCTTGACTAACAACCTCAGATGGAGTTCGGGGAGGAATAGTTCGAGAGAAGGTTTCGGTAGTAGGTTCGAGAATATCTACACCCAGTGCCTATCAGATGGGCAGATCAAGTGTCCAACAGATGGGCAGCTTAGCTATTCTGGCATGCTAATGCATTTTTTTCCCTTTTCACATTAAAGTTATCTACCTCACGAAATTATGAAAAAATAGAAAATAAAGTAAACACTCGTTATTATCGATAAGGAAGCGAAATTAGCATATATAACTGATGAGCGAAAAAACCTTCAGTTTTCTCGTTTCTACGGTGGTATAAGTAACAGATGAGCTAGCGTGAATGCTTCACTAAAGGTGATCATTCAATAAAACTAGGACGATGTGATTCTATCCATGGAACATGTCAGAACCATCACTGTCCAACAGCTGGACATGTCCCACAGCTGGGCAGTCTCCCTTACTAACACATGATTTTATACGAATTTTAACAATTTTAATACTTCAGTCCCTAACATAATAAGGATAAGGACTTATGAGAAGCAGTAATGGATCAAATTAAAAAATAAACATATTTGACAATTGATAAAATTTTGTATTAAAAAAATATTCTTAGCCATAAAAATGTTCACTTCACTAATATTTTAGTAAAACTCAATTCATTTAATTCACCTTCCCGCCTTATTCAGTAGGTATTCCTTTAACGGAGAATACATTAATGGATAATTACAACAGCACCACTGTCCCCATAAGCTTAATAGTGCCCACAGTCATGCTTGTAGTGTGGCAAAGAAAAATTCAAATTGAATATGAAACTGAGCTGACAGCAGCATGACAGCAATTCAGCAGGCCACAAGTGCAGACAGTGAGCTTTCAAACGTCTCCCCATCTTCGTTGTACGCACACCACTCAGCACATTTATCACGTAAGGTGTCAAAGGGCATGCCAAAGAATATGGAAGGAGTGTGGGTAATGCGAGGAAGACACAAATCCCGAGGTGAGAATATTTTAATGGTTTTTTTTTTATTTTTTTTTTATTTTTTTTTGGAAAATTGTTTTGGTTTGGTATACGTCACCTTTGCAGCTGTTGCAAAGATGTGGCAAAATAATATTTAAATAAATTATGTTGGCCAGGGATTTGCGTATAATTTTTCATATCTTTTTTTTCTGTTTATAGTAGGGTGTACCGTTTTTTTGTATGTTATTTGCGACAACCATGTGTGAAGTCATTAGCGCAAAAGTGTTTCTAAATCTTTATCTTATTCAAATGAAAAAAAAGCGACCTTAAGCTGCTTACGTGTGTTTTCTTCCTTTTGGCATTTATTAAAGTAGCAATTCCCTTACTCAACTCAACTTTAAGTATTTTCTGTGCGATTTCATTTGTCTACATTATCCCCAATTTAAGGTTCTCAGCATAAGCTTTAAACAACTCTTTAAGCTTTTAAGCGCTTTAAGTGCTCTTATTGCTTATTTTTTTGTGGATGTAAATTTTTATATTTCCTCCGGTGTACTGAAATGTGTTGAAATTTTTGTTGTTTTGTGTGGAAAAATTTGTCATATTAGCTTTGACGTTCGCTTTTAATCCCTGCTGTTATTATTTACATTATTCATGCATAGATAAGCAATTTGCCCTTTAACTCAGACTATGCCACTAATTCCATCCATCCAGCTGACTTCCTTCCGTCTTTCCGTCTTTCCTCTTCCTCGTCTACAAATGCGCCATATTGTTGGTTGGCAGAATTTGTTTTTTACGCTCTTGTAGGATAAAAATTGGAAAAACAAAAATTTAAAACAAAAACAAAAAAAACCACAGTAAACTCTGAACAACATCCCGCCACTGACATTACATCCTGCGCCATTTTGGCGCTCATCATTTCGTCATTTCGTAATTTGGTATGCGTAAGTGTCCTTTGGCATGATGAACATGCTTTTTGCAATTTTTTCCCTTTTTATGTTTTATTTCTTTTTTGTGTGTATTTTGGTTATGCTCGTAAACGTTCGCTTGGAGTTATGATGGCGCCCCCCTTGGTGTTAAAATAAAATAATGGTTATATAATTTCAGGCATTATTCAAACATTTCATAAATCATATAAAAAAAAAAAGTATTTTAATATCATTTCAGGCGTGTGAGTAAGGTTGACTGCTGTCACCATGGCTTATGAGTGATTTTTATCAGTAGCTTATATGTATGTTGGTTTCAATTGCGTCATGTTTGATGAAATTATACAAATTCAATTTATCAGAAGATTTGAAATTATTCTCAATTGTGTTGGATTTACCTTCTTTTTATTGAGAGTTTATTCACTTAATCAATTTTGACGCAGCTGCGAAATGAATACTCAATGAAATACATAATAATTTGATTGATGTGAATTAAATGGACAAGGCTTTTAGACACAGACAGTCAGCCTCCTTGTATACAAATTTTGGGAGATTTTTTCTCACTCAATTCGAAATTGTCGGATCAGTTCAAGGATTTGCAAATATGGCTTCTAACGTTGTCAGTGAAAATTAATACAATTTTGCTTTAGAAAAATTCAATTTCCATAACTATTTTTTAAAAATGATAACTCTTATTTCTACTGACCTTAACAAAGTCAACGAATTGCAACACAAATTCCGAAAAATATTTTTAATTAATAAATGCAACAGGTAATAATTTTTCCGACAAAACTGCCCATTGACTGGATAATTATACTGTAATGAAATAAATAATAGCATAATCTTCTTAAGGGTTACGTTCCTCTTTAACTATTCTGTGGAGTTCTGCAATCCGATATGACCAAAATCGGATTTAAATCCGATGTCTGTTATTCTGAAACGGATTTTCTCGGAATTGATTCGGATTCGAACTAAAACCGTATTATGCTGAAATCTGGTTTTAATCCGGTTAGCTAGAGTTTGGTGGAATTGTGTAACAATGTTTGAATTTGCAAATGAATTCACGAAAACCAAATTTAAAGCAATTGTTTCATTCAAATGTTTCTAATGTGTCTCTAATTCAGTAATATCATTACTTGAAAGGGAAGTTCAAATATAGTATAGTGTAGTATACTTGAAAGTAATTTTTGGTGCTCACGAAATGGTCTGTTGGGACCCTCATGCTTTATAAGTTGGGACAGTACTTTTTATACCCTACACCTCATGAGGTATGGGAAAATGCACCTTGGTCTGATGTTTGAAATACCAAGAAGGAGACGTGTCCGACGTCAGCGTCACCTCCTGAGTTGATTTTGCCCTATTCGTCTGTCCGTCTGACCGTATGTCCGTCCACTTTTCTTGTAAACTCGATTGCAGGAGCTAGAAGAAAGATAGGGGGTCCAAACTATGGATTTATCGTTTTTCGGCCCTAGAAGGAGTTGGTATTGAAAATGGCAGGAATAGGTCGACTGCCACGCCTACCTTCCATATAAGTGAAAATCGTGTTTTGTACAATATGTAGCCAAATTCAGCTGAAATAGTTCCAAACTTGTTTTATGGAGGTTTTTGCGGTCGCTGATTTCGAATTGATGTTGAAATTTCAAAATTCAAGATGGCGGATCCAATATGGCCCAGTAGGTGTAGCGTACATAAAAGTCGGCTTTGACCGACTTAAACTTCTTCATGACCGTAACTTCATATCAGTCCATAGAACTTGGCATTATCCCATCTGTTTGAAAACTGCACAATAAAAACGGAATGTGTCCCAACCTTTACGACAATCCCTTACATTAAAAAATTAATATATATATTTGTCCAGGTCTGTCTGTCTGTCTGTCTTTCTGTCTTTCTGTCTTTCTGTCTTTCTGTCTTTCTGTCTTTCTGTCTTTCTGTCTTTCTGTCTTTCTGTCTTTCTGTCTTTCTGTCTTTCTGTCTTTCTGTCTTTCTGTCTTTCTGTCTTTCTGTCTTTCTGTCTTTCTGTCTTTCTGTCTTTCTGTCTTTCTGTCTTTCTGTCTTTCTGTCTTTCTGTCTTTCTGTCTTTCTGTCTGTCTTTCTGTCTGTCTCCAACACTAACCGATTAAATTCCTCAAAAAATTCTACAAAATGAATTGAGACACATTTCTTAAAAGTCACTCAAGAAATTGTAAAAGGTGAAATCGAAACTTAAAAAATTGTATATCCCATAAAGCAGACTTTTGCGGCAATTCAGATTCGGTTTTAGGACATCAAAATACATAATACGAAAATAAAAAATTAGAAAAATCCAATGATTAAATCAATTGCAATAAAAATACAATCGGAAAAAATGTTTAGCCGTAACAGGTGAAAACAGTGTTAGGTGGCAACGCTAGCCTTGTGGCAGTATTATTTTCTTAAAGGTGGCAATGTTGAATCAAAGTTATTTTTGTTTCTGTCAAACATGATTTTTTGTGTGTGTATGTACATTAAAGTGTTCAGCATATAGCTTGCTGAACTTAATAGCCATTAGCTGAAGACATTTCAGAATTGGGTTTGGACCAGTTGGCTAGAGCTTCCGCTTTCTCTGCGGCAGTCATAGGTTCAAGCACGGCTGCGGTCATAGTTTCTTTTTTTAAATCCATTGATTCATATTTTTTGTCTTTCTATTCATTACAAAATTTAATAAAAGTTCACATATTTCAGGAATTTCCATAAAAAAAATTACATATAAAAACATAGAAAATATTTCTTCATCTAGATATACAAAATATATTTAGTAAACATTTAATTTTTCAAATTAGTATTTTTTTCCCGTGCATGGCAAATTTACTAGTATATATATATTTACTGTTCATGTCCTGTGAATGTAACTTAATTCTATGTTGTTTTATGGAATCATATTAAAACTTTCATATCTAACAAAAGGACAATCAAAATACATCCTTAAAAAATATCATCACAACTTCACGTAGGAGAATGAAATATGAAATCCAATCCGAGGTACACCACCTTCCGCTATTCACGTAATTCTTTGAATCCCATTGACTCCTTGTTGTAGTGTTTTTACAGAATTTTTTGTGAGTGTAGTTTTTCGTACATCGCATCGCCTCCCAAATGGTGTGAGAAACATTTAATTCAATTGATTTAATTTAATTTTTTCTCAGAGCATAAGTACTCGAAAAATAACTACTCATACAAAAAAGCATTTAATATTCTCCCATAAACTTTCAATGAAATATTGAGGTTCTAGTTTGTCATCACCAAAAGTATGCAAAACTATTCCACTACAAAGTTTACGACTTCAATTGAAATTTTCCACTTTTATCACCAACACATTTTTGGGGTTGCTACACTTTTTATAAGAATTAATCACTTAATGTGAATGTTTATTTGAATGGGTCTTTTAAGTACCCGTTGGGTATTTTCATTATTAAATTTCTCACTTGTTGGCACCTACAAATATGCCGTTTATATTCCACAATTTATGTGATGAAATTTGAAATTTTCCAACAACTGCAAAACCAAAGTGCACCGAAACCACTTTACCACATGATGGCCAATTTGTCACGTTTCGTCTGGCGTCCATTAAAATGTCCAACGGAATTGTGGTCAATTTAGTTCCAAAATCAATTATGGTCACACAAACAACAACGAACGAAAGGTAATAAAGGCAAACACTGAAGTGTTGCGGTCGAGTTGAACAAAACAAAGGAATTTGCACTTGGTAGAAGCCATTGAAGCTACTTTCCTCTGAAAAAAATACTATAAACGCCTTTTTTTCCACAGAACACCAACAGTCAAACAAAGTTAAAAATTTCTGTGTTAGAACTGTGTGGCTTGGATTTTTCGTTTATTAAAGCAGAAGCAACTTAAAAATTCAATAACATTTATTTTAGTTGACGTTAAACTCTTTTCCACGCAAACACAATTTGACGCTCCTGTTTCCGTTGCCGCTCTATGAAAATGGGTTAAAGTTGTGCGGATTTTCATTCTATTCAAAGGATAGGAAACCAGATAAGGAATTTCCTATTCATTGGCGTTATCGCCTAAAAGTATGTAGCGCCATTTTTTCATTCGCTATTTTTTTCCATTTGCTGTGAGAGTTCTTAGTCAACTTAACTTAATTGAGTGGAAAAGTAATTTCAAATGCGAAATCATCAAGAAACGGTCGCCGGTTTGACCCTTTTTTTTTCTGTCATCCAGTATTTTGTTTGAGGCGATTTTTTGGTTATTTTTTCTAATGGAAGGCTGTGTGTTTGTCAAAATGTATTGCTTGTCATTTTTCCTTTTTATTTTTCTTTCGTTTGACACCCAAAGTAAATAAAATAAAATAAACCCGTTAACAAAGCGATAAGCGATTTTTGTAATGAGGCCCCTACTACAACGTGGTCGTTTCTCGCTTCTCGTTCGTCATGACAACTAGTTAATGCAAGGTCAATATGACCCAGCAAATGAAAGGGGTTCTCAAGGGTTTGGGCAAAGTTTCTAAATTTAAATATTTGCCTGATGACAGGAAATTCCTTTATGCCTTTCACCGGAATTTCTTATAAAATCAAAGCGAATTTCGGGAAATCTGTTTTTTTTGGGTGTGTCACATTTTTTGGGTTTATTTGAAAGTAAAAGTTTTGCGGTTGCACAATTTATTGTGGCTCCCATTTTAATTAGCTTTGATTTTCCTCCTAATTAATACATCATTTGGAACATGTGTTTTTTTTTCAATAATTAGAAATTTGTATATAAAATTCAACGAAACGTCGCATGTAAGGGAAGTAATGTAGCTACAACAACAATTTTTTGTTTATAGAATATTCTGTAACATAAAATAACAGCGCAGATTCTTGAAGGCCTTTTAAATTTTGTTGCATATTTTCCGAAGTTTTCAAAATTTTGTTGCATATTTTCAGGATGAGAAAAAAATCTAATGTCAAAAATGTAATGTAAGTTTCGATAGTTTCGACGTTATCATGCGAATATCGTTGGAAATTATAGGAAGGTGCAAGATAACGTCTATATTTCTCAGGTATCTACTCAAAATTTGGGCATATATTATTTTTGCGCCCAAAAATATGCAAACATTAAAAAATGTTAGTGTAATATGCCCAGGTAATAAATCACCGTACAAAAATTTACTAGGGTAATCAAAAAAAATCTTTTTAAAAATGGTTGCATAGTTTTAGGCTGTAAAAAAGTTGTATAGAAAAGTTTCAAGGCGATGGCTCAATAATTATGATGGTAACGTGCGAATATAGTGTGGAATGTAGGGTACACAGCATCGTCTTAATTATTTTGTCTTATTTAGACCCAAAAAATTTGGCATTCAAACTTTTTTTGCATCCAAAAACTATGCAACATATTTAAAAACTTTTTTTTTATTAAAAAATTTTTTGGATTTTAAAATGTTTTGCATATTTTTTTGGGGCCAAAAAATTGGGAATTTATGAAAAATTTTAGGTTCATAGCTCATAAGCTACGTTGTTAGCATGTAGCCATCACCTACTTCGCACCTTAAGTCCGGGAAACGTTGTAATTATTAATTAGACTTTGATGACTTGACATTTAAGGGAAAACAGATTTTTTCAAAGCATAATTTTAGGAGCCCTACATTTTATTTTACAAATAAAGAAACCTTTTTTAGTTAAATATTTAAATTCTTCTGTACCTTAATGCCTTCTTCTAATAAAAGTAAAATGTATATTAACGTTAAAAGCACACACAAACCGATAGACCTCGAATTTCAGCACCGCTCTTTTTGTGCCTTTTTTCGTCTCTCTGACAAACATTTCATCATCCAGATGCCATTTGGTATGAAAACATTCAAACAATTCAGCACTTATTTTATACATCCCCATCCGGTAGAGTTAGCACCCATACACACAAACATACACACAATCATACGCACTCAAACACACATCAACTTATTCAAATATACATACGCCCTTCGCTGTGGAAGTCAAATTGCTGAAACCGAAAAAAATCACAAATGGCAGAAGAGAAAAATTTCATCTCTTTTATGAACGACACACATAGAAAAAAAGTTTTGGCGCCATTGAATCAAATTCCAGCAGACAACGAACTTGTAATTGCTGCCATAGTGACGTGGTCGAGCGTGATTGGGGTAGGGCAAACAGATGAGAATGTATTTTTAGTTTCATAATGATTTAGGCAGCTTCGCGTCATTCGCCTATTTCGGCCGATTAATTACGTAGTGATGACAGAAATGTGAAAATGTCCCAAAAGAAACCAAAAAAAAATGAACAACGTCTAAAATTACAAAATTAATATTTATTTAAGGGTTGCCAAAGATTTGGAATAATGCAAATTGATGAGTGCTTTTTAGTGCTTTGAATTAAATTTATGTATTTTCCTTTTCGAACCAAGGAAATCGTAACTCAAATTTACAATTTTTGTAATTAGAATGCATCAAATGATGACTTAATAATAACCGATTCTGACTGAAATTGAAATTAAAATGTGAATTAAAAGTGAAATTTTCTTAAATGCGTAAAAAAATCGCACACTCACTAACGTGGGCGATTATGAATTTTTTGAGGATTTTTTGAGGATTTTTTCTTTTTAGTTTGTCCAAAATAAAAATCTGCCAAAAAATTAAACGAAGTCGAAAACAAACGTATGAAAAATCGCCCAACATTTGAAAATGAAAAATTTCTCAAAAAAGGAGAAGTAAAATTTTAAGGTAATAACGAAACCCAATCAGATTTTGCTCCATTAAACAAATGTAATTTTTATTACAGAATTTTTAGCGCTGAACAAGTGTTCTCATACATTTTCTATCACTTCAGGTATTTCAGAAATTTATGTCAAAAAACGTCGAAATATGGCCAATTGCCAAACTTCCGAAATTCATAAAAAATAACCTAATCTTATTTAAGCAAATCTCTTTACGTTAGCATTTAGTGCTAATATTTGTTTTCAAAACAAGACATTGCTGATATTTTTACGATTTTTCGTTTTCTATATATATCACGTTTTTTGTAAAGTTCCATCCAAAAAAGGATTGCATAATTTAGTTATTGATTTCATTGCATATTTTTAGGGCTTACATTTTTTTCAACTACAATGCATTGCTATGCTTTGTGGAAAATTATAATTTGAGATTGACAATAACTCCAATAAGTTTAATTATTGCTCCTTAAAAATTGTTTGCTGCTGCCACCCTTTAAAGGCATTTTAGGCAGTCGACACACAAAAAATAAAAAAAATGTTTGAAACTTAAAAAGGGTGTGACAAATGGATAACTTTGAATTTTTGCTTGTAATTTTTTTACTTAGGAGTTTTGTCCCTTAAAAGACCAAAACGTATTTTACGTATTTTTCTGGATCTAAAACGATTTTTTTTTGCTTCAACCCCTAAACGTTATTCGATCGGCCCCAAATTTTTTAGGGACGTTTTTAGACCCGGGTTTGAAATCCATTTTTAAAGGTCAGTCCACTGCACATACGAGTACGATAATTTCTTCGACCATTTTTCGGTAATTTAATGAACATTTTTCCAACAGCTCTCCTATGCTTCCAGTGTTGTTAAATTACCGCTAAATTCTAATTGGACAATTTCTGAAGTATTGACCCCAACACATTTCTGTTATTTCCATTTTGAATTTTGTCCAGTTACAACGAGAGAAAAAACTGTTTAGAAAACTGTTAAAAACCATCCAACAGTCGAAAAACTGTTAAAATAACAGCAAAAACTGATCATTGTAACAGTTTTTGCTGTCAATTCGGATGGTTTTTAACAGCGAAACTGTAATTTTTTACCTCATTGGAAACACTGTGAAATGGTGAAATACCCTTGGACACTTGTGTGCAGGGTACAAATATTTATTTCAAATAAAGCGACTTGCTGACCCTTATTATCTTAAACAGTCGATATTAAAAACCCTTTGACCTATGACTAACCTTAACTACCTTTGACTAAAAATTACAGTATAATAAAAATCAAAGCTTTCCTTTCTGAAAGAAAAAGGATGCAACATCACCATACATTCACCATTTCGATACGAATTGAAAATAAAACATTCATTGCTTATTGTAAAATTTGAGGAATTTTATTTCGAAATAAAAGCCCACTCAAAAAATGATACACACAAATGCATTCATGCCTTGTTGCTTGTAGTTACTACAGAATTCATGTAAGCCTTCACCTGCACACATACAAAAGCATATTTTCCAGTTATCTTTTGTTCATTCACAAATCATATTCTGCCCAAGGATATGCGTACTATCTGCCATCGATATCCTTTATAATTTTATTCCTTCATTTATGTGCTGACATTTTACTGCGACGTTGACAGCCACACCCAAGGTACAGCCTCATAGGATTTCAACATTTCCAATTTGAAAATAACATAGGTAGCTGCTAGCTACCCACATATTCCTGTCACAAATTCATTTTCCATTTATTCCTTTTTGATACTTTATTGTTACAAATTGAAGGCAGGCAGCAGGTACTACTGTTACCACTACCACTGCTGCTGATATATTGCTTTTTGAACTAGTGGGAAAAAATGGAATACCAACCTTTTGGGCTACATTCGTTTCCGCTTTGAACATTTCTCATAACAAAAATAAAAAAAGGAAAACATTTCTTTGTGAATTGTTGCTGTTCTTCTTCCCCAAACAAATACACAACGACCCACCAAGCCTCAAACAATATCTTTTTGTAATCATCTCTCTTCTTGGCAGGCCAGTTTATTTTCTCCCATTTCTTATCACTTGCTGCACTTCGCTGGTGTAATAGAAATAAATTGAGTCGTACCATACATATTTTTTTTGCTGTTGTTTCCCTTTTTTTTTTGTGTTGCTTCAAAGTTTTTCGCATATTCTAACATTCTTGACATTTTGACAGGCAGTGGTGGCAATGGCTGTTGTACACAGTGGCATTGGCAATGGTTTTGTTTATTTCAAAATAATGATAATTTTATTTCGAGCACATAAACGTTGAAAGAGAAGTTGTAGCAGCGAAGTGATTCGGTGGTATTTAAAGCAAAGGGAAACATTTCTGACGTTTTGCTGTCGTCGCACTTTGCGGGCAGAGACTTGTATTTTGGCATCTTTGCATTTTATTGAATCAGAAATTTCCAGGAGAAATTCTAAATTATTCAAATTAGTATACACTTTTAACTGCTTGCGCTGGCTTAATATCCTGCTATAAATATATAACCTACTTTAGTGTTCCATATGTATCTAAGTGGATTAAACCTCACTCTAACATATCAAACCGATTACTCAATTATACTCCTGAATTCTTTCTCAACTAAATGTTTTGAATTCTTTGAAGTCTAGTGTGATGAATTTACTTCCTATCGTAGAAAAAAAAAAGAAAAGAATGCAGATGAGTAGTTAATGCTTAGCAAGGCATTATCTATAAATAAATGTATTTGCACGAGAGAACATTTGATAATGCCGAATGTAATCTTATACTTTCCCTATCTATTTGCTTGGATTAATAACGAGACGAAGAGTGCTCAGTTTACTTTGAACCGCCAATATGAGCAGAAACGTATTAATAATTCTCCTGCTTGTGAGCGCCTGTTGCAAATTCATTCAAACAAGTGCAGACAACGATAATGCTTTGAAATCGGTGAATAAAAACCCGAAAATGTTACAAAAAATTCGACGACACCTGAATACGATATATGCCCAGCAACTAGCAGAGCTTTTGAATGACTCCAAACCGGTCAAACAGAAACTGGACAATTTCGCGGGCTGCCTAATCGCCAGCTATGAAAAGATGCTAGTGGAGAATATTTTCACCACTGCCATCGATGAAATGGTAAATTTCCAAACACCCGAATCACTGGCTGCTGCCCTGCGTCACGTTTATCAACCGGGCCGGAAGGACACATTTGAGGTTATGATACACGCTCAGCTGCACTTGTTTAGGAAATTCAAAGAACGTCTAGATTTCAATGACGTGTACATCTTCAATGTGGCCTACTACATGAGTCAAATAAGGAAAGACGAACTCTATCAACATATGCCGAATGAGAAGAAATTACGCATAGAAGCTATGATTGAGGGTTTGCCCATTGCTCTGCAGAATTTCTTCTTCAAGTCGAGCTTTTGCCTACAGAATAAGGGATACCAGGAGTACATATACACGCCTGTCGACTATTACGCCATCGACGAGGTAGTGGGCATATTCAGCTGGAAGGACGACACCAATGTAGAGGCGGCCGGCAAATGGGTAGCTGTTCTCACCAAATTTAACAACTCGAACGAAACTCAAGTGAATTTGACCGTGGCTTTGAAGGGTTTATTGTCCGACCGGTATGTATATGTCGAGCCGCAGGTGGGAGAATTCACCAATCTGATTGCTTCGTGGCGATTGAACAGTGTGCCTGCGCGAAGCGACTGGTCGGTGCAGTTAGTGAACGATCATCTGGTTTTCGAACAGAACGGCCTCTACATGTGCAACTCTAGGAAGTTTTACAATACTTACAGGCGCTACCTGCTGGGCTTAAATGATGGTGAAAATACACGATTTGAGCCGGCTTGTCAGTGGAGGGCATGTGAATGCCAATGATTAAGACATTTTTGAAATCATTGACAACTTGCGAAGGTGATTTGCTTTTGCGATTTTAAAATAGAATTGAAACATCTTTCGAATTGGTTATCAATTATGAGAGTTCAGCTGGGTGGTTGACCCCCTTAAAATGTAAACAGTTGATAATGCACAGCAAAAAAGCTTTGAGCATTCAAGCTTTTAATCTGTTGAGCTTAGCTGTGAGTGTTAAAATTTTAATAATAAAAAATGAATAAAAAATCAATGCATTTTCTCTTTATTTATTTTCTATTTTTTTTTTAATTTTTGAGTGGCAGACACTCTGGAAATTTCTTATCAATGCTTTACGAATGATTAATTAAACGTTAAACGATACGTTATCACTTGAACCAAGGCAAGCCGCTGGACGGTATAGTTTGGTGAAAATAGTACATTTTGCATAGATTTATATTAAGAGCCGTACTGTGATGTATTTGACCCACACATATTCAAAGAATTTTTGGGCTGGCTGGCATATAATTTAGCTTTGTTTACATTTGCTTTTATTCTTCAAATGCAAATGTTAAGTGTGCCGTCGTTGATCATGACAATGGAAAATTAAATTAACAAAAAAAATTTCTAAAAGGAATTAACTTCAACAAGTGTTTTGTTTTTGCAATTTTTGGAAATTTTTTTCAAGTCACTGTGGATGTACTTTCTTCTTTTAATTCTATTCTTACAATAAAAAGCAAATACCAAAAGCGGCTTTTGGTTCCCATCTCTCATGTTTCATCAGTATTTGATTTTAAAAAAGCCACGCGAAAAAATAACTTAACCGCAAACAAAATATAGAAGTACTTGAGCACTTCAGGGGCCTATTTCAAAAAAATCACAGATTTGTATCTACAAATTTAAAAAAAATTTTATAGAAATTTAGGAAATTTTTTTTTTAGTAGAAAATTGTGTTAAGTTTTTCTTAGTTTGAAAAATTTTTTCTTTTGTTATTATTGAAGAAATCCCAAATATGAGCTTTTTTCATGCCACATTTTGGATTGTACAGTAAAGACAAGATAAAAGTATCATTTTCCTAATAATTATGTATTTTGAATCTGGTTCGAGTAAAAATTCTGAAGAAAATCACACTAATTGACAATTTAACAGCCTTCCAAAATATAAAAGGGGTTTTCACGAGTCCCTGTGTAACGGAGTAAAAAAGTAAAGTGTACAATTTTGAATTTCTTTTTTCAAGGCATTTTGTTGTCCGAATTTTTTTTTATTTTACACTTTACTCTTTTACTCCGTTACACAGGGCCTCGTAAAAACCCCTAATGTTTTTTTTTATTATTTTTTTTTATGTAAAAATTTGTTTTCTTTTAGAATTTGTTTTTTTAAAAACTCCATTTTTGAAAATTAAAAAACATATTCGTTGTAGCTGTGACTTTTGCGCAAATTTTGCATAAAAGAATGCGAGGGGGTGTCATAAACTGTGAACGATATGGATTTTTAACTGGAAGCTAATCAAATTTTAATTTTTTTGTTTTTATTTCTTCCAGTGCGCAATACTTTTTCTGTTGGTCTAAAACCTTGCCATAAAATCTTTGGTGGTGATCTCAAAACGTTTTATAGTTGCGTGCACTGTCTACACTTGATAAAAACTGTAAAAACGTAAATTGGTTTCAAAACCACAAAAATACAGCAAAAAACACACAATTTGATTTTCCTAAAAAATCTGCAATGATATTAGGAACAAAGTTGCCAAAGACCCTTAATTTTAAATCGAAATTGCGGAAATTAATTTAAAGGAAATTTATTTTCTGCTTTTTAGTCGGTTATATTTTAAAGAACTAGTTTTTCTACTCTTTTTTATTTACTTTTTATTAAATCCAACTTTGTTCAATTTATACTATGAATTGATTAAGCATTCTTCAGTATCTCGCTGATACGTTTGGAATTACAAACATATAGCGGGTATTCATGAACGAAAAAGCTACAAAATCCACTAAGTACTTAATGAATATCAATTTTTATTCGTTATGTAGACTTAATCCAGTATGGAAGTGAACGACACATATACTGGGCTTTCTGGTTTTTGCTTTGTGTATGAAATTGTAAAAAAAAATGTATCACTTCACAGCTTCACAGAGTGAGAATCTGTCCCTCAGATCATACAACAACAAATTAGAAATAATAACTTCGATTTTCCACTAACACGAAGTTTTGTAAGTATAATAGGATTCTGAGTTAGTTTTCAGATTGGGAAATTCATAAGAGTGCACTGCCGAAACTATGCCAGACTTATAAGTTCCTCGAACATACAAAGAATTTAGTTTCAAGACCCTATATTGACGTTTTTACAGGTGGTTTTGGAATCGTGGACTTTGTCAAATCCACCAAAAAAATTTGGTCTAAAGATCTAATTTTGACCCACTTATAGATGGTTAAGGAACTTCCGACATTATAATAAATCCGTCTTTAAGCATTTGCAATCGAGTCGAAAACATAAAATTTTGGTCTGAAAACCTCATTTTGATCAATTTGTCTTGGAACCTCGAACCATGTCAGAAGTAGGAAATTTACATGTGCACGTAGAAAACAGCAGCAAGTGCATGAACGTTATTAAATCCATTCAAAATATTTGTAAGAAAATACTAAGTACATAAAACAAACTATTCTAATTTTTAAATTAATTTAAATGAGGGGCTCGTGGAAATAAAGGGCTATCCCTAAATTTTTTTCGAGCCTTTACCTTTTTCATGTTTACATGTTAATCTGAGAAGAATTAATAATTTTTGGGATTTTTTTGCAACTAAATGTTTGGCCAGTTTTACTCTCCCTGAAAACATTTATTTCAAAGTGATCGACAATAAGGTGCTAACCATCCATAATTTTAATAATATAGCATATTTTTGGGAAATTTTAAAAAGGGATATTTTTTTATAAAATCTACAACTAGAAAAAAATACCATTTAAAAACAAAACTTCTGAATGTATTATATATTGCTCAGCAAATCATGACAAGTTACTGATAATTCATGATAAACCGTGCAGTTTCATGACCTTGTTAATCATAAATTATTTTTCAAGATTAATAAAATAAATCATGAAATTCATGAACCATATGCATAGTTTATGTACGATATTGCATAATTTGTGACTTATATTCATAATTAATGATTATAGTTCGTAATTAAGTAACCATAATTTTATGAACTCCATAATCGTAAATCTTGAGCCAAAATTTCTCTCCGTGTTTGAACTGGAAAATTTCATTTCAAAATGGAGCGAACTTATTTTGAAGTTGTTGAGTTCAATTTGAGGTCGTGCATTTTTATTTCAAAATTGCACAATTTTTATTTTGAAGTGGTGCAATTTTAATTTGAGATTCTCAATTTTATTTCTAAGTTGACGACTTCAGTTTGACGTATTTCAACTACATTTCACCGTTATTTTATTGAAGTTGTTTTTAATGATTTGCTTTAACGTAGAAATAAGTACGGTCGGAGTTATTTCTGCAATGGTGAGACGAGTACTCTCTTTTAACCCCGTCTATCAAAATCTATTAGTCCCGATCAAGTGAACTAATCGAAATGCAGATGTGCAGTTTATGCTTAGCAAGGAATTATCTATAAATAAATGTATTTGCACATGAGAACATTTGATAATGACGAATGTAATCTTATACTATCCCTATCTATTTGCTTTGATTAATGACGAGACGAAGAGTGATCAGTTTACTTTGAACCGCCAATATGAGCAGAAACGTATTAATATTTCTCCTGCTTGTGAGTGTCTATTGTGAATTTATACAAACAAGTGCAGACAACGATAATGCTTTAAAATCGGTGAATGAAAACCCGAAAATGCTACAAAAAGTTCGACGACACCTGAATACGATACATGCCCAGCAACTAGCAGAGCTTTTGAATGACTCCAAACCGGTGAAAGAGAAACTGGACAATTTCGCGGGCTGTCTAACCGGTAGCTATGAAAAGATGCTAGTGGAGAATATTTTCACCACTGCCATCGATGAAATGGTAAATTTCAAACCACCCGAATCACTGGCTGCTGCCCTGCGTCACGTTTATCAACCGGGCCGGAAGGACACATTTGAGGTTATGGTACACGCTCAGCTGCACTTGTTTAGGAAATTCAAAGACCGTCAAGATTTCAATGACGTGTACATCTTCAATGTGGCCTACTACATGGGTGAAATAACTAGAGACGAACTCTATCAACATTTGCCGTATGAGAAGAAATTGCGCATAGAAGCTATGATTGACAGTTTGCCCATTACTCTGCAGAATTTCTTCTTCAACTCGAGCTTTTGCCTTCAGAATAAGGGTTACCAGGAGTACATATACACGCCTGTCGACTTTTACGCCATCGACGATGTAGTTGGCATATTCAGCTGGAAGGACGAGTCCAATGTAGAGGCGGCCGGCAAATGGGTAGCTGTGCTTACCAATTTTCGCAACTCGAACGAAACTCAAGTGAATTTGACCGTGGCTTTAAAGGGTTTAGTGTCCGACCGGTATGTGTATGTGGAGCCGCAGGTGGGAGAATTCACAAATCTAATTGCTTCGTGGCGATTGAACAGTGTACCTGCGCGAAGCGACTGGTCGGTGCAGTTAGTGAACGATCATCTGGTTTTCGAACAGAACGGCCTCTACATGTGCAACTCTAGGAATTTTTACAATACTTACAGGCGCTACCTGCTGGGCTTAAATGATGGTGAAAATACACGATTTGAGCCGGCTTGTCAGTGGAGGGCATGTGAATGCCAATGATTAAGACATTTTTGAAATCATTGACAACTTGCGAAGGTGATTTGCTTTTGCGATTTTAAAATAGAATTGAAACATCTTTCGAATTGGTTATCAATTATGAGAGTTCAGCTGGGTGGTTGACCCCCTTAAAATGTAAACAGTTGATAATGCACAGCAAAAAAGCTTTAAGCATTCAAGCTTTTAATCTGTTGAGCTTAGCTGTGAGTGTTAAAATTTTAATAATAAAAAATGAATAAAAAATCAATGCATTTTCTCTTTATTTATTTTCTATTTTTTTTTTAATTTTTGAGTGGCAGACACTCTGGAAATTTCTTATCAATGCTTTACGAATGATTAATTAAACGTTAAACGATACGTTATCACTTGAACCAAGGCAAGCCGCTGGACGGTATAGTTTGGTGAAAATAGTACATTTTGCATAGATTTATATTAAGAGCCGTACTGTGATGTATTTGACCCACACATATTCAAAGAATTTTTGGGCTGGCAGGCATATAATTTAGCTTTGTTTACATTTGCTTTTATTCTTCAAATGCAAATGTTAAGTGTGCCGTCGTTGATCATGACAATGGAAAATTAAATAAACAAAAAAAAATTACTAAAAGGAATTAACTTCAACAAGTGTTTTGTTTTTGCAATTTTTGGAAATTTTTTTCAAGTCACTGTGGATGTACTTTATTCTTTTAATTCTATTCTTACAATAAAAAGCAAATACCAAAAGCGGCTTTTGGCTCCCATCTCTCATGTTTCATCAGTATTTGATTTTAAAAAAGCCACGCGAAAAAATAACTTAACCGCAAACAAAATATAGAAGTACTTGAGCACTTCAGGGGCCTATTTCAAAAAAATCACAGATTTGTATCTACAAATTTAAAAAAAATTTTATAGAAATTTAGGAAATTTTTTTTTTAGTAGAAAATTGTGTTAAGTTTTTCTTAGTTTGAAAAATTTTTTCTTTTGTTATTATTGAAGAAATCCAAAATATGAGCTTTTTTCATGCCACATTTTGGATTGTACAGTAAAGACAAGATAAAAGTATCATTTTCCTAATAATTAAGTATTTTGAAACTGGTTCGAATAAAAATTCTGAAAAAATCACACTAATTGACAATTTAACAGCCTTCCAAAATATAATAGGGGTTTTCACGAGGCCCAGTGTAACGGAGTAAAAAAGTAAAGTGTACAATTTTGAATTTCTTTTTTCAAGGCATTTTGTTGTCAGAATTTTTTTTATTTTACACTTTACTCTTTTGCTCCGTTACACAGGGCCTCGTAAAAACCCCTAATGTTTTTTTTTATTATTTTTTTTTATGTAAAAATTTGTTTTCTTTTAGAATTTTTTTTTTTAAAAACTCCATTTTTGAAAATTAAAAAACATATTTGTTGTAGCTGTGACTTTTGCGCAAATTTTGCATAAAAGAATGCGAGGGGGTCTCATAAACTGTGAAAGATATGGATTTTTAACTGGAATCAAATTTTTATTTTTACCAGTGCGCAATAAGTTTTCTGTTGGTCTAAAACCTTTCTTCAAAATCTTTGGTGGTGATCGCATAATGTTTTAAACTTGATCAAAACTGTAAAAACGTAAATTTGTTTCAAAACCACAAAAATACAGCAAAAAACACACAATTTGATTTTCCTAAAAAATCTGCAATGATATTAGGAACAAAGTAGCTAAAGGAAATTAATTTTCTGCTTTTTAGTCGGTTATATTTTAAAGAACTAGTTTTTCTACTCTTTTTTATTTACTTTTTATTAAATCCAACTTTGTTCAATTTATACTATGAATTGATTAAGCATTCTTCAGTATCTCGCTGATACGTTTGGAATTACAAACATATAGCGGGTATTCATGAACGAAAAAGCTACAAAATCCACTAAGTACTTAATGAATATCAATTTTTATTCGTTATGTAGACTTAATCCAGTATGGAAGTGAACGACACATATACTGGGCTTTCTGGTTTTTGCTTTGTGTATGAAATTGTAAAAAAAAATGTATCACTTCACAGCTTCACAGAGTGAGAATCTGTCCCTCAGATCATACAACAACAAATTAGAAATAATAACTTCGATTTTCCACTAACACGAAGTTTTGTAAGTATAATAGGATTCTGAGTTAGTTTTCAGATTGGGAAATTCATAAGAGTGCACTGCCGAAACTATGCCAGACTTATAAGTTCCTCGAACATACAAAGAATTTAGTTTCAAGACCCTATATTGACCTTTTATAGGTGGTTTTGGAATCGTGAACCTTGTCAAATCCACCAAAAAAATTTGGTCTAATGATCTAATTTTGACCCATTTATAGATGGTTTTGGAACCTCCGACATTATAATAAATCCGTCCCTAAACATTTGCAATCGAGTCCAGAAAACAAAATTTTGGTTCAAAACCTCGGACCATGTCAGAAGTAGGAAATTTACATGTGCACGTAGAAAACAGCAGAAAGTGCAGGAACCTTATTAAATCCATTCAAAATATTTGTAAGAAAATACTAAGTACATAAAACAAACTATTCTAATTTTTAAATTTATATAAATGAGGGGTTCGTGGAAATAAAGGGCTATCCCTAAATTTTTTCCAGCCTTTACCTTTTTCATGTTTACATGTTAATCTGAGAACAATTAATAACTTTTGTGATTTTTTTGCAACTAAATGAGGGCAGTTTGGCCAGTTTTACTCCTCCTGAAAACATTTAATTCAAAATGATCGACAATAAGGTGCTAACCATCCATAATTTTAATAACATAGCATATTTTTGGGAAAATTTTAAAAAGGGATATTTAAAATTTACAACCAAAAAAAAAAAATAACCCCTTAAAAACAAAGCTTCTGAATGTATTGTATATTGCTCAGCAAATCATGACAAATTACTCATAATTCATGATAAAACGTGCAGTTTTATGACCTAGTTAATCATCAATTATTCTTCAAGATTAATAAAAAAAATCACGAAATTCATAAACCCTTATCATAATATATTCACAATCCATATGCATAGTTTATGTACGCATAATTTGTGACTAATATTCATAATTAATGATTATAGTTCGTAATTAAGTAACCATAATTTTATGAACTCCATAATCGTAAATCATGAGCCAAAATTCTTCTCCGTGTTTGAACTGGAAAATTTAATTTCAAAATGGAGCGAACTTATTTTGAAGTTGTTGAGTTCAATTTGAGGTCGTGCATTTTTATTTCAAAATTGTACAATTTTTATTTTGAAGTGGTGCAATTTCAATTTGAGATTGTCAATTTTATTTCTAAGTTTACGACTTCAGTTTGACGTATTTCAACTACATTTCACCGTTATTTTATTGAAGTTGTTTTTAATGATTTGCTTTAACGTAGAAATAAGTACGGTCGGAGTTATTTCTGCAATGGTGAGACGAGTACTCTCTTTTAACCCCGTCTATCAAAATCTATTAGTCCCGATCAAGTGAACTAATCGAAATGCAGATGTGCAGTTTATGCTTAGCAAGGAATTATCTATAAATAAATGTATTTGCACATGAGAACATTTGATAATGACGAATGTAATCTTATACTATCCCTATCTATTTGCTTTGATTAATGACGAGACGAAGAGTGATCAGTTTACTTTGAACCGCCAATATGAGCAGAAACGTATTAATATTTCTCCTGCTTGTGAGTGTCTATTGTGAATTTATACAAACAAGTGCAGACAACGATAATGCTTTAAAATCGGTGAATGAAAACCCGAAAATGCTACAAAAAGTTCGACGACACCTGAATACGATACATGCCCAGCAACTAGCAGAGCTTTTGAATGACTCCAAACCGGTGAAAGAGAAACTGGACAATTTCGCGGGCTGTCTAACCGGTAGCTATGAAAAGATGCTAGTGGAGAATATTTTCACCACTGCCATCGATGAAATGGTAAATTTCAAACCACCCGAATCACTGGCTGCTGCCCTGCGTCACGTTTATCAACCGGGCCGGAAAGACACATTTGAGGTTATGGTACACGCTCAGCTGCACTTGTTTAGGAAATTCAAAGACCGTCAAGATTTCAATGACGTGTACATCTTCAATGTGGCCTACTACATGGGTGAAATAACTAGAGACGAACTCTATCAACATTTGCCGTATGAGAAGAAATTGCGCATAGAAGCTATGATTGACAGTTTGCCCATTACTCTGCAGAATTTCTTCTTCAACTCGAGCTTCTGCCTTCAGAATAAGGGATACCAGGAGTACATATACACGCCTGTCGACTTTTACGCCATCGACGATGTAGTGGGCATATTCAGCTGGAAGGACGAGTCCAATGTAGAGGCGGCCGGCAAATGGGTAGCTGTGCTTACCAATTTTCGCAACTCGAACGAAACTCAAGTGAATTTGACCGTGGCTTTAAAGGGTTTAGTGTCCGACCGGTATGTGTATGTGGAGCCGCAGGTGGGAGAATTCACAAATCTAATTGCTTCGTGGCGATTGAACAGTGTACCTGCGCGAAGCGACTGGTCGGTGCAGTTAGTGAACGATCATCTGGTTTTCGAACAGAACGGCCTCTACATGTGCAACTCTAGGAATTTTTACAATACTTACAGGCGCTACCTCCAGGCCTTTCATGGTGGTAAAAATACACGATTTGAGCCGGCTTGTCAGTGGAGGGCACGTGAATGCCAATGATTAGGACATTTTTGAAGTCCTTGAAAACTTGAGAAGGTGATTTGCTTTTCGATTTTAAAATAGAATTGGCTATCAGTTATGAGAGTTCATCTGGGTAGTTGATCCCATTTAGATGTAAAGAGTTGATAATGCACAGTAATAGTTGATAAAGCATTCAAGCTTTTAATCTGTTGAGCTTAGCTTTGAGTGTTAAAACTTAAATAATAAAAAATTAATGAAAAAATCAATGCATTTTTTTTAAATTTATTTTCTATTTTTGAGCGGCCTCTTGAAATTTCTTATCAATGCGAAATTATTATTATTATTATTATTATTATTGGTAGTTAAAAATTTAATAATTTTCTCGGTATGTAGGTCACTGCCACTCATGATTAATTGCCTTCCAATCAGAGGCATTCCTCACACACTTGAAAAAATTGGTCTCAAGACCCCATTTAGACCCTTATATATGTGGCTTCGGAACCTCGGACCATGTCAAAAATACGTTTCTAAACATTTCCAATCGAATGCAACCATAAAAAAGACTTGAAAAATGTTTACCTTTTTTTTCGGTGTATGGGAGCCACGCCCAGTTTTTATCCGATTTGGCTGATTCTCGAACTTGATCTCAGTATTCAAGAGAAAAACTTGTACCCAAAGTTTCAAGTCGATATCTCCAAAACTGCGACCGCTATCGTGCGGACGGACGGACGGACAGACGGACAGACGGACAAATGATAGACGGACAGACGGACAGACAGACGGACATCGCTAAATTGACTCCGGCGGTGATGCTGATCAAGAATATATATACTTTTCCATACCGGATACGCCTCCTTATGGGCGTTACAAAGTTAGTATACCCTGCCACAGTGAGTGTGGGGGTATAAAAATTCAATGCACCAAACAGTAACGAGCCTCAATGAACATTCCAAACGGATTACTGCTGCCCACTTAATGGCGTGCTGGTATATCATTTTGCATTTGTTTCCATTTGCTTTTATTCTATAAATGCAAATGTTAAGTGTGCCGTCGTTGATCATGACAATGGAGAATTAAAAAAATACGCACAAAAAGAAGACCACTTAAAAGAAAAGATTTAAAAAAAAAAATTACTAAAAGGAATTAACTTCAACAAGTGTTTTATTTTGCAATTTTTTTGGAATTTTTTAAAGTTACTTTATTCTTTTTTTTGTCTCTTCTTACAATAAACAGCAAATACCAAAAGCAGCTTTTGGCTCCCATCTCTCATGTTTTGTCAGTATTTTATTTATAAAAAGCCACGTGAAAAAATAACTCAACCGCAAACAAAATATAGAAGTACTTGAGTACTTCAGGGGCCTATTTCATCAAAATCACAGATTTGTAAAAACAATTTTTTTTTGGTTGAAATTTAGTAAATTTTTATTTCTTTGGTAGAAAAAAGTTCTAGTCTTTTTTATAGTGTAAAAATTTTGTTCCATTTTGTTATAAATTTTTTTTTAAACAATTTAATCATATTTCAACATGGGAATATTTATATAAATAAACTAGTAAATTTGCCCGTGCCATGCACGGGAAAAAAACACACTAATTTTAAAAAATTAAATGTTTACTAAATATATTTTAGATGCAAAAATATTTTCTATGTTTTCAAAATTTAAATGTAATTTTTTTTTATAGAAATTTGTGAAATATGTAATTTTTTATTAAATTTTGTAAAGAATAGAAATAAATTTTGTTTGATGATGTAATTGTGTAAAGTTGAACTGTTCCATTAAAAAAGAATTAAAAAAAAAGATTAAAAAAAAAAAAAAGAATATCAAGCAATGGATTCAAAAAAAAAATACGACCGGTGACGGGCTTGAACCCAAGACTGCCGCAGACAAAGCGGAAGCTCTACCCAACTGACCACAGCCAGCTATAAAATAAATTGAGCTAATGGCGATGTAGTTCATCAAGCTGTATGGTGAATGTGTATATACACACAAAAATATAGCTTTGATTTACCATTGCCACCTTTAAGGAAATAATATTACCAAAAGGCTAGCGTTGCCACCTAACAATGTTTTCACCTGTTACGGCTAAACATTATTTCCGATTGTCGATCATTTTTATTGCAAAGTGTTTTATTCATTGGATTTTTTCAATTTTTATTTTCGTATTATGTATTTTGACGTACTAAAACCGAATCTGAATCTTTTATTGTAGCAAAAATCAGCTTTCCAAGAAATAAATTTTTTTAAGTTTTGATTTCCCCTTTTACAATTTCTTTAGTGACTTCTAAGAAAGGTGTTCATTTTGTAGTATTTTTTTTCGGGAATTTTAATTTATAAATGATTTACATTTTTATTTGTTTTTATGAAATTTCTCACCTTAAGCAAATATATTTTCGCATTTGCAAGAAACATTTTTGAGTAAGTTTCGCTGCGGTTGCGGTACTTCGCGTTGATGTGTGCGGACCTTAATGTTGTACTGGGAATATATGCAGTGTATAGGAAAGTGTATTATGAAAGTGTAATATGAAAATCTAATACACCACCGTAATAGGTGAAAATAGTGATAGGTGGCAAGAATAGTCTTGTGGCAGTGTTATTTTCTTAAAGGTGGCAGCTTTAGGTCGAAGCTATTTTTTTATATGTGAAATGATTTTTTTGTGTGTGTATATACATGAAAGCGTTTTGCATGCGGCTTGATGAAGTTAATCGATATTAGGTAAAGGCATTGTATGAGCATTAGTGGCTCTGGTGAGAAGGCGCTTAGTTCGCTACTTCATCTTACTTACAATCGCAGCGTTGTGGGTTCGATACCTCACCAGGGCGGCTAACATTTATAAGAAAAAATATATGTGTGGATATATTTGTAAGTGGCTCTGGTTGGTTCCTTCTCACGACCGCAGCGTCGTGTGGACAAACCACCAGAATAGCTAACATTAAAAAAAAAAAGGTTAACAACTTAAAAAAATTTTTTAAGTGGAGTTGTAAATTTTGAATCGGTTAGCGTTAGGGACAGACAGACAGACAGAAAGACAGACAGACAGACAGACCTGGACAAATATATATATTAATTGTTCAATGACAACGGGGCGTATGAGTAACATTTATTACTGAATAGCTTAAAAACCAGGCATTGCTTGAATTTCTAAGTACTAACAGTAGTTTAATTACCGTCTCACAGTTATTGCACACTTCCTCATACACATTCACACACTTAACCCTGCACTAGGGTGGATCTCAAAGGTTTTTTCATTCTACATTGAACAATTGTACTCCCACTGTGAAGTTCTATTTTCAGCAAATTGATTAGTAAGTGTAATTGCACTAAAGAGAACTTTCGATAATGAAAAATTCAACTTATTGCATCTAATTGGCTTGAATAATGATGAGAGAAAGGGTGTTTAGTTTCTTTCCAACCGTCAAGATGAGCAGAAAAGTATTAACATTTCTTGTGGTTGTGGTGGCAATTTGCAAACTTGTATGCTGCAACAAATATGCATTACAATCAGTGGCTGCAAATCCGCCAATGTCACAAGTAATTCGACATCACCTAATCACCAAATACGCCCACCAACTAGTTGTGATTCTGAATGAATCCAAACATTTGAAAGATAAACTTCAAAATTTCACTGACTGTCTTATAGCCGGCTTTGATAGGCCCCTAGTGGAGCCCATCTTCAGCATGGCCATCAATAGCATGGTAAAATGCAAATCACCCGAAATGCTGACACTTGCCCTTAGTAACATATACCAACAAAGCAAACCAGCCACATTTGGTGCCATGATACAGGCTCAATTGTATTTGTTTGAGAAAATCCAAGATCGCCGAAATTTCAATGATGCATACATTTTCTACATATCCTTCTTCATTGATCAAATGCAACAGGACCAACTCTATCAATATGTGCCGAATGAGCTGAAACACAACGTGGATGCTGTGATTGCCAGTTTGCCCAGTACTCTGCAACATTTCTTCTTCAAGCCGAGTTTTTGCTTGCAGAATAAATTAACTAGCGGATATGCACGCCTCTCTTGGTTGTCTTGGTGGATGTCAGGCAGCCTTGCAACCTGGGTACATATCTGGCAGGATGATGCCGAAGTGGGCGCCGCAGGTCAATGGGCTGTTGAAACTAAATACTACAAATCGAACGGAACACAATTGAATTTGAATGTGTCTTTGAATAATGTAAAGTACCACAAACTTATGTATTTGGATGCACAGGCGGTGGACAATCGAATTGCTATGTATCGACGGAGCTCTGTGAGGCCGGGAAGCGAATGGTCGGTGCAGCTAGTGAACAGTCATCTGGTTTTCGAACAGAGCGGCCTATTTATTTGCTTTGATGGTTCTTTGTACCTTGTTGCCTTTATTGGTGATGAACATACGAAATTTTTGTCTGCCTGTCAGTGGAAGACAACAACTGAGTGTTAATTATGTTAACAGCCTCGTTTAATCTTCCATTATTAATTGTCAAAAAAAAAAACAGTGAACCCACTGATAATGAAAAATGTAATTTTAATCTAATAAAGTGTACCTACACTTGATTTGAATTTGATTAGACAAAGGGTGTTCAGTTACTTTCCCAACGTCAAGATGAACAGAACAGCAATAATATTTCTTGTGGTTGTGGTGGCAAGTGGCAAATTCGTACTATGCAGCAATAATGCTTTGCAATCAGTGGCTGCAAATTCGAAAATGGCACAAGTAATTCGACATCATCTGATCAGCAAATACTCCCACCAAATAGTCGTGATTCTGAATGATTCCAAACAGTTGAAAGATGAACTGGAAAACTTCACAGACTGTCGTATTTCTAGCTTTAACAAGCAGCTAGTGGAGAGCGTTTTCGCCACGGCTATCAATGGCATGGTAAAATGCAAAAAACCCGAAACGCTGGCACCTGCCGTAAGTCACATTTATCAACCGGGCCGGAAAGATTCATTTGAGGTCATGATACAGGCCCAACTGCATTTGTTTGAGAAAATCAAAGAGCGTCGAAATTTCAATGATCTGTACATCTTCAATGTGTCCTTTTACATGAATAAAATAGTAAAAGACGAACTCTATGCCCAAGTGCCGAATGAGATGAAAATACGCGTGAATGCTGTGATTGCCGTTTGCCCACTGCTTTTCATGTGTTATTCTAAGAAATTCAATGATGCTGAACATACAAGATTTGCACTGTGTCAGTGGAAAGCATAATGTCAGAAAATAATTTAATATAACAATAATATTAAAATATTTATTATTATAATTTTTACACTGTGCATTTTTTTTGGTTGATTTCAAATAATTATGTAAGTACTTTTTTATAATATTTTCAATGTCGGCGTGGCGTATGAGTAACATTTATTACTTGGATTTCCAGCGTAATTGATAACCTCTGCTGATCTATTACGAAATGTAATTGATCTAGCGAGAACCACTGATAATCTAATGATTATACACTTGCTGTGAATATTGATGTGACAAAGGGTGTTCAGTTACTTTCCAACCGTCAAGATGAGCAGAAAAGTATTAATATTTCTTGTGGTTGTGGTGGCAACTAATAAATTTGTATTATGCAACAATAGTGCTTTGCAATCAGTGGCTGCAAATCCGCCAATGTCACAACAAATACGACGTCATCTGATCGGCAAATATGCCCGCCAACTAGTCGTGATTCTGAATGAATCCAAACAGCTGACAAATAAAATTGAAAAGTTCACGGACTGTCTTATTGCTGGCTTTGACAAGCTCCTAGTGGAGCACATTTTCACCATGGCCATTAATGGCATGGTAAAATGCAAAAAACCCGAAACTCTAGTACCTGTCCTAAGTCACATTTATCAACCGGACAAGGAAGTTTCATTTGAGGTCATGATACAGGCTCAACTGCACTTGTTTGGGAAAATCAAAGATAGTCCAAGTTTCATTGATGCCTACATCTTGAGTGTAGCCTATTATATGAGCCAACTAATGAAAGACGTACTCTATAAACATGTGGTGGCTGAGATGAAAGTTCGCGTGGATGCTCTGATTGCCAGTTTGCCCAGTACTGTGCGAAATTTCTTCTTTAATTCGAGCTTTTGCTTGCAGAATAAGGCGTACATGGAGTACATATATACTCCTTGGATTTCAATGGGCACCGGCGGGGTAAATGCTGTATTCAGCTGGAACCACGAGACGAAAGTGGGAAGGGCTGGCCTATGGTCTGCTCTTACCAAATATCACAACTCGAACGAAACTGAATTCAATTTGAGTGTATCTTTAAAAAGTGTGTTGTTCGCTAAGTACCTGTATTTGGAGCCTCAAGCGGGAGAAACAACAAATCTAATTGGTGTGTGGCTAAGTAGGAGTGTGCCTCCTCGAGTTGATTGGTCGGTGCAGTTACTGAACGATCATCTTATTTTCGAACAGGAAGGCCTCTTCATGTGCAACTCTAGGAAATTATATGATTCTTCCAGGCGCTACGTTCAAGGCTTCAATGATGATCAACATACACGACTTTCTTCTGCCTGTCAGTGGATAGCATGTCAATGTGAATGATTGTGGAAAGAATTTTAGAAATAAAGTATTTAAATGACAAATATAATATTTGATTTTGTAAAGTATTATCCATTTAGAAGTACCTGGAACATAAAAAAATGTGTTCTCATGACCCCATTTTGAGCCATTTAAAGGTGGTTTTGGAAACTCGGACTACGTTCATAAACCGTTTCAAAGAACCTCCACACCAATCCTCTAAAAAAAAAATTGTATCTCCAGACCAAATTTTGATCTATTTATATGTTGGTGTGGAAGCTCGGACCATATCAAAAATCCATTTCTAAACATTTCCAATCGAATATAGCAATGCTTGCTTGAAATTTCAACAGAGCGTGAATGTTTTCGCTCGTACATGTACTTTTCGAAAACTGTTTCTTACTTGGGCACTCCTTTGGACATCACTGTATTTGAGCTATAGTTTTTTTTATACAATTCAGCAAGTACAAAAAAATTACATTTGGTTTTTATAAAAATTTCAATGCCTCTCATGATTAATTGTCTTTCCATCAAAACATTCGTTTCTCTCACACACATTTTTTTTCTTTTTACTTTAAATTATTCTCTCCTTACACAATTTCCACATGGAAATTAATTTCTTGTAATTATCCGCCAAAAATTCCATGCGCCAAACAGTAACGAGCCTCAATAAACATTCCAAACGGATTACTGTTGCCCACTTAATGGCGGGCTGGCATATAATTTTGGCTTGTTTACATTTGCTTTTATTCTTCAAATTCAAATGTTAAGTGTGCCGTCGTAGATCATGAAAATGGAAAATTAAATAAATACGCACAAGAGGAAGACTACTTAAAAAAAAGTACCAATTATACAACAAAAATTATACAAAAAAAACGAAAGAAATTCACTTAAACGCAACCTCAACAAGGTTTTCATTTTTATTTATTTATTTTAATGTTTTTTTTTTGCTTTTCTGTTGAAAGTCACTGCCACAGTGAGCACTACTTACTTCCTCCTCTCTCCTTAGAATAAACAGCAAATGTCAAAAGCAGCTTTCAGCTCTCATCTCTGATATTTCATCAGTAATTTTATTTAAAAATAGCCACGCGAAAAAATAACTCAACCGCAAACAAAATATAAAAGTGCTCAAGTATGTACTTCTGGTAAAAAGTGTACAGTGAATTTTTTTTCTCTTCTTCAATTTTGATTTAGATGATAATGAGCACGGAAGGAAAATAAATAATAATTTTTCAAACAATTTTAAATTACCCTAGTAGTTGAAACAGATTCCATAGACGAAATGAAATGATGTGAGCGAAAGGTAAAATGAAATAACTTGAGGTTTAGTGAATTATTAAAATTACTGAATCACACTCTGTTGTTACTCTGTTGTTACTATGCCATGAAAATTGTTCAGCTGTCATTATAAAATTTTTTATTCTTTTTATTTATTTTTTGTATTTTTGGGTATGTCAGTGAGCGACTATCAAATTCAAAATCAACAATCTCCAGTGTTATACATATACAGTGAACTCCCTCATAACCGGACACTCACCGTTGCAGTGTTTTTGTCCGGTTATTGAAGCTGTCTGGTTATAAGGACTGTCCGTACAGAGGAATTTCACTGTACCGGTATATCTTGTTGAACGTGGCATAAGTTAGTTAATAGCTTTTTAAATGACATCAAACGAAAGCTTCAAACTCTAGTTTCAGCGGTTGTACGGTTGTATGGCAGTTGTAAGTCAATCTACCAATCAGTGTATCTAGACAAATTTTTGTATATATACTGGGATTCGCACGCCTATATTCCCTCCCATGATCCTCCAAATCTTACACCCACATCTCCTATAGGTCCTCTCCATATTTATGTTTATAAGATCGCGCAGATTGCCTAATATATCTCCAAATATTCCATAAATGTCCATAAAAGCAATACGCATCTACATGCTAAATATTACAGCTGAAATGTTAACGGTTCAAAAGATATAGGGGGCTCAATTTTATCGTAAGCGACAGTCTTTTACTTAAGGATAAGTAAAAGAAAAAAAACGTTCCCCAGTAAAATGTATTTTTTGGCGCTAAATTTCACGGATAGGGAGGTCCTTATGTTCATCCGCATATCCTTCATATGACACTCTCAGAGTAAAAAGCAATGAAATCTGCGGAGGCTCTAAATAGTTCATCGCTTCTTACCTCGGAGCGTGTCATATGTCCTTCTAAATGCCCGCCAAGTTTTACTAAATGCACCTAAATTATCCCTAAGCATCCCCAAATCTCATCTCAACTCCACGATTATCCTCCTATGACCAAACTTTGAAACCAATTTAACCGTTTTGTCCCGCTTTCGTTCAATTCGGTTAAACTGTTTCCGTCTTAAAGTTTATCGGCATTATATTGTACGTAACAGATTGGTATGGCATCAAGACATTCTAATGTACATCCTTTCCAATAAAACAAAGAATCGTTGGATATGACGTCCAAATCGGTTCACTGGTTCTCGCGTTTTTACGTGATTGTATACACAAGCATTTCACACTTAACAATTTTATAGAGAAAAGGTGGACATGGCACATAGCCTCTGTAAAATAACAAAGAATCATTTTATTTCTTGTACTTTTATATCGGTTCACTGGTTCTCATGTTATTGCGGAATTAACTTACAAATATGGTAGATGTTAAGTAGAGAATATAAATTTACTTATACAAGCCCAGGGACGTAACCAGAGGGGGGGGGGGGGGTTTAGGGTGTTCGAACCCCCCCGAAATCTATGGAATTGTTATTAAATTTATAAGAATTTAAGAGAAATTTCCTTGTGAATGTTTACAGTTATTCGAAATGTTCCCTGAATCAAATGAAAGTGTTTTTAAAATGAACACAATACGTCAATTTTAGAATAAATCCTTTTTTCAAAAACTCTCTTTCGGGTTTTCTAGTCTACTTTTTTTCTGAAAAATCAAAAGATTTCTTTTGAAAGAAGCGATCTGTTGTTGATTTTTATTTGGTTTGCCTTTTCTAGTATTTTCTTCAGTATAAGCAAAAAAAAAAAATTTAATGAAAAAGTTACGTCGCCGTACAAGCCAATTAAAAAAATTAGCAAATCTCCATAATTTCACATTCCTCTAACATTTATCGTATTAAACGAATGTGGTATTAATTTAAAATTTTCGTGATAAATAGAGTTAGTCTCTTTTGCCAATTCACTTCGAAAATAAACTTTGCTCTGGCTTCTTGTTGAATTGTAAACAAAGTGAGGCGAAAACGATCTGGCCGGTGTCAGGCAGTAAAAATGTCATGTGGCGATGAATGCCGTAGAGACGTTGATTCATATTGAAATTGAACTGAAAACAATTTTTTTAATATGAATCACATTTCAGTGTGGGAAATTTCTATTTTAAGGGTAATTTGGAATAGTATTGTATTTACTATCTAAAAGTTATTATAATTAACAAGCAAAATAGGTAATTTTCAGCTAAAAATTATATTTTATAAAATTTTGATTTTTAATTTAATATCTTAAAGACACTCTTCTTCTTACATCCTGTAATTTTCCTTTCCTTTCCATCACTTAACTTTTCTACCTTAAACTATGCTATGCTCTTGAGCCAATTAACGCAAAGTCTCGAATTTCATCTTGTCATTAATTTGGCCAATTAATTAATACAATTCTGATTTATCAGGAAGTTTTTCTTTCCTTTCCGACTATGGCAATTAATTATCTTTCGAATAAATCCCTTTTGTACCCATATCCTTTTCCCTTTTGGAATTTGTGCTCCTTCTCTGAAGACAGTATTGACAAATGTGTCTTACGGCCTGCGGTACGCAATCGTTTTAAGCTTTCGCGTAAAATTACGCGCATTAAATTTATGAAGCGGAAATAATTTCGTAATGAAATTGTGCGCCAACAAGCAGAAATAGTGGCGCAAAGTGAAAAATATTACTGCAGATACTTATCGCTGTCTGTTATTTTGAATGTGAAAAAGAATGGCGCATTTTCATTTTAGCCTTTCATTGTAGTTCATTGGATTATTTTTTGTAAATCACGATATATGCAATTATGTTGCAGTAAACAGTGTATGGATAATACTGCAATACGCAACGAATTTCTAAATTATTATGAAGGTTTTGCGTTACTATATTTTTTCTATACAATAGATGGTCTAAATTAAGTGAAGTGAAAATGATTTTTTCAAGCCCTCCACAGTGCTTTAATTTCGGATGTTCCAGTAATTGTCTGCCTAATTGTCTACCTAACTTACTCCATACAATTTTTTTTTTGAATTTATCGAATGGTTTGTTTTAATAAATCTCTAAATTTAAAAAAAAATCGGCGTTTGACTTCTTTTTCGGTATAGTTTGTTTACATGTTTATTGGAGTTTTAGCTATAATTTTTTTTATAAGCTTTCATTAATCAGAATCGGAATAACTATAGGATACTGGTTCTTCGGGCACCACGCAAGGTGAATGGGGTTCACATCAGCGAATGGATATTGCAACTGTAATGAACCAGATGATGAAGTAACTCTAGAACATAGGCTGGACAGTTGCAGAGGTCCAGCCTTAACCAGAAGTAGATGGAAGATTCTTGATAGAGCTGCGTTCAACAAGACAGCGGAAGTCGCAATCACTGAACTAAAAAGTCTGTCACGTTTAGACTACATAAAGACCATGGAAAAAGGTCAACAATCTTCATATGAAGGATAAAAGGTATTATATGTGGTCTATGTGAGGCTTTCAGTCGCCTTAGGGGGGGCCCAACCTATAATCAATAACGGAATTTCTATTGATTAAAACAGTTCATTTTTATTCTTCTTCTTGTCTTTCTCCTTCTCCTTCTCCTTCTTCGTTTTCTTTTTCTTCTTCCGCTTTTTCTTCTTATTCTGCTTCTTCTTTTACTTCTTCTTCTTCGTCTTCTTCTTTTTCTTCTTCCTCTTCTTCTTCTTCTTCTTCTTTTTATTTTTCTTTTTCTCTTTCGTCTTTTTCTTCTTCTTTTAATTATTTTTTTTTTAATTTTTTAGTTAATTTTTTAATTTTTTTTTTTATATTAGTAACTTTGTTTTAATTCCTTGTTGTTCATTTTTATAAGTTGTTTCTGTTTTATTTTGTAGCATACAAATTATTGTATGTTAATTACGAATGTTAGTCTATACAATTTTTATTTTACATCACCGTTACATTTTTTAAATGTATTAATTATTAATACAAATTTTTTTTTCTATATTTCCCTTATTCAATTATTTGATTTTTAAATGAGAAATTATTTACATTTCATTAATTTTAATTACACCATATTTAATTAATATTTGAAATTATTTTTACATTTCCCACTTTTCCTCACCCACGCTATGGCATCCATGCCAAATAAATGCAGACTAATTACAAAAATGAATTCGAATGTTGATGTTGTAAAAATGAATAATAAAAAAATCAAACGAAGGCAATTTCCGTATGGGGTTTAATTACCATTTTACAGTTATTGTTTCCTTTCCCCAAACATACATTTATTCACATACTTACACCTACTAACACCCGACCATAATCGCAGCCAAGTGCTCGCTCATAAAATTAACTTTTATTATGAATTATTTGTGAGGGCTTTTGTTTTATTTATGAAGCCAACTAGAGATACACGAGCCCACACACACACAAACACGCACTCACTGACAATAGTATAAGTCTAATGTGTCTGTGCGCCCATATCTCTTGTCTTTCACTGTTAGCATCTGCGGCATTTTAGCCTCCACTGGCAAATAACACTTTCACATATTTTAAGGGCACACCGCAAATTCTTCGGTTCACAACAGAAATTTTATCAAATCTCACCTCGGGGTATTATTTGGTGGAGAGGCTTTGTGTGTGCGTGAGAGTGTATGTGTTTGTATGGCTTTGTTTAGCTAGCAAGGGTACGTGTTGCTCAAATTAAAAATAAATAAGGTTATGTTGAAATGATAAGGGAAAAATTATATTAGAAATTGTTTTCGAAAAGTTTTGTTCGTTTGGCAAATTGTTCTCTCATGCCTTTATAAAAATAAAGATAAAATTTAACTTTCTTTGTTAAATTTGTCTTAAGTGTTCATATCGAAATGAGTGCCTAGAGTTCTCTCGTTTTAAAGACAAAACATTGATTTGGAATTTTTTTAATAGATTCCTGAAGCCGACATCGCGTTTGTATCGAGAGTCAATGAAGGCGTGAAGCAAGAAAATTTACTGCAATTTAAATAGCACGTTCTGCAATTGGCACGGACGTCAGACAAACCTGATTTATATGTGTATATCCTAAAAAAACTACGTACTGCTAAATTTTGTAATTTCCACATCAATTGAAAATCAACGACACCAACAACTGCCAATGCCTCCTAAGATGTAGGGCATAAAAATAAGTAAACAAATAAATGTATTAACCTGAATGTAAAATACAATTTTGGATGTTCTCTCATATCAAATTTATTTGTATTTGTTACCTATGTGAAAAAAACTTTGAAACAATAGGGGTTTTCACGAGGCCCTGTGTAATGGAGTAAAAAAGTAAAGTGTAAAATTTTGAATTTCTTTTTTCAAGGCATTTTGTTGTCAGAAAATTTTTCTTTTACACTTTACTCTTTTACTCCCTAATACAAAACCCTAATACAAAATTTGATAGGTTTCACTATGAACAGAAATTTTGTGAATGAAAGTATAAATTTGATGGTGCTTACATGACAATCAGCGTAAAAAAAATGTACACCTTTCCGGTTCAAAAATTTAGGAACTGTTCAAGTTTGGTTCCTTTGTATATGAAAAGGTCTCCTGGAGCCCGTTGAATGCGTTTGAAATGGAAAAAGGAAGTTTTGTGATAAAAAATTCCCCTGAATTTTCCGATTTTTTTTAAATTTATTTTTTTTAGTTAAATTCAGATTTTATTGAGCTCCAAATAAATTATGGATTAGAAATGCTGTATTTTACAATAACAAGCAAAAACCAGTTTGCAGTTTTTGCCATTCGCGCTTCTTCAGTGGAATCGGTTTGATGCAAGGAATGAATAATTCTGTGTTGTGTTTTTTCTCTTAAAGAGGCGTCTTGGATTAACGAAGATTGCCGAAAGAGTGCTGATGAGGATTTTGTGGCTAAAATCCGAAACAGCTCTACACTCTGCTGTTTTTTTTGCTTGTTGTTGAACAACCTATTTTGCCAAAATAATTTTTTGGCAAAAATTAGCTATAGCCCAAAAATAAATAATCAATAATTTATTTTTTTTTGCTAAAAATGTCAAAATTTCATAATTTTCATACAAATTCACCAAAAACTAAATTTAAAAAAAAATTCTTTTCAAAAAATAATCGATAATTTTTCGATATTTTAGCCATAATTTTTCGATATCTTTTCGATAATCTTTCGATATTTTATCTATAATTTTCGATAGTTTATCGATAATATTTAATTTTCGATTCATTATGAAATTTTGTTCCAATTCCATTTTGTTTCTGGTCCCACAACACCAGTAGTGTCGACCTATTCCGGGCAACAAACCAGAAACCCATACTGTAAGACAATATGGCGAGGAGGCACGAAGGGATCGGGCAACGAACAACATCATCATCAAAGCAGCTTTAAGCTACAACACCCAAGAGAACCCAAAAATACATACAGAATGCTGAACTGTCCAAAATGAACCTTCTGCTGCAGGGCCGTCTTGACAAGATACTTGACAAGATGCTCGTTGGATAAGTCTAATTGAGGGCGTTTGCTAACAGGCTGGATAATAGCGGATCACCACCATAATTTCGACAATTTCATTTGGCTTAGCATCGTTTAATGTTAAATGTTAAATTACACTGTGAGCTGCTAAAGTTCTCCTATGATTTAAAAAAAAAAAAAACTATTGCTCACTTTTATAATATTCACAAGGAAAAACGAAAGAAATGTATCAATTTTGGTACTAAAAGTACTAAAAGTATTAAAAGTAGGTACTTAAAACGTATGCATTTAATAAGACTCAACTGTGATGCCTTATTAAGGAAATATTTTGTTACTTTTTCTACACAAATATTTTCCCAATATCTCTTGAAATCTCAAAACATAGATAAACGATTTATTTGATTGCAAAAAAAAAAAAGTCAATTCCCATTAGCTTAATGTATTTTATTTCATTTCAATACCATCCAATTCAGCACACGAAATGGCTCATAATAATCCGCGATGGCTTTTTAATTGTTCATAATTTATTGCTGTCGTCGAAGTTACATTATTTCCACAGCATATTTCCTTTTGGTTATTTCTTTTACTTTTTTTTTGGGTTTGTCTCAGGAAGAAATACTTCTCTCAAATAGCTGAGAATTTTCCATTTCGTTTGTATTATTTGATGGCGCTCGGTGCTGCTGTTAAGCATTTTCACTTGATTTATGCGAGAGCTCACATTTCTTTGGGACAAAATAAAAACAACAACGAGGAGAACAGACAACATTTTTACAAAAAGAATTTTTATATTTCCATTGCATTGACAACAGACAGCACTTGTGAAATTATTGTTATTTATTTGACAGGCATTGCAAATTGATATTGCTGCCCTCCAGGGACAGACAACAACCACAGTAGGAAAACTTCCATTTCCCTTTGCAGCAGCGAAAAATTATGTCAAAAACTTAATTTGTATTTTTTATTTTTTATTTTTTTTACTACTTTTATTTGCTATTGTAAATTTCTGCTGCTCCCATTTGATGTTGTATGGAGATTTAAAAAATATTTACACACAAAAGTAGTTAATTTCAGAAAGTATATTGCAATAAAAATGTGGTCAAGATTGAACGTTGATAGCACCAAAATCGCTCAAAAGTTTTCACTAAAAATTCTTGAAAATACCACAAAAATTGATTGGCAATACAAAATTTGACAGAAGCCTCAAATATCGATATTTATGTCAAAAAAGAAAATTCTCACACATCCAAATCCCAGCAGGAATTCGAAAAGTTTCCTGTCACTCCCCTTTCCTCGTCTTCCGTTAGTAAAATATGTTTTAATAAAGAAATCGTTTTCTATGCGAACATATTTTTCCACTTTACTGCTTGGCGTTATTTTAAATTGAAGTTTGATTGAATTTCGGTTAGTCTAATTCCCACGCGTATCGCTTTTCTTATTTCTTTTATTTTTGGCATTTTTTCCACACACACAACAACGCAATTTTGATGGGTACTTTTGTAGAATGAAATGAAAAAAGAAATAAATACTCTTAAACGCTTTACCAAAATTACCCATCTACCGAATTTAGAGCAACTTTAAGGATTTGTGCTGTACAAACGGTAAAGCCAATTTAAAAATAAATTTTTTCACATTTTAAAAGTATTTTGTTTCTTCTTTTGCATGAAATTGTCTTTTCTTCAATTTACGCTAATCTCCTTATAACTGAAGTGGGTGTAGCATTAGTCCAGCTTCGTCCGTATGCCATGTGGGTTCGAATAGGTAACTGCAAGTCCTATGACTCATTTGGCTGTAATAGGCTGTGTAACGCTGCGTTTACATTGCACGAATGATCAGAGAGTCGTTCGCAACGATTAGCCAAATAATATCTGAAAATCTATTAAAAATTTTGCCGATAAAGTTAAAAAAAATTCAAAAACTTATCGGAAACATTTTAAAAATCTATCGATAAAATTTAATTTTCCGATAATTTTCGATGATATCCAAATTTTTTTTCGATGACTTTTTCGATAATTTTTGCAACAAATTTTTCGATAAATTTGCTACAATGCAGCACTAGATTGGACCCAAAAGAATGAATGCTGTCTGATCAGCGAATAGCAAGCATAGATTTTTTTGATGTTCAAAGCTTTCAAGCGGTAAGGAGCCCAGTCAGGGACGTAACCAGGGTGAGGGGGGGGGGGTTTGAGGTGTTCGAACAATAACATTTTTCGATTTTTTGCTTCAGTATTCGAATTTTTATGAAAACCCCCTCCGAAACTTTTTCCTGGTTACGTCCCTGAGCCGAGTTATTGCATTATTCAACTTTGGTTTAAACTTTGAGTTGGGCTCTGTATGACATGGAACTTAGAGATGAATGAACAAAATCATGTGCCTAATTTCAATGGGAACTCAAGTATAGAATTTTGAATAAAAAACATTTTCTAAAATTATATTTCTTGTGTCGATTTTAAAATAAATATAAAAGTTTTGTAATCCTGCAAAACGACCCCCTTAATGTCCTTTTTTGGATATTTTTTTTAAGATTCAAATTTGTATGGATAAAAACTACGATACTGCAAATAAAGTTTTTTTTTTAATTTTGAGTTTGATTTTTGGCTCCCCTACAACTTAGGAATTTTTCACATCTTCCCTTTGACCGATCGACCCAATTTTTATACCCCCACACTCACTGTGGCAGGGTATACTAACTTTGTCACAACGTTTGTAACGCCCATAAGGAGGCGTGTCCGGTATGGAAAAGTATATATATTCTTGATCAGTATCACCTCCTGAGTCGATTTAGCGATGTCCGTCTGTCTGTCCGTCCGTCTGTCCGTCCGCACGATAGCGGTCGCAGTTTTGGAGATATCGACTTGAAACTTTGGGTACATGTTTCTCTCGTGAATACTGAGATCAAGTTCGAGAATCAGCCAAATCGGGCAAAAACTGGGCGTGGCTCCCATACACCGAAAAAAAAGGTAAACATTTTTTATTGTTGTATTCGATTGGAAATATTTAGAAACGTATTTTTGACATGGTCCGAGGTTCCGAAGCCACATATATAAGATTCTAAATGGGGTCTTGAGAATAATTTTTTTTTTTTTTTTTGGGATTTAATTGGAATTTTTTAGAAATGGATTTTGGACATGGTCCGGGCTCCAAAACCACCTATAATTGGCTCAAAATAGGGTCTTGAGACCACATTTTTTTTATGTTCGTGGTACTTCTTCCTACTGTGTGGGGGTATTTCAGCTTCGGTATAGCCGAAGATAGTCCACTCTCTAGTTTTTTGTATTTTTGTTTACATCATGCCAACAGTGGCAGCGCGAAAGAAATTCGAATTTTTCCAAAATACGGTCCACTCTAATATGGATATTACTTATTTTCTAATTTTAACGTTTAAACGTTTGTATTTGATATTTACATTGCATATCCACACCACTGACTCTGTCACAATCGCAACTATTTCATTTATATATGCTCTGACCATAAAAGCGTATCTCAACCATGGAATTGCGGCGAATCATATTAAATGCAAATCAATTTTCCAGAATCAGATAAAATAAGTTTTATAGTGCATATATAATATTATGTGGAAATGTATTTTTGTGGTGCAATTAGCTTGAATTTGCATGAAACATTTCTTATGTGAACTGGTTTATGACGACGACATGGAACCAAAAAAAAAAACACTCAACCACAGTTTGTTTGAAAAGTATTTTGCAATAATATTTTCATCAGAAGCAAAACTTAAAATATTTGCACTTGTATCCATTGGATACTAATCCTACTTACTTTCATTTGTGACAGTTAAAACATAAAAATTTCAAGGAATTGTATTGAACTGAAAGCTTATCAGATTAAATTGGGAAATATTGTATTGTGGCTAACAATGGAAAATATTTTTTCATTTCGTTTCACTTTCAATCGCAATAATGAAAGCTTTGTTTTTGAAAAAAAAAAAACTTCAAATGTGTTTCCGTAAAGAAATGTTCCCCCTCATATTTCGTTGTTTTTCCTATGAGTTTGGGCTATCATTGGCTAAGGTTTGTGAGTTTTATTATACCCTACACATCATGAGGTTTCTTAGGTTTTTGTAAAGGCAATGTAAGTACGATCTTTTGTATTTGGTTGGAAATATGTCGGAAACGAAATGAAAATGGAACAAAATTTAAAAATCGAACGGCAATGAATCTGAAATGGTAATAAGCTATTAAGTATCATGAAAGTATCATAAAATTATTGTAAAATTAACCAATAAATTGTCAAAAATGTATCGTACATGGTATGTGCATGGTACTGTGATTTCAGTCAGACCGATGATAGTTTTCTTAGTAGTTTTAGAACATTTTACTTTTTTCATTAAGTTTGCTATATGATCTTGCTACGTACTAGCAATTTTTATGTATGTGGATGCACTTTTGCCCAAATGCATTTGAGACACATTCTTCATTTGACTACCGTAATATAAAGAAGCCAAAAGCAAACAAATTTCGATTTGAGTGTCTACCTAATTGTATCTTTTCAGCATGTGGGTTGTCTTCAACGTCTTTGTCAAACTGAATTCAAAGTAGTCAATATTCTATATATAATGTTATGCAGTGTGCTTAATGCTTGCCACGAGCGACGTTTCATATATCACGCCTGTTTGCGTGGTCACTGGCCTGTGATGGGAATGCGCGGGCTAAGCATATTCCAACGTTCTTTGCACTAACAAGTGTACGCGCAACAAAGAATATTAATATGACAGTTGATGTTTGTGGTCTTTATTGTGTTTGATTTCACGCCTGTTCGGCATTGAAGACATTTTCTAAAAGATAATTTGACTTTAGTCGACGAAATGTATACTTTCTTATGCAATAAATGTATTTTCAATTAGTATCTTTTGAAGTATCAAATGCATTTATTTTGCATACCATTCAATAGAAGAGAACCAGATAGTTTTAAAAAAAATGGAAAAAAATTTAAAAATGTTTTTTATTATAACAGAAGCAAACTTAAAAGTTGTAGACATGAAATATAAAAAGATGAATTGGTCTTTCAATAGAGACATTAGCAATCTTGCAATCACATGTGTGAGTAGCACTATTGCTATGGAAAAATTGTCCATATGTATAACAGAATGCAGCCTTTAAAATTATATAATCTTAGACTTACTCTACTTAAATTCATTTAAAACTAACAAAAAAAACAACTTGTATGCAAAAAATTTTTTTTAAAAATGAAAAAAAAATTTTTTTTTTTTTAAATTGTATTTATTTAAAAAATATATTTTTTCCAATAGTTATTTTAAAAAATGACGAATTATCAACTAACAATTTTATGAAATCGTCATCACCTCAATCATCAAAGGATTTTTTTGAAATTTATATGAAATAGGGGAGTGTCGGGTATTTTGGCACAAGTTTCGTATTTTGTTTTATAAAATCGGACGGGTTAATTTATCGAGAAACCCAAAGCGTCGTTTAAAAGGTTTGATATTTGGCTACCTTTCCACCATAGACGGCTTTCCAGTACAAGGTCATTTTCACATAAAAATAAGTCATTTTGTCCAAAAAAGTACCAGATTACGCGACTATGCGGGTAATGTGGCACTAATAAAATTATTCGCTAAAAGGCCATTATTAGCATAAAAAACAAAATAAACAAAATAAAAACGAATTATATTTATTTATTTTTTTAATATGAATTGATATTATTGGACAAAAGAAAACAAATCTGTATTCAAAATAAAATAAAAAGAACAAACTTTTTTTCACTTACTTTGATTGGTTTTAGTAATTAGATCACATCCATATCGCAAATTTCTTCAAAACCAACGCCATACACAGAAAAAAAAGATCGGTAAAATTAACCGAAAAAAGTGGTTGACGTACAGCATTTCAAAATGTATGAAAATTGTAAATTTTTTTACCGAGCTCGTCGATAGATTTAACCGACAAAAAATGGAAAAAAAAAATAGTTGAAATAACCGAAAATAATTGTTGTTGTACAGAAATTTTAGGTTCTTTTACAGCAATTGTTGGTTAAATTTGAATTTTCACCAACTTGGACGATTTACCATTCGCGCATCTTCAGTTGAATCATTGGGATTCAAAGAAAGAAGAATTCTCAATCGTGTTACGAATGTTGTGCCTTATAGAGGCAGCCTGAGCAGAGCCAAACAGAGTTTTTTTTGCTTGTAATACTACTTTTGGAAAATAAGTGCTTGTGTCAGTTATGCGCTCAAGCTAATATTTATTTTTTTAAACATGCAATCTTGCATTTTCGAAATATATCTTTGAGTTTGAAGAATGAAGAAAAAAATTAATTCATCGAAAAAAGTTTTCTTTTTAAAAAAATATGTATCGAAACAAATTTTTGTGTATGGTTACAACTAAAAATTGTAAGCCAACAAATTTCTTACTAAAAAAATATGTATCGAAACAAATTTTTGCTGTATGTTTACAATTAAAAATTGTAAACCAACAAATCATTAAAGTAAATCAACCACTTCTCATCGGTTAGATTAACCGACGAAGAAGGGTTGGAGCGTTTTTAACCGTCTTTTTCGGTTAAATCTACCGACTTTTTTTTTTGAGTGTAGATACTTAAATTGCATAAAATACTTCAAAATGGCAATAATCAATGATATCTAACAAAAAAAAACTATTAAAAATCTTGTGCCAATTTAGCCGACAGAAAAGTGCCAAATTACTTGACATTGGGTATATTTTTTGATTTAAAAAAACATATATTTTATTGTTGTTTTCGTTAGCGTAATTGATATCACAGCAAAGTAAATTCGAAAACCTACCTAATGTTATTAAAGATATTTCCAATATCTTAAATAACACCACTTTAATCGAAATGAACACACTAGCTGAATTTAAACTTTTTAAATATTTTTTACACAAACCGGTACAAACATGTGCGATCGAGTCGATTTTTACAGAAAATAAAGCTTCAGTAAAAAAACAACTTTCGTTATTTACAGTTTTCAACAATTCCAACAGCAACATAGAGAAAACCTCTACTGCCACATTACCCTAAGTGCCAAATTACCCGACACTACATTAACAAATTTTATAAATCTTTCCCAATTTTTTTTTTGTATCTAATGAATGTTTCACAGAAAACTGTCAAAACTTTATCACTCACAGTTACTCCAATAAATTACCTTTTTAAAATACAAAAAACTTTTTCAAACATTTATCTCGGAGTGTATGAGTGGCTAAAAATATCTTTAGCCCAACAAAACATTTGCCTTATCGCAATTTCACAAGTTTTCAGTGATTTATTTCTTCCAATTTATCTTGTATTATATTTTATTTTTTTTGCACTTTTACTCACCCCAATAAGTGTGTGCAGAAACACCACCAACAACAACAATAGACAAGTCAAAGTGATGACCAAAATCCTCTTGGTTAAAGTTGTGCAAGTCAATATACACTTTTCACACACAAAAGAACTTTTACAAGGTGTGAAATGGACACGGGGATCTTCTATTCTCTTTAATTTTCTTATCTTTTTATTATATTTTTCAAAGTTATTTTCTCAACACTTTCACATGCATGAGCCAAAAGAAAACCGAAAACTTTTTCTTTATGGACTTAGGCATTCACTTTGTCACAATTCAATGCTGTTGTATTAAATTTATCAATTTTTATAGAATTTAAAATTTAATTCTTTTTAAATTGAAATTTTTTTGGCAATTTTTCTTTACTATAAAATTTGTTTTTGTTGTAATTTTTGTTCACTCTTTCAAATAAACTTTAATTTAAATTCTACGTCTATTTCAGAGAAATGATTCCGCTCGAGTATTACGAACACGTCCGTACGCCATGAATCAGTGCAAAGGACTAAATTACTCGTCACGCACACCCGGCGCTGTTGGTTGTCTGTGATCTTGGTTATCAAACGTCTATGTTGTAGGCCGCTGTACGAGCGAAATGGCCAACTGCGGTGGTACGACAGCATCAAGAAGCGCGCCAAAGTGCCCTCAAAAATGAATTGTGGATGGTGTGACGGAGAATGTGGATTGTAATGATAAGTGCGCATGGCAAACATTAATATTTGGTACGCAAGAAGAAAAAAAAACGTGAAGACAATGAAAACAATGTGATAACAACCTGTTGCCATAGAATTTCATTCATGAATCCATTCCCTTGCGCTTTTAAATGTTTTCAGCGGCAAGCAATGAACTGCTTTTGTTTGTTGTTCACTTTAGACACGTGCTGTCTGTGGAATGAGGTATCATGTTATATTCACGAACAAGTATTTTTTTTCATATTAAATTGGACTTGTACCTATTTTTGCAAGAATAGATTTGCTACTTAAAGGGACACTTTATTGCTAATCTTTACTTAAAATAAACTTCCGTGAATTCGAGATTTGAGTGCATAATGTATAATCGACATTAAGTTTCTCATTAAAATTATCTGCCCTAATATCCTCTAACTGTCCTTTTTATGGTCTTAACTGGGTAAAATTTGTTTAATGTGAAAAGTCTTGATGAATGAACCCATATTTTGAGGAAATGGTAATGTTTATGGGAATATTTACTCAGAGGCAAATATTTTTAGACACAATAAAGTGATTCAATCGAAATAATAAAGCCAAATTAGGTCATGTTTTAGGTGATATCCCATTTAGCTGAATGATTATTCAAATGCATGAATTTGTTCAAGGAGTATTTTTTGTAGCCATTATACAACAAGTCCTGAAAAAGTTTTCTTTTCGTAAAATTTATAAAAATGGTCTATAACAAAAAAATAAGGGGGCGTATGAGTGATATTAATACAGCATCAGTTTATTTATTCTGATACTAGTACCTTATTTTTATTCCTACCTTAATGCTACTTTAGGAAAAGTTATTTTGTAAAATAGCGTGATGAGCTTACATCCTACCGTAAAAAGTTAATATGTTTTTAAAGGTATGTTTTTCCCCTATCAAATGAATACTTAACATTTTAAATCCATTTAAATCTGTATTTTTGAAGAAATCTTATGTGAATACCAAAATTTCCAAGTTTTGAAGAGGCCAGGAATAGCTCAAAAATTCTCCGAATGAGGTGAAACTTTTTCTGGATTAGTTTTTTCCAGTAACCTTACAAAATACGCCATGGGGAGCGGGATTCGGAGTAGTTTTCCAAAAAAAGGTCCAGTCTAATATGGGGTATTCATTTGTTTCGTCTTGGAGGTGAGGGATTCAGAGGTCTTCCTAGATTTCTTGTCAGAGTGTTTGGGTGAGACATAAGAACATAACATAAGAATATCCTCCTTTACTGTGGCTATATTCAAATCTCTCTGGATGTTTGAGTTTCTTATGCTCGATAAAATTTGAATTTGAATTGTAATTTTCTGAAAGAGAAATTGCAGTGTATGTATCAGAGCATACACAATATGAAGATTAACTTGATAAACGTCTTAAACTGGTCTTTGAAAAAACTTTTCAACCTACTTATGTAGAAAAACTGTATTACAAGGGCAAGATCAAAACCAGTTTATGCAATTTTTGCTATTCTCTTTTCTTCAGTGGAATCGGTTTGATGCAAGGAATGAATAACACTACGCGGCAAAGTTTGGAAAAATGTTTGTTTGGCTAGTTTTTTTGATTGATTCTAATAGAATGCATTACAACTAACTAAACGCTATCAAAAATTTCTCGAAAATCGTAGTTAAACCATTAAAAATGTTTGTTTTTCAATTTTACTAAAAATTTTTTTTTTTTTTTATTTGTACTTTAGCAGCTATAACTGTTGGAGTTTAAATAAAAATATCGGAAAAAAAATATTTTTAGTTTATTTAATTGCGTACCAAATAAAAATATTCAAAAATTGTTTTCGTTGGTAGGCAATTAAATGACCCAAACATAAATTTCTTTCCTGATTTGTTTCCGTTTTCCACTGTTATTTTCGATAAATGTTGGAAAAAGTTTGTTTGAATATCTTTTCTTCTTGATTCTAAGTCCGAAAATATAAAAAAACGGTTTTGTATCATGATTGTTATCCCTTATACCAAAACCGCTGTACACTCTGTTTAAAACCGCTGTACACTCGCCCAAAACTGAGCTTTTGCTTGTTGTTGTACACATTTTTTTCCAAAAAAATGTTTGTTAGAAAAAGTGAGCTGAAACACAAAAACAAATACTTAATAAATCATCTCGTTAAAATCTGTATTTTAACAAAAAGAATAACTTTAACTTTCTTCAACAGTTTTACGGAATTAACGAATTAGTTTTAGCAAAGTTAATTTTTTGACCACCTGTGCGCTAAGTTTTTAATTCGTACAGTTGTTGTTTTTCATCATGATGTTTTCTTATTGATATAAAGGAAATATTTTCGTCCAAAAATTGTCTTTTTTTTTCTCTCAAAATTAAATTTTTAAAAAAATTGTCAAATTTCAGGAAACAATTTTTTCAATTTCCTTTTTTTTTTGCAAAATAGTACTTAAGTTTTTAAATAGTGAAACTTTATGGAAATGGTACCAACGATGTATGTATGTATCTACCAACGAGTGCTTCATTTTTCACCCTGGGTTCAATTACCGACGATGCCCCCTTTAATTCGATATTACAAACCCTCTGAATTTAAATTTAATTTCAATGATTCGAACCCTCAAAGATCTCGAAAAATTATTAAACTTTTGCCTTGCAAATATTAAGTTTCATCAATTAACAAAAAAGAACGCATCAAAGATATGAAATTTTTCAGGTTTTAAAAGAGCAAATGCATATTAAACTTTTGTTAAGTTGTAACTTTTTTTTAATTGATGAAACTGAAAACTTTCAAGGCAAAAGTTTAATAACTTTTTGAGATCTTGGAGGGTGTGGTTAACATTTTTACAACAGAATTGTGTATTTCACTTCAGTAGCATTTTCATTTATAAATCGTTTATTTTAGACTACAATCAATACATTCACCGAATTCATGTCTTTATTTTACTCTCTTGTCGTAAACCGTTCCAACCATTCAGTTTACCTCAGATAATAAATAATATTTGTTATTTACCATCAATTTTATAATTTCAGCAATTTGTCAGCAACTACAAAAAAATAGAAATGAAAAATGAAAGCACCTGCTTCAAGTCTGTCTGCATTCTTTTAGGGTGTACATTTGTGTTAATCTGAGTTTCATTGTGTGCGTGTGCCTACTGTTGTGCTGTGCATACAAATTACTTCTTTTTTGATTTGATTCTTTTTTTTAAATTTTTTATTTGGCGCCTGGCATAATAGCCCACGTTGCCATGTCTTTTCGTTGTTGAGGTTTTTTTTATTTTTTACCTATTTTTTTCTTTTTTTATTGTCTCCTTTGATTTAATGCGATTTTTCAACTCACAACAACACATACATACCTTTAAAGACATAATAAATGTCGTCACCGTTGTTCGTTTTTTTTTTATGTTTATTAAAAAGGCAATTTCAATCCCGGTTGATGGACGATTTTACAACGTGAGTGTATTTGCTTGTGACCTGTTGTAAATTCAAAATAGTTTTGTTCTTTATTTGATAAATATTTGCTTCGAAGCTATTTTTGGTTAAAGTGGGACCCTAGTTTGTTTATGTATATTTAAGGATACTTACATGTATGTATACTTGTGTATATGTATATTTAAGTATATTCAAGAGTCGTATATTTTCTATACTAACACTTAAGTCAAGACTTCTATAGAGATTAAAAAATTTTTTAGTAAAAAATTCAGAAATTTTTTTTTTTTATTTTTTTTTTTTTATTTTAGTGAGAAAATTAAGCAAAAGTTTTCAACTGATGAGATATCAAACGGGATGACTAAATTTACTTAAGCTATTGTTTTCTTCCGACGAATTCCAGTACCGAACTATTAAATGATGGTTTCCCATCCACAATCGTACCGACACTGTATTTGCTTGTTTTCATACAATAACCTAATCGCAGTCTTATTACAAGTACTAGTAGCTTATCTCCATCTACAAAGTACTTCCACCTACAATTTTATAATAATTAATTTCAAAATAATTTGTCAACAGATTTAGTTTTGTGCTTCTAGTGCAATATTTTGATTCATGACACACTTTTTGGCGCCTTCGACTTGATAAGTGGTTCTAAAGGTCTTTGAAGCTTTTTTTTTTTAACGGTTATAAGTTATAACTTATAACATGAGTCAAAGCAACTGCGCTTTGATTTGACTTAGTACGTTCAAAGGTCTCTGAACAAAAAAAGTGCTTTCAAATCTTACTATAGTTTTGCATAGTCAGTCATCTTCTCATTCATCACCGAACACGAAAAAATCATATACAAAACAGGTTCATGGATTATAGCATTTTTAAATAATACTTTGCCTCGCCCACCTCTAATGCCCAAAATGTAGGTGTTTGGCCTAAATCGAAGCCAATGAAATTATCAAAATTGTTTTTATATTTTTCATTAAGATCGGTAAAGTATTTCTTGGGTTATAAGAGCACAAACATAGTACCAGTGGAGCTAGAGAGCAGAAATTTCACATATTTGTTCTATGCACCCATAATTTTAGCCGAATTTTGGATTTCAGTGGCAGGGCAGATATAGTAGCTTTCCAGTGGATCACCAGTGGAGCTAGGAAGCTGCACATATATATTCTATGGCTACAGATTCCTCAGCCAGATTTGGGATTTTTACAAAAGTGGGCTTGGCAGCTTAAAATATGACCGTGTTAATTTTAGTATCCTCTCTTGGAGACACCAGTGGACCTAGGAAGCTATAATCCAATATATATATATTCTATTAAATAATGGCTAGAGATTCTGGATTCTGGTCAGTTCAACTTTGGTTCAAAAGGGGTTCAAAGGGAGTCCAAGGGGTGTCGATATGAGGTTGATGGCGTCAAATGAAGTTGCATGGTAAGCTAATAATAAGCCGCCTGTTAGTGTAAATACATTTTAGTCGACAACTGCAAACACTGCACTCTGTCAGTAAATGATCCATGCGCGGAGAGTAGTTTAAAATTGTTCCTTTTCAGAAGCACAATTGCTTCGTTAGACTTTCGATAAATGATTACCATGAGAAAATTTTAGTTTATGTGATTTTTATTTTGTTTTAATTACATTGGAGCTGGATTTTGCGTTATGAGATGAATTATTTCAGGCAGACCTGATTGTTAGTGCTCTATGACCCGCTAGAGATTAAAGAAAATTGTGATGTTCTTGTGGATTTCTAAAGCTGAACTTCTATTGACATTTATGGATATTGAAATGCAGAATATCATATATGATTTTTTGTAAGATTAACAGGTCTATTCTAGGGTAGCCACTAGGAATGCCAATTTTCGAGACCTTTGTAATCCCGGGATTTTCGGGATTTAAAAATGCAATCCCGGGACTAATCCCGGGATTTGGATTTTTTTCAATTCAACCAAAAATTAGTATAAAAATATTATATTACATCGAATTGAATAGCTTTTAATATACCCATACTATAATATTTTTGAAATTGTGCAAATAATCTAACAATATTTAAGGTTTTTATTGGATATTTTTGAAATTGAATTTTTCACACCTCTGATTCGGAATATTACAGCAAAGTTTGAATAACTTTAAAATACGTAAAATAAAATACAGATTGGAATCGATTTGGTCTTTGGAATCTTGGGTTTCCGGTCAGAATAAAATTATTTTAAAAATTTGTCGTTTGTCCACATTTTTCGACCAACTCTTGAATGGAATATGTTGTCATACATTTTAATATACGGAACTAGAACTTGTATTTCATGTCCCGAACGAAGTTCGATGTATTTTTTGATCCCATTAAAAATTTTTGATTTCCATTAAAACAAAATGGATTTTATAGTCTACTAATTTGCAAACAGTTTTGAACTTTTTTTGCCCTAAATTTGTTGATGTAATGAAAGTAGTCTTTAATTTGCTTCATGCATTGATTTTTATATTACTCATATAAATTATGTACTTGTATATCAATCAACATTTAGCTCATTTTATTTAAATTTGTTCATTAAAACCAAATGAATAATTTTTCCAAACCAATGAAATCAAATAAAACACAAACACACGTAAGCTGACATTTTCCTTCAATAAATTTCTGAACAGCTTGTTTATTTTCCTGAATGATTATCAACATTTTTTGGATGAAAAATTATGGTCCTTGCTAAAACTATCATGATATAAAAAGTTCCTGAATTTCTAAATATTTTTTTAAATAAATAGAAATCAATTGAATAATTTTTTGCCTTTATAGACGACATATTTTTGAAAAAATTGCTTATAAAACTTGTCCCGAAAATCCCGGGATTGGTCAGTGTGGATCCCGGGATTTTCGGGACTAACAAAGAGGCGGTATCCCGGGATCCCGGGGTCCCGGGATTTCGGGATTGACATGCCTAGTAGCCACCACAGTCTCACTAGTGACTTTTGTCTCAATTTTATACAATTTGGTATTCTGAACGATTTCAAAAAGCTCTTTTAGTATCAATTGTCATAAAAGTTGTGATCAAAGTTGCGGGCAATGTTATTCCAGTTTTGGTCGAGTCGAATTAGTTGGCTACAGCCGATGTCTTGTACTTGTGTAGGTTTGTATATTTTGATGCTTATGTTTGGAGGAAAGTACAAATCCACACAAGTACTCCGGATCGTGAATACTCCTATTAATATTAAATATCCAATCATATACATTATTGCCTCTAGCATTATTTTCTCTGCGTGTAGGAATGGAGCGTGATATTAAGTTCTTTGATCTTCTATCGTATGGAATCCACTCTCTGTTTGATGATTGTTTGTAATTGTTGTGCTGAATGCTCTTAGGGTTGATCGGGTGACGAAGCTATGTGGTCAAAAGATTCTTACTAAACACAATTTTTGACAATTTTCATAGATTCCCAACTAATTTCGGAATGTACACTCAGGGAAAAAAAACATAGTAAAATCAAGTACGATCGTATTTACTCCTTCATTTTTTCAACTTAATGGAAACAACTTTGAAATAAAGAGAAAAATACTAAAAATAACTATTGTCAACGTTGAAACAAAGTTGAACGATTTTAAATCAAGGTCTGGCAAACTTAATATAAATTGGAAAATTTTTTAAATAATCGGAAAACAACTTTGAAATAAGTTTGTTTATTTTTGAATTTAAGTTTTAAATTGAAAACAAGTTTGTTCGTAGTTGTTTCTAAAATTTCCAACTTTACCAGACTTTCATTAACGTTTCTACTTGTTTTAAGGTGGTTGTTTTTTTCTCTGGGTGAAGGTACTATTGTAAAGTAAATTATTTTTATATGCAGAAATTTACCTTTTGCAAAATCAAATTTTGTGGAGTTACGAATATAAATTTTTCTTCATTTAATATTATTTTTTGTTCACAAAAACTTTTACTTCAATTAAATATTTCTTTAAATTGTCGAAAATTTTCAGATATACTATACATTTCAACGAAAACAAAAACGGCAAAAAAAAACACTTGAGAAGTTGTAAACAATTTGCTCGTTCAATTCCAAGACATTAACCTCGATTCAACTTTTTATAAATCAACAACAACAACGAATAAAAACAAACACGGTATAACCCTATTCCCACTCCATCAGAATTTTCCTTAATTCTCGCACACCCACACCCATACAACACATAAACACATTACAGCTCATCTATTCCACTTCCCAATAAATCATCATACGCTCAGGCATTTAATCTAATCCTCCAAAGGACAGCTGTTGGTGTGGGCGTGTGTGTGTGTGTGCGTATATGTTCTTGACTTGTGCGTCTGTTCAGCATAAAACCGTTAAATAGGAAATAATCGGCGGAATATGCAAAATGCATGATGTAAAAACACCAACAACAACATGGAAAAAAATAAACGAAAAATGTTTAACTCAAAATACATCCATTTCAAATCCATTATTCATTAAATTCTCTGCAAAAGTGTGAAGCTGCCAAAGAAAGGAAAAAAAAACGAAAACTTGTTTACTGCTTCGTTGGGTCTGAGTGTAGGCGTACGTACACTGAGGTATTTGTATCCATGAGCGTATGTCTGTTTGTAGTGCGTAGTAGAGGCGCGTTAATCAGTTAACATATTTAGGCGATGGAGTTGAGGTGTGGTGTTGTTTCATTTGCAACAGCTGCTTTTACGTTGACGCCATTGTGCGCCTATTATGAGTAGTTGGCACTTGTTTCAACACTTGGTATGTGTTTATTTTTGTTGTTGTTGTTGTGCTTCTAAGGGTAAATAATACTTAAAGATTAATTGAACTTAAAATTAACACTTCAGTTAAGTTGTTGGCAACAGTTTCTTGATGAACTGTGAATTTGTGTAAGGGGTGAAAGGAAGTGGAAGTTTCTTATTGTATTAAAAATACGAATTTCTCATATCTTTTTACTGATTCGCTTCATCTGAATTGGAAATCAATCAGACAAAGTCTCATGCTATGTTCTTGTTTTTGTGCATTCATCTTTATTATAATTTCAATATTTTATCCTCTGCTCTGTCACAAATATATTTTCCAAAAATCATCCATTCAATCGTATTAAAATCATATGTTAGTCCTATTAAAATTCCTCTTATTCACCTCTTATCTCACATTAATTCAACACAGAGGTTGTTTGTTAATTTTATAATATTTTAAATCACATTGGTGCATATTATTCACAGCTGAACTATTAAATGAGATAGCATTTATCTATTAAATGCACTCAAATGTGCAATAATGTGAATTAAAATATGGAGCAGTTGAATAATGTTAGTAGAAAGTGTTAATAATATTCTGCACTATCGATGCATACCTACTTATTACATACTCTTTTGTCGTATTAGAGTAATATTTTATAATTTTAGTCACAGATAGCATTTGATTTATGAATGGTTATAAAATTAATGTCCTCTCGTTGTTCCACAACAATTTGTTTGAATTAAAATAAGAACAAATTGTGAATATCACTCATACGCACTGTGCGACAATTGTTACACACTGCGTATGAGTAATTTTCACAATTTAATTTTTTTTTAATTTGAACGTATTTGATTTTTAGCCCTAATTTTAGAATACACAAGGCACTGTCTTGGGGCAGCCAAAAGTTAAACTTTTTTCTAACGTTAAACATTTTATACAAAAGGATTTTAAGAAAATTCAAAGGAATTGAACTAGAAAAGCAACGAGATACTAGCTGCGTTTTATTGGTTTCAGTTTACCTAAAAAAAGAAAATAACGAATTAGTTAAACTGTTTCTGAATACTGCTACTGAGCGTAATGTATATCAGTCACATAACAGAAGAGCTGATTAAAAAAAAAAAAAAAAAAAAAAATTTTTTGAAATGAAGAGTATATTGAAATTGTATGGGGATTCATGATGAGTTCATTTTCTACATCTTCCCAATTCATTAGTTCACTTTTTTCTGAGGGTGACAGTGCTGACGAAACCGAAGTACATCCACTTTTATGGACCTTATTAGAAGCTAAAGCTAGGATGACTTCAAATCACATTTCATATTTTATTCCATACTTTTAATTTTTTGTTTTTATACAATTTTATTTTGACGGATAGTTCTGTTCGATTTTACAAAATTATAACAGTGCCATCTCTTGGTTATCAGCTAACAATGACGCGAAAAGCTGAACCTATTGAACTTGAAAGCGAACTGGATCTTTGGTTGTTTGTGTTTTGTATTGAAAATCTAAGCCAAAAAACACAGATAATGGTGAAGTAGAAAATCGATGCGCTGTAACGTAGATAACAGAATAAATTATTTTAAGTAGAATCTCAGACGAATAATAAAATTAGTCTTTTCACCTCACTGATCACTGATGTCGTGGTGCATCGGGCTCGACTCCCACCTGGGGCAAGGCAGAAATTTGTTTTCTGTTTTTCTGTGTAGACCGCCTCTCTCTCGCCAAGTTCTGACAATCTTGCGAGAGTAATTTTGCCATGAAAAGCTTCTTCTTTGGGAGTCCTGCCGTTCGGAACCGACATTAAAACTGTAGACCCATAATTATCATATACACTTGCCCATGATAATTGCATTAAGAAGCTCGGCCCAAACCCCTCGGGGGTTGTAGTGCCAAATATGTATGTATGTATGTATCACTGATGTCTTCAATTCTATGTTTCTTTTTGCTTTCTTTCACTAAATTTCCTGTATATCTTATGTACGTTTTCATGCACGAAAACTCCTTTATACACGGAGAGAAATGTTGGCTCATGATTTACGATTATGGAGTACATAAAATTATTGTTACTTAATTACTAACTATAATCATTAATTGTGAATATTAGTCACAAATTATGCAAATTCGTACATAAACTATGCATATGGATTGGGAATACATTATGATAAGGGTTTATGAATTTCGTGATTTATTTTATTATTCTTGAAGAATAATTGGTGATTAACTAGGTCATGAAACTGCACGTGTTATCATGAATTATGAGTAACTGGGTTGATTGTCATTAATTGCTGAGCAATATACAATACATTTAGACGCTTTTACAATAATGCCAGAGTAGCCGAATCGGTTAGGCGTCCGGACTGGAGAGGATGATGTCGGTTCGAAATCCGGGAAAACTGAATTTGTGAAAAAGTTATTACAAATTATTCTAAGCAAGTTGGCAAATAAAAAAGTAAAATTAAATAAATAATTAGGTAAAAAATTAGCAAATAAAAAAAATTTTAATTTTTTTAATTGTAAATATGTGCTCAAATTGTTATTACGAATTATTCATTTATTCTCAATTAAGCCTAAAATTATGAATTTTTAATCATAATTTATGATTTTTGTTTGCACAATTTATTCCATCTGGTCATTGATTATGTCAAAAGCGAAAATAATAATTCATGTTTAAGTGGAACAAATCAAGCAAACACAAATCACAAACTATGATTTTCACTTTTAACAGTTCTTATGATTAAGAATTCTTGATTATTGACTTCTAATTAATGGATCAATATCGTGACTAATTTTTACTTAATTGATTCCTATAAGGCATGATTTCAGCAAGCATTTCCGTCCGTGAATTTTCATTACATTTTCGTAAATGAAACTTTCTTTTGCTCTTGTGTTCTTGCCTGAAAATGTTGATTGGTATGACATTCGTATTTTCGTCAATTTAGTAATTGAATTGAATGATCCATTCCTCAACGATATCTGAAGACATTTCCACCTAAGATGTACGTTTTGCGCTAAGCATTCGTTACCACAGTTATGACACGAGAGCACGTGGGATCTATTTTGTGTGCCCGGACACTGCAATGTTGACGAGAACGAAGCGTCAGAAAAGTCCTCAAGAGCAAATCGAGACAATTTCAATCCTTGAAAAATTATATCGATGACAAGGCATTTGTCATCGTACGTACGAATCTGAAACGAAAGTACCTCTCCTCGAACAACAAAGTGGATGTGGGGACAACCGGGGTGACAAGAAAACAAAGAAACTCATGCAGTTAAACAAAAAAGAACTATGCACTGTGATGGGAATCTTCACGATGCACTGATGTTTGCAGGGCCTGTGGTAGCAAATTATAGGATCATCGATATTTTTAAGCCTCTTTAAGGATGAGGAATTAATCAAACTGTTTGTTTATGGTACAGACAATAGGAGGAAGTAGTAGGTGAACCCGTAACACATGAAGTGCACAATAAGCCTGTCTATGGTGCATTTGAGGTAATTGACTCTGACCGGAAGCCCTTCAGCTCAAACGATACCATAAAAGAAAAATTTTAATTTTAGTTTGTATTCATTTGACCTAATGAACTTTATGTTAGGATTTATGATCAACAAAGTGGTTGTACTCAGAGGAAGATGTGCTGTGTAAAATAAAACAACAAATCAACAAGGCATTCTTCCCTTTCTTAGTAGGTTTTTTTTTTGGAATTTTTTATTCGCTTATTTCTCCATACACTCCAAATCTAGTTGAAGTATTTCTTGGTTGGTCTTCTAGGTTGCTTTAACGAAATCTTTTGATACTGTTTGCCCCGTTCCCTGGTCAACACTGAATCTTACCAACATTTTTCTACTTGGGTTAATATACATTTACAGCTAAAGAATTTGAATTAAATTTCATATTCCAAATAATTTGTAATAGCATTTAAAAATTAAATCATATTTAAACGATTATCATTTAAGCAAATTGGATTATACTCGTAGGTGGATTATGTGCTTTAATTTGATAATAAATGATTGAGGTAGAAATTTGCAATCAATTTAATTGATCAGAGTTTAGACCTTTTTGATTAATATATTAATATTTAAAAAAGAACTTATTGGTGATTTAAATATTATTTTTTGGGGAATTTCAATAATTTTCTAATAGTTTTTGAAATTTTGTATGGAATTTTGTGGGAAGCTTCTCCTTCAATATCGCAAACTCAAGTTCAAAGTGAACCAATGGTCTGGCATATATGTTATTTTTAAGGTTAATACTTATATGGAAAAGTTCATTATCATTTTTGAACTTTCTCATAAGTTTTAAAGTAAAACTTACAATTAGTATTAACCGTCCGTGTAGCTAGTTACTTAATTAAATGCTTACCATAAGAAAGGAAAGCTAAATCTAATTTAAAGTTTGCACAACTTTTGGCGCATGTGCCTTTTTTTTTCGTCTTTTTGTTGAGGCATCAGAGAATTAGAAGTAATTTCACTTGCCATACTAATTAAGTTCATTGCACGGCTAAGATTAAACTACTTGGCCGAAGTTTTAATAAATGGAAAAATATTTCCACTTCAAATGAAAACCAACTAAATTTCACAAAAACCCTTCGAAAGCCTAACAATGTTGGACCACAGCATCTTCAACCGAATCCCACCATCTTCAACTTACTTGAAGTTGTTTAAAGAAACCTGAAAGTATGCAAAGATTTTTCAATTTAATTCAAGCCACCAATTGGCAGGAGTGAAATTTAGAAAACTCTTCTTCGGTTGTCCTGAAATCGATTACTGACCAGAAAGCAGTGCAAAATGCATAATTGATGCAGTCAAATGCAAAAATGGCAAGACAAAATGGACGAACTGCAGACTAATGGTTACCCTAATTGAATAACTCATTGGCATAAAGTTCCTCTGCTGGAATACCTTCAAGGTGCAAGCAATTATATCGCAAGAGTGAAGAAAAGTTTCTGCTGAAAAAGACAAATTTTTAATTTGCAAATATTCTGGAGGAAAATTTGGTCTTACCACATTTTATAATTGCATAATCAGAAAACTTTTTGCCGACAGACAACAGCAGACATCGTGGCAGAACTTTTTTACAGTGAGATACCCTACAGGCAGAAATTAATTTTACACACAAAATTTGATCAAAATTCAAAGGGAAAAATTGTTTAAAAAAATCAGACAAACCAATGTGAAGCCAACAAAACTATGTTTCTTAAGAGACACAAATCTATAAGAGCCAAAGTCAATTGAACAAAGCACAGTCGGAATGATTGCAGAAATCCAACAACAAACATTCCTCTACAGAGTGGTTTTTTGTTGTTGCACCGTGACTCTTTGTGCTTTTACAAAAAATTTTTATTTTTTGTTAGCATAATTTCGAGTCGATATCTCCGTAACTGCGACAGCTATCAGACTGACAGATATACCGATCAGATCGGTTTAGTATTTTATCATGGAATTCCCCCAAATAAATGCAAAGCATTCTGTTGATTCGAGAAAGTCTGATAGGTTAGTGAGAAGAAGGAGAGAGTGAATAATGTCGGTGAATGTTTGTTTTGTATTTAGAAATGCTACAATTGTTGGGAAAATTGTTCCACATTCGGATTGTGAGACTAAAAAACGAACTATCACAGTAATTAGTGGTGCGTTGGAACATCGTCGCAACCAAAAAACGGATGAGCCTCTTTGGACTAACGAATAGTTCTTGAAAATATTGGGACTATTGGAATAAGTCTTTTTATCTCAGAGGAGCATCTACCATTGAAATATCGACAGCCCATCGCTACGATGAATTGTACTGGATACACTGCTATCACAAACGATCTTAATGCCACGAGACTGAAAACGGTTCAAGAGCTGAAGATTTGTTCTTGAGGCTTCTGCCCATAAATACGAATTATGCTTCATTTTAGGAAGGACATGGGTGGTAGTATAGATGGAGCAGAGATTACCGAACAACTGATTCGAATTGATTGAAAGAGTGGAGTTAAGTTTAGGGACCATGGATGAATCTTTAGGAAGGAGGTGTACTTCGATAGGATTTAGGGCGCATATAGGGCATTTATGGGGGACATATGGGTGGACATATGGGTGGACATATATCCCCTGCTATGAAAAAACACATCGTAATCATATAATACGTTTTATCTTTGGATGCATTTTCTGAATCTCCAATGTCCATTTCATAGTTCTGCATCAAAACTTTTCCAAAATATGTTACCATCGCGAAGATATAAAATAGAAAAATGCATTATAAGTATGCTTTATCCCAATGTTACAAAAAAGAAAAACATTATCGTTTTATAATGCGTTTTTATTTTGGAATGTGTAGAATATTTTGAAATTGAAAAAGCTTCACAAAAACATTTCAAACACGTATGATGTGTTTTTGCTTTGTAATTATGTATTTTTATTTCCATAAAAACAAATAAAAAGACTAAAAATGGAATATCTTCCGCCACAATGCACCAATTTGATCCCTTAAAGACAGTACATTTATCCCATGAAGCGATCGTACTATTCGCACGGTTGTTTTTACCAGTATTGCTAAAATTTGCTTAAATTCAACAATTTCCAAACAAACTCATTTTTCTCGAAAACATAATTTTTTCTATAATGTGTTTTTGCGAGATATGGTGATGCATACATGAACATATTCGGGGAAATATGGTGTACCATAGAATTTTGAATATGAGAAAAATATAAGGGTTATGTGGGGGACATTGGGGAAGAATAGGGTCATATAAGCGATATTTAACTGAACATATAGAGGAACTTATGGTAGAGTTAGAAAAAGTATATGGGGAACCGATACACATATGGGGCAAAATATGTATGGAGAAAATATGGAGGAACATATGAGGTGTTCAGTTCCATAAAGGATTACGTCCATAAGTCGAATCAAGTACCTTAAAGTGCATTAAGGCACCTCCCGGGCAACGAGAAATTATAACTTACTTCAAGTAAAAATTTAAAAATCCAATTATAAAATTTGAGCTGGAAAGCAGTTCTGCCTGCGATAATAATATCTACAATGCAATTCATTTCAACAATTTAATATTTGCCTGCTAATAATATAAATCAGGAATTCTCAAATTACTCTCGCTTAAAGCCTTCATGTCTGTTGGAATCCGGAACTTCTAATGTCGATCTTTGGAATTGGTTGCTCTATAGCTTTCACGCTTAGTGAAATAAGGAATATTTATTTACTCCACTACATGTAGAGAACTGTTTGCAGGTATTGTATGTTATAGTCATAATATTGATCCATTAATAAAAAATCACAATTGAATTGATTTTAGTCATAACTGCAAAGGCTGAATATAAAATCAAAGTCAGTATTCATAGCTAACAATTTTTAAATGATGTTTTTTTTATTCATGGTTCCTACACAGTTCTCTCTGTGCCTTTATGCTTAGTGGAACATACTCAACGGGGGACTAATCCTAAAGGCTTGATTCTACGATACAGAACAGTTCGTGCTGTTGCTGTTTCGGTCACCGGTCACCGGTCTGTGCGCTCCTCGGTCGTTCGGGTGGGTAAGTAAGTTGTGGGATTCGTCGATAAAAAATAAGAGAATAAAATGCACTATCTCGATTTTTACTTAAAATAAATAAAAAAAAAAATATTACGTGGGAAGCCACTAGCATCTCTCAGTATAAAATAATTTTTCTCATTTCAAATAAATTTGGCTTATTGCGAAAACTGTTGACTTTAGTACTTAAAAATGTTGTCAATTCATTCCTAATTAATGTAGGGTACTTCCAACTCCAATCAACTTCCTCTGCACATACTATGTGGACAGCAAGTGGCCTTAAAATGCCAGCAATTATTGGCAATTATCAACAAAGTTTGGTAATCAACCTATTAAGCAACCAAGTTATAAGTAATTGCTCTTGGCTGTATTTTTCTATTTTCAATTTTTGTTTTTTTTGCAAGGAAAAATTTGCTATAAAAGTCAACTTTGTGTGACTAGGTTCTCACTCTCCCTACTTCAATTTCGTTAACTTTCAGTGCAATATTCTCGTATAAAAAATGACTTTTAAATTCCTGACAAGTACATATAAGCCGCTGCACGGCTACTACTTCCGTGTGCCGCAAATGTGTCTCGGCTCGTTGGGCTTCTGGCCCGAAACACGTTCCAGCGGGCGTCACAGGCTTTGGGCCACTGCCAATTTTGTCATTTTGTTCATTGGTGTTTTCACGGAGATACACGCGGGCTGTACGTATCTGCAATATGATTTAGAACTGGGCCTGGACACGCTGTGCCCGGCGGGCACTTCGGCAGTGACGTTGTTGAAAATGTTGCTGATTTCGTATTATCGCATTGATTTGCAATGGGTGTTGAAGCGTATGCGGCAAATGCTGTACGACACTAGAGGCGATGATGGTAATGAGGCGGACGAATGAACGACCGAACGAACGAGGCGAACTGACTACATAACTGAGTTACTTAACTGCTCTGGTGTGATTTATTGCATGACCTTTCCATTTTTTTCTTCATTTTTTCTCGGTTTGACTCACACTTTGCCGTCTGCGTTCAGCTCACGTAACGTCCGTCAAGGAGCAAATCGTACGTGCACACTCGGTTATGGCAGCCAGATTGAATTTTACGCCATTTATGATGGGCTTCATCACTTGTACGGCATATAATCTGAAGCCATTGCTGTTGGCTGCGATTTTATGGGCACAGGGCAAGGAGCTGATATGGAAGACGCCATTTAATATGACGTGAGTGTGGACAGAGAAAAAGTACTTAAAAAATCAGACTTACAGCGAATTTCCATTTCCAGTATGCCTGCAGTATTGCTTCAATCGCCTTACTTTCCACTCACGTACATTTTCACGGCCTACACGGGCTATGTAACGGTCATCATGTTCGGCGGCTGTGATGCGTTCTATTTTGAATTTTGCTCTCACACTGCTGCTTTACTGAAAATGCTACAAGAGGATATCAGAAACTTGTTCCGACAATGCGAGGGTAATTTAATGAAATCAAAGAAATTATTCCGAATTCATTAAGCAAAATTCACTCAACAGATCCACTACCAGCGGAGAAGTCAAAAGCCTTTGAAGACCAACTGATACGCCTCATAAATCGCCACAATGACATCATCGATTTGACGCGATTTTTCCTCAGACGTTACTCTATAATTACATTGGCGCATTTTGTGTCGGCGGGCCTGGTGATTGGAGCGAGCATTTTTGATTTGTTGACTGTAGGTTATTTGATAAAAAACGTATTAATTTAATTCAATTAAATTAAACCAATTTCAGTTTTCTGGCTTGAGCGCCTTAATTTATGTCACTTATACCATTGCCTCTCTGGGTGAACTGTTCATTTACTGCTATGGTGGTACTATGGTGGCGGAGAATGTGAGTCTTGAAATTCTTTTTTTCAAAATTATGAAAATATTTTCTTCAAATTCCAGAGTGCTCACTTGGCCATTGTGATCTACGATTGTAATTGGTACAATTGCAATCCCAAAATCCGTCGCATGATTCTCTTAATGCTGATACGTTCGCAGCGTGCCTTGACAATGGCCGTGCCATTCTTTTCGCCCTCGTTGGCCACTTTTGCTTCAGTTAGTTTTGCTGCTGTTTCTTTTGTTTAATTAATTAAAGAATTTCCTATTGTTTCTTTAAAGATTCTGCAGACATCAGGCTCAATTATTGCCTTGGCCTCATCGTTTCAATGAGTTTCATCGATGGCATGTCAAGACTCATATATTTTGCTAGAAATTAACTAAATATGTATTGTTACTTGATAAAAATTCATATTTGAACTATCGTCAAATTTTATTTCTTGATTGGATTTCTTTTTAACAGAATTTATTTAATACAATTGGCAAATGGATACTTTTCATTAACAGGAACTCTACTTTTAGTCTCAAACATGTGAGTCATGAACGGTTAGGTCATCGTAGATTTGGTACAGTCTCACATAAACATTAATGTTACTCATACGCCATGATGTACAGAATTATAATTTGAGTAAAAATGGACCGCTGAGTCCAAATATGATAAAATGTAAATTATAAGTATTCGAAATTGTTTATAACGACAGCACAAACATACACTGCAAAGTGAACCCAACTTTTGGTGTGTAATTTTACACACAACACACATTTTTAAGTGTATATTTATTTTGATAATTAAAAAAAACACCCATTCATGATTTTGGCATGTTCTATTAACACGCATGCGTGTTTTTTAAAAGCACTTACAGTGTTTATACACGCAAAGTTGTGTGTAAAATGTGTCTACAAGTTTTACACACTTTAGGTGTGTATGAATAACACATTTCACTTTGCAGTGTTGATATTCGAATAAATAAATATAATAAATGCGGCTGCAAATTAAAAAAAAAATATCGGGTAGAATATCGGGTACTTGTAAGTGGGTACGCGTTTGGTGTCAAAGTGAGTATGCTCACAGCACTAATTTAGTTTGCTTCAAAAATGGCAGGTAAGTAAACAAATAATTTCATTAATTGTCTTTTTTCGCTTACTTTAGGCATTTTTCACTTCAAACAGCAACTGTCAAAAACTCAAAGAAGAATCAAAATCAATAGAACTGCACAAATAATTTTCTGGTGGTTTTTGAAATAAAATGAATACCCTTCGTATATAATAGCAAACGGTTAATGAGTAAAACGAGATAACACTGTGCAGTATAGTATAGTAATCCGTCCAAAGGGTTTGGGGCTGTGTGGGTTCTAGAAAATAAAATTCTTCGCATAATTTTGTCCAAATTTGCATGAATTAATACCTTCATTATTATCAGCCTACCAATATATACCGATTTCCAAAAAATCTAAGACCGCAATGACACTTGGAGGTCTCCGCCCTCTCTCAAAGTATGATATTGAAATGGTTATAACTAGAGAGCTTGGTAAAAAATGTTGTCGAATACACAATTAGCTCCTGGTTTAGAGCTGTTGGTTAAACATTCCAGTAAGAGTTGAGACCATTTGTTGGTTCTCGCAAAATTTTTTTTTGTAGCTATGAAAAAGGTTTTTTTTTAATTGAAATACCAAAAATGCCCCTACGAGTTTGAGGAATGAATAAAGAAACACGCCAATGTTTCGTTGTCGAATATGCAAAAAATATGCAAGAAATATGCAACATATGCAAGAATAATGCAAAATATGCAAAAATAATGCAAAATATGCCGATATGCAAAACTTATGCAAAATATGCAAAAATAAGCAAAACATATGCAAAATATGCAAAAGTATGCAAAACGTAATGTGGTCAAATCGTAATATTTTTCACAAAAAATCATTTTTATCTTGGTCATGAGTCAATCTGACTTTCCCGTAAAATATGCATTTGCACTCTCTAGTTATAACTTTAGGAAGAATTGACGGATTTTATTGATTTTATGATTGTTGGAATGGTAATTAAGTACGCTTTAGTTGACTATTTTCGTGAAAACTTTTTAAATTATTTAAAATTTGAAGAAATTTTTTTTTGGACACTAAAGGGTTAATTTCATTACATTGGAATTTCAGTTAAGTTTTTTTCCCGTAAAATTTTTTTCATTGATGCGAACTCGCTGTGGAATCGATGACCTTGATTGCTTTCATGTATTTTCTGTTTGGAATAAAAGAATTTTATAAAAAAACCATTCTTAAATCATACTTAGCAAAATGTTAAACCAAATGATCTTGAAAGCGAGCTGAATCATTTGTTGTTTGTATGTCGTATTGAAAATCAGTGCGATTTCGGTTTAATAGGAAACACTGCTAATGATCATCAAGCAAACATGATGATTGCTATCAACTATGCACATGACTCGTTTCAATAATTTCGCCAATCACAATATGATTTGGAGTCTACCAAATTTTGCGTGTAGATAAGGATTTGCATTTGCCATTGCAAAGCTCTATTATTCAAATTGTTTCTATTTCTTTATTAAAACCAAGCATGTCACGAAAGGTTATCTATCGCTAGAGCTGAAATTTTCGGTGAATCAATACAAATCAAGTTTTGGAGGCAACAGTCAAGAATTCTTCGCCGTCTAACACGTACCATCTGGATTGCTTTCAGTATTCGTAAACAAGTCAGTGTGCGGACAACATTTGTAGGGCTCAGTTTCTTTTTGACCACCAAGATGAGCAGAAACGCAGTAATATATCTCCTGATTGTGGTAACCAGTTGCAACGTTATACGGATAAATGCGGACAATAGGAGCGCTTTACAATCTGTGGCGGCAAACTTGAGAATGTCAAAACTAATTCGATGTCACCTGAACACAAAATACGCCCAGCAATTAGCAGAGATTTTAAATGATTTCCAGCAGTACAGAGAGAAACTGAAAAATTTCGTGGACTGCCTAGTCGCTAGCTATGTAAAGCTGCAAGTGGACCATATTGTCGCCACTGTCATCGATGAAATGATAAATTTCAAAGCACCCGAAAGGCTGGCTATTGCACTTCTTCACATTAGTATGCCGGGCATGGAAGACAAGGTAGAGGAGGAGTCATTTGAGGTCATGATACAGGCTGAACTGCACTTGTTTGAGAAAACCAAAGCTGGTCGAAATTTAAATGATGATTACATGTTGCATGTAGCACTTTACATGAGCCAAATTAAAAGCGATAAATCCTATCAATATGTGCCGAATGAGCTGAAAATACGTGTGGATTCTATGATTGCTAGTTTAACCCCTACTCTGCAAAGTTTCTCCTTCAATTCGAGCTTTTGCTTACAAAATAGGGCATCTAACGAGTACATATTTACGCCTGCTCTTTATTCTAGTTCTATATTCAGCTGCAAGGACGATAGTAGTTTGGGGCAAGAATCCCTGTGGTCTGTGCACAACAATTCGTCATGGGACGCAACTAAATTTAATATGACCGTGACTTTAAAAAATGTAATGTACCATAAGAGATTGACCTTGGAGCGGAAGACGAATGGAATAATTACTCTAGTTGGCATCTGGATATACGACACTGCACCTACTTGGTCGGTGCAGTTAGTGAACGAGCATCTTGTTTTCGAACAGAACGGTTTCTTCATGTGCAACTCCGAGAACTTTTATTATTATTCTAACCGGCGCTACATTCAAGGCTTCAATGATACTCAACATACGCGATTTTCGGCTGCTTGCCAGTGGAAAGCAAATCAATGTGTCTAATTAATATTTGTGTAAAATTTGTTACAAAATAGATGAATAAAAATTAAAGGAAATATTTATAAAATGACAACATTAAAAAATGCAAAATTAAAATATAGAAACAGCTAAATCCCCCAAATGTGGCAACAGACCAATTGAAACAAATTTCAAAATAAATGTTTACGAAATGGGTTATAAACCCAAAAATGTGGACTTGTTACCTAACAATAAAAATCAAAAGAGAGCTGACGAAAATGAATATATGAGGATTCCAGGAGTCAATGCATAAAAGCCCTCAAGATATAAGCCAATCGCTATGGATATGAATATTTCTTGTAAAATCAGTTGAACTTATGTACCAGTTTAACCAGTTTTAACATTCCGTTTGTCAATTCATATTGTATTCCGAGTACGTTAGTGTAATTAAATCACGGTTGTTGCATCCTTCCTCTTACACTTAAGCTTACACTAGTTGGTTCGCGAAGCTTTTCTTTCGGTATTCGGCACACCCTAATTGTATTATAAATACTATAAATACTGTTAAGTTGGATTTTCAGCATATTGAGATATTCTGCAAGCTGCTGATCTTCTTTTAATAAGTGCGATTGCTCTAGAGAGAACTTTTTTTCATAAAAAAGACAATTTTATATTTTAATCTAATTAATATGTACTTGTCTTGCATAATGTTGAGACAGAGTGTGTTGAGTTTCCAACCGGCAAGATGTACAGAAGATCATTAACATTTCATGTGTTCTAAAGGCAATTTGCAAATTTGGATTATGCAATAATAATGCTTTACAATCAGTGGCTACAAATTCGAAAATGTCACAAGAAATTCGACGTCATCTGATCACCAAATACGCCCACATATCTTGGCCAAAAATATATAAAACTAGAGAGTGGACTATCTTCGGCTATACCGAAGCTGAAATACCCCTACACAGTAGGAAGAAGTACCTCGAACTTAAAAAAATGTGGTCTCAAGACCCTATTTTGACCCAATTATAGGTGGTTTTGGAGCCCGGACCATGTCCAAAATCCGTTTCTAAAAATTTCCAATCAAATCCACAAAAAAAAAAAAAATTGGTCTCAAGACCCCATTTAGACCCTTATATATGTGGCTTCGGAACCTCGGACCATGTCAAAAATACGTTTCTAAACATTTCCAATCGAAAACCACAATAAAAAAGACTTGAAAAATTTGTATCTTTTTTTTCGGTGTATGGGAGCCACGCCCAGTTTGTATCCGATTTGGCTGATTCTCGAATTTGATCTCAGTATTCACGAGAAAAACATGTACCCAAAGTTTCAAGTCGATATCTCCAAAACTGCGACCGCTATCGTGCAGACGGACAGACGGACAGACGGACGGACAGACAGACGGACATCGCTAAATCGACTCAAGAGGTGATGCTGATCAAGAATATATATACTTTTCCATACCGGACACGCCTCCTTATGGGCGTTACAAACGTTGTGTCAAAGTTAGTATACCCTGCCACAGTGAGTGTGGGGGTATAAATATACCTTAAATTAATATGTGAATGGGCGGGCTTGAGACTGCCATACTTGGGCTCCCATTGAATCTTTTTCAATGCCATTTAGGTTTTTTTTCAATGTATCGCCTATATTTACTCACATTTCAATTCGATTAGAAGATTTAGTAAATATATTTGACAATGTACGTTTACTGACCAGAAAGAATAAGAACCGAAAACCTCTGGTATGCCACATAGCCAATGCCCTTACGCATCCAATAATGCAGAGGAAAATTAATGGGTCTTAACTATACACTGCTTATGACATCGTAGATACACTGGGAATAGTTAAACGATCAAAAAAGTGTTAAAATATTTGTTGTAGCCTTGTGCTCCTTATAGGAACCAAGGAATAAGTATATTTCGTACATTCAAAAACTTTATATATCAAAATAGTGTACTGTTAAAAAATATTTTTCACAAACTTTTCCATCTCAAGTCATAACCCATTTTTCTAGTGAAAAATTATAAAAAAAATGTATTAATTTTTTTTTTTTGATTTTTTAATACTAGTAAGTAAACATATACTATAATAGTATTTATTTGGTTTATACTAAAATATCATTTATTCAAAAAAAAAAAAATTATTTGATTTCCTTTTTCGATATGCAAAAGGCACCCAATTTATTAAAATTGTCAAAAGTCAACAGTTCTATTGAATCACACGAGTCTTAATTAGAAAAACATCATCAGCAAAAACTTGACTAACCAAAATAACAACAAAGAAAAAAAGGAAACCTCATCAAAAGGCAAACAAATTCCAATTCAATCCGCATCACATCCAACTACACAATGACAAAAAGTAAAAATTGTTTAATAAAGAAGAGTGTAATTTCGTTTCGCTAGACTTGAAGGTAATGGAAAATTACTTAAAAATTCAAATTGGAAAATGGCAAATTCCCTAATAAAATACATAGGAAACGAAGACAGACAAAAACAAAAAATTCCACGCTCACGATTTGTAAATATGATAACTGAACGCGTGAATGTTTTCCTTTTTTTTTGTTTTTTTGGTTAGGTGGAAGTTTGAACTTCATGGTATGATGGAAGTAATGTATTCATTTTTTAGATATGTGCGAGTGTTTAGATGTGGGCGTTTTAATTAGTAAGAAAAAAGTTAATAATTCAAATGTGCAAATGTGCACCATAATGGAAATTTGGAGAGAGTCAAAAGTTACAAAAAATAAAATGAGGAAAGTCAATTAGAAAAAGTTTGACTTTATTAAACAATCATCAAGAAACATTTCTAAGCAATTATTTAAAAGCTTTTAATTAAAATGTGTTAACAGCAAAAAAAAAAACACTTTGCAAAACTTATTAAAGTTCGTGTTTAATCAGTTTGTCCTACTAAATCAATTTGATTCTCCTATTGACCAAATTTAATTAAATTTTTTTTTTGTAAAATATTTCTGGTTACAATCCTATTGAAATTGGAAGATTATTGTCATGTATTAGGCATTGTCACTCGTTGCTTTTCCATGATTCCTTGATTTCTTGAAATGATTTCTGAGATTTCTTTTTCATTGCATACCTCCAATGGATTCTTCAGTTTCCCCCTAATCGCATTCAGATGCTTGAAAAATTACAAAGTCATTTAATTAAATTAAATTTCCAACGAAATCCACAATTAAAGGTTGACAACCTCAAATGAGTTCCGCTTAAATTCAAAAGATATTGTATTTATCCGTGCACTTAGAGTAATTTTATCATCCTGGAAACAAAAATTCTTTATTAATGGAAATTTGTGAACCATTTAAAATGTGAAATTTAAAACGGTTTTATACCATCAAAAGGTCTACAAACTCAATGAATTGATCCTTTTGTAATTTACAATTTAGTAGAATTCGGCATTACATTTTTTTTCGTTCGTTAAATTCTTTTGTACAAGAATGTTCTGACTATGGCAACAATAATACATGTAGGTATGTAACTAGGTAGGTATTTTTATTCTTATTTTATTACATAAATAATTCTGGGCAAGATTTGAGGGCCAGAGCTCAATTGATTGGAGCCTTTTTAGGACATTAGGTGGTTTGGGCTCAAATTAAGGAGATTATGTGGACAATATATTACAATACAAATCAATTTTATACTGCACACTGGTGTCCAAGGGCTATATTTTTCTATTCACACTAACTAAAAACAGACCATGGAAGAAGGACTACAATCGCCATGTAAACTATAACAGAGAGTATGGTATCGCTATGGACTCATATGTGGTCTCACAGGCACGACACTAATCAAACACAAATCCAAAAAAATACATATATCACACCTAAACCAAAAAAAAAATATATATTTTTTGGCACTCTCTAATGATTTCCAAACAAAAGGCCCAAATTGAAAAAAAAAAAATGGCCGTGGCAGCTTCCATTAAAAAAGAAAATTTGACACTGTGTGCGCTATTTTGACTGTATCTTCTAACTTGGCAAATATTTGTGCGTAGTACATGTGAAGAAAATTAAAAACACATGTTAGGGAATCATTTTTTTTATGTTTTACCCTTGAGCCAAGCTTTGGCACAATTTTCCCGGTCAATGGTATAAGAGAGTAAATAATAAAAAAAAATATTACCAGAAAACTCACTTTTTTTTCTGTGAAAGGAAATTTCTTCAGTACTAAATAACAAGTGAGTAAGTTTCAGTCGGGCATACCCTACATCTACTGGGCCATATTGGATCCGCCATCTTGAATTTTGAAAATGCGACGTCAAATTCTAAATCAGCGATCCCAAAAACCCCCTATACAAAATTTCATACTGTTTTGATGAAATCTTAAAATTTCGGCCGCCAAATTCGTTCCGCCATCTTGAATTTTTAAATTCCAAAATCAAATTCGAAATCAGCGACCCCGAAAACCCCACTATGCAAAATTTCATACTGTTTTGATGAAATCTTAAAATTACGGTAAAAACACGATTTTCACTTATATGGGAGGTAGGCGTGGCAGTCGACCATTTTTGTCCATTTGCAATACCAACTCCTTCTAGGGCCTAAAAAGGATAAATCCAAAAATTTGGGATCCCTAGCTTTCTTCTAGCTCCTGCAATCGTGTTTAAAAGAAAAGAGGACAGACAGACGGACGGACTTGGTGTTACAAACATCAGACCAAAGTGAATGCACCCATTCTTCATGAGGTGTAGGGTATAAAAAACCAGTGAGTAAGTTCCAGTCGGTTTAAGGGGGTACAGAGTGTAACAGTCGAGATGGTTCAAAAGCTAGGATGCGATTGGGGATCAAAAAATATGAAAAGATAATTTTTACCGAAGCTAAAATACCCTGCAAATGGGAGTGCGATGCGTTCTTAAACCATTTTTCGGTATTTTATAGATACATTTTCGATATTTAATCAGTAATAATTATTATCGATCATATTTCATTCCCGATCCATTTAAATTTGGTTCCAATCACATTTTCTTACAGATCCATTCCCATTTCCCGACATCATTTCCAACCAAATAAAAAAAAACGTTATTCCGTGAAGGGTTTTTTTGAAAATGTCTTTACAACTGTGAAAAGCATTTATTTATTACTAGCTGTTACATACCCGGCGTTGCACGGGTTGTATAAAATTTTAAAATAAATATATATAGGAATTTGCGACAATTTCAATGGCGCTGTAGTTGATGGTTTATTCCCCCCGTGAAACTTGGTGCCAGTTGTAATCCCACCCGGTAGGAATCACCCAAAAAAAGTCCGAGGAAGCACTTGGTTCCAGTTGTAATCCCACCCGGCATGAGCCACCCAAAAAATGTCCAAGGACGCACTTGGTGGCAGCTGTAATCCCACCCGGTATGATTCACCCAAAAAAAGTCCAAGGACGCAATTGGTGGAAGTTGTAATCCCACCCGGTATGATTCACCCAAAAAATGTGCAAGGGCGCAGTTGGTGGCATGGACCACTTAATATTCGATAGTTACTAAGTTACTTTTTAATAATATTTTTTGTTGTATGGGAGGTGCTACGCCCCGTTGTCCAAATCCAACCTCTTATGTCCTATTGCAAATTCCATTACTAACACAATTTTACCTTAAAATTTCAATAAAATTGTATGGGTGGTGCCACGCCCCTTGTCCAATTATTCCCACATTCGTCACATAGCAGTACAACTCCATTCCAAATTTCACTAAAATATATCCAATAGTTGCTTAATTAGCTGGTATTTAAGTTATGTGTTGTGTGGGAGGTGCCACGCCCCTTTGTCCAATTATTCCCATATTCGACACATAGCTGGAAAACATACTATACAGTTCCATTCCAAATTTCATTAGAATATATTCAATCGTTGCTTAATTATCTGTTATTTAAGTTACGTGTTGTGTGGGCGGTGCCACGCCCCTTGTCCAATTATGCTCATATTTGGCATAAAGCTTGGAAAAGTTATTATGCAACTTCGTGATAAATTTCGTATGTATTATTCAATATTCAATTCAAATTCAATTCAATAGTTACTAATTTACCTTGTAGACATATTTTGTGTTGTATGGGAGGTGCCACGCCCCTTTCTCCAATCCCAACCGCATATAGCCTATGTTACATGTCGATACCTATAGAATTTATCCTGAAAGTTTCAAGAGAATCGGTACAGCCGTTTAGCCGTGATTGAGGGACAAACAGACAGACAGACAGACAGACACACACTCAGTTTTATAATATATATAGGGATATAGGGATATAGGGATAAATTGAACCCTTACATATCGTTCTATCGTGCATGGCTTGGAAGTTATTTACGGAAACTGGATAACAAAAATGTACCTTAGTAAAAATGAAGTGGGTATCGAATTGTCATGAATGCAACTTTTTTTTTATATATTGACGGCACCCATCTCGGTTGTTACACACTGTTACACCTTTAATCGAATGAAACTTATTCACTAGTTTTTTATTTATTTAATTTGTCCATTGAAGGTATCAAATTATTTTTTTGTCATTTCTGCTGAAGTCGGTAAATTGTGTATAACATGATGTGTTATCTTTAATATATGTAAATATGTGACAATATATGAATGATGGCACTTCCACGATGATGTTATTTGTTCTGACCTTAATCACATTTGCTTGAAAAGGTTTTTGTAAATCAAATGTTGTGAAATCTGGCAGAGAAGTGTCTTAACAACTGAATGTGTCTTAACAATTGACTGAAGAAAGACTAAAAGGTGTAGTGAGACAGAAGATTCTAAAAGTGTCGTCCCATATTGGTTAACAACAAAAAAATTAAATTTAATATTTAAAATTCATGACTGGTTTATGGTTGAAAGGAAACCTGAACACTGAAATACTTTAATCTTTGAACCATTCATTGTACAAAAATTAAATTTTCCTTACAAAACACCATTCTCTATTGAGTTCTTGTCTATCCAAATATTTTCACCAAACTTCCAGCTTAAAGTTAAGTCTTACAAAACTAAAACGCATCCAAGCCATTCGAAGTCCCCATCAAAGTCTTCACAAACTTTTCACCCCAAACCGCTTGTCACTTATACGCCTTGACATGACATGTTCTATAAAATCCAAACTAAAATTTCACTTACGAAAACTGCCAATAACAAGCCAAAGCCAATAGAGAATTTACTTCTCTACCCGTACGATTTGCATACATTTTTTCCTTGTGAATTTTAAAGCTGAAATAGATAAAATCAATACAATTCAGCCTCACTCATACACAAAATAGAACAAATAATTGTCCTTCATCCGAGGCAACACTAAAGTTAAGCCCAGTTTTGTGGGAAAAAAGAGGAGACTCCTTTGTAAATTTTATGGGCCGATTCAAGTGTCACAATGAATTTCAATGACGATTTTCCTAACTTTTTTTGGTTAAATTTTGTGTTCGAATAAACCAATATGTACAACTGACGCCCATAGCCACAAAATAAGTTTAGAGCGAACAATTTAGTTTTATTTGGGAACTGAGTTGAGTATCCTGTTTCTGATCCCTATTGCTGGTTTGAATTTTCATTCATTGAATTTGCAATGTCACAAGCATTTGCTATAGACAGATTTGTATAGAAGAGTTAAAAAAAAAAAATAATAGAAGGATAACAGCTCAATATGTTTTGGCAAATTGCTTTACTGTAGCCTTTCCCTTTTTTTTTTATTTTTTATTTTTATTTTGGAATATTTTTGTTGTATTTTTGAGGGATCCCTCTCTTGAGAATTGATGTGTTGTGGTATGGCTGCTGATAGTAACCCTTTTTTGATATTGATGGCAATGCAAGACGAAGTAATGTTTTTTTATGTATGCTGCTTAGGGTGTTCATGGTGTTGATATGTTTCCGTTTATATTTAATCTTATGTGTGGCCCAAGTTAACATTTTCTGCATAGGAGTGTATTTGGGGAATTGCCATGAAATGTGTGTAGGTTTATGGCATCCTTAGGAAGGTGGTCATAAAAACCATATGTGTGAACTTCATAAAATTTTAATTTTATGTGCGGTAGTTGGTGAAGGGCTCTGTCAAAGGAAGAGTTTATTGCTATAAAATTGAAATTAGAATTTTATGGAATTTTTGAAGCAGACACACACACATACAAATAAGAGCTACTGTTCATTCTATTTCCGTTGTGACTATTGACCTTTTGAAAGATATGCATGACCTTTCATACGGATATTTGCCTGTGTCAATTTTATTTTCATCTTCTTCTGCTTCTATTGCATTCACTTTTTCAACTCCATGCTGAAACTCAAATTATTCATATGTCACTTCTTCCAATTTGAACATGTTGCTGCCCATATCCTTCACTTTGTGTTGTTGATTAAAATCTCATTTTAATTGCTGCAATTACGAAACAAAATTTTCGTTTTGTTCGTTTGAAAATCGAAAGTCTGCCTATCTAGTCGAAATGTTTTGTTGTATTAAAATTGTCGCTCTCAGTTGGCTAATCAATTTACTCTCAGGGTTGCCAGATTTTGAAGTTTAAATATTAATAAGTAGATAAGTAGAGAGTGGATTTATATCGATGCCTTAAAGCACAACCATCCTATGTCCATATTTCAAAAATGGCAAAAACTCGATATTCATGAAAACGGACATAGGATGGTTGTGCTTTAAGGTATCGATATCTATTACTCGTTTTGATAAACCTAATTTCGTATTAAAATTCATATTTTTAACAAGATGTTTTGTTTAAAATTTCTTATTTAAATTAGTAATGTAGTTTGATTTATTACAATTCGTATTTAATCAGTTTTTACCAGTGATCCAGGTAATGGTATTCTAAAAGTATTTCTTTCTGAGTGTAGCTCTTTACCATTTCGCACCATCCCACTAGAAAAGTCATTGACTCAACAGCGATCAGGCATTATGACAACCCAATACGCACAACAAGTTTGTTTCTCCAACGTGTGTGAAATATGGTTCAACCTCCACTTGATCTCCAACCCGTTATACACGTCATCTCCAACACCTTCGAGTTCAACTGGAGATCGATCAGAGAACACATTGAGAATAATTGTATTAAGAGTATAACATGCTAAGAGTATAACATGCTAACAAATTGGCTGTAGGAAATATCGCCCAATGAAAAATCGCCCAAAAACAAAAATGAAAAATCGCCCAAAAATTAAAAAGGAAAAATCACCCAAAAAAAAAAGGAAAAATCGCCCAAAAACTGAAATGGAAAAATCACCCAAAAATTTGGAAAAATCGCCCAAAAATAAAAATGAAAAATAGCCCAAAAATATTATATAAAAAATTTTTGGGCGATTTTTCCAAATTTTTGGGTGATTTTTCCTTTAAAATAAAAATGAAAAATCAAACAAAAAAAGTTTTGGGCGACTATATATTTTGTTAAACTTTGTTCTTTTTCTTCTTTGTGTTACCATATGTTAATCAGGTGGTGCATTTGAAAAGGTATGTTCAGAGTTTTGTTTTTTGATTCGACCCTTTTTAGGGCCTCCGAGTATATATACAAACAGAGCGATGTTAATTTAATGACATGGGAAATGTATGGAATAGGTGTGCTGTACTCTTTGTGGGGAGTTAGCGCCGCGGGCTAAAAATGTTACCAAAAAAATCGTGTTATTTTTTGAGGTAGTGAATAGGAGTTCTGTGGTATGCTGTATGCTGTTGGTATAAGCGCCGCAGGGAAAAAATTTTTTAAGTTTGGATTGATGTGTGCAGTGTTTTTAACAGTTTCAATTTTGCTGCACTCTTTCCATAAGGTTGTTGCGATTTTACCTTTATAATTTTTGGGCGATTTTTAATTTTTGTTTTGGGCGATTTTCTCAAATTTTTGGGTGATTTTTCCATTTCAGTTTTTGGGTGATTTTTCCTTTTTTTTGGGTGATTTTTCCTTTTAAATTTTTGGGCGAAATTTTCTTTTTAGTTTTTGGGCGATTTTTCATTATGAAATATCGCCCAAAAACCAAAAAGGAAATTTCGCCCAAAAATTTGGAAAAACCGCCCAAAAAATTTGGGCGATTTTTCATATGAAAAATCACTCAATTTTGTATGAAAAATTTTTGGGCGATTTTTCATTTTTGTTTTTGGGCGATTTTTCATTGGGCGATATTTCCTACAGCCTAACAAATTGGAATAAATGAAATCTAAAAATAGAAATTATAAAATAATTTTTGGCTCTTTTTTTGGAAAATACTGGGATGGAGGTCGACTTGAGAATTGCCTTATAGTTCAAGTGGAGATCCAGCCCTATCTCCATTGTAGAACCAACGTCCATTTCCTTAGAGAATTAATATGTTCTCAATTGAAGATCAAGTGGAGTTACAATGTTGGAGATTGGAGAAGAGCACTGGAGTTCCAATTGAACTTCAATCCATCTCCAGCCTTAATGCTTATTGGGAAAAGATGTTCAAGAATGGCACTTCACTGGAATTCCAACGTAGGCATAAATGACGTTTTCATAGTAGTTTCCCACTTTCTCATGCATGACACTCTGCATGACATTGCATCAATGCTACTTCAATGAATTGTTGCTTCTTCGCTAGGCATCGTGTCAGTGTTTTCTCATTAACTCTCATTTCGTGAGAGCATTGGCTAATAGCTTAAATGTCAGCAATGAAACAATTTTCCACTGCAAATGTTGGCACATTTTTCTGCCCCCAAAAATTATGCGCAGCATTTTTGGATACAAAAATTTATAAAATTCTCATCGCCGACAAAAAGGCTTGTCGTCGCCTTAACATCGACGTAAACAGAAAAGTGATAGGGAAATATTGTTTGAATCGTTAATAGAAAATTCGATTACTTTTAATCGTAATCGATTACCTTTGGTGAAAGAAACATTAATATTGGACTATGTGGATAAGGGTAACCTGTCAATATCTCGTAAACGGTGTGACAGAATTTAAAATACACTATCTCCAATATAATAAAATCCGCTTTTTTTTTAAATATAATTTCGATTCGTTCCATATACTTTGTAGCCTTTATTTAATTTACAAAAACTTTTTTTTAAATTTGAAAAAAAATGTTCACGTGGCATCACTTTTTTTTGCATGCATATGTATTTTGTTTACTCCCGCATCCACATGTAGGAACGAGTATTGCCTATGACATACATAAAAATTGATTGCAGATTTCCAACGTTTACGATTTTTTTATTCAGTTGCAAATTGCTTTTATCTCGTGCCCATGTCAATTGCATTTGTACGCTGAAATGGCCTCCATGCTCAAAAATTGACACCTGCACTTGCGGGCTTGCAATCCAATATTTAACTATTTTCATTTTACTTTTGTTAACATTTTTTTTTTTTGCAATTTTTATCATTTTGACCTCAGCTATCCATATTGGATTATGTTCAAATGGGGATATGTTAAAAATAAATTGTGAAAAATATACATTTTTGTAATTTCTGTATTTGTGCATTGGAAAAAAAGCACAGTGATAAGGTTAATCAAAATGAGCGGGCATTTTTTTGCCCCATTTATATTTTCATTGCAGATCATAGTTGATTAAACAATTTAAGCAGACAAAGTTAATAAAATTAAATGATAAAATTAGCATTGTATAGTAATTGTATAAATACACAACAGTTTCATTCAATTCGACCAGTAACAATTTCGTTTAACATCCAAATCAATCGAAACGCTTCTCCATGTCAAATTGCACCAAAATAATTGTGGTCTCGATGGTCATTCCAAATGCAATGAAGAACGTTGCCTTATTTAGATCAAACAAGCCCGCGATGTTGATTTTTAGCTTGCGTTGCATCAATTGCTGTGACAGTAAATTACACTGAAACAAAATTTTAATTTTAGCTCTAGTTTTCCAAATTCTATTTACCAACTCACACTTCTCTCCAATTCGGGTTCCAACATTTCAAGCTCAACAGAACGCTTTAGTATTTCTCCCATCTCCTGATAGGCCACGGTAGTATCATCGCATATTGCTTGCACCAAATATAAATCTAAATATAATACGCCATAACTGAAGACTAGGACAATCGCATCAATTGAATTCAATTTCACAAGCATTGTGCCGTCCAAAAATTTAATGCCAAAATAGCCCGTGGCAATAGTATTGGTTATACCAATTATCAGCAAAATCATAGTTTGGTATTTATACGATTCATTCGCTAGCAACACCAAATTTGTAAGGCGATAATGCATTTGTCCCACTGAGTGCACTTCCCGGGCAAATTGCTCTTGACACTCGGCTGACTTCTTCACCGCTTCGAAAATCTCCTCCAGCCTTGAGTTGAGTATGAGCAAACGCTTGCACATATACCACATGGACATATACCACATGGTAGTAATGCAGAGCCACACCAATGTCAATATTCATCATGAGCAGGGAATAAATGTATAACAATATAACGGTTAATCTACGATCGGGCGATATGCCCGTGAGTAATAAATAAATACAAACACAACTTTGAGCACTCCAAGTGAAAAATTTCACACAGAACAAACGGTCAAAGTAACGTTCAATATGCCTGCTGGCAGGGATTGCAGCGAAAAAGTCCAACTCCAGTTCGAGCAGCTGCTCCACAATCAGCTTGTTATATTTTTCACGCCGCCAGCGATAGGTAATTGTCACGACCACGGATATGATTTGAAGTATACCCAATGCGGTATTGGTAAATTGCATAACTTTGTTGAAGCCATAAATATCATATTCGCTGATGGCACTTAGCAGGGCTATGGGCGCCAATGCCACAACCAGCACATTAATGCAGAACGCGTAAATTTTCAAAATTTTTGATTTCACAAACTGGCGTTGCTTGAAATTGAAACTGGTGGAAATTAAACCAATCAATATGCCGCAATAGTAGATCTGCAATATGCAGATGTGCTTCACGCGACGACACATTTCGAAACTGAAAGGGTTTCGTTCGATGACATTTGGCTTAGAAGAAGGCAAAGCTTTTGCTGTATACATTAGCGAAAAAGCTTAGCCCACTGTTTATGTTTAATTAAGCAAATTGAAATGAATACAATCGAGAGTCATCACCTGTTGGAGTTATTAACTTGTGTACTCACAACCAAAGGCCCACATTCATAGTTAGGGATACGATATCGAATGAAAAGTATCGATACCGAAAATGTCAGCATCAACCTACCCAGCAAACAGTATTATGGGCGCTCACAATTTTGAGTTCAAAAAGTATCTAATTGTGGAGGATTTTATTATTAATGGCATAAATGATAGATGCACCGTAGCTCAGAGGGTAAAGTATTATATTACGAAACAGGAGGTCCCATGTTCGAACTCAGAAAAGGGGAAAAAATTTAACTTTAATATTTGAAACTAGCTGGGCCCGATCCGCTTTACTGGGCCTAAACAATTTTTTAGTTGCATTGTTAAGCTTATCTTTTGGGTGTCTCCCAGAAACCCAAAAGAAAAAATTTCACCAAAGTTGGAGAGAAATTCACAGATATGGTAACACTGTTTGTGGCGCTACCTGTGGGAAACAATTTACAGATGCGCAACCGCAATCAAGTTAATTGTTGATCTGAGAAAAAAGTTTCTGGAAAAATGTCAGAGAAATACACAGTTTTTCTAACTTTTGGGCGGTAAAAGTGGGTGTATCTAAAACATATCGTAGAACAGGTCTCAAGATCCATAGAACACATATATAAATTTTGGTGAGAATTTCTGCAGTAGTTTTCGCGTCTACTGGTCGCAAAACCACACGTCTCTTTTATAAATAAAATATGTTCATTGCAGGATCAACAAAATCAGATTGGGTCGTAGTTGGGAAACATATTAGAGTCATATTTTACATTCTTTTTAGAGCCATATTTGCCTCATATTGGCATCCTATTTCTGACATATTTTAGATTCAAATTTCGGACTCCAATAAGAATCTTATCTCATACACAGACTTTTTTGAGTCAAAGAGTCAAATTGTTTGCTGGGTTCTTATACCCCCACACACACTGTGGCACTTAGACAAAACGTTTGTTTGTCTGTCTGTCTGTCTGCCATTACCTTTTTTTTTTTTTTCAAAAACTAACAACTTTTTGAAATAGACACTATCAGCAGTTTGTGCATGTATCGATACAGTTCCTTTCTTAAGTACATGACCGTTGTACCCCAATCGTGATCGCCGCAAAACGTTTTTGCTTTGTTTTTTGGGGTGCTGCGAAAATTTGTGTGAGCAAGAAAATTTGGTGATCGCGTTAGTGGGTTATGTGAATAAAGAAATAGCTAAAACTGCTTTCATTTCGTTTTAATGAAAAATAGCTTTTGCTGTCAGCACCTAGTACCACAGGATCGTGGAAAGTCATTAGATATTTGCTTTCAGGTTAAAATTAATTAATATATGTTTCGAACTGTAAAATAATTTTTTAGAAACAGTAATTTGTTAATTTTTTTCCAAATCTTTGAAAAAACGTGGCGATTGCTCCCCCTTCTACCCTAAATGTTTTTCTCCTCTAAACTGTGATCAAGAATATAAAGTAGTTTTTCTTGAGACTGAGGTTGTGTTGTACGGTGTCATTAAATACACTATAGTTAGTTTATTAAAGGGACCAGCAACCATTTTGCTGGCCCCTTTATGTAAAATACTTTGTACAGTAGTTGTATAAACCACATCATCCGAAACGTTTCTCCAAGTCAAATTGCACCAAAATAATTGTGGTCTTGAGGGTCATTCCAAATGCAATAAAGAACGTTGCCTTATTTAGATCAAACAATCCTGCAATGTTGATTTTTAACTTGCGTTGCATCAATTGCTGTGACAGTAAATTACACTGAAAATAAATTTAAATTTAAATTTTCATTTACAAATATTTCTGTAAACCGACTCACACTACTCTCCAATTCGGGTTCCAACATTTCCAACTCAACAAAACGCTTTAGTATTTCTCCCGTCTCCTGATAGGCCACGGCAGCAGCATCGCATATCGCTTGCACCAAATATAAATCCCAAATTAATATGCCATAGCTGATGACTAGCACAATCGCATCAATTGAATTCAATTTCACAAGTGTTGTGCCGTCCAAAAATTTGATGGTAAAGTAGCCATTGACAATAGTGTTGATTATGCCAATTATGAGCAAAATCATACTTTGATATTTGTACGACTCATTCGCTAGCAACACCAAATTGGTGAGGCGATAATGCATTTGTCTCACTGAGCGCACTTCGAAGGCAAATTGTTCTTGACAATCGGGCGACATTTTCACCGATTCGAAAATCTCCTCCAGCCTTGAGTTGAGTATAAGCAAACGCTTGCACATATACCACATGGCAAGATAGTAATGCAGCACTACACCAATGAGGATATTCATCATGAACAGGTAGTAAATGGATAACAATATAACGGTTAATGTATGTTCCGGCGATATTTTCGTGAATAACAAATAAATACAAACGCAACTTTGAGCACTCCAAGCGAAAAATTTCACACAGAACAAACGGTCAAAGTAACGTTCAATATGCCTGCTGGCAGGGATTGCAGCGAAAAAGTCCAACTCCAGTTCGAGCAGCTGCTCCACAATCAGCTTGTTACATTTTTCACGCTGCCAGCGATAGGTAATTGTCACGACCACGGATATGGTTTGAAGTATACCCAGTGCGTTATTCGTGAATTTCATAACTTTGTTGTAGTCATAAATATTATATATGCCTAGCAGGGCTATGGGCGCGAATGCCACAGCCAAGACATTAATACAGGAAGCGTATATTATCAAAACTGGTGATTTCACAAATTGCCGCCGCTTGAAATTGAAACTGGTGGAAATTAAACCAATCAATATGCCGCAATAATAGATCTGCAATATGCAGATGTGCTTCACGCGACGATACATTTCGGAACTGAAAGAGTTTCGTTTGGTGACATCTGACTTAGAAGATGGAAGAGCTTTTGCTGTGTAACTTAGCGTAAAAGCTTTGTCCACTGTTTATTGACTCGGCATTGCTCGAACAAATACTTTTAGTAGTTGAAGTACTCCCCCTAAATCGCCCTCCTGGACCACCCATCCCCAACCCACAGTGGATCCCAATGCTCTTCAAACTAACAGTAGGGATAGTACCTTCCAATAAACCCTCCGTGCACCTTCCAGACCATAAATAGCATCAAATTCGAAATCAGCGAATCTAAAAACCTCCCTATACCAAGTTTCGTAAATATAAAAAAACATATTTGATCCGCCATTTGAAATTTTCTTGTTGTAACACTCAAGTTCACTTCTCCGAATCACCAAAGGGCACATAAATCGGGCCGGAGTTTTGTAATATTTAGTAAACCATTTCGGATATATGAATGAGGTTTGTAAAATCGCCTTTGTATCAGTTTCCAGTTTTACTTAATTATTTTTATTATATAACTCAAGAATAAATAAATCATATGTTTTATATTGTAATCAACTCATTTTGCAAAGCTTCTTGATGTACAATATTCTTTTGGTTAAGTTTCTTTCGTCGTCACGCATGTTGTAATGAATCTTCGACATGCGAATGTGTGTCAGTAGTCGGACAGCTTGTATGAAAATAACCACAACCACCAAGTTGTAACGTATATTGGCGCCAACTTAGTACAATTTCTAACTCCACATGAGGCTACCCCACCGGTTTGATTTCTGAAAATTTGTTTACGTACAAACCATCTCCAAGTAATAAGCTTTCAGATGTCCCAATATCTTTGATAGTTTTTGAGTTTTTGGGCGATCAGAAAATATAGATTAATTTGTTTGCGTTCGCTAAGACTGAAAATGCAACTTTTCTTCTGAAATAAAAATAAATTTAATTAAATTGGCATATACTAAAAAATACTTTAAAATAATAGCAGAGTTTTACAGTCTAATGGTTCTAAACACCAAAAAATAAATAAATAAGTTAGATATCATTTCTATTTGACAAGCCCAATGCTACTGTGCAGAGCTATTAAAGCCAGGGTAGAAGATTTGTAGAAAGAGTAGTAGTTTTGCATCGTATGAAACTCACATAAAATTGTGGGGTGATTTCTTGCAATGACAGTAGGAGTAGAATGAGAACGCCGCTAGGATCGCTCTAGAAAGTCTCATTCGATCGAAGACGACTTGGTATTATCATTATTGAATATCAAATCATATTATATTATTGCCTGCATCATATTATGATCAATGAAATCATTCGCTTTGTCATGCCAACCATAACTGATTGCTACAATCATAATATTATAATAGCAAAAAGGTATGATCTCTGCGATAATGCTTCAATCATATTCCTTTACTCAATGGAAAACTATATTTTTGATAAAGTTAATGAAAATGGGCAGACATTTATTTGCGACTTTTATGATTTTATTGCGGATCATTGCTGATTATACAACTTAAGTTGACTAAATTTAAGCAGATCAAATTAAATTACATAAAATGCATTGAAAAGTAGTAGTATAATTACATAAACTCCACTCTCTGGTAAAATGTTTTTTTAAACCACATCAACCGAAACGTTTTTCCAAGTCAAATTGTACCAAAATAATTGTGGTCTTGAGGGTCATTCCAAATGCAATAAAGAACGTTGCCTTATTTAGATCAAACAATCCTGCAATGTTGATTTTCAACTTCCGTTGCATCAATTGCTGTGACAGTAAATGACACTGAAAATAAATTTCAATTTAAGCTTTTATTTTCAAAATTCATTCTACCAACTCACACTTCTCTCCAATGCGGGTTCCAACATTTCCAGCTCATGAAAACGTTTCAGTATTTCTCCCATGTCCTGATAAGCCACGGTAGTATCATCGCATATCGCTTGCACCAAATATAAATCCAAAATTAATAGGCCATAACTGAAGACTAGCACAAACGCATCAATTGAATTCAATTTCACACGCATTGTGCCATCCAAAAATTTTATGCTAAAGTAGCCATTTGCAATAGTGTTGATTAAGCCAATTATGAGTAGAACCATACTTTGATATTTGTACGACTCATTCGCTAGCAACACCAAATTGGTGAGGCGATAATGCATTTGTCCCACTGTGCGCACTTCCTGGGCAAATTGCTCTTGGCACTCGGGTGACTTCTTCACCGATTCGAAAATCTCCTCCAACCTTGAGTTGAGTATGAGGAAACGCTTGCACATATGCCACATGGCGAGAAAGTAATGCAGGACTACACCAATGGTGATATTCATCATGAACAGACAGTAAATGTATAGCGTTATAACTGTTAATGTATGTTCGGGCGATATGTCCGTGAATAAGAAGTAAATACAAACACAACTTTGAGCAATCCAAGCGAAAAATTTCACACAGAACAAACGGTCAAAGTAACGTTCGATATGCCTGTGGGCAGGGATTGCAGCGAAAAAGTCCAACTCCAGTTCGAGCAGTTGCTCCACAATTAACTTGTTGTATTTTTCACGCTGCCAGCGATAGGTGATTGTCACGACCACGGATATGGTTTGGAGTATACCCAGTGCGTTATTCGTAAATTTCATCACTTTGTTGTAGCCATGAATGTCATATGCGCTAATAGCGACTAGCATGGCTATGGGCGCCAATGACACAGCCAAGACATTAATACAGAATGCGTATACTTTCAAAGTAGTTGATTTCACTAGTTGGCGTCGCTTGAAATTGAAACTGGTGGAAATTAAACCAATCAATATGCCGCAATAGTAGATCTGCAATATGCAGATGTTCTTCACGCGACGACACATTTCGCAACTAAAAGGGTTTCGTTCGATGACATTTGGCTTAGAAGAAGGCAAAGCTTTTGCTGTGTACCTTAGCGTAAAAGCTTAGCCCGCTGTTTATGTTTAATTAAGCAAATTGAAATGAATACAATCGGCAGTCATCACCTGTTGGAGTCATTAATTTGTGTACTCACAACCGAGGGCCCATATTCATAGTTAGGGACACAATATCGAATGAAAAGTATCGATACCGAAAATGTCAGTATATAATCTGAAGCATAAATACATATCGCTCATTCCCTGAAAAAAAGACACAATTCAGGTTTTTGGAGTTATAAATGCCACAGGGATTCGCAGATTTTCATGCTACAAAATTCAAAAATGCACACCTTTAATTTTTGATGCATTTTAACCTTTTTTAAAAACATTCCCAGTGATGAAATTCATATAAAATAGAGACATTTTTAAGGCTCAAATCGTGGGTTCCCAACAATACGATTTTTGAGTTGTGTTTTTATTTTAGGTAATGAGATATATCAATAATAAGGTACACTGTAAGAATATTTTCGTTCGTAAGAAACGAAAAATTAGACAAACACACTTCGTTTGTTGTTTCGTTTGCGACCAACGTTTGAATAACGAAAAAAAAAATTTTCAACTCAGACAGGATTTGAATGCGGGACGTAAGGTTTATAAGTTCCAAAGCTTATATTATATTTAAGTACAAAGCTTATATCGAATTCGATTTTTACAAGGTAAACGTTTATTAGGAATTAATTTTTTAATTTGCAGCAATTTAAGTATGTTTCCAATAAAAGTAAAATGCAATACTTTTATTGGAAACTGACTTAAGTGGTTGCATATTTATTTATTATTTTCGGCAAAACGACTTAATTTGGAGCAAATGTTTTTTTGTTTGTTTTTTCGTTTAAGTTTGTAGACAAAAGTAGTATATTTGAAGCAAACGTTCTCCAAACATATTAATTCTTAGAGTGTATCCAAAGAATTTCATTAAAATATAACTAATTGTGGGCGTGGCTGTGATGGTCGTTTGTATGGGAAGAGTTTTTTAGTGTTTCCTACAACCAGTGTTGCCAGAGACGGAGAATTTTCCCGTTTTCCTTGTTAAATTAACCTCAAAGGGCAAACGGGGAAAACCGTCTTAAAAGGGGGATATTTCAAAGTCAAAATGTGCACTTTTGTGATAAACATTTTATTTCATTACTCAGTATCTTTCTTAAAACACATTTCCTATCTTATCTCATCTCTATGTAGCCTCTTGTATCAAAGCAAGACACCATTTTACATGCAGCAAAACAGCTTAGACAGCTTAGACAGAGCTCTGTTCATTCCGATTCTCTCTCTTGGGCGCAGAGTGTAGCTGCTGCGTCAACTGCTATTACTCCAAATGTAACTGTGAGCCGTCTTTCTGTAGGAAATGTTTCTGATGTTTCTGGTCCTGTAATTTTGCCAAGTCGTTTCACGCGCTCTCGTCCGAAGAATCTATCTTACCCTGCAGAGGGCAATAACCTTTTAGCTCGAAGTCTGTTAACGCTCCTGCCAACTGAAGAATATTTTGACCCTAATATCTATAATGTTATTCTAGGAGGCGGTGGTGTTCTGATTGCTGTTAAACGAAATCTTCGTGTGTCACTCTTTACCTTGAAAAATTCTGATGGGCAGACATTTATTTGCGACTTTTATGATATAATTGCAGGTCATTGCTGATTATACAATTAAAGCAGACTAAATTTAAGCGCATAAAATTAAATTACATAAAATGAATTGCACAGTAGTTGCATAATTACATATCATTCATCCTCTAGTAAAATGTTTTTTAAAACCACATCAACCGAAACGTTTCTCCAAGTCAAATTGCACGAAAATAATTGTGGTCTTGAATGTCATTCCAAATGCAATGAAGAATGTTGCCTTATTTAGATCAAACAATCCAGCAATGTTGATTTTAAGCTTGCGCTGCATCAATTGCTGTGACAGTAAATTGCACTGAAAAAAATTTGTAATTTAAGATTTAATTTTCAAAATTCAGTCTACCAACTCACACTTCTCTCCAATGCGGGATCCAACATTTCTAGCTCAACAAAACGCTTTAGTATTTCTCCCGTCTCCTGATAGGCCACGGTAGTAGCATCACATATCGCTTGCACCAAATATAAATCCAAAACTAATATGCCATAACTGAGGACTAGGACAATCACATTAATTGTATTCAATTTCACATGTGTTGTGCCGCTTGATGCTAAAGTAGCCATTAGCTATGGTGTTGATTATGCCAATCATGAGCAAAATCATAGTTTGGTATTTATACGACTCATTCGCTAGCAACACCAAATTGGTAAGGCGATAATGCATTTGTCCCACTGAGTGCACTTCGTGGGCGAATTGCTCTTGACACTCGGCTGACTTCTTCACCGATTCGAAAATCTCCTCCAACCTTGAGTTTAGTATGAGGAAACGCTTACACATATACCACATGGCAAGATAGTAATGCAGAACTACACCAATGATGACATTCGTCATGAACAGGTAATAAAAGTACAACAACATGACTGTTAATGTATGATTCGGCGATATGTCCGTGAATAATAAATAAATACAAATGCAACTTTGAACACTCCAAGCGAAAAATTTCACATAGAACAAACGATCAAAGTAGCGTTCAATATGTCTTCTGGCAGGGATTGCAGCGAAAAACTGCAACTCCAGTTCAAGCAGTTGCTCCACAATTAGCTTGTTGTATTTTTCACGCTGCCAGCGATAGGTGATTGTCACAACCACGGATATGGATTGAAGTATACTCAGCGCGTTATTCATAAATTTCATAACATTGTTGGACCCATAATTACCATAGATGTTGAAAGCGGCTAGCAGGGCTATGGGCGCCAATGCCACGGCCAAGACATTAATGCAGAAAGCGAATACTTTCAAAAGTGTGGATTTCGCAAATTGCCGCCGCTTGAAATTGAAACTGGTCGAAATTAAACCAATAAATATGGCACAATAATAGATCTGCAATATGCAGATGTGCTTTACGCGACGACTCATTTCGCAACTGAAAGGGTTTCGTTCGATGACGTTTGGCTTAGAAGATGGAAAAGCTTTTGCTAACTTAGTGCAAAAACTTTGTCCACTGTTCATGAATAATTAAGCTAATTGAAATGAATGAAACAATCGGCAGTCATCATCAGTTGGTGTTATTATTTTTTTTTCTACCCACACACGACGGCCCACATTCATGGTTAGGGACACGATATCGAATGAAAAGTATCGAATAGAATTGAAGAATATTCAATAGGAGTCCAAGTGTAATATTTTAAAGTATTACATTGCATTGAAGGGGCCACACTCCGTGGTTTAATCTCTCCCATTTGTAATCCAGATTACTGCTGGGGTTCTATTGTAAGAATGTTCATGACAAATTTCATTTTCTTGCGATCAAAAATGTTTAAATACATATGCGGAAAATAAAATCAAAATCAGTATCCATGACTTAAAGTTTCCTGTAACGTTGACAACTCCATTTAGTGCATCACTAATTATGACCAGCAGAATCCGTGGGAATTGAACTGAAACGAAATGGAAACGGACAGAAATAATGGGAATGCAACCAACATAAATAATAGAGTAAGAACATAATGAGAATGTAAACGGAATGAAATTGAAATATGCCAGACCCAGAACAATGGAATTAGAGAAAAGTAGTAAATGGATTGCTACATAAGTGGTCCGGTTTAATCTAAAATTTTAATTTTTTTGTTCTTTGGAAAATAAGTTTATCAAAAAGGGCGACTTTTATGATTCAATTGCAGGTCATTGCAGACAAAATAAAATGACATAAAATGAATTATACATTAGTTGTATAAAAGTAAAATTATTTTTAAAACCAAATCAACCGAAACGTTTCTCTAAGTCAAATTGCACCAAAATAATTGTGGTCTTGATGGTTTCTCCAAATGCAATGAAGAACGTTGCCTTATTTAGATCAAACAAGCCGGCAATGTTGATTTTTAGCTTGCGTTGCATCAATTGCTGTGACAGTGAATTACACTGAAAAAAAATTGAATTTAAGCTTTAATTTTCAAATGTCATTCAACCAACTCACACTTCTCTCCAATGCGGGTTCCAGCATTTTCAGCTCATGAAAACGTTTCAGTATTTCTCCCGTGTCCTGATATGCCACGGTAGTAGCATCGCATATCGTTTGCACCAAATATAAATCCAAAATTAACAATACATAACTGAAGATTATTAAAATCGCATCAATCGAATTCAGTTTCACAAGTGTTGTGCCGTCGAAGAATTTGATGCTAAAGTAGCCATTGGCAATAGTGTTGATAATGCCAATCATAAGCAAAATCATACTTTGATATTTGTACGACTCATTCGCCTGCAACACCAAATTGGTGAGGCGATAATGCATTTGTCCCACTGTGCGCAATTCCTGGGCAAATTGCTCTTGACTATCAGGTGACTTCTCCACCGATTCGAAAATCTCTTCCAGCCTTGAGTTGAGCATGAGCAAACGCTTGCACATATACCACATGGCAAGATAGTAATGCAGAACCACACCAATGGCAATGTTCATCATGAACAGATAGTAAATGTACAACGACATAACTGTTACTTGATGATGGGACGATACATTCGTGAATATTAAATAAATACAAGCCATACTTTGAAAACTCCATGTTAGAAATTTCGCATAGAACAAACGATCAAAGTGGCGTTCAATATGCGTTCTAACAGGCATTGCTGCAAAAAAGTCCAACTCCAATTCGAGCAGTTGCTCCACAATCAGCTTGTTACACTTTTCACGCTGCCAGCGATAGGTGATGGTCAGGACCACGACTGTGCTGCGTAGTAACATCAGTGCGTTATTTGTCAATCTCATCAGTGTGTTGGGCCCATAAAAATCAAATATCTTGATAGCGGCGAGCAGGGCTATGGGCGCCAATGCCACAGCCAAGACATTAATGCAGAAAGCGTATATTTTCAAAACTTTTGATTTCACAAAGTGCCGTCGCTTGAAATTGAAACTGGTGGAAATTAATCCAATCAATATGGCACAATAGTAGATCTGCAATATGCAGATGTGCTTCACGCGAGGACACATTTCGCAACTGAATGGGTTTGTTCAAAGACATTTGGCTTGGAAGAAGGAAGAGCTTTTGCTTTGTAACTTAGCGTAAAAGCTTAGCCCACTGTTTGTTTATGATTAAGCAAATTGAAACGAATACAATCGACAGTCATCATCTGTTGGAGTTGCTATTTTTGGAACCAAAGTCCCATATTCAGAATATATCCATACCTAAAATGTTAGTATCGTATCGTATAAAATCATAGCAAAATTTAAAAATGTATTTTAATTTCTATTAGATAAACCATGGATCGTTTTAGCACCAAGTATGCCTAAAGTAATAATAATAATACGCATCCGCAAAGACGTTGTACAATACGCACCGATAAAATAAGTACTAGTGTAGAACTTTGTGTTGAGGAGGACCCAAATGACTCGCTTCGTCATCGCGCGTATCGTGTACCGCGAGCAGTGTCCATCCACTTTAGGGGCAATTGTATGTAAAAATTTCGGCCTACAACCTCATGGGATCCATAATTAAAGCAATTAAATGATTATCGCTTGCGCAATACGTTCGGTCAATGGGCTGAAAATGAACTGGAAGTCAAACCACTATTTCATCGCCACATTCTGTTCAGTGATGGTTGTGTCAATAAGCAAAATGACCACTTTTGGAGTGAAGGATCTCCACAACAGATTCTCCAGGCTCCGTTACATCCTCAAAAACCCACTGTTCAGTACGCTTTATGGGCAGGTGGAATCATTGATCCTACTTCTTTTAAAATGAGGTCGGCGAGAACGTTCCCATCAAGGGGAACGATTACTAAAGGAAACATTTGGCGAATGTCTTATTTCGTGAGTGGACAACCCGATAGGTCACCAAGATCGTGCGATTTAACGCCTTTGGATTATTTTCTCTGGGGTTTACTTGGTTAATGCGAACAAGCCAGCAACTTTGGACGAATTGGAAGACTACATTGTGCGAACCAATGTCGATGTACGGCCCTACTTGTTTGAAAAAGTGGTCGAAAATTGGAGTTCCAAAATGCGCGACATCAGAGCCAGCCGCGGTCCCAAATTTTCAATTTTCAGTTTTGAGCAATTCAAAAATCTACACTTAAAAAAAAAACACCCGTTCATTTGTCTGCCATTTCTGGCTTCGTTCTGATGAAGGATATTTTATTTACTTTACTTTTGCTTTTATTTTTACAAATTTGTATGTTGTTATTTACACTAAAATTTATATCAACAAGTTCAACCAAAACGCTTCTCATAATCGAATTGGACCAAAATAATTGTGGTCTTCAGGGTCTCACCCAATACAATGAACATCGTCTGCTTATTCAGATTAAACATGCCAGCAATGTTGATTTTTAGCTTGCGCTGCATCAGATGTTGTGATAGTAAATTACACTGAAAAAAAATTGTTAAAAAAAACTTTTTTAAATATTTTTAAAGCCAACACACTCACACTTCTCTCCAGCGACGACTCCAGCACCTTAAACTCATGAAATCGTTTCAATATTGCTCCTGTCTCCAGATATGCCACAGCTACATCATTACAAGTCACATGCACCAAATATAAATCCAAAAATAACAGAAAGTAACTGACCACCAGAAACATCCTATTGAAGTTAGTCAATTTCACATTCATTGATCCGCTGAGAAATTTGTATTCAAAGTAGCCCGTTGCAATGGTTTCAATTATATAGATTAGTACCAAAATCATAATTTGGAATTGATAGGACTTATTCAAAAGCAACACCAAATTCGTCAGGCGATAATGCATTTGTGCCACTACAGACACTTCGGCCGCCAGAGCGCGCTGCAATCGCATCCGCGTTCCGCGGTCACTATCAATCGATCCTTTGAGTATATCAAAAATATCCTCCATCTTCGAATTGAGTATGAAGAAACGCTTGCACACATACCACACGGCCAGGAAATAGTGATAAAATACACCAAATGCAATATTCATCATGCACAAGGCAAACGCATACAGCAACACTGATCGCGGTTTAACCTCAGGCGTCACTCCACTGAATATTATATAAACAGCCGAAACGTTTTGAAAGCACCAAGTGAAATACTTTGCATAGAACAAACGATCAAAGTAACGTTCGATGTGCAATTTCACGGGCACTGCCTTGAAATAGTCGACTTCGAGTTGCAGCAATTGCTCCACAATCGATTTGTTGCGTTTCTCCAGTGGCCAGCGAAGGACAATTGTCAGCATAATTGCCCCAGTACGTAGGACCATCAACGTATTGTTTGTCAGTTTTATCAATTTGTTGTTGCCCACAAAATCGAACGTGCTCATGGATTTGATCAGAACTAGGGGCGCCAAAATAGCCACAAAGGCGTTTATGCAAAAGGCATACACATTCGAATGGGTTGAATTCACAATTTTGCGTCTCTTAAAATCGAAACGTTTTGAAATTAAGCCAATCACCAGGGCCGAGTAATAGACCTGCAGTATACAGAGGTGCTTCACCAGACCACAAATTCGCTTGCCATTCATGGCGTACACAACAATCTCAACTGCAAAATGTGGTGAAATTTATTTAGTTAATAGTAAAAGCTCTTGCCAGCTTTTCATTATCACAAACGCTTTGTATATTGAATGAATTATTAATTGTGTTTGAATTGCATGAGCAGCACTCATTCAAGTTGACATGAATGGAAATATTATTGTCAATCTAATTTTAATAACAATTTTCCATATATGCAGGTCTGGTATAGTGGTGGTGGCAAAATTATCGATTTTTTTATGCCGCTTGCAGGTTTGACTTAAAAACGATACCAAAGAAAGTTAATCAAAATTTGTTTGAATCGAAAAACTTTTCCATCCTCAAACGAGAGTATTTGCGGTACACAACTTCAGTTAAGGCAAATGCAAGTTTATTTCGTCTAAAAGTATTACAAATTTGCTGCAAACACTTCTCAAACACATCCATCAGAACAAGGAAACTTAGGGCTGTGCGAAATATCGACCAATGAAAAATCGCCCAAAAATATTAATGAAAAATCGCCAAAAATTAAAAAAGAAAAATCGCCCTAAAAATTAACATGGAAAAATCAACCGAAAATTTGGAAAAATCGCAAAAAAGTTTTCATACAAAATTTTTGCCAGATTTTCCCAAATTTTCGGGCAAAATTTCGTATTGGCAAGAAAAACGGGAAAAATTTTAACAAAAAATCGAGCGATTTTTTTTTTATAATTTTTTTGGCTGCGGCGCTTACTATTTCTACTATTACATATTTGGTATCTCTAGGGGAAACAGAGGATGTTTTTTAATTGTGTAACATTTTTTCTATTCTACGAATAAATACAAAGAATTTAAAAATTAATTAATTAAAAATCCTGAAAAATCGTGCGATTCCTACTATTAAATACAGAATAACCCGAGAAAGAACATATATTGCTACGTATTTGTATGACGTTTTTTTTATTCTATGAAAAAATACAAGTAATTTAAAAAACGCCGGCATCACTGCATTATTAACAAAAAAATAATAGAGAGAATTTTCCAAATTTTTGGGTGAATTTTCCATTTTAGTTTTTGGGCGATTTTTCATTTTTGTTTTGGGCGATTTTTCCAAATTTTTGGATGAAATTTCCTTTTTTTTTTATTTATTTTTTCCTTTTTTTTTGTTAATTTTTCTTTTAAATTTTTGGGCGAGTTTTCATTATGAAATTTTTGGACGATTTTTAATTTTTTTTTGGGCGATATTTCCTACGATATTTCTCATGTCGTGACCTTTATTTCAATCGTCCTTGGCCAGATGATGGTAAAAACCCACGATTCAGCTTAAGCAAAAATCGGTAATTGCAATTACTTGCAATTCTGTCCTATTGGTATATCCCTCATTTCCAACCAAATAAGAAAAACCTCATCCAATTAAGTATTTCTCAAGATAAACGAAAACGCCATTTTGGGACTATCACGTACCTTAAGCGCAATTATTCTATGTCCTCATTTCTCAATTTCTTTCATTACGATTCCCACAAAACACTATAGCGTATCTTATGCAGCCTCTTCTCAAGAATTCAAAAATGCCAATAACTCGATTTACATGAAAAGGGACATAACATGATTGTGCTTTATGGTATCAATGTTTTATATGGCAGTCGATTCTCAATAATTTGGCATCGCCAAATTCTAATCTAGAAAAGATAGCTTATTTGATTTTGTTCCAGCAAAATGCTTTGGTTTTTGCCATTTTTCAAAATGGCTCAGTTCAATATATTTCGTTCTTAGCAAACACTACTCTTTCACAATTTTATTTTAGTCCAGGGTACTCTTTGGTTCTCATAAACATCCTTTTTGTCCTTTAAATAAATTTATCATTTATTTGTACTATTTATTCGGACTACAACTGTATTTATTTCAGAAAACCAAATGGCCCACTTGTGCCAGAAGCAAATAGTCTGGAATTTTCCTGCTCAACCAAAACGTTTCTCAAAATCGAATTGCACTAAAATTATTGTGGTCTTGAGAGTCTCCCCGAAGGCAATGAATGACGTCTTCTTATTCATATAAAACATGCCCGCAATTTTGATTTGCAATTTACGCTGCATCAGTTGTTGTGAGAGTAAGTTGCACTGGAAGAAAATCCAATTATTTATTGTTAAAGAAACTCTTATTTAAATAACAACAAACTCACACTTCTCTCCAGTGATATCTCCAGCACCTCAAATTCATGAAATCGTTTCAGTATCTCCGCAGTCTTCTGATAAGCCATGGCTGTGGCATCACAAGTCACATGCACCAAATACAAATCCAAAAAAATCATTGCATAACGAACAACAACGAAAATTGCATCAAACACATTCAACTTCACATGCGCTGAGCCATCCAGAAATTTAATGCCAAAGAAGCCAGTGGCAATCGTATTGATGATATAAATTAACATCAAAATGATAATTTGGAATTTATAGGACTCGTTCAACAACAACACTAAATTCGTCAGTTTACAGTGTATTTCGGCCACACACCACACCTCTGCGGCCAGAGCACGCTGCAAATGCCTCAGGGAACGGCGTCCATAATAGCGCGGCGACTTCTGTAGTACTTCGCAAATCTCCTCTAGCCTTGAATTGAGTATGAAGAAACGCTTGCAAATATACCACAAGGCCAGAAAGTAGTGGAACAGCACACCAATTACAATGTTCATCATGCAAATGAAGTATGCGTACAAGAAAATCATGGTCAGTGTAATTTCTGGAGTCATAGCCGTAAATATGGAGTAGATAACAGCGAGACTTTGAAAGCCCCAAGTAAAGTACTTCGCATAGAACAAACGATCAAAGTAGCGCTGAATGTGCCTCTTCACGGGTATTCCATCGAAATAATCCAATTCCAATTCGAGCAGTTGCTGCACAATGACCAGGGCACGCTGTTCACGTCCCCAGCGCAGGCATATTGTCAGCAGAACCACAGCAATGCGCAATATCATAAACAAATTATTCGTCAATTCCATTAATTTGTTGTCACCATAAATATTCAGCACATTCATGGCAATGTGCATGACCAGCGGGGCCAAAGCCACGGCCAAGATGTTCACGCAAAAAGCATAAACTTTCAGAAATGATGAATTCACAATTTTACGTCGTTTGAAATCGAAGCTTAGCGAAATGGTTCCAATCATTAGAGCGGAGTAGTAGGTCTGCAGTATGCAAACTTGCTTCAAGCGACGCCACATTGAAAGGACACTTATTGCTAGGTTAAAATACAAACGGTAAGTAGTGTTGAAAGAAACTTTTAGTTTGACGAAACTATCATTAGAGTAGTACTCTCTCCACTTTTGTGATTAATTATGTTGATAGGAACTCAATGTAATTTACCCAAACACAATCAGTGATTGAATATTTTATTTTATTCTTCACCTAAGACTTGTATACATTTTCATTTAATTCCCTACTGGTCACAATACTCTTTTGCGGTCAACCAAAACGTTTCTCATAATCGAATTGCACCAAAATGATTGTGGTCTTGAGAGTCTCACCCAATACGATGAACGACGTCTTCTTATTCAAATAAAACATGCCCGCAATGTTGATCTGCAATTTGCGCTGCATCAGTTGTTGTGACAGTAAATTGCACTGCAATAAAAAAAGTGGGGGTAGTTAATTAATTCTAAACTTGAAATTAGTTACACTCAGAAAAAAATCCTATTAAATCTGGTCAATAGGATGCTCTTACTATTAAAATAATAGTAGTTAAATTAATAGGAAAACTGATTAAATAAAAATTATAATTAGTTTTTCCTATTAATTCAATTAGTTTCTACTATTATTTCAATAGTAATTTATCCTATTGACCAAATTTAATAGTATTTTTTTCTGAGTGTAGAAATGAAGTATTCAACAAGTGGAGTGGGCGTTGTAGATGCCTTATGCTTCGTTAGGAAACTACTACGAAGTTAGGCTAAGAATAAACAATTGCTTGTTGTCAGTTTATTCTAAATCAAATGGTTGGAATTTGATTAAATCAAATATGTTTTCTATTGAAAATTACTCATACGCCACGTATAACACAATGCAACAAATGGCAAATCGTTACTGAATTAATAGGAAAACTCTGCAAATATAATTTATATGATAATCAACACTCTTTCATGATATTTGAACTTAAATTCAAGGAAAATACTAGATTCTGATACATTAAAATATATTGGCATACGCTTCCATAATTCCATAAATTTTGCAATTAAATAAATGTATACGTTTTGTCTAGAAAATCGGGCAAGTAGCGATTGTTAATTCTGAGTCCCGCCCATAAAGAGTCGTGTCCGGTATGGACAACTATATATATTCTTGATCAGCATCACCACCTAAGTCGATTAAGTCATGTCCGTCTGACCGTCTGTCTGTCATTTCGCATGATAACTGCCGTAGCTTATGAGCTATCGCCTCCAAATTTTGGCATTTCTCTTTTTTTGGCGAACGATTGGACGGTATTGAAAATGTACAACATCGGATAAGAACCACGCCTACCTCATATACGAAATGACCGCCTAATTTGTATTATTTTCGTTTATCTTGAATATACTGAACCGATTTGGACGAGGATTTTTGCATTTGGTTGGAAATGAGGTCGGGAACGAAATGGGAATGAAACTGGAATGAAATAGAATTGGAACAACATTTTTAAATGGATCAGAAAATGGAAATTATCGATAAATATCTAAAAAAAGTCGATACATTTTTTAAAAATTATCGATAAAATATCGAAAAACTTTGGAAAAAATGTCGATGAAAATTTGAAAAATTATCTATTAAGATCGAAAAATGTTCAATAAAATATCGATAAATCCTCATAACTCCCATACAAAAGACTGCCAAATTTGTAATATTCTCCTTTATCTTGAAAAATACTTAACCGATTTGGATGCCATCTCTTGTATTTGATTGGAAATGATGTCAGGAACGAAATGGGAATAAAAATGGAATTGGAAAATTGTGAAATGAATCGGGAGTGAAGTGGAAATGGAAATTATCGACAAACAATCCAAAAATTTGGATAAAATATCGAAAAACTATCGATAATATACCGATTTTCGATAAAATTACTAACACATGGTATCAGAATGTATCGTACTTGCATGTGCAGGGTATTTTAGCTTCGGTCAAACCGAAGATAATTCTCTCACTAGTTATTTCTTGGTACTGAGATTGTGTAGGACGGTGTAGTATATAAAAATCAAATATTTTCAATTTGAATCCTTAATTTGTTATTACAACGTTCGACACTGAAAAGAGGGGTTCATTTTGACCCTGAATATATATTTTATGAGATTTTAAAGTCCATTGAAAATAATGACTTGATAGCCTTTTACTACACTGTGGACTATGGGTTTTCTCAATGTTTTATTACCACTTAATTCACCGTTTTTTCTATGAAAGTGTCAATTAAATTTCTAGCCCGACACTGAGAGAACGGCCCTGTGAATACTAACACTTCTCTCCAACGATGTTTCCAGCACCTCGAATTCATGAAAGCGCTTGAGAATCTCTGCAGTCTCCTGATACGCTCTCGAAGTATCATCACTCGTCACGTGCACCAAGTACAAATCCAAGAACATCATCGCATAACTGAACACACCAAAAACTCCATCGAATAATGACACTTTAATTTGCGTGGTGCCACTGTACATTTTCACACCATAATACCCAATCGCAATGTTGTTGAGTATGAAAATGAGGAGCACAAGCATTACTTGGAATTGATACACCTGGTTCAGTTGCACTACCAAATTTGTCAGTCTATAGTGTATTTGCGCCAGCGAACACACTTCGGCCGCAAGGGCACGTTGCAATTGCACCAACGAACGATTGCTATGAGAGCGTTGTGACTTTTGCAGAATTCCAAAAATCTCTTCTAAACGAGAATTTAGTATATAGAAACGTTTGCACATATACCACATTGCCAGAAAGTAATGATACAGCACACCGATCAGCATATTTAGCGTATTGAGGAAATAGATGTACATTAGAATCGTACGGATTGTGATTTCCTGTGTCAATTCGGTAATAGTATAAATAACTGCTACGCTCTGAAAGCACACAGTGAAGTATTTCGCATAGAACAAGCGATCAAAGTAATGTTCGATATGCCTCTGCACTGGCACTGCATCGAAATACTCCAAGTCTAGATCCAACAGCTGTTCCACCAAAATCTTCGAATGCTTTTCGCGTCTCCAGCGAAAGATGATGGTCAGCAGCACCACTGAAGTACGCAGATACATGTTGAATATATTTGTCAATTCCATCAGTTTATTAGAGCCATAAAAATCCAATTCTTTCATGCCCACGCGCACAGCTATTGGCGCCAAAGCCACCACCAAGATGTTAATGCACACAACGTATATTCTCATTGCTAGCGAATTGACGATTTTTCGTTTTTTAAAATCGAAAGTTAACGAAATTATGCCAATTATCACGGCATGGTAGTATGCGTGCACTATGAGACCATGCTTTACGCGTCGCCACATTCGTTCACCACACATTAAACGGTTACGTTGAGGTATACGCCGAGAGTGTTGGGCTTGATGTGTGTGGTATTTTGACTTGTGGTAATTAGCAGAAAGCTTCGTTGATTCATTTTCATCATAATCACAATCAACATCAAATGACCGCCTTTCCGTAGGTGGAAAATAATTGAAGCGCTGCTTTTGAGTGGCTCGCAGTAATTGCTTGTTTGTTTAATTAAAATGAAGCCTAATTGTTGTATCAGTGAAGTGGAAAATAGACAGGCATTAAAGACTTCAGTGCTCATTTATTCCCAGACATTTTCTTAAATATGAAGGACTTACATTAGGACAAATCATTACCCAACATAGATTAGTTTTGATAGAACAAAATTCACAAAAGGTAACACGTTCCATCAGGACTTCTAAGTTTCACATACAAAATAAATGGGAGATCCCGGTGGCACAAGTTAATGATGACTTAGGACACCCCAAATAATTTTTTTAAAAATTGTTTTCTGCAACAATTTTACTATTTGGGGCATATAAAGTTCCAGCGGACAACAAAAATTTCCCATACAATTTTTTGACACCCCAAGGCTATAATTTTAAATTTATATAAAATAGTTTAACTTGTGATACATTTATATTTCCTTAAAGTGAAACGTTGCATTACGGTCGAAAGAGTGTACCATTTTTTAATTAAACTTTTAATCTTAAATTTTCATTTGATGCATACTTTTTGGGGCCAACAAAACAAGGCAGTACCCAAAATTTAGGTCGATAGTTCAATAACTACGTTGTCAGCAGGTAGGTGTCTACTATTATGCACTATGAATGCACAAAAACGTCTTAGTTATTGAACAACTAGTAAACTAACAGTGACTTCGCGCGTATTTACACAGAAAAAAACGTCAGTAAAATGAACCGAAAAAAGTTGTAAACGTACAACTTTTCAAAATTCGACATAAAATAGTTCAAATAATCGAAAAAGTTGTTGTTCTAAGTTCTTTTGCCTCAATTTTTTAATAAATGTAAATTTTTCTTACATTACTGAAAAATTTACAACCTAGCCGTGAAAAAAATGGTGCAATAAATTTACCATCTCTCATCGGTTAAACGAACCTACATTGGAGGGTTGTAGGGTTTTTAACCGTCTTTTTCGGTTAGATTTACCGACTTTTTTTTTGTGTGTATATTATGCTTCCCTTTCACCACCCATCCACCTCATATCGACACCCTTTGGACTGCCTTTGAGACCCTATTGAACCAAACTTACACTTTCACACCCATTTTATGAACTGCCACACCCACTTTCGCAATCGAAACATTGATCCATAATCTCTAGCTATGATTTCACAGAATATATACATTTTTGCTTTTTAGGTCCACTGATGACTGCAGAAGAGGATTCTATAATTGACACGATTATACTTTGAGCTGCCATGCAGACTTTTGGAAAAAATCCAAAATCTGGATTAGGAATTTATAGCCATGGGCTTACAGAATATATATGTGCAATTGCAGCTTCCTTGGCCAACCGGTGGCATCAGGAAAGCTACTATAACTTCCACGCCCATTTTTCTGAACTTCCACTTTTCGAAAATTCAAGCCAACGAACAGACAAACAATAGAAATTGTCTTAAAATGTTGGCACTTTCTGGTTTTTTTTACCCCAAAAAGTATACAACAAAAATTGTCAATGCCTATTTTTGGTCCTAATCATAACTTTTTCCATGCTCACTTAATAACAGTGCAGTGAAGGAAATTGCAAAGAAGTCAAGATGAGTAAATTTTATTAAGTAGATAATTTTCACAGCTTCGTCAGTGCCCCATGCATATTTATGAACAAATCCAGTAAGTATTCCAAATAACCTCATGGTTCCGAATTTTATGAGTTTCTAGCAATGAATGGCAACCAGTTTGTCTTTTAGAGAATGTATAAGTAAATTTTGTCCTTGATTAAAAGACATGGTTTTTCCTCCATGTTTTTTCCACGCTACCCCAAAACTAATAAGCCCTCACTGAATGTAGGCACATGGAAATTCAATTAAATTAATTACCATCAATGTGAATATGTGTAAACACGAATTGTCATTAGCGTCAAATTAACGTTGTTGTGTTTGTGTGTGTGCGGAGTGTGTGCATGTGGTCAACCACACAGCAAAACCAGTATCAGCGAGTTCTTCGGGAGCAAATTAACCGGTCAATTAAAGGTGCACTGGTGCAGTTGTGAATTGCTTGAGTGAGCAAAAAACCTTCCACTTGCGGCTGCTTGCACACCAACTGGGCCATGAAACGTCAACTGCAGCGATTCGTGAATGCAATAATTTACATTTACTCCGTACTGGCAGGCGTAACCACAATCCACTACAATGTGCGTACGCAACAGCTGCAATTGAGACACTCCAAGCCCTTGCAAGTCTATACGATAGTGCAAAATATTGTGGTCTTGGCACTTTTGCCCACATCATTCCGAGCTAATCTCACACCAACTGACATACAGAAAAGTCATCCCATGACGCGCTATACAAATGCAGTCAATGTCACAGTGCAAACGTTGAGTCTTTTCCTGACAATTGTGATGCGTTGGCGACGCGAACATCACCTGCTGAAGCTCATCGGTGATTTACTGAAGTTGGAGCGCAACTATTTCGATGGCCTGAACTTGATGGCGTGCCGCAAATGTAAATTCATCGATTGGATCTTAAGGGGCAAATTGTGTTTCATTGGGACACATTCGGTGTTCATGATTTACCTCTTCGTGCGGGCGTTTTTCTATTTTGAATACAATGGATTTGGCTATGCATTTTTCATGATCAGCATGCTGCATATGCTGCACGGTGTGGTCTTTCTCTACTTTGCCATAGTGTGTCACATTGTGAAACGCTTCTATGCGGTGAATACACGATTGTCTGCAATTTGGCAACAGCTAGTGGATGTGGAAAAAAATCGTCATGTCCTGCATCGAAATAGTGCCACGATGGAGCAGGTATTCCAGCTGCTAACAGCGGATATGGATGGCTTGGTTGCTATTCACTCTCAACTGATGCATTTGCTCGATAAAGTCAATGACTTATTCAAACTTCAGCTGCTGTGCATGGTGGTCACTTATTTTGCGAATAATGTCAGTGGCACCTATTACATTGTTGTGATGGCCAGTAGGGACCATATGATTGACTCAAGTCTGCCCGAAATAATTGCGGGTATTACAGCCTTTACCGTTGTCTGCTTTGATATCTTACTCTTCGATGTGATTTGTGATCGTATCGCAAATTTACACACTGAAACGAAGAATATTCTGCGTGAATTCAGGGAGTTGCCAGTGAGGCATAAAGGATTCGAAAGGAGTGTGAGTGGAAATTAGTAAATAATTCCTTACAAATAAGAAATATTTTAAACTTTCCCTTCTCAACAGTGTGAATCATTCGCCTTGCAGCTGCTACATTGTAAAACTGCAGTCAACGTTTGCGGTCTATTCCATGTGGATAGGAAGGCGTCATTTGCTGTCACCGCGCAAATCTATTTGTATACAATATTTTTAGTTCAGGCAGATTATAAAAATTTGCGATTTAATTTTGCAGCAGGACGTTGATTAACAGTTGACAGTTTCACTCTGAGAATTATTATTTTCAAAAAAAACATTTTATTATGAAAGAAAAATTGTTATGAATGAAATATATGATCTAGTTTTTCGATAGTTCTTTCATCAAATTCAAAGGAGGCATGGCAGTTAAAGTAGTGGACCAGTGGACATTCAAATATAAGGCATGCTTTTAATAGAGAGCATTACAGTAAGGCTTGGGTTCAAGGGCGGTCCAAAAATTGTTCCTTGGTGCAACTGTATCCAATGAAAGTCCAAAGGGGCCTAAGAGGGGTCCAAGCCTTGGACTCCAAGGGGGGTGCGAAATATATACGTGCAAAGTCACGTGCATTTTACTACACCGAGAGAAAAAACTGTAAAGAAAACTGTAAAGAAAACTGTTAAAAACCATCACACAGTCGAAAAACTGTTAAATTGACAGCAAAAACTGTTACAATGATCAGTTTTTGCTTTTATTTTAACAGTACTTAACAGTTTTTCGACTGTCGGATGGTTTTTAACAGCGAAACTGTTATTTTTTTCTCACTGTGTAGTTTTTAATATTTTTCGTGTTGGTTTTTCGCCACTTTCGTACACAAATTTTTTTTTTCAAACGAATTATTTTTTTTGTTCCGTTATATCTTTTCAAAACTATATTTTTTCATACCAAATTTACATTGGATTCATATTAAAATTATGTTTTCTCATATCAAAACTACTTGAAACTTATCCATTCTAAATTGTATTCTCTTTTGATATTACACCAGTATCAAATTTGATATCTTTCACTATATGCAGGCAATTGTAAGCGAAATATTATAATTATTAATACTGCTTTTTGGTATTCTTTTGGTTCGGTGTAGTAAGATTGGCGTTTTTTTTATTTGAAGGTAAATATTGTGTACAATTTCGAATGGTAGAACCCCAATTACTCCAACATCGAAAGCTCTAGAACCTCCAGAGATTTTCGCTTTATCAAAAACTTGCTAAGTCGAGACATCTATCAGGCAGAGTAAAAATGCTATTGAAAGAGAATTTTAATTTAAAGTAATGAGAGAAGAGAAAATTTCAGAGAGCAGAGACCTTTTATTATATTTTCCTTTCATTCCCGTTCGGGTTTGTTTGGGTTGGTTCAGGTTTTATTCTCATTCCATTCCTGACAAATGTCCTAACAATTGAAATGTACCCGCCCGGAGATTAGTAATGTTCCCTTTCAGTTCGAGTTATCTAGGTTCTACAGTGTTATCCTTCATTCTCAAAATAATATGCTCTTAAAAGTATATCTTTAATTCATATGTTAAAATGGTTATATTGTGCATGATTCGTAATCCTTTCATTATGATAAGTTTTTGCAATGGGATACCTTATGTATGTAAATTCTGCTCACATTATATTTCTATTCACCCTTAGGAATATATAATGTTGACTTGATGTAACTCGCTACCGCAAATTGCCCACCTGAATGTAGGCAATTCAACAAATGAAAATGGCCAAAGTATGCAAATATATTGCTGAGCTAAAATTTTACCCAAAAGAAAACATTTCTTTTTGGTTTTATTGCAGAAGGAAAGTATCACAAAGTAGCATTAAAATAAATAAAATGTAAATCTTTTTGGGAATAACTTTGTGGAAATAAATAATGATACCACACCGGTAAAAATAGTATCTACTACCTACCTGAAAAGACCAACTTTGTCCAACATTTGCATTTGAAAATAATTTCTATTTTTGTTGTTTCATAATTTCACCCACAAAATATTACAACACCTCCTTCGATTCGCATTTCAGGAAATCACCTTAATCCTCTAGAGTAAAAATAGACAATTTCAAAATAACTTTCATTGACTGGCAAAGTTGTAAGCCAGGATGATGGCACAAATGCAGAGGCAGGCAGGTATGTAAGTAAGTTAATTCCGGAAATCCCAACGAGTGTCATTTAAATTCAATTTCAATTCATATTTTCAGGCGTCTGATGATTTGCGCGCCTTCTACCTTGCCGTGGGCGTTTGAATGAAAGCGTTGGCGTTTGAACGAAATTGTTGTGGTATTTTTGGCCATTCTTTGTTTTGATGAACTCTCTCATTTGGAATTATTTTGGTAATTCGACGAAACGAATTTCAACTTTGGTTTGTTTCCATTTGTTGGTTTGCTAAATGAGTGTACATTTGGTCTTTACATACACCTTATTTAGTGTTCAATAGCAGCAATATTTATTAAAATAATTGTATAGAAATTTTATTTTTCCTTTCAAGCTGTTTACAAAGGAATTATCTCCTCATCATTGAGCTTATGTAGACAAATCCTACAATCGTATGATTGACTGATTACATCTAGCCAAAAGTATTTCGCATTCGATCCGTATGCAGTAGTGTGTCTTGTGAGGAATCCGGAACCTCTGTCATCACTCATTATTGTATGCAAAATTTGTCTTCCGGCAAATCAAAGTTCCCAGGTAAATTCTACTGACAATTGTCTTTGGAAAGCGCCGTCATTCTGACACTCATCCATAACTCATAGGGGTTATTGTCATCGCCATAAATTCAGATTGATTTGATTTCTCGAACTTCACCTGATCCTTTCGTCTCGATACGCATATATGTCGAGCGAACGCCGAAAATTCCAAGTGGTCGAATAATGTTAGTACACATAAAGCTCATTAACGTATCTGCAGCCAAGATGTGAATATATAAGATATTAATATGAGAACAACAGTCAAGGGCAAGTATGAAAATCACAAATATTCAAGGGAATCACTTACGTTGGTTGACAAATGCAATAGTTTCCACTTTGGACTACTCCACATTATTCAAGTAAGCCTTTCTCAGTATAAATCAAAGTCTTGTGAACTATATTACCCGCACCCATCCCAAAAGGGTCTTCTATGACTCTTTTTTCGAAGCATTTACCCTCTGAATGAAAACATGATAGAGTCTGGATAGAGCGTATTTTCTCATGAAAGTGGCCCGGATTTATGAGTGCAATTGTGAGTCATAAAAGACTATTTTATGATTCTAAATTAACGCACGAAAGAGTTCGAAAATAACATTACAAATTAACTAATGGCGGCCACCATGTCGAGACGTATGCAAACGTCAGTCCGGACTTACTGCTATATTCTACATACATACATATTCTCTTTTATTTGAAAACTAGCTGGGTCCGACTTTTCCCATAACAAACTTTTGACCCTAAAACCAAAAAGAAAAAATTTCACCAAAGTTCTAGAGAAAATCACAAATATGGTAACACTGTTGGCAGCGCTACCTGTGGGAAACAATTCGCAGATGAGTAACGACAACCAAGTTAATTGTTGATCATATGGTGTTTGCTATGAAAAAAAAAGTTTCTGTAAACATTTCAGAGAGATACGCAGTTTGTGGGCGGTAAAAGTGGGCGTGTCAAAACCAATCCTAGAACACGTCTCACGACCCATAGAACACATATATAAATTTTGGTGAGAATCTGTGCCGTAGTTTTTGAGTCTACTCGTGACAAACATAAACGTCTCTTTTATATTTATAGAAGATATGTTGAAAGAGTTTCTTATACCCTACACCTCATGAGGTATATTCACATTGGTCTGAAGTTTGTATCACCAAGAAGGAGGAGTGATTGGTATGAAAAACTTTATATATTCTTGATCAGCGTCACCTCCTGCCTCCTTCCTCCCATATAAGTGAAAATCGTGTATTGTAAAATATGTAACCTAATTCCTCTGAAACAGTAGGTACAGAACTGGGTATATGAGAGTCTTTGGGGTGGCTGGTTTCTATTTTTATCCTGACATTTCCAAATTCAAGATGGCGTATTTAATATGGTCCAGTAGGTGTAGGGTGTACATAGGTCGACTGAAACTTTTTCACTTGTTTTTTTAATTATGCACTTACAGTTGTACATGAGCACCATTTTATTTCAACTATTCGAATCACAATCCACAGTCTGGGGAAAGTTATTGTCAACCCAGTAACTATTCTACTTCAGCAGAATATTTTTTATGGTATATCACAGAAAGATTCTTTTGCCGGTACAAGGTTCTAACGTTTTTGTCTTATCTAGTCCTTCGATGCGGTTAAGAACGACCTTCGATAGAAATACCCAGTTTTCGTATTATTATGGTTTTCTGGAATTCAGGACAAAAACTTTCGGTCATAAAATTAACTACCAGACCAAATGAGTCTAAGAACAGTTCATAGGGGACTGCAAAAATAGTTAACGTTTTGATGGTTTGTCTAATGGAACGGTAAGTTTGGATAGACGAAATATTTATCTAACATAATTGTTTAACGCTATTATGCTCAATAATGTCAATTTGCTAATTAAAAGTTATTATCTACTAGCTGTTACATACCCGGCGTTGCACGGGTTGTATAAAATTTTAAAATAAATATATATAGGAATTTGCGACAATTTCAATGGCGCTGTAGTTGATGGTTTATTCCCCCCGTGAAACTTGGTGCCAGTTGTAATCCCACCCGGTAAGAATCACCCAAAAAAAGTCCAAGGGCGCACTTGGTGGCAGTTGTTATCCCACCCGGTATGATTCACAAAAAAAGAGTCCAAGAACACACTTGGTGGCAGCTGTAATCCCACCCGGCATGATTCACCCAAAAAATGTCCAAGGAAGCACTTGGTTCCAGTTGGAATCCCACCCGGCATGAGCCACCCAAAAAATGTCCAAGGACGCACTTGGTGGCAGCTGTAATCCCACCCGGTATGATTCAGCCAAAAAAAGTCAAACGACGCAATTGGTGGCAGTTGTAATCCCACCCGGTATGATTCACCCAAAAAATGTGCAAGGGCGCAGTTGGTGGCATGGACCACTTAATATTCGATAGTTACTAAGTTACTTTTTAATAATATTTTTTGTTGTATGGGAGGTGCCACGCCCCGTTGTCCAAATCCAACCTCTTATGTCCTATTGCAAATTCCATTACTAACACAATTTTACCTTAAAATTTCAATAAAATCAGTAAAGCCGTGATATGCGGTAGAAAATTATATGGGCGGTGCCACGCCCCTTGTCCAATTATTCCCATATTCGACACATAGCAGTACAACTCCATTCCAAATTTCACTAAAATATATCCATTAGTTGCTTAATTAGCTGGTATTTAAGTTATGTGTTGTGTGGGAGGTGCCACGCCCCTTTGTCCAATTATTCCCATATTCGACACATAGCTGGGAAAACATACTATACAGCTCCATTCCAAATTTCACTAAAATATATCCAATAGTTGCTTTATTAGCTGTTATTTAAGTTACGTGTTGTGTGGGCGGTGCCACGCCCCTTGTCCAATTATGCTCATATTTGGCATAAAGCTTGGAAAAGTTATAATGCAACTTCATGCGAAATTTCGTATTCATTATTCAATTTTCTATTCAAATTCAATTCAATAGTTACTAAATTACCTTGTAGACATATTTTGTGTTGTATGGGAGGTGCCACGCCCATTTGTCCAATCCCAACCGCATATAGCCTATGTTACATGTCGATACCTATAGAATTTATCCTGGAAGTTTCAAGAGAATCGGTACAGCCGTTTAGCCGTGATTGAGGGACAAACAGACAGACAGACAGACAGACAGACAGACAGACAGACAGACAGACACACACTCAGTTTTATAATATATATAGGGATCATACATGGTAACAGGTTGGCTGGTTGTCCAACAGCGCACTTCATTCGGCTGACGAACGTCAAAGTGAATATAACAGTGCACCAAAAGAAAGAAAGAGGCTTACAATAAAAAAACAAAAATGAGTCGCAAAGAAACTCTATCGCAACGCATAATAATTGGAACTCACTACTATTATTCGGTAGCATGCGGCATGAATTCCTACCGCTACAATTTTAAATCCGAAAAATACACACAAACGCCACGAGCACGGTATATAGCGCTGCTATCAAATATATTGACGCTTCTGCTGCTGCCCTGGTACGTATGGGATTGCTATAACAGCGCTTTGGGAAGTTCCTTCCATCGATTGATGTTACGGTCCAATAACATGGCAATGTTTGTACGCTCCTTCACCATAGCCTACACCATACTCTTTCGCTACAAACGCGAGCAAGAATTGCATAGAATTAACAGCACAATGATGCACATTGAGTTGAACTTCTTCCGCCATCAGCCACCAGATGCCAAAATCGAACGTCACTTCAGTCTTCTGTTGTACACTAAAGTTGCTTTGATGGTAGTCATTCTGTCGATGGTGACGGTGAGCGTCTCATTTGTGGCACATCCGAATCCTTCAAGATGGTACACATGTGGCATTGTTTTCGTTACATTTCTAGTGAACAGCGTACTGGATGTGACGGTTTTCAGTTATTTCATGTCAATGTGGTATATGTGTCGGATTTACTATTACGTCAACCACCGACTGAAGGAGTTGCGGCGGCAATTGTCATCGCTTACAGCGTATCGAAATGAAAGTTTGTCCAGGCAAGACCGCACTTTTAAGCATTTGACTTCGCTTTTGTGCGCGGACTTGCATGAAGTACTGGAGGTACACTGGCAGTTAAGTTGGATGTTGCGTCGTCTGAATGAAGCATACCGCTGTCAAATGCTTGCCGTACGATTTACTGACTTCACAACAAACGTGATGATGGGTTATTTCGTTGCGGTTTTTTTCATGCTGATTCCTTTCTATACGGGTTTTGGTGTGTTCTCCTATGTCATTATGAACTTGGACTTGTATTTGATCGATTTGGTGGCCGACATGACTTTGAGGAGTTACAATGAAACAAATTGTATTTTAAAACAATTTAATACATTTACTTTGTGGTGTAATCGGCTAAGGAATACGGTAAGGGTGTCTCTATGGAGTTGTAGTTGAAAAATACGTTGATAATTTTGTTTTCTTTCAATCACCACAGCTCGACGAATTTTCTCTAATCTTGAGTAGCTGCAAGTTGCGTTTGGATGCTTGCGGCCTGTTTGTGGTGGACAAAAGTCTATGGTTTCAAATGCTCGCAACAATCATTTCATATAGTATTTATCTTGTACAATTTCATATGGCTGTGAGCAACCAAGAAGAAAAAGAAGAAAAAATGGTGAAGGCAAGAGGATTTTGAATACGAACTGATTTTGGCCTCTCGAATTTAAACTGGATTTGGACGATACGCCGCAGCTAGAAGATACTACGATTTAATTTGTATTTTATTTTTTATTTCATACTTCAATCATATGCATAATATTAAGTATTATTTATTAAAAACATTGAATGAAAATGTTGAACATCAATGCATATTGATGTCAATAAGAAACGTAGTGTAATTACGTAAAATTATTCATATTGGGGTCGATACGTTCATACTTTTGAGACCTGAAGCTAATATGATACAAAGGATTTTCGCCTTGAAGGTCCCGGAGGCTCAACTTATCTTTATTCATTTCGGATAGGTTCGAGTAAAAACTCTAACCATGCCACCTCAAATAGCTCAATATTGTGATGTCCGTTATTAATAATATTTAGGTGAGATATACTCAAATTCATCAAACCACATACTGGTTCTCCAACCACCCAGAAGTTCTGACAAAGGCTTAAATATCATAAAGGGGTTCTTAGATAATTCTGCCAGATCGCTTTAGATATTGTAGGTAACGACACTGACAGGGAAAGTGGTGAGTATCCTCCTCTGATTCCTCGTTCCCGCAGCCCTAACATACGTCTTTATGAGTAAGACCATGTCTTCCAGCATGGACTGTTAAGAGGTTGTGGACCCATTAGTATGCCAATGAGCAATGCTCATTGAGCATAGATAAGGATTTATTAACGAGTTGGAGAGGCTTGGCCGCAACTTTGACGTTGTGTTGTGTCAATAGTTTACGTAAAGAGTTATCTTCGTGTACTCGTAGCTTGTCACCTACAATTTTTTCTAATGGTTTTCTAATGCTACAGAGTGGGATTTTAATAGAATGGTCCGTTGGATCAGCACAGACCCTTTACTAGTCAATTCATCGTGTGTCCCATTTTTAGAACTCCCTCATGCTCAGGCACCTATATATAAGAGTTTTATACTGCGCTGTATCGTAGTTGTATGTCGGACCGCAGATAATTCTCTTACTTGCTCCACCCTACATACTAATATCACAGCCTTTGTAACGCCCATAAAGGGGAGGGGCTGGTATGGAAAACTATATATTTTCTATAGTTATTGAGCTATTATTGCCAAATTTTAGCATTACAATTTTTTTTCTCTTTTGTTTGGACGTTATTTAAAATGATCAACATCGGTTAAGAACCACGCCTACCTCCCATTAAAATTAACGCCAAATTTCTTTATTTTCGTTCATCTTGAGAAATACTGTACCGATTGGGATGCCGTTTTTTTTATTTGACTGGAAATTATGTTGGGAACGAAATGGGAATGAATCTGGAACGAAATGGAATTGGACTGGAACAAAATGGAATTGGAACAACATTTGGAAATGGATCGGGAATAAAGTGGAAATGGAAATTATGGAAACCTATCGATAAATATCGGAAAATTATCAATAAATTATCGAAAAATTATTAAAAAACTATCGATAAATTAAAGAAAAACTATCAATGAATTAACGAAAAACTATAAATAAAATATCGAAAAATTTTTGATTTTTCTTACTTTATTAAAATGCCTTTAATTTTGCTTAGCTAAAAATCAAAGGATTTTTGAATTTGATGAAGCTTTTAACTGATCCTAAGTTGAAATAATTCAAATAAATCAAGAAAGAGTATAAAACCTTTCTTTTTGGATTCATAAATCCATATTAAGTACGAAGTTTAACAAGTAGCGACTAAAGCAATGAAATCCCCATAAAATTCTCCATTTCCCACCTTTACTCTAAACAACATTGAAAACAAGTAAGTAGGTACATATTTCGAAAATGGAAAATCAATTGAATTATAGTTCATTGTCTTCTAGTTCTACAATAATCTGTATTCTGCAAAATAATAGTCTAGTCGAGCATTTCTGCTGTTCCACACACAAATACAAATGATGAACGCCTAATAGATTTCATGCGCGGTCGATAATCCAGTTGGGCAATTTTTCCGCACAAGATTTCAATCATGAGCGGCGCTGAGCAAAATGTTCTCACTACATATTCATAAGGAAATACCGGGCGATCAAAATGCAACCAGTACTCGCATTGTTTCGTTCATTTTCCAACACACTGAAAAGTGTTGAATCGATCCGAAGCGTAATTTTCGTATGAAAAAATCATTGCAATTACCACGCAAACAGAAATTGTCAGTAGCCATTATTTCATATTTAGCAGCGGCACTTATTTTATTTATCTGCGAATTCTTTCTGTCTACCGACCGACAGCCGACACACACGACGCGACGGCACTGTTAAAAATATTGAAATTTGTCAAATACGTATGAGAAAATCTAATCAGCTACCAGGCGAACAGAAATCAGCAGCAGCACGACAGCCGAATATGAACGGATACAGAATAACAGACATGGAATGTAACAGATAAATGTTAAATTTTAACAGAATTAAATTCAGAAATTGTTAAACTTAACAATATGCTGTTAGTTAGCAGAGCTCAGGTTAAGAGGTTGGAATTAAATTTAAAGGAATTTTGACTGAAATAAGAAATAAAGCCGGATAAAATATGGCCAATCAGGCTTTACAAATTCGTTTAGAGTTCTACGTAACTTTTATATAGAATTCCTCTAAGCTGCCAGCGATGTGGACATTTATGTTGAATTATTGAACTTTCTCCGCAGGATTTGCAATTTTCTTACAGTTTGTGCTACAAAATGTGAATATTTCATATCATATTTTCCCTTGTTTTAGGTTGTTGTATTTTGTTTATTGATTATTTTTTGCACTTCTTGCCAAGATTCAACAATTTAAGAACCTACAAAAGCATTTGAGCTTCATGGCAGTAAAATAACCAGTGTACTGCTCACTAGTGTTTCCAGGAACAGGGATTTAACTCAAATTTCGGGCTTAAATTTTGAGGCTTTAAAAGGGATATGATAGCATATGATAGGTGCATATGATAGCTGCGCTTAGATTTTTAAGTGATTTGGCGGCTACTTTATAAGGAAATTTATGTATAATAACAGAAAAATTATCGAATATACCCTATCAATCAGACAAATCGTTTTTAATTTGTCAATCGATAAAAAATTAAAAAATTTACGTAGAATAACCGAAAAATTATCGAAGTGGGTATATCAATACCTTCAAGCACAACCATCCTATGTCCATTTTTTCAAAACTCTAGGAAATGAAAAACAAGTTTTCAAATTGGTATGTTTTGTATGGAAATTGATGTTCATTTCCTCATTTTTTAATTACTTTCATTTGGATTCCTACAAAACCACTATAGCCTGCCTGATGCAGCTTCTTCTCAGGAATCCAAAAATGTCAAAAACTCGATTTTCATGAAAACGGACATAGGATGATTGTGCTTTAAGGTATCGATATCAATCAGACAAATCGTTTTTGGTTGGTGCATTTAATAAATTCAATTCGTGAATAAAGCACATACTGCCTTCTTCCATTTTAAAATGTTTAAAAAGTGTTCAGATTTTCCGACTACATCGTGAATACTTCAACTTTGGGAAGAATTCAGGGCAAGAGATTAACCTAATATCTTCAAGCTATATATATAAAAGAGGCGTGAATGTTTGTCGCGAGTGGACGCTAAAACTACTGCACCGATTTTCACCAAAATTTATATATGTGTTCTATGGGTTGTGATTCCTGAGGTGGGATAGGTTTTGATACGACCACTTTTACCACCCACAAGTTAGAAAGAAGTATTTTTGGAGAAACTTTTTGTATAGCAAATACCACATGTTCAACAATTAACTTGGCTGCGGTTGCTCATCCGCGAATTGTTTCCCAAAGGTGGCGCATCCACCTACCACTTAATTGTTCCCCACCCAAACAGTGTTACCATATCTGCGGGTTTCAACTTGACTGAAATTTTTACCTGGTAGGGATTATGGGATAAGTTTAACAACGCAACTATAAACATTTTTAGGCCCAGCAAAGCTGGTCGGGCCCAGCTAGTTTTGTAATAAAACCCATTTTGAAATTTATGTTACATACCGCCTTCATCCATCCACTCCATCAAATGTATTATTTAAGTGACTGAAATAAAAATAAAAAAAAAATAGAAATAGATAGCCTTAGTTATAGCGTTTAAAAAATTCCTTGAACGGGGCCCCTGTAAAAAGCTTTTAAAAATTTGTGGGCCCGACAGTGGGCGTACCGTAAATTTTCATAGTCACCATTCTGCCCATTCTTCAATGCATACAATATTTCAGTGAAATCGGTGAAACACTGCGTGAATTATAGTTGGTCTGAAATCAACCCATCAAAAACTAAAGGCATGACGCTCAGCCCATCCTGAGAAACTTTTAACTTCATGTCAGGAAGCGACAGCATCGATCGGGTCGATAACTTCAATTACCGGGGCAGTGTTATAGCCATGGATGAAGGAGCGAAGGATGACATTCTGGCAAGAATATCCAAGGCCAAAGGAGCATTCGCCCAGCTATACAAAATCTGGAGGTCTTCGCTTAACTCCACCAAAACAAAGCTTCGGTTCTTCAACGTAAAATCGGTGCTGGTTAGCAACATAAACTCTAATGGGAAAACTACAAGTGTTCGCAAAAAAATGCCTGAGTAGATCTGGTGGCCCAATGTGATCTCTAACGCTGAGCTACTCCAAAAGTACAATCAGAGGCCCATAGCGAAGGAGTTAAAGCTACGAAGAAAACCAGGCTTTTTAATCCCCAAGGCACCAGAAAGCGGGAAAAAAACCAAAGTGACGTGGAAAAGGACGTTGGAAAAGGAGCTTCAATAATCGGAAAAGACTTGGACCGAAGTGAAAGCTATTGCAAAATACCGCATATGTTATAAGCGTTTCGTTTTGGCCATATGCTCCCCTCAGGAGCTCTTGGACCTAAATTCAAAAAAATATGATAGGTACCTAATTAAATGCTCTACAAATTGTATTATGATGTTTTTACGTAAGTTGTACCATTTACTACCTTAGTATGTTTGAAAAAATTGACAAAAGTAATAAGTACATGCTTAATGCCAGGACAACCACAACAAGAAACAAATCCAGTGAAGCGACATCATCATCAAAGTCCTTTAACCCCGTGTGGGGCATAGGGCGGCGACATATTCTTTCCATCTTCTTCTATCTGCTGTGAGAGGTTTTAACTAAAGCCAGGTTTTATCTTGGGACATCGCTTCCGACAGCGTCGTTGACCTCCATGTTGTCTGCGGTCTACCTACTCTACGTGCGCCCTGCGGGTTCCATTCGAACGGTTGTTTGGCTTATGGGTTTTTGGTCGGTTTTGTTCCACAGCTCCTGGTTAGAGATAGTACATGGCCAGGGGATTCTTAAAATATTGCGCAGGCACCGATTAACATACGTCTGCTGCTTTCTTGTATTGGATGAGGTTACTTTTCATGTTTCAGATGCGTATAACAGCACTGACTTCACAGATGATTCGAAAAATCTCAGCTTGGTACGCACGGAAATCTGATTGGAGTTCCACAACGGTGAAAGCATTTCAAAAGCACTTCGGGCTTTAATTATCCTGCTGTCGACGTCCTGGTCAGTGCCGCCAATGAAGGAAATCAAACTGCCCAGGTAGTTAAACTGATCGACTTCCTCAAAGACCATTTCCTCCTTTGAACTCAAAATTTAGTATTTCCAGCCAACAAAATAAATTCATAACCAATTTTGTACCATCCCAAAATACTAATTTTTATAGGGGAAAAAATTTAAATTTAATCGAAATTATTACTTTGGTAATGCCTTCATTCATTAAACATTTAATTACTTTTTCAGTAAAGAAATGATTTGCCATTCTGTTGAATTTAGAATTGAATTCAAACGACCTAAATACGTATGTGCATTAAAGCTTAAACTATATGAGTGAATGTAGTACGACAGGCATTCGATTTCCTCAAAGATACAATATTATTTTTATTTCATTGACAAATCTAAAATTAGCTGGTTATTCTATTACAAGTACATGATGGCTACTAATTTATTAACTAAGGTCAAAACACATTAGAACGTAGAATACAAACGATGTTGACATACCGATTGCACACAACACATTCCCCAATCGATGGAATCGAATGGACAAGATGACCTTTCTAATTAACTAAGCAATTAATTAGGGGAAAAAGAAGCAAAACATGAATGACATGACATATTTTCAATACGTACTTCCGCTGGAATACGAGACACAGACAAAAACAACTCCAGCATGTGTGGTCAACAGAGGACAACCTGGCATTTGCTGAAGCATCCACTGATACGTTTTTCCTACTACTATGCCGTTTCGCTGGGCATCATTTCGCTGCAATTCGATTTCAAAAGAGGCCTGCTCAAACCGTCAACCATTCTGAAATACTACGCATTTGCCATGAATGTGCTGATGGTGGCCTTGGCGCCCGTGGTGTTTCATTATGGAGCACCTTTGCTGAACTTCTATGGCCAGAATAGGCTGATGAAACTCACCAACATGGTCAATTTGTGTTTGCGTTTCTCAGTGGTGCTGCTGACCATAGTTTTTCGTTGGCAACGTGAGCCGCGTGTGGCAGGCATTGTCGAACAATTACTGAAATTGGAAGTGGAGTATTTCGATGAAGTGCAAAGGGCAAGCAAAAATATTTTACAAAGCTTTCAACGTCTATTCTATGCGAAATACTTAAGTGTGTGCTTTCAAATACTGGCAGTGACGTATGTTTTCATAGAATTCACGCGGGAGTATACACTCACTGTGGCATTGGTGTATATATACTTTCTGACTATGGTGAATATACTCAACGGTGTGATGTTCCACTATTTCATTATACTGTGGCATATGAGTCGCAGATTTTATGCCTTGAATGCACGATTAGAGGAGATTTTCAACACCCTAAGGCAGTCACATGAGTGTAAAGTCAGTAGTCGGACTTTGAGGCAGCTGTCACGTGCCCTGGCAGCCGAGGTGTTTTCTGTGGCGCAAATACACTTTCGTTTGACAAATTTGGTTTTCGAACTGAATGAATGTTATAAGTTTCAAATACTGGCCGTACTGCTGGCCAAGACCTTCAATATTGTGGCCTTGGGCTATTATGGCTTGATACTGTTTGGCAGTAAGAAGAAAAGCGAAGGAAATCTTTTTGGCCTGATCTTTGGACTCTTTCGCTATGGCATGACCCTGTGGGACGTGTATTTGGTGGACTTGTTGAGTGATAGTACCACAAAGGCCTATCGCGAGACCACGGAGATTCTGAAGCGTTTCCATGAGTTGGAGTTGAGGGAAATGGCCTTGGAGAAGAGTGTGAGTTGATGAGTTTGTTTTTTGTATAAAATTTTAAATTAAATTAAATTGGAATTTTCCTCCAACAGTGCGAACTTTTGAGTCTGCAGCTGGTGAAGCGTAAATTGGAGGTCAACATTTGCGGCATGTTCGCTCTGAATAAGCAATCGTCTTTTATCATGTTGGCTGGCATTTTGCAGCAAACTATTATTTTATTACAATTTGATGTGGAGAAACGTTTTGGCTGAGATTGCCCATACGAAAATAAATTCACTACAAAAGTTATCACTCAAGACAAAAACTTATGACACCACATGACCCCCCAAAAATAGCTTGAATCTTAAAAGTTAACCTTAGTAAAATTAAATTTTTTTTATTTCACTGCACCAAAATAGTTTATGAAACATTTTAAGATTTAAGTACCTCAAAAATTTAACAACCCCGAAATTGAAACTCACATATGTCAAGACTGATGTCGGCCAACCTTTGAAACTTAAAAGGATTTCATATTCGGTGTTGATTCCCTATAATTTTGTTTATGCTCGAGACTTTGATGTGGCATACGCCATCGTATTTTTCCACGCACTCTCACAAACATTCAGCCAGAGACAGTAAAAAATACGGTCAAAATACCCACCCACCATTTGCTCTAACGCCTCTGGCCTTTAACCAAAAAATTATATTACGGTTAAATGACGAAAATTTACTGTCGCAGCCATTTAATCTGTGTGCCGTTGGGCACATATTTGTTGTACACTGTAGCAGCACAACGGATATGGCGGTGCAAATGCGAAATTTTGAGCACTTTAATCTGGTGAAGAGAAAAAAAAAATGAAATGAAAACAAGCACAACAACAAAAATGAGGTAAACACAAAATATGAAATGTAATAAAAATTACAGTGTATGCTTTTAGGCGTTTACAAGCAAATGTGTGTGAACGAGGGGCGCCATTAGGAATTGAACTTTGTTTTTAAAGGGAAATACACAAAAAGTACTTGAAATAATGAGAGAAAAATTAATTTTGAGAGTTCATCGATTTAAAGGAAAAGGTTATCAGACAGATACAAAAATTAAATTCACGTTTGAAAATTTCATTTTGGTTTCTTTTTTAAGTTCAAAGTCACATCTCATGGCACTTTAAGTGAAGCATGAAGTTAACTCATCTATTTTCAAAGCTTCCTGGAAACGAGAAAAAATTATTTTGAAAAAATGTGGCGAATGTTTTTTTTTCATGCTTCCAAGGGCTAAGTTTGCCTTTTTCATCAATAAAAAAATATGCGAATATGTGGGGAATGCTTAGTGTCTTTTATATTTTTCATAATTTAACAAGGTACCTAATCTCATTGTGAAGAGAAAAAAAATGTGCAGTATCATATCAAGATGGCGCCACAGTCCATATGTTGGACACAGACTCTGCCCATATGTTGGACACTGGGTATAGCGCAGTTCAAGCATCAAATTGTCATTATAATTATCCTGAAATATTCCTCCTGAAATATTCCTCCCCGAACTCCTTCTGAGGTTGATAGCCGAGCAAATCAGTGAAATAAAGTCGAAAAGGCGACTTTCAGCAGAAAAAACAGCAGCTAGAACAGAAATCAATAAAACAACAACAACAAGCACACCAGCAAAATGAGGCACAGAAAAACCACCGCCATCATCGCAATCATCAGGGGAAGATGCCGACGTTTGCATAATAATTTTATTCTATATGTGCAATCGTGCCGTTCATTGGAGATGTGATGATTTGCGTGTCAGTTACTTCGCATGCAAATATTGTGATTCCAATCAAGATTAGAATTTTAAAGGAATCCAAGCATAATTTCAATTTAATTTCATTTATTCTCCTGTTTTATTTCCATGGAAAGATTAAAAATATTTAATATTTTTTTTAAAGCTTTGACAGCGGTGTCTTTCAGATGTCCAACAGGTGGGTAGACATTTTTTGGGTATCTTTTTTTTAATCTTCATCAAATTAAAAATTTTGTTGTAATAGTTTCCCAGCAGCGTGCTGGTAGATAATTGTCATCCGCGCACGTTTTTTGTACGAACTAGTAACCTTTCGTACCGCAGTAAACAGAAACGCACTAGTAAATTCACTTAAGTAAGAGCGAAACGAAGTTATCCATTTACGAGTTGCGTATAGCTAAGTCGCTCATGTCGCTTTGCACCGCAGTAGACAGATATGCACTAGTAAATTCACTTAAGTAAGAGTGCAATATCGGTTCCCTAAGAACTAGGGCGCGCACTAATTTGATGTTATTCAGCGGGAAGGTAATTGGACCCTTTATATGACAAGTCCATGTTAAATGCGACAGTAGTAGGCATTGCTTGGAGATAGTAACTATCTTCTGAGAATTAGTGATTCACTAGTTTTGTAGTAGTTCTACACGCTGCAGAGTAGCAAATAATCCTTTGCTTTCAATCGTGCTATTGAGCTCCTTGAAGTATATTTAAAAAAGTGATGGCTTAAATTTAAAACATGTCCAACAGCTGAGAAGTCTCCCTTATTTTTGATTCTCTATTTTTTTTTGGAAACAAATTTTTTTTACTTAATTACCTATTTTTGAGTATTTTGTTATAATTCTTGAAGAGTTCACAAGCTCACTGGGAAATCTAAGCACACCAACGAAAAAGAAACCACTTCAATAGCCCCAATTTACAAAAACCAGAATCCATTTTGGTCTGTCCAAATACAAATTGCTATCATATATGTACATTGTACAAATATAAACTTCTCCGGCTTGTGTGAGAAAACACACATCCACTTGATGATGCAAAAGAATTTTAGTTCGTAACTTACTTTTATGTGGGGACAAACTTTTGATTTTGCTCATGCTTGTGTGGTTAAAGTGATTTTGTATTTGTGTGTGCAAATTTATGGGTGATTAGCCTTTGAGTGGAATTCCCTTTTATGATCTTCAAATGCAGTTCAATAATTCGTTAGAATGATGATGGTGACTTAGGTACTGGTTGCCAAATGAATGTTTCTAATTTTGAATGAAATTTGTGGTGTTTAATTAACTGCTATAGAAATGGAAACAAAAGAACTTTTGTTCGCTGCAGCCAAGCTAAGTAATTAACTTGAGGTTATATTTTGTTCCAGAGAAACCCTAAATGTGAATTTTGCCTTGAGTTATGAAATGAGTAGACTACAAGGGAATATGTGTGTAAGAGACTTGCATTATGCTAAAGACTTTGACCTTTGACGGTCTCAATGAATGTGAATGTCCTTACAGACGACTTCACAGTGCACCATTGGGCATTGTAGTTGTCAGGTGGAATGGAAAGTCTATGTACCAAATTGCAATACTCCTATAAGGATTCACTGGTACTGGTAATGTCAAATTGTATTTTTTTTTTCACTAAGACTTAAAGTTAGTCTCCAAACAGCTTATAAAGTGAAAGTCATAATCTCATTTAATGATGACTGGAGCGCATTTCAAAAGAAATTTTTGGAAATATAACAATTTAGAATGCCACTTGGTTTGCCTTTTTGCTTGTTTATAATAAGCAGATTTTAGATATTTGCATAAAATCAATACAAATTACACACTTTTGTGCCGAAAATTTTGATCCCTTCACGCATATGTATTCTTTAAACAAAAACACATTTGAATGTTCTGAGCCTCATTGATTTTTATTAACTTGAAGAACAAATGAGCCATAACGTTGCTTGGTGTCGATGGCAATGGCGAGCATGACAATGACAATGTTTTGCTCTGTGTGATTCAAGGACACACTTTGTGGCATTATTGGGGCATTTTAAAAAAAATTTCGATACTTTTTCTCTCTTGGCTGACAGTTAAATTGTGTTTGTTTATGACTGGGATAAGGCCAATAAATTTTATAATTAAATACAGAACATTTTGTGAGGATATTTAGTAATTTTTTAAAGGAACTTGAAAATGTTTAAGGAGTTTATGTCCTTAAATAAATAGTGCAAAGAAAACTCCTATATATTCTGGTAGTGTGACTCACAATAAACATTCGCTATTTGTCAGTATTTTTAGTTCAAATCGTTTACGTTTTTCAATTGTAAAATTTGAGTGGTTATATTTAATTACTCATACGCAGTGTATGCCAATATTTCTTTTTATAAAGAAAAATGGTTTTCTTGAATTTTAGTTCAAAAAGGCACTTTAAATATATGTTAATCAACCCTTTATTATAATATTTCGACTTATTCAATGATAAACGTATTTTTTTTCTAAAAAAAATATATTGCCACACACTGCGTATGAGTAATTAAATAGCATCACACAAATTTTACAATTAAAAGACTTAAGCGATTTGATCTGGAAAAACTGTCAACGAGCTGTTTTTTATTTTGTTTATTCTTACTACAAGTTTTTCTTGAGAATGATCAAAATTTGTATTATGTCTGACGGTGTTATCTTAGCTCACACCGAAGCGAAAATGACTGTAAATGTGATACCTTCTTCGATAAACTTTCCATAAATTTTCCTTATAAAGTTTCCATTTTCATCTGACTCTGGTTTGGTTAGACCGAAACTAAAAAACAAGGCACATTTGCGTTAATTTTTCCATAATTTTACGATAGTTTTTCGACAATTTTACGATAATTTTACGATAATTTTACAATAATTAAACTATAATAATTAGAGACCGACCGAAATTCGGTTTCGGTTTGGGTTTTTCGGCTTTTCGGCCAAAAAAAGCTGTTTCGGCCGTGTTTCGGATTCGGCCGAAAAATAAAATATCGCTTTCGGCCAAATTTCGTTTTCGGCCGAAATTCCTATATTTCCGCCGAAAATTTCGGTTTCATATAAAAAGTAACAAATAAATAACAAAGGTTACACTGATCGACAAAACTGAACGTTTTGTGTGTTAAATATACTTTATAGACAAATTCTTATGTATTTTGCCATGCTGGATACGAAAATAATAATAATGAAATTTTTACAGCACCAAAAATGCAACTTTTGTGGCGTTTGCAGAAAAATGGTGCGTGCTGGAAAAATTTAAAGTTTATTTTCGGATTTAGCGTATCAAAATACATAAGGAACAACCAAGTGGATAAAAGCGGTATGTAACACAAATTTAAGCATTGATCTTAGTTTCGAATAATCAGAAGCGACAAAGAAGACATGTCCTATCGGAGTAGATCTAATACTCTCGCAATGATTTATAAATTTCTACTCCTCTACTACGGTAGCAGATTTTTCTAATTCCCTCAAGATATTTCCTACTACTATGGTAAGAAATCTACTCCTCAAAATATTATGTGATTTTCATACAATGCAAAAGTACTATTCTTTCTACAAGGAATTTCTAGTACTCTACGCATAAACCCATATCTACTCCCCTCTCTTGAAATCTACTACCCTGACAGTAATTTCTACTACTCTTGATTTCCACGCATTTGATAGTTTGCTTCTAAATTCATCTAATTCATGATCTGAACTTAAAATGATCGGCCCATATTCATAGTCAAATTAAGCTCCAACTTAACTTTAGTAATCTACTAAGTTGACAGATAATACACTGAACTGGCAGCTACTAAGCTAGTTCTACAGTTTAGCAGCTACTAAAATTGACTATGAATATGCGATCGATTTCTGCCTACTGATAATCTTAATTATGTCCCACTTTATTACATTAAATCTCACAATTGTTTCTTTTATTTTTTCGGTTTCGGCTTCGGTTTCGGCCGAAATTAAAAAAATAAAAATTCGGCCATTTCGGTTTCGGCCGAAAAAAAAAATAAAAAATTTCGGCCATTTCGGTTTCGGCCGAAATTAAAAAAAAGCGATTTCGGTCGGTCTCTAATAATAATATGAGCATTTTTTGATAGCTTTTGATAATTTTGCGATATCTTTTCGACAATTTTATGATAATTTTTCGATAAATTATCGATATATTTGCAATTTTTCGATAAATTACCGATAATTTTGCAATTTTTCAATCACTTTTCGACAGATTTAAAATACATAATAATATGTATATAACTTTACAATAATTTTACGAAAAATGTTCTGTAACATTCGATAACTGTTCGATAACTTACATTTCCATTCATTCATTTTCGTTCCATTTGCTAATTTTATTTCATTTCCATTTTCTTCCGGCCCTTTTTCATTTTGTTCCGTTTCCATTCCTATTCCGTCATCAATTCCAACAAAATAAAAACTCATAGTATAAGGGGTATTTTTGCTTCAATCGCAAATTTTGATGATATTTTCCAATAATTTTTCGATAATTTTACAATCATTTAACGGTAATTTTTCGAAAATTTTATGAAAATTTCATGGCAACTTATCGATAGCTTTTCGATAATTTTACGATAACTTTTCAATAATTATAATTTTTCAATAAATTTTCGATAATTTTGCTTTTATTTCACGACAGCTTTTAAAATATTTTGCGACAATTTTATAATAATTTTCAGACAACTTGTCGATAATATTTCAAACAATTTTTCGATAACATTTCAAAAATATTCGATAACTTTTTGATAGTTTACACTTGCTCGGTACATTTCCGAATTTGTTCCTTTTCTATTTTGTTCCCGTTTGTTCCGGTTTGGCTTCAGTCCTATTAACTACGTTCCTGACATCATTTGCAACCAAATAAAAACTAGTAAGAGAGGGGAACCGCAAAATATAGTAATTGTTCGATAGTATTTAAAAAATTTTACTTTAATTTATTGAAACTTTCCTAATATTTTGCGATAATTTCAATATAATTTTTCGATAAAATGAACGATAATTTAAATTTTCTGTTAAACCTCATTCTAGTTCCGGTCTATTTCATGTTTTAAATATTTCTTGAGTTCTCTGTCCAAATTTATTTATTTACCATTAAAATTGACTAAATTAATTATAAGTCACGCTTAGGCTCATCGCGAGTTTTCTTAGACACTCAATTTCAAGTGTTAATTGAAAATCAACTCACATATTTCATTAACAATACAGTAGCAAATACAGAATGTAAAAACAAAATGTATACCAACAAACAATAAATAGAAAATGTACGCAGAGCTACCGTCTCTTAAAAAATCATGTAAACATGAAAATTTACTTGAGAATTTCATTTGCTTCTCGGGTAGCCCCACAGCATACAATTTCCTTTTGGGCTTTTTTTTTTTGCTGCTTCTTAGAAAATTATGGCAAAAGTTTCGTTTTCTTTTGTGTCGCTCAAACGCACACAAACACATTTCAAGTTCATTCCTTTGGAAATTTTCTTTTTCTCTTTTTTCTCTCACCAGAAATGTATAGAAAAACTTTGTCTTACTTGGCATCTTCTTTGGCCTCTTCCAGCAGCATTGTCTTGGCATTGATGGCGCTAGTGTGAGTTTGGGTGTTGGTTAACGTTTCAGTTCATTTTTGGCAATTGTTTACATGACATTTAAAAAATACTTGCTGTCAGTGTGACAAATTGCATTTGTAAATTGCATGCAAGAGGGAAGAGTGAAGTTTGCTTTTAGGTTCGATATAGGAATTGAAAAAAAACCAATTTTATAATTTAAACAGTCGATGGGAAAGTTATATTCTTGGCATGTCTTTAAGACTTTTCATTTTAGTTTTCTTCCAAAGAGGAGTTTTGTTATATTTCTGAAAAGGCAAACGGTTGCATGAGAAAAGTAATTTGAGAATAAGAGAAAGTCTCTCAAATGAAGTAAACAATGAAGAAAGTAATTATAAACTCAAAATTTTAATAATATTCCCTCCAGCAGGTAAGTACAATTGTTCATTCCTTCAAACAAAAATTTAAGTAAAATTTAAAAAAACTAGAGAGTGGACTATCTTCGGCTATACCGAAGCTGAAATACCCCCACACAGTAGGAAGAAGTACCTCGAACATATAAAAATGTGGTCTCAAGACCCTATTTTGAGCCAATTATAGGTGGTTTTGGAGCCCGGACCATGTCCAAAATCCATTTCTAAACATTTCCAATCAAATCCACCGAAAAAAAAAAATTGGTCTCAAGACCCCATTTAGACCCTTATATATGTGGCTTCGGAACCTCGGACCATGTCCAAAATCCATTTCTAAAAATTTCCAATCGAATACACCAAAAAAAAAAAATAGGTCTCAAGACCCCATTTAGACCCTTATATATGTGGCTTCGGAACCTCGGACCATGTCAAAAATACGTTTCTAAACATTTCCAATCGAATACAACAATAAAAAATTTTTACCTTTTTTTTCGGTGTATGGGAGCCACGCCCAGTTTTTGTCCGATTTGGCTGATTCTCGAACTTGATCTCAGTATTCACGAGAAAAAAATGTACCCAAAGTTTCAAGTCGATATCTCCAAAACTGCGACCGCTATCGTGCGGACGGACAGACGGACAGACGGACAGACGGACAGACGGACAGACGGACAGACGGACAGACGGACAGACGGACAGACGGACAGACAGACGGACATCGCTAAATCGACTCAGGAGGTGATACTGATCAAGAATATATATACTTTTCCATACCGGACACGGCTCCTTATGGGCGTTACAAACGTTGTGACAAAGTGAGTATACCCTGCCACAGTGAGTGTGGGGGTATAAATATAACTAAATTCACACCGCCTCACAATTGCACATTAAAGGAACTAAAATTTTTAATATTTTCAAATGCCAAACGACAAAAAAATCGTTCAACAGCCACCACAATAAAATCACCATCGATTCATAGTGCATTGCTGCGCTCAACTGTCATTTAAAAGAATTTTAATTAAATAACCGGAAATTGCATTTGAAAGTGAGCAGACAGAGCTGCTGTCTTCAAACATCCGCGACAGTGGCGAAGTAGAATTTCAAAGTGTTTGTAAGTAGTAAAGGACATACACACAACAACAACAACAACAAGCAAAAATCAACCCAATTGTCGGTGGTAAAGTCTTTAGCAGAATTTCCACGAACTGAACAGGAAGAGCACAGAAATGCATAAGCAAACCGAAGTAAAGGAAAGAGTGGAAATATCAGAATATGAAGTTGAATGAACAACAAAATAACTTAATTAAAACAATAACAAAACGGTAAAGGACTTTATAGAGACTCAGGCACTCATGTAGACACCCAATGAACTAGAAAGCAAAAAGCCCAAGTGTTACTTGCCATTTCTGTTTGTATTTGTATGAGAGGCTGTGTGAATGTGTGTTGACAGCAAATGTTATTCCCTCCACTTTCATATTTAAACGTATGAGTCTGAAGTCTGACACTGACACTGGAGTGTCATTTCCGTTCTGTAAAATATGTGAAACAATTGTGTGTCATCATCTTCATCGTCAATGTTTGCATTTATGTTAATTTAATTGTTTGTTTTAGAGCCACAACTTTTTTCACATCACCCTCTGCACTTTTGTATGTGGAATGTTTTTTTTGTTTATCAATTTTAATTGTTTGCAAATGAATTTTCTAACGAAAGTTCAAGAGAATATTTGCGGTGGCAATTTGACTTCAAAAGCATTGTTAATTAGTTTGGTTATATGTTTACGAATGTGGGGCATACACACTGCAAATGAGTTTATTTTTTCAAATGTTGCGAGCCGAAATTGTGTTTTTGTCTATATAATATGAAAATGTATTTATTTCAAAATAAAATTTGCGCATACACTAGTATGCTTAATTTTAAAATTTTAATACTCCATAAACCAAACATAGCTAATAAGGAGGCGTGTCCGGTATGGCAAAAATAATATACAAAAAAATCATGATCATCTCCTGCATTGATTTAGCTATGTCCGTCTGTCTGTCCGTAATTTCGCACGATAAATACCAAATTTTTGGCATTCCTCTTATTTTGGCGAATGATTATACGGTATTGAAAACGGGCAACGCCGGATCAGAACCACGCCTACCTCCCCTACAAAATAATTGTCAAATTTGTATTATTTTAGTTTATTGTGAGAAATACTTAACCGATTTGGAAATTTATATTTGATTGGAAATAATGTCGGGAGCGAAATGAAAATGAAACTGGAACGAAATGAAATTGGACCGGAACAAAATGGAATTGAAACAAAATTTTGAAATGGATCGGGAAACGGACTTTATCGATAAATATGGTAAAAATATTGATAAAACATCAGTAAATTAACGAAAAAACTAGAGAGTGGACTATCTTCGGCTATACCGAAGCTGAAATACCCCCACACAGTAGGAAGAAGTACCTCGAACGTAAGAAAATGTGGTCTCAAGACCCTACTTTGAGCAAATTATAGGTGGTTTTGGAGCCCGGACCATGTCCAAAATCCATTTCTAAAAATTTCCAATCAAATCCACAAAAAAAAAAATTGGTCTCAAGACCCCATTTAGACCCTTATATATGTGGCTTCGGAACCTCGGACCATGTCAAAAATACGTTTCTAAACATTTCCAATCGAATACAACAATAAAAAATGTTTACCTTTTTTTCCGGTGTATGGGAGCCACGCCCAGTTTTTATCCGATTTGGCTGATTCTCGAACTTGATCTCAGTATTCATGAGAAAAACATGTACCCAAAGTTTCAAGTCGATATCTCCAAAACTGCGACCGTTATCGTGCGGACGGGCAGACGGACAGACGGACAGACGGACAGACGGTCAGACGGACAGACGGTCAGACGGACAGACGGTCAGACGGACAGACGGACGGACAGACAGACGGACATCGCTAAATCGACTCAGGAGGTGATGCTGATCAAGAATATATATACTTTTCCATACCAGACACGCCTCCTTATGGGCGTTACAAACGTTGTGACAAAGTTAGTATACCCTGCCACAGTGAGTGTGGGGGTATAAATATCGATAAAATATCGAAAAATTGTCGGCAATATGTCGAAAAATCATCACAGCTCCCACACAAAAAAGCCATTTAATTTCTATATTTTCCTTTTTCTTGAGATATACTTAACCGATTTGAACGCCGATTCTTGTATTTCATTGGAACAAAATTTTCATTGGAACAAAATTTTTTAAATGGACCGCGAATGAAGGGGAAATAGAAACGATAACAATCGAAAAATTATTGATAAGATTTCGAAAAATTATCGGTAAATTATCGAAAAGTTATCAATAAAATATCCATAAAATATCGATAAAATATCGAAAAAATTTCGATAAAATTACTAACATATAAGATTGTATTGTACTCTCGTGTACAGGGTATTTTAGCTTCGGTCAGACCGAAAATAATTCTCTTATTATGTTTTATTTTGAAGAGGTGCAAATTATGATTGACGACTTTCATGTATTTGAACTTTATTTTAATAAAGTTTTAAAGGTAATGTCTCACAACTGCCCAAAAGGTCCAAAACTATACGAAATTTCAAAAAGTTTTAAGAGCATCTTATGAACTCAATTAAGTCGATCGTAGTGTGTCACCTTAGCACTACCATTTCATTGAATTTTTCATTTTAAATTTCAACTGTAAATTTGTCTACTACTTTTCTGCAACTCAAAATTTTTTCCGACTTTTCCAGCTTCTTTTCAATTCATAAATTAAAGTTTATAAAACATTTTTTTGTATATTCTTAACACGCCTTTTCTTAACCTACTTAAAATGAATTTTGATTATTTTTCTTCAAGTCAGTACAACCATAGAAACAACCGATTGCCTCCTTAGCTTGCCATAAATCAAATTTAAGCATCAATTTACATGGGTTTCGTCAAGTTTGCTAAGTTATGTATTTTATGCGTTACTGCTCAATGGGCGGATATCCGGCGAGCAAGAAAATTGCAAGCAATATCAAAACGGAAACGCCACGGACGACAACAAGAGAAAAACAGTGAAAGTACTGGTAAGCAGGTAGGTAGTTGGCAGAAAGACGCAGTAGACGCGGTAAAACTTCATCTGCAGACCAGAAGTTAGTGCAAAAAGGACATTGAAAAAAGGAAATATCTACTTGATTTTTTTGTGAGACACTTTAAAAGAGGAAGTGGACATATTTAAGCTCGGCAATTTACAAAGGCAAATAAATTCTTAGATACGCCTAACTACCTCAATGAGAAGCAAAAAAAGGAACAAGGTCAAAATTAAAGCAGATTGGCCCGAAAGAAGAAAGAAGGAAATAAAATGGAATAGCCTTTCAGCCTTACAAAAATACCACGCTGACCAACAAGCAAAGCATAAAATCAATGAAATTAGATTTGTAATTTGGGCTTTTTAGTGTTATTTTATTTTTAATGTAAAATCCTTCATTAAAATTGCAACAAGTCCTCTTTTGACTGCTTGACATAACCCAAAGACTCATTAATTATCACTCAATGCCCATATTAATGATTTATTAGGCACAAAAGAAAGACAGAAAGAATATGAAAACCAGCACCACTTCCGCTTTGGCATAACCCTTACAGCGGCTTTAATTGTTTTCATTTCCCTTTTGTTTCCCTGCTGATGAATAAATCTGCAATGGCGCCTGGCTCATAACTCAAATTTCAGCATTAAAATCAGCAGATAGTATTTGTTTGTGTTTTCTTTCCCTCTTCTCGTCTCGTCTTACTGTTTGTTGGCCATCATCAGCCTAATTAATTACCGACTATTTTCAAGCCCTTTTCATTGTACGAAGGGGGCCATTTTCAACATGGCTGACTGGTTTGGTATTAACAAGAATTTCAGATCGTATTACCCTTCATTATCCATTTTGTTTTTCTTTAACCGCTTAAGCATAAAATTACTCATTTGTTGTATTCTTTGAAGCAAAATATTCCAACAATACAAATTTGAAAAGAACATTGCCCTTAAGTTAAACTAATCTCTAACCGAAAGGCTTCCTACTCTCTTAGGCCTACTTTAAAAATGCCTAATTTCCGTTCTCAGGCCGGAAATTATATTTTATTTGGCTTTATTGTGTGAAGCTGGGATTTTCTCAAGCACACACATGTGCGTAAAAAAGTATGTAAAGCTTGGTAGAAAAATTAGGTGGTATGGAGAAGATTACAAGTTCATATGAATACAATGAATATTCTCTATTAATAAATTTCTAAAACACAAAACAAATTTAAAATTTAATTCAGTAGTACCTCTTGTCCTATTCACTTGTAGCTTTCCAATGTGGCCATCAAGCCTTCATCGTTTCATTTAAATTTTCTGTTACATTGAAAATTCCCATCTCTTTTGTCTTTATTGCATATTATCCTATATGTTGCATTCATTTAGGCCCAATTGTATACCAATCTCACATCATATTACTACCGACAACTGTTGCGCTCTGCTCAGTGTGCGTCGTTGCTTTTGTTCATTTCACGGAAATTGCATTTTAACTCAAGTTGTCTCTTGATTGATATTCAATTTCCCTTGGAATTCTAGTGGAGTTTGCAGTCTTTATTAGACGTAGAAGTCGTCATATGCTCCGATATTGATACTGAAATATTGACATTGACAGAGATTTAATTAAATGTGGACAGAAGTTGGGAGAAATTTTTAAATAAAAATCAATTTAAATAAAAACTAGAGTCAAAATACACCCATAAAATATCGAATATTTAAAAATTTGATCGCAGGACTCTATTTTGAACCAGTTATATGTTGTTTGTAAACCTCGAACCTTAACCAAAATTGATATTTTGAAACATGTTCAATAAAGTTTACAGTATTACCCAGAATAACTGTCACTCTTTTTGCCACGCTTTTTGAGTTTGCCATGCTTTTTTCAAATTTAATTCCTAAAGTAACCCGAAATTTTGTCATTTCAAGCTCTGTATCGATAGCTAGTCTCGCAGAAGCTCCCAGGGATAAATTAGTTGTGGAGCGGTACCAGAATGTATCAAAAGTGTTAGTCTGGGGAGCAATATCAGAAAAAGCTGCTTTTCATCGATCAAGGGGTCAAAGTTGATACGAACTACTACCTCATGCTCAAGAGTTATATGGCGATGAATATTTTTGCTCCCAGCAAGATTCCTCTCCATCACACAAGGCAAAACGTTTCTAAACATTTCCAATCCAAATGTTTTTTTCGATATATTGGAGCCACGCCCAGTTTTTGTCCGATTTGGCTGATCTCAGTATTCACGAGAAAAACATGTACCCAAAGTTTCAAGTCGATATCTCCAAAACTGCGACCGCTATCATGCGGACGGACGGACGGACGGACGGATGGACTGACAGACAGACATACAGACGGACACGGCTAAATTGACTCCGGCGGTGATGCTGATCAAGAATATATATACTTCTCCATACCGGACACGCCCCCTTATGGGCGTTAAAAACGTTGCAGTATACCCTGCCACAGTGAGTGTGGGGGTATAAAAATTGAATTTCATAGACTACTTTGCTTTTTATTGAACTTAATTTAGTGACAGTTATTATGGGTCACACTGTAGGTTAGGATGGTGGCTGTAAACCCAACCATTTACATTAATATGTACGACGTGAATACATAATTTTTTAATGTACGGATGCATCATAATGATCAAACTGGTGTTCAATATATTGTATGCAAAGTTCAATATAATCTACACATTTTTCGATGTGATGATTTTTTTTGGAAATGAACACTTATCATGAAAGAATACAAGCACCAGGCATACATCAATATGATGTTAGCTTTTAGTGTGATTATAATCAATGTTTATAAATATGCAATTCTGATGTACAGCTTACATCAATATGATGTATTGGTGTTCACTATGATTTACATAATTTTGAACATAGCCATACATTGATATGATGTACAGAACGACTAAAAATCTTCCATCTGCTTCTGGTTAAAGCTGAATAGTTACAAGGCAGATGTTTTAAAATTTCTTCCTAGTTCCATGGCAGTTGCAACACGAATCAATTCGTCTAGGTGATGACCAATGAGGCAGTGTCCTGCAGATATTCCAATTGTGAATCGGGTTAGTGACAGAATAAAGTTAAATTTCGCCCTGTAGTACGAGGGCCGGAAGATATTCGTAGTCTTACTATGAGTGATATATTTCGGTAGTATCCTGTTTATTGAAGAACTAATTTGTAAAAGATCTGTTGCTGGTAAGAAGCCTTCTATAGTTATTTGTTTCTTATCTACATCCATTTTATTATATTAATTTTTACAATACATTTTCACGTAGAAACTTTTACTCTAATGAAAAGTTAACTTTTCTACAAAGTAAAGTGCAACCTCTGCTTTGCTGTCAATATCAGTAGTGGTCCAAACCAATCCAGTTGTCGTTCAACGCCATCACTGTCACCATTACATTCACTATCACCATCTGAGAATCGATCGTTGTACATTGCACATTGCATTAAGCCTAAGTTTGGTATAATTAAACAAAATGGCAAACTAATTGCATTCCGGCATATTTACTGCCGCACACTAACACTTTTGTAGGAGCCTTACAACTTTCCACAAACACCCAGTCAAACGTACAGGTTTCACTCACCGCCCGCCTGGACGTTATTATGTAAATTTGCCATTGTATTAGAGTGTTCTAGCATTTGTATGGTATTTGTCTTTCGCTGTCTGGCAACTAATTAAGTTTGCTGACAAAAACTTCTGCCACTAAGGTTGCCTGGATGCTGGATGGCTGGTTCGTCCTTGGTTGGCTTTCTGGCACCAAAAATGCACTCTGCATTCATACGTGGGTGTACTTCCTATTGGCACATTGCATTAGAGTCTTAAAACAAAAGCACAGCACGTCAAAATTTGTCACTGTGCCTTTGTTGATGTTCGAGAATATGGAGCATATTTCCAGATGTCAAAAGTTATTCACAATTAATTCCTGCAATCTTACAAGATTGTGTGGAAATTCGGTAGAAGCAATTCATTTAAGTTTTGTAGCTAAAGCTACCATCAAAAGGAAAACAAAATTAGACAGTGTAAACTTGGGTTAAAGATATGGTGTCTATCATAATACAAATTCAATGTTGTAGGGAGAAACTAACTATTTCAGTTTAATAATATTATTTTCTCTTTACCATCTTTAAACGCTAATAAATAACAGTTCTAAAGCTCTTTGCTGTTTAAATTAAAAGCATACACTGAGAACAAAATCAAAACGAAATGGTGCCAATTTATGTTTTGCAACTGAAATGTTATTGACTTTAGACTGTTATGTTGACACTTTGCCACTTCACTCTAAAATTTCAACACTGCTAGCGACATTCTTTCGTAGGAGGGCTTGTATGGTTGTGAACGGCAAATGTATGAAACGACAACAAAAAGAAAATAAAAAACGATTTTTTAATTTTATCTAACGATTTTCAATTATTGACAATGCCCAGCAGTAGTACGAAACCGATTAATCGCCAATTCTCCGTTATTATCTCCAAGCAATGCATACTACTGTCGCATTTAACAGAGGCTTGTCCTACAAAAATGGTCAGTTACCTTCCCACTGCATAACCTCATATTAGTGCGCGCACTAGTTCTTACACCGAACCAAAAAAATGCTAAAAATACCATCTTCAAATTTCGTTGACAAAATATGGCCGATAGTGATACATATCAAATTTGATACTACATCTTTATCATATATGGAAGAGTGGGGAATTGATGGGATATCAACTTAATTTTGATAAGGATCCAACGTAAATTTACATGAGAAAATTCGCTCCAAAAAAATAATTACGAAAATGGAGAAAAAGAAAATGAGAAATGTATTCGTTTTAGAAACGACAAAAAACGAGCACATAAAAATGAAATGTGTTTCAATTTATGTATGATGTCAAAATTGATATAATATGTGATGCTTATTATGATGCCTGAAAATGTCGCAAAAGAAAGGAAAATAGATGCGAATTGCATTTCACCGGCTAATATTTCAATCTACCCCTTGTAAAATTTACGCCCTTCAATAATTTTGGATATTTAATAGAATTTACTGAACTTTAATTTACTGCAATTACGTCACTACACTAGAATTTGATGAAATTGAGCATCGAAAAACTAAATAATCACTTTCGCATGCATAATTTATCTTAGTGATCACATATTTTCATTCATAAAGGCATATTTTCATTACAAAATGGTTTTTTCACATTTTCTGTATTTGTGTAATTGTTTTGGCACAGAAAAATTGGCAGAGTTCTAAGGCGTCTAAAATTATTCAACGCCCGTTTTTTATGGTGGCACGGCTGAGCCGGCTGCGGTCGCATGTGGAAGTATGTGCATTCTGATCTTCATTTTCTATAAAATTACGGGAGTTAAGTAGTATTGATAGGATATTAATTGATAAGTAGTGCTGAAAGTTTGATGTTGTAAATTGATAATGCAGTGTAAAACGTGATATTATCAGTTTATTGTTTTTCATACCAATTTAACAAAAAAAGTATCAATATGATATGAAAAACGAATGGAATGATACAATTCTCATCAAATTTACAAATTTTGACATGAAATTAAAATTGAAATTTCAATTTTACATGATTTTTTTATTTGAGTGTAGGGAACCGATATTGCACTCTTACTTAAGTGTATTCTGTCGTAGTGCGTTTCTGTCTACTGCGGTACAAAGCGACATGAGCGACGTAGCTATTCGCAACTCGTAAATGGATAACTTCGTTTCGCTCGTACTTAAGTGAATTTACTAGTGCGTTTCTGTCTACTGGTTACTAGTTCATAGGTACTAGTACAAAAATAGTGCGCGGATGACAATTATCTACCAGCACGCTGCAGGGTGTTTCAAGTAATATGTAAGCACTGAGCAGTGGCGATTTTTTTATACCAATACCCGTTTCAAATTATTCTATACAGTTTGGGAATTTTTTCTCAGTGTACATCTAGGCCATACTACCACTTTTTTTGTAAAATGTTAACAATAACCTCTAGTTTGCGAGAAATTACATTTTAAGTTACCTTACTTATTAAGCTAGAGGCCGTGGTAAACGAACGGAAGGTGTCGGGTTCGAGTCTCACCGTAGAAATTTTACTGAGTAACAGGAAAGTCTTCCATAATTTGTGAGTCTCGTCGTTCGGATTCGGGTTCGGCATCGTAAACATTATTACTTTGTATGACATATATGAACATGTAACATTATCCAAAACAGATAGCAACTCGGCCAAACTTAGCTTTTGTTAAAAAATCCACACGATTAGGTTTCGAACCAAACATTGAACCCACGTCAATTAAAATTGGGCTAGTATCTAATGTACTTTTGGACTAGTTCGATTTCACACAAAACCACTTTTTTTTAAACATTAAACCAATTACATTTTTTTCAAAGCAATTAAGCAATTAAGACTGTGCAAATATATGCCATCCTTGACCATTATTGAGCAAATATTCTTATAACATCTTCTTGCTTATGAGTATGTGTATGAGAGCAAATAAAATATTAAAAATGAAAATTCCATACGAATTACCAGCACAAACGATATGCAAATAATTTACCTAGAACTTATCACAACCACATGCTGGTTGACCAGCAAACAAACAGAAGGAGGTGTCATAACCAAAACATTGAAATATATGCACAAACAAGCACACACACGTGCATGTACACTTAGTTATTGTCATTTCCTTCACTGATATTTACTCTTCATTTTGGTTCAGCTTCAAGTGGAAAAGCATGCATTCGAGGACGTTCATTAAAATGAAGAAAATTGCAAAAATATGTCAGTAAATATAAACAAAATACGCAAACAAATAATAAAAAGAATATAACGACTTTATTGTTTATTTGCCAATCAAAGAACCAACAAAAGATTACATGAAAATTTATTATTTGCCAATAAGTAAAATGTAAATTTTTTTCCAGACATAAAAAGAAAAACAAGACCTTCAGCAATATATTATTATTAATGAGCACAACAGCAAAAGATATGGCAGAGTGGAATTGGTCATTTCGCCTGACTACTGGTAGTGCAACGAAAATCCAACTTAATCATATTTTCCAATTTGTTGGAGTGAATTTCGATTTAATGGCGTGCACTGATTTATTTTCACTATTGCTTGGCATTGCATTAAAATATTTATACACGAGATTGGGTGCCATATCTCATTGTCACAGTAATTTAACAATTTATATGTACATTTTTTAATTTAACCAATTCTATAGTTCAGCCATTCTGTTAATTTCTCCATACAAAAATTGCATGAAATAGTAAAGGAATTCTAGATGGAAGCTCAAATATCCAAACTCAAAAGTGTCCGATTTGCTTAGGTTCTATTGTAAATGAAAGGTGAGACAAATATCTATCTTCTGGTGTAGTTAGGAGTCCCTGTGATGCGTATTTATAAAGATAAAAGAATATTTCGATATAATAAATTTTTAAATTTTTTGAATTTTTTAGGGCAACTTTATAGGGTCTACGACGCTCCGTTTGGCTTCTAGAGCGTTTTAAAGGAATTCTAGATGGATTTTCAAATATCCCCGCTTATAAGTGTCCGATTCGCTTAGGTTCTATTGTAAAGGAAAGGTGAGACAAATATCTATCTTCTGGTGTAGTTTGGAGTCCCTGTGATGCGTATTTATAAAGATAAAAGAATATTTCGATATAATAAATTTTTAAATTTTTTGAATTTTTTAGGGCAACTTTATAGGGTCTACGACGCTCCGTTTGGCTTCTAGAGCGTTTTAAAGGAATTCTAGATGGATTTTCAAATATCCCAGCTTATAAGTGTCCGATTCGCTTAGGTTCTATTGTAAATGAAAGGTGAGACAAATATCTATCTTCTGGTGTAGTTTGGAGTCCCTGTGATGCGTATTTATAAAGATAAAAGAATATTTCGATATAATAAATTTTTAAATTTTTTGAATTTTTTAGGGCAACTTTATAGGGTCTACGACGCTCCGTTTGGCTTCTAGAGCGTTTTAAAGGAATTCTAGATGGATTTTCAAATATCCCAGCTTATAAGTGTCCGATTCGCTTAGGTTCTATTGTAAAGGAAAGGTGAGACAAATATCTATCTTCTGGTGTAGTTTGGAGTCCCTGTGATGCGCATTTATAAAGATAAAAGAATATTTCGATATAATAAATTTTTAAATTTTTTGAATTTTTTAGGGCAACTTTATAGGGTCTACGACGTTCCGTTTGGCTTCTAGAGCGTTTTAAAGGAATTCTAGATGGATTTTCAAATATCCCAGCTTATAAGTGTCCGATTCGCTTAGGTTCTATTGTAAATGAAAGGTGAGACAAATATCTATCTTCTGGTGTAGTTAGGAGTCCCTGTGATGCGTATTTATAAAGATAAAAGAATATTTCGATATAATAAATTTTTAAATTTTTTGAATTTTTTAGGGCAACTTTATAGGGTCTACGACGCTCCGTTTGGCTTCTAGAGCGTTTTAAAGGAATTCTAGATGGATTTTCAAATATCCCCGCTTATAAGTGTCCGATTCGCTTAGGTTCTATTGTAAATGAAAGGTGAGACAAATATCTATCTTCTGGTGTAGTTTGGAGTCCCTGTGATGCGTATTTATAAAGATAAAAGAATATTTCGATATAATAAATTTTTAAATTTTTTGAATTTTTTAGGGCAACTTTATAGGGTCTACGACGCTCCGTTTGGCTTCTAGAGCGTTTTAAAGGAATTCTAGATGGATTTTCAAATATCCCAGCTTATAAGTGTCCGATTCGCTTAGGTTCTATTGTAAAGGAAAGGTGAGACAAATATCTATCTTCTGGTGTAGTTTGGAGTCCCTGTGATGCGCATTTATAAAGATAAAAGAATATTTCGATATAATAAATTTTTAAATTTTTTAAATTTTTTAGCGCAACTTTATAGGGTCTACGCCGCTCCGTTTGGCTTCTAGAGCGTTTTAAAGGAATTCTAGATGGATTTTCAAATATCCCAGCTTATAAGTGTCCGATTCGCTTAGGTTCTATTGTAAAGGAAAGGTGAGACAAATATCTATCTTCTGGTGTAGTTTGGAGTCCCTGTGATGCGTATTTATAAAGATAAAAGAATATTTCGATATAATAAATTTTTAAATTTTTTGAATTTTTTAGGGCAACTTTATAGGGTCTACGCCGCTCCGTTTGGCTTCTAGAGCGTTTTATAGGAATTCTAGATGGATTTTCAAATATCCCAGCTTATAAGTGTCCGATTCGCTTAGGTTCTATTGTAAATGGAAGGTGGGACAAATATCGATCTTCTGGTGTAGTTAGGAGTCCCTGTGATGCGTATTTATGAAGATAGAAGAATATTTCGATATAATAAATTTTTAAATTTTTTGAATTTTTTAGGGCAACTTTATAGGGTCTACGACGCTCCGTTTGGCTTCTAGAGCGTTTTATAGGAATTCTAGATGGATTTTCAAATATCCCAGCTTATAAGTGTCCGATTCGCTTAGGTTCTATTGTAAATGGAAGGTGAGACAAATATCTATCTTCTGGTGTAGTTAGGAGTCCCAGTGATGCGTATTTATAAAGATAAAAGAATATTTCGATATAATAAATTTTTAAATTTTTTGAATTTTTTAGGGCAACTTTATAGGGTCTACGACGCTCCGTTTGGCTTCTAGAGCGTTTTATAGGAATTCTAGATGGATTTTCAAATATCCCAGCTTATAAGTGTCCGATTCGCTTAGGTTCTATTGTAAATGGAAGGTGAGACAAATATCTATCTTCTGGTGTAGTTAGGAGTCCCAGTGATGCGTATTTATAAAGATAAAAGAATATTTCGATATAATAAATTTTTAAATTTTTTGAATTTTTTAGGGCAACTTTATAGGGTCTACGACGCTCCGTTTGGCTTCTAGAGCGTTTTATAGGAATTCTAGATGGATTTTCAAATATCCCAGCTTATAAGTGTCCGATTCGCTTAGGTTCTATTGTAAATGGAAGGTGAGACAAATATCTATCTTCTGGTGTAGTTAGGAGTCCCAGTGATGCGTATTTATAAAGATAAAAGAATATTTCGATATAATAAATTTTTAAATTTTTTGAATTTTTTAGGGCAACTTTATAGGGTCTACGACGCTCCGTTTGGCTTCTAGAGCGTTTTATAGGAATTCTAGATGGATTTTCAAATATCCCAGCTTATAAGTGTCCGATTCGCTTAGGTTCTATTGTAAATGGAAGGTGAGACAAATATCTATCTTCTGGTGTAGTTAGGAGTCCCAGTGATGCGTATTTATAAAGATAAAAGAATATTCCGATATAATAAATTTTTAAATTTTTTGAATTTTTTAGGGCAACTTTATAGGGTCTACGACGCTCCGTTTGGCTTCTAGAGCGTTTTATAGGAATTCTAGATGGATTTTCAAATATCCCAGCTTATAAGTGTCCGATTCGCTTAGGTTCTATTGTAAATGGAAGGTGAGACAAATATCTATCTTCTGGTGTAGTTAGGAGTCCCAGTGATGCGTATTTATAAAGATAAAAGAATATTTCGATATAATAAATTTTTAAATTTTTTGAATTTTTTAGGGCAACTTTATAGGGTCTACGACGCTCCGTTTGGCTTCTAGAGCGTTTAAAAGGAATTCTAGATGGATTTTCAAATACCCCAGCTTATAAGTGTCCGATTCGCTTAGGTTCTATTGTAAATGGAAGGTGAGACAAATATCGATCTTCTGGTGTAGTTAGGAGTCCCTGTGATGCGTATTTATGAAGATAGAAGAATATTTCGATATAATAAATTTTTAAATTTTTTGAATTTTTTAGGGCAACTTTATAGGGTCTACGACGCTCCGTTTGGCTTCTAGAGCGTTTTATAGGAATTCTAGATGGATTTTCAAATATCCCAGCTTATAAGTGTCCGATTCGCTTAGGTTCTATTGTAAATGGAAGGTGAGACAAATATCTATCTTCTGGTGTAGTTAGGAGTCCCAGTGATGCGTATTTATAAAGATAAAAGAATATTTCGATATAATAAATTTTTAAATTTTTTGAATTTTTTAGGGCAACTTTATAGGGTCTACGACGCTCCGTTTGGCTTCTAGAGCGTTTTATAGGAATTCTAGATGGATTTTCAAATATCCCAGCTTATAAGTGTCCGATTCGCTTAGGTTCTATTGTAAATGGAAGGTGAGACAAATATCTATCTTCTGGTGTAGTTAGGAGTCCCAGTGATGCGTATTTATAAAGATAAAAGAATATTTCGATATAATAAATTTTTAAATTTTTTGAATTTTTTAGGGCAACTTTATAGGGTCTACGACGCTCCGTTTGGCTTCTAGAGCGTTTTATAGGAATTCTAGATGGATTTTCAAATATCCCAGCTTATAAGTGTCCGATTCGCTTAGGTTCTATTGTAAATGGAAGGTGAGACAAATATCTATCTTCTGGTGTAGTTAGGAGTCCCAGTGATGCGTATTTATAAAGATAAAAGAATATTTCGATATAATAAATTTTTAAATTTTTTGAATTTTTTAGGGCAACTTTATAGGGTCTACGACGCTCCGTTTGGCTTCTAGAGCGTTTTATAGGAATTCTAGATGGATTTTCAAATATCCCAGCTTATAAGTGTCCGATTCGCTTAGGTTCTATTGTAAATGGAAGGTGAGACAAATATCTATCTTCTGGTGTAGTTTGGAGTCCCTGTGATGCGTATTTATGAAGATAGAAGAATATTTCAATATAATAAATTTTGAAAATTTTTGAATTTTTTAGGGCAACTTTATAGGGTCTACGACGCTCCGTTTGGCTGTAACATATAACGTATATAAGTGTAGTTGGTAGGTGTTAGTGGAGGCAGAGGAAAGCAGTGCACGCAGTAGTACCGGCCTTATTGCTCGTCGGATGGGGGGGGTTTCTGGGCTTTTCTGCAACCGTACCAAACTGCCACAATTAAATTTATTATTTGCGTGCTAAACAACTAAGAGAATGGAAAGAACATTTATAGAAAATAAGGAGGGAAAAACGACATAAGAGAGGAAGAGTTAATTTAACATTTAAGGAACTCGTCTGCAAGAGATGCAGGGAAATAATGCGCGGATGTAATTGGCACTATCGTTCGCCCACCCAACCATGATCACCAAAACCAACCGAATTTATGTGTGATCCCATTTATGTTCACTCACAACAGATTACACCAAAAGAATGGAAATCAAACAGTTATTTAAGGGTCTTGCACGAAATCATTTTGATTTTATTACTAATGTGAAATTCATATTATTCGAAATTTATTCATTAGTATAAAGATTTAATTCAACTTTTGAACTTATTTTAATCGAAATACGCATTGGTATCAGAGAGAGAAAAAAAAATAAATTTTTAATAAAATAAAATTAAATAATGAAAAATAATTAAGATTAAATCATAGGGAATAATGGTTACAACTAGTGCATTTCAGATTATTACTGACTATACTAGAGAAAAGGGAAAAAATTTTATATACATATAGAATCAAAAGTTTTATATATATTAGTGCGAATTTAAGGTCGAAAAACCAGTGTGACAAAATTTTACCCATAAATCTGTTTACCAATAAATGTAAACAGAGAATGAGCTACAACAAAAAAATCAAAGAAAAGGAATGAACTCACATTACGATATCATTGCTCCCACGTCGAAAGATCTTTCGAAGAGACGGCATGCTAACGCTGTTGTTGGAAAATAGAGATGATAATTATGTTCTCTTGCTGCTACTGTTGACACATTTTGGCCTTTGAGACACTGATTTTAAAACTATTTTACTTTTAAATTTTTCTTATTAATTCCATTTAAGTACAAAAGAAAATAACAAAAGCAAAAACCAATTGCAATAAAGCTTTTATCAGCAGCATTGCCACATACAAAAAAAAATCGATGGCTCTAATAATTTTCGTTCTTGGTTAATTGTTCTCGCAAAATTTGGTTTGTACTTTTGTTATAATGGCACCCACATGCTTTTGTTTAAAACGGGAAATGCAATAACAAAAAAGAACTACTTAACATATTTTACCATTTTAAACAGTTTCACATATTTGGCCAAAGTTTCTAAATTTTCACTTATTTCACTAATTCATTTTTCTAAAAGAAATTCACAATATATTTTAAATTTTTAGCTTTTTTTAAAAAAAAAAATCTTTTCATGTCTGAAGACTTTTCACTAATTATTTCTTGTTTTCTTCTACTTAGTTTTTTTTTTTCATTAATCAATTAAAATTTAATTTTCAGTCTATGCCATTTTAGACAAATTCCCTATTTTTTAACAAATTTCTATTTTTTTTTTTTTTCTGTGCTAATAATTTTTGTATTTTTACCACCGCCACGCACTACACCATCGTCGATCTTAACCGCGCCGCCATTCCGCCGAACTGATGAAGAGAAGCCGAAATACCTCCTTTCAGGCTTCGTTTAAACAAAAGCTTTTTCGTGTTGGAGTCTCGCCCTTTTTGTTTGTACAAACCAAGGCGCCAATCTGCATACATAAGGCAATGATTTAGAAATTTGAAATTAAAGGAAACATCGAAATTATGATAGTTACCCAGAGAAATTGGCACCAACATAAACGAATGAGAGAGTTTAGCAACTCCCACGAAAAACCTTAATTTCCGAGATTAGATATATGTAGACAATCTAAAAAGTTGGGTATTTTTCTGGGAATACCCCGATCAGTATTTAAAAAAGCAAAAAAATTTAATGCATCAAATTAGTCTCACCTCAAAATTTTGGTTCTCACCGAAAAGTTAGAAATTTGCCTTTTCAGACTGAATTTTGTCTTGGCAAAATCCACTTGTTAAAACTATTTCGCTGATTGAGAGATGAAAATAAATGGAAATTAAATTAATTTCAGGTAGAAATTAATGAAGAATTTTAAATTGTCGGAAAATTTTAAATTAGTTAAATTACTTACTTTTCCTTTAGCGTTCATTAAAAAAAAAAAATCTAATTATTTAGACAAAATTAATTTCCTTAGGATATGTTTCAACAAAAAAAAATTGAATTTTAAACTTTTCTAAAAATTATCTTTACTAGACTGCTGCTGGTCAACGAAAAGACCGACACAAATTTCTTTTGGCGAAACGTAGGCTCGGTTTCAAGACGTGATTTGGCGCAAATTGATTTGCTAACGCTTCCCTTCCAGAACTTAGCCAAAAAAAAACAAATCAACAATATCCGTAAACGTCAACTAGTCGAGGCAAGACTTTGGTGCATGCAACTTTTGACAGTTAGATGGCGTTAGTGAGCATTCGTTTTAAAATTGAAATTTAACTGTGGTAAAAGTAATATCGCTATAGTGTAAGAAAAATAATAATAATTACTTATAGCTGAGGCAAGCGCCACTACACGGTGTAGTTTGGAGCCCCTGCGCGTTTTAAAGGAATTCGCTCAGGTCCAATTCGCTCAGGTTCTATTGTAATTGAAAGGCGAGACAAATTCTATCTTCTGGTGTAGTTAGGAGTCCCTGTGATGCGTATTTATAAAGATACAAGAATATTTCGATATAATAAATTTTTAAATTTTTTGAATTTTTTAGGGCAACTTTCTAGGGTCTACGACGCTCCGTTTGGCTTCTAGAGCGTTTTAAAGGAATTCTAGATGGATTTTCAAATATCCCAGCTTATACGTGTCCGATTCGCTTAGGTTCTATTGCAAATGAAAGGTGAGACAAATATCTATCTTCTGGAGACTTGATAGTTAAAAATTGTCTTCACAATAATAAATTTAGTGATTTCTAAAATAAATTCTATGAAATACTACCTTGCGTCAATTTACCATTTCACCTAGCATAATTTCAGGCAATAAACTTTAACATGTTTGGGAAAAAAAAGCAACAAACAGAAGAAACCTGTTTATATTTTCATTAAAATTGTGCGCCAACGAAATCGTAAATCATCAGCCAACAAAAACTTACCGAAATCCATAAATTCTGAAATGTTGACAGCGCAACATGCAATTGTTTGGTTGTCTTTCAGTGGGATTGTATTCGTGCGAATATGTGTGTATGTAATACATAAAAACATGCGTGACAAGTGTGAAATAGGTAAAATGTTAAAGCATAAAAAATAAAATGAAAAAGTTAATAAAAAAAAATTATTTTTTATATAAGAAATCATAAAAACGAACGCAAATGCATTACCTTTATTAAAACATGCAAAGCCCTAAGCAAATAAGAGATTTTACCACATCAGTCTATAAAACGAAGTCTAAAAGTAAGCAACAAAGTAATAAATAAAAGCATAATTTAAAAAATGTCTTTTTGGGAGAAGCACAAGGAGAAGCTCTACAAATTTGGTCACATCTATGCCACCTTGTATGGCCTGGTGGTGATCAACTACATACCGCAGCGTACTTCGCACACCATACAGCATCGCTTGGCTCTGGTCTACAGTCATTTGTTCAGCGCATTGCTGCTCGTGGTCCTGCCCATTTACTTTGCCAGCAACATTGACATCCTTCTTGGCCATTCCCAACAGCGCGGACAGCTTCAATTGATTGTGAATGCGGGCTATAATTTAATTAAATATCTCACCGTTGTAGTTACCTATTTGGCCAATTGTGTTAATTACTCGGCCCTAAGGCAGATTACGGCCACACGCCAGCACTTGGAAGATGCCTTTGCGCGGGCAGCGCACCCTTCAAACTTCAAGAGAGTCAAACGTAGACATTTGCAGAAACCATATCACCAATTCGATATTATCGTACTCTCCAAATTCGTTCTAATCAACTCCATGATGGCCGTGCAGCTGGCCCATATCATCTATCAATATTGTTCGGACGTACCTGCCGTTCGCGTTCAGCTCTCCATTTACACATTTGTCTTGTGGAACTACACGGAAAATATGGCTGATTATTTTTACTTCATCAACGCAAGTGCCCTGAAGTTCTACCAACAGTTGCATTTGGAGTTGCAGGAGTTGTTGTGTGAAGCTAAACACTTACACAGATGTCAGCGGCAGCGTCGTGCTGTCTTGTATGAATTATGTGGTCATTTGTGTGATCGTTTGGATGACTTGTGCGTACGTTATAGACGCATCTATACATTGTGCTTGGACAGTATGGCCAGGCAACAATATCAAATGCTTGGCCTGATCCTATCCACTCTGACTAGTAACTTGAATAATTTCTTTACCTTATTCAATTTGTTTGCGAGGAATTCATTGGAAGAGGCCTCGCCCGACATTGCCTTGAGCATGATTCATGCTTGCATTCACTATGTGGACACGTATGTAGTGGTGTTGGTTACCGATCACATCGCTGAGCAGTTAAGGCATATTAATCATACAATGAGACGGTTTAGTGAGGTTTCGACGTTGGATGTGAGACTGGAGCAATCGGTGAGTGGAGAAATTTATGAACAGGATTGGTCAAAGGGGCTTTCCACTTTTACATTAAAAAGAAACAACAAATCAGCAAGGGATTTTTTATGCTTTATATCTCTGCCCGCTATCGATATCATTTTTTATCAGAAGACTTAAGATTTCATTCAAATTTGAAAAAAAATAAGCAAGTAAGTGCAATAGGAGTATACCGGTGAGAAAGCATTGTAGGTACATTTTTACTTATATCGACATAAGCACAAAAATGTTTCGTGCTTTCCACTTGAAGTTTCATGTCATATATGGACTAAGTAGACAAAAGTGCAGGTACATAACATGGAAACGAAAGCTTAAAAATGCTAAAACTCTGCTGAAGCGCTTATAACAACCCTATGTAGATAAGTGTGCGTGAATTCAGTACTTCCACAAGCACATTATTTAAAAAGCATTTCTTAACCTTTTTTTGTATGGAATTTTTCTAATGAGGCCACCCAGGTAACTGAGCTTTGTTTTTTATATTTTTTTTTTCAATAGCACTTTTGCTTATTTTGATTTCATTCAACGAGACATCTTAAATATACAATGCAACATCGAGGGATTTTTTCGGTCAGGGTTTAATGGTTTCATTATATGCTAGTTTCACCTTAAACTGCACCTACACTACCATCATAAATGGTGATGACCGCAATTAATGTCGATGTGATGTACACGGTGTTTAATATAATGTACCGTACATCATTTTGATGTAAATAATTGTTGGAGTAACATCCGTAATCATCATACTGATGTCCGATTTTCATTTCTCTGTGTAATGAAACCAGAGAAGAAATATGATTCACATGAGAGTCTGAAGGTATAAACGTCGGTCAACATTTTTGTTGATAAATACGAAACTGGGTCTAGATCAATGGATCTTCTAAAAATCAAAAGATGTCCAGAGATATTCTTCATCCACAGCAGAAATCATCGATGAAAAAAGCGGCACATTCACTCTATTAGTTCGTGCGGATATGTCCAGAAACATTTGAAAATTTGATCAGGTTCGTTCAATTTGACAGTGTGAATATCTACTCAGAGCGAGCGTCGAAAAAAACTGATAAAGCTACATACATACATGATAAAGCGGATATACTGGAACCAAGATTTTCCATAATTGCTTCCTTCATTGTGTATAGTAGCAGCAGCAGTAGAAGTGAAATCTTAATATATAAAAACGTTGGTGCGTATGTATGAGTGAACATCACGGCTAAACCACTGAACGTATCAGAACCATACAAACACCATACGTTTATTTGTGAGCTCCGGAAGGTTTATGTACTACTTTGAACTTGATTGGTCAAAGAAGCGGGGTACCACTCATAGAATTTATGTATTACTTCAGAATATATCTGGGATTCTTTCCAGCACACATGGTACTATGCTTCTTATTCCAAAGTGCAATTCAATGAGTAAAATTGGACAATGGTCAAGCATTAGACAAAAACCAAAACAAACCAAACAAATTTTGATTAATTTTGCGTCACGCAATTACAAATATAAAAGTGTTTCTCCCGATTGATTGAATGATTTGTGATATATTAACTCATCACCGCCCGGCCCAAACCGCTGAATCTAGAGTTCTGCAATTTTTATGGAAAGGCTTACGGGAGGGTACTTTCACTACTTTAAGTATAAGTCCGAGCAACGCCGGGGTATTCAACTAGTATTTATATATTTTTCCTTCTAGTGTTTTTTCTTGTCGTTTTAATTTTGTCATTGGAAAATATTGTTTTGTTTATTGTGGAATTTCTACAAAAAGCAATTGAAGGAAAAATATATAAATATTTCAATAGTATCTCTCAAGTTAACGAAGATAAGCTATTCGCATACTTTGATTTGAAAATTACTTGGATTTCCTGAAAAGTATGAAGTACCTTTTGGTTCGTTAAAAATCCAGTTCTGAGATGTCACTGGCCACTTATAATGTCTCATGTCTCTAACAACTCTTTGACCCATCCTAACTTGAATTAATTTATTACAAGCATTTTTTTGTTGTTGTTATTTCTTTCACCCTCTACAGATCGAACACTTTGCACTACAGCTGCTAAATAATCAAGAGGGATTTCGCATTTGTGGTGTCATCAATTTAGATCGTCGCTTAGCATATATGGCATCTGCCACCGGTTTTACATATTTCATTACATTAATACAATTTGATATGAAATAATTTAAAAAAGGACCCAAAATATACAGAACAAACTTACATTTATTTTACCAAGTAGGTACCTTTTTTTCATTTAGAATTTAATCTCTCCTTTATATCGAATTGCACTAAAATTAATGTCTGCAATACAATTTGATAGAAAATGACAAAGGAGGCATGTTGATCCAAATTGAACATGCCGCAAATGTTAATGCAGAGCTTTTGACGCGACAATTGCAAGGCGAACATTTCGCACTGAAAGATGAGTTAGAGAAGAGAAAAGGTTTAAAATTATGACGAAGTCCATGAAATCCTTGTCCAACTCACACTCTGCTCGAACTCCCTGGTCAACACGGGCAATATTCTGAATTTCCTCAAAATCACGATGGTCTCCTCGGCCGCATTTACAGTTTCCGCACAGATCCGATTCATTAAGTATAAATCCACATAAAACATAAAGTAACTAAAACAAACGAAACGGAATAAAATCGTATCGAATTTGATGATACCGCCGTTCACAAAAAGGAACACATAAAAGCCCACGCTGATGTGATTAAAGATGAGCGAGAAGAGCGCGCAAAATGCTTGAAACTCGTAGACTTTATTAATTTGTTGCACCAACTCACACAGCGAAGAGTGCGCCGCAGCCAAACGACTAATATCAGCCGCATACTGGCGATAAGTTTCCGCCAGAGTCAAGCTGTGTTTACTCAGCGGATGGCGGAGTCTTTGCAGCTCCTGGACTCGTTCCAAAATATCCAACAATTGCTGATTGATCAGCATGAAACGCTTGCACACAAACAACAACAGCATAAAGAAATGAAACATGATGCATTGCAAAATATTCTGAAAATTCACAATATAAAACTGAGAAAAGAGATTGTCCAGTTGCCGCCAATCATGCACCTGGGCCATTCGACCCATAACCAGCGTCAGGCATTGGTATGAAAGCGAATAGAATTTGCCATAGAATAAGGTGTTGATTTTGCGTGTGATCCCAGGCTGAGCGTGAATGCCATCAAAGTGTTTAGCCTCCAGGTGGCACAGTTTCAAGGTGATTTTCAGTAGCTGTCTATCACGCGGCAAACGTGAGATGAGCGCCAATATGATGACCAAAAAACGTGAGATTATATTGAAATAATCCAGTTTCTGTACCAAGGGCTTCTGAAAATATTGATGAAGCGATCTCCGGTTGTAGTTAAGGCTCAGCGGCACCAAGGTCAGCATCAGGACGTTTAAGCACATGCAGTAGATTTTCAGGCGACGAGTTTGTATCACTTTTCTTTTGGACTGGTCGTAACTGAGCGAAGTGAGGCCTATCATCAGGCCGTAGTAGTAGCACATCAACACATGTATACGTTTGCAGGTGGACATTTCTTTCAATACTCAGGAAGCGTATTTGTTCTGATGTCAGGCACAAATGTGATTTCAATTTGACTGCGCTGATTTTGCATGCGATCATATCATAATTGAGTGCCGGTGACATGAAGATTTTCATTACTTGATATCACAAATCAATACTCACATTAATATTGATTCTTTTTGCGGTAAAGGATAATTTTTTCATATTTCCAAAAATAAAACGAATTTTGCAAACTCATTTGTGGAACAACACCACCCCCCCTCTCACACTTCCGCCCACAAACATTTTTTCCTAAATATGGGACATCTACAGATCTATATACAGGATGTCCGCGCCACTTCACGCCTAACTGATTCCATTGAATTTACCACTTATGTGACAATTCTAACTTCACCGTCACGTCTACGTTCATTATAACAAGCTTACAGTTGAGGTCACTTTGCTAATTAAAAGATAACATCGACCTACCATCATTAGCCGCTGCAAACCAAATAGGCCACATTTCCCAACAGCGAACTTCATTCAGCTAGCGAGCGTCAAAGTGAATACAACAGTAGACAAAATATAAGGGCCACAAACGTAAAAATGGACCTCAAATCAACGCTACCACAGCGTCTACTAATTGCAACTTACTACCATTATTCAATAGCTTGCGGTATGAATTCCTACCGCTACAATTTCAAATCGAAAAAATACATACAAACGCCACGAGCACGGTACACAGCGCTGCTATCAAATATATTGACGCTTCTAATGCTGCCCTGGTTCTTATGGAACGTCTATATCAGCAATGTGGGAAGTACATTGAATCGACTGATGATACGGTCCAATAACATGGGAGTGCTAGTACGCTGCGTCACCATAGCCGGCACCGTACTGTTTCGCCATAAACGCGAGCAGTCGGTGTTCTCAATTAGCACTGCAATGATGCACATTGACTTGGACTTCTTTCGTCACCAGCCGCGCGATAAGAAAACCGAACGTAACTTCAGTCTTTTGTTGTACGCTAAGGCTGCTTTGGTTGTGTACAATCTGTTGGTGATAGTGGCGAGCACCTTTTGGACGTTATATCCGAATGAGCCCAGATGGTATACTTGTGTTATGGCCTTGGTCGCATTTCAAGTGAACAGTGTGATGGAAGTGACGGTGTTCAGTTATTTCATATCGATGTGGTACATGTGTCGGATTTACTATTATGTCAACCACAGACTGAAGGAGTTACGTAGGCAATTGGCTGCCCTTACGGAGTATCAACATCAGATTTTGTCCAACGAGCGCCAAGGCAGCACTTTAAAACATTTGACTTCACTGTTGTGCTCCGACTTGCAAGAAGTCTTGGAGGTACACTGGCAGCTGGGCTGTATGGCGCGTCGCCTGAATAATGTGTATCGCTTTCAAATGCTTGGCGTACGCTTTACTCTGTTTACGTCAACTGTGTTGATGGGGTATTTTGGTGCTATCTTCACTTTTCAATACGCAGTGAATCATTTCATTGTAGCTTACGGTGTGTTCTCGTATATACTTCTGAATTTGGATTTATATTTGGTAGATTCGGTGGCCGATATGACTGTAAGGAGTTGCAATGAGACAATGTCTATTTTAAAGCAATTTAATACGTTTACTTTGTGCGGTAGTCGCCTGAGGAATACGGTAAGTGTGTCTCTATGGAGTAGTAATGGAAAAATACGTTGGCAATTATGATTTTTCCCATCACCGCAGCTCGACGAATTTTCTCTAATCTTGAGCAGCTGCAAGTTGCGTTTGGATTCGTGCGGCCTGTTTGTGGTGGACAAAGGCTTGTGGTTTAAAATGTTCGCTAGTGCCTTTTCCTATACCATTTACCTCGTACAATTTCATATGGTTTTGAATAACCAAGAAGAAAAAGAAGAAAAAATCGCAAAGGCACGAGGATTCTGAATAGGGATGTACTGATTCTGGTTTCAAAATATTCTCAAACTTAAGATTTACTATTTATTGAAGTATTTGAGTAAATATGTATATAATCTGACAATAATATTTTAATGCCTTCAAATATTCACCATTGTCGTGCACTCAAAGAATTTTTTCGTTCGTAAGAAACGAAAAATTAGACAAACACATTTCGTTTGTTGTTTCGTTTGCAACCAACGTTTAAGTAACGAAAAAAAAAATGTTCAGCTCAGCAAGGACGCGGGACGTAAGGTTTATAAGTTACGCACATACACGCTGTGCAACTGAGCTACTTTCGTTCTGGTCGATAAAAACAAAGCTTATATCGAATTCGTTTAAACGTTTATTAGAAATTAGTTTTTAATTTGCAGCAATTTAAAAACGTTTCCAATAAAAGAAAGTTGCAATACTTTTATTGGAAACGTTTTTAAATTGTTGCAAATTTATTTATTATTTGCGGCAAAACGACTTAATTTGGAGCAAATGTTTTTGGTTTGTTTTTTCGTTTAAGTTTGTATTCAAAAGTAGTATATTTGCAGCAAACGTTCTCCAAACATAATAATTCTTTGAGTGTGCTAACATATGGAGAATATATTAGTTTCGTTCGAGACGTGTGAGGTTCCGAGGTCTCAGTAAATTTCTAGCTAGAATATTTGTACTTCACTTTGCTTCTGCTTGTACTTCAAGGTTAGTTTCAGAATTTCGTACTTTACTGGAGCATATTCAAATCTCTGTGGATGTTTACGTTTCTTATATACCAAGGTGCTCTGGCAATTTAGATACCTTGGAGTTTTTCCACATTCAAGGGATAGTATGTGCTCCAGAGATGAATTTCATCAAAATCTTTTTTATCCATTTTTAGTCTTTTTTCCCCCCTTAACGTTGCGCAAACGCAACTGTGGGCTGAAATGGGTTAAGTAGGCAGTAGGGTAGAGCGGAGAGGATATGCCGCTGAAGCGCATGACACTATGGGCAGTTTGTGCATATATTGATAAAGTTTCTTCCCCGAGTACATTATCTTTCTACCGCAATCAAGATTTTGGCAAAACGTGTTCGTTTGCTTCTTGGGGTGCTGCGAAAATTTTTTTGAGTAATTAAACTTTGTAATAATATAGCAAATTTTTGCATTAGAAAATAGATTTTTTGTGGTACTATTGTGTTGATATTAAGCTCAATTTCTTAAATATAAAAATATAAAAAATTATTTGTGTGAGTGAGAGCATCTGGGGCATACATTACTGTAACTGTGGCGCTGGGGTGGACTTCCAAAATATCCAACGGAATTTCGGCTGAATAACATTCAAAAATGTCAGCTTCAAAGAGGGTCGGCTTCAGAAAATCGGCTTCAAAAAATCTCCAGCAAAAAAGAAAATTAAGGAAAAGAAAATGACTTGCAGTTTATAAAAATCATGGCTTTATTCTTCAAAATGTTCTACGTCTCTCGATAAATAGTACTAACAATTCGAATGGACTCAGCGCCACCTATGTTGGAATTTAAAACTAACAATTTCGAGCTTAACATTAACAGGGTTGGCATAAACAGTAACTGCTCGAATAAAACCCACAAAAAAAATTGGAAAGAAACGTAAGAGAAAAATCAACGACTTAAGCTCATCAGGATCTTTGTTTATCAAAACAAGCATTACGGATTTAGATAAATCGGATGGAAAGTTGTAATACAGCTCGGATCTAATTTATAATTTTTTTACGTTTTGTGCCTGCTATAAATATTAAAGTTAATAAATGTTGGTTTCGAACTGTAAACAAATTTATAAGAAACAAGAATTTGTAAATTTTATAAAAATCTTTAAAAAAAAAACATGGCAAATGCACCCCCTTCTACCTTACATATTAGTAGGTAGAACATTCTGTAGCTTGTATATAAGTGCTTCGTTTCAAACTTTGTCGAAGGCCTGGATGATATCGGGGAAAACAGCGGAGCAGTACTAATTGTTTTCAAAAGTGCCTTTTATTGAGTCAACAATGCGATGCACTTGCTCGATAGTGACATGCTTTTCTCGAAAGGCGACCTGGTGCTGGTGGCTGTTTGCTATTTAAAATTAAAATTTATCATGCAAATACTGAAAAATAGCACAGCTCTGTATTAAATGTTCTTCCCTTTTTTATTCACTTGCTTTTTTATCAACAATTTGTGTGTGCCATCAGTAGTTATTTGCAAAACTGACAGAATCTTACATAAAATATCTAATATCTACACTTCCATTAAAATTTATTCCTTTGTTTACCACACACCTACTGCTTATGTGACAGTTCTTACTTCACGTCACCATCACGTCTAAGTTCACTATAACGAGCTTATAAATTATGACACTTTGTTAATTGAAAGATTATATCGACCTTCACTCACTAGCGGAAGACAGACGAAAGGTCCGAACAGTCCAAGAGCGAACTTCATTCAGCTAGCGAGCGTCAAAGACAACAATACTCAAAACCGAAGGACCACAAATGGAAACATGGACACCAAAACAACACTACCGCAACGTTTACTAATCGCAACTTACTACTATTATTCGATAGCATGCGGTATGAATTCCTACCGCTACAATTTCAAATCCGAAAAATACACACAAACGCCACCAGCAAGGTACACAGCGCTGCTATCAAATATATTGACGCTTCTAATGCTGCCCTGGTTCATATGGAACGCCTATAATACCGATATCGGAAATACATTGAATCTATTGATGATACGGTCCAATAACATGGGAATCACAGTTCACTGCGCCATCATAGCCGGCACCGTACTGTTTCGTTATAAACGCGAGCAATCAATGTTCACAATTAGCACAGCAATGATCCACATTGAGTTGGACTTCCTTCGCCATCAGCCACGCGATAAGAAAATCGAACGTCACTTCAGTGTTTTGCTATATGCAAAAGCTGTTTTGGTTGTGTACAATCTGTTGACGATGGTGGCGACCGTCTTTTGGGTGCTAAATCCGAATAAGTCCAGATGGCACACATGTGCCATGGTCTTCGTCACATTTCATTTCTGCAGCGTTCTGGAAGTGACGGTTTTCAGTTATTTTATATCGATGTGGTATATTTGCCGGGTGTACTATTATGTCAACCGCAGACTGAGTGAGTTGCGTAGGCAATTAACTGCCCTTACGGAGTATCAACATGAGATTTTGTCCAATGAGCGCCAAGGCAGCACTTTAAAACATTTGACTTCGCTGTTATGCTCGGACTTGCAGGAAGTGTTGGAGGTACACTGGCAGCTGGGTTGTATGGCGCGTCGCCTAAATAATGCTTACCGCTTTCAAATGCTTGGTATGCGCTTCACTCTGTTCACGTCAACTGTGCTGATTGGATATTTTGGTGCGATCTTTACTTTTCGATTCGCGGTGAATTATTTCTATGTAGCTTACGGTGTGTTCTCGTATATCCTTCTGAATTTGGATTTGTATTTGGTAGATTTGGTGGACGATATGACTGTAAGGAGTTGCAATGAGACAATGTCTATTTTAAAGCAATTTAATACGTTTACTTTATGGGGTAGTCGCCTGAGGAATACGGTAAGTGTGTCTCAATGGAATAGTAATGGAAAAATACGTTGACAATTTTGTTTTTTTTCCATCACCGCAGCTCGACGAATTTTCTCTAATCCTGAGCAGTTGCAAGTTGCGTTTGGATTCGTGCGGCCTGTTTGTGGTGGACAAAGGTCTGTGGCTCAAAATGTTCGCTAGTACCATTTCCTATACCATTTATCTCGTACAATTTCATATGGTATTGAATAACCAAGAATAAAAAGACGAAAAAGTCGCAATGGCACGTGGATTCTGAATGGGAGTCGGCTTAAAAATGTTCGATTTTCAGTTCCAAACATCCCTACTATTGGAAGAAGAAAAAAAAGGCCTTTTCGGCAATGTATAGATTGATTCACGGCTTTTATAAAAATTTCAAACTATTTTAAATTTTTTTCAAGATTTTGTTGAAATGCACACTCAGAAAAAATACTATTAAATTTAGTCAATAGGTAGTAATAGTAGAAACTAATTGAATTAATAGAAATAATTGAGTAAATACGAATTTGAATTAGCTTTTCCATTTAATTAATTTAGTGCCTGCTATTATTTCAATAGTAATGTATCCTGTTGACCAAATTTAAAAGTAATTTTTTTGAGTGTATTTTCTTTCTTCAAAGAACTTAAAAGTCTCTGTGTCACAAAAATTTTAAATCGGTTACATTAATATAATGTCACACATCCATACATACATACATATATTGGCGCTACAACCCTCGAGGGATTTTGGCCGAGCTTCTTAATGCAATTATCATGGGCAAGTGTATATGATAATTGTGGACCTACAGTTTATTGCCGGTTCCGAACGGCGGGACTCCCAAAGAAGAAGCTTTTTCATGGCAAGTTACTCTCGAAAGATTGCCAGAACTTGGCGGGAGAGTGGAATACTACACAGAAAAACAGAAAACAAATTTCTGCCTTGCCCCAGGTAGGAGTCAAACCCGATACCTTCCGATCGTGAAGCAGATGTCTTAACCACTGCACCACGGCCGCCACTAATATTATGTGTAATTTTTTTTACGACGAATCCCAACGGTCTCATTTACCCGTCTAACCGACCGAGGGGCACATCCGCATGACGCACGGATTTGGTGACCGAACAGCCGTAATCCGGATTACGCTGTGCAATGTGCTTATGCCATGAGAGTCGACGATCGAGGTGCATTCCAAGATAAAGGGGGACCAGATAAGAATGATAGGAAAATAAATTTAACTAAAACAACAACGATGTGAGATATTAAACTGATTCTGGTCTTATTTTGGAGCTGCATTCATGCCAAAATGTAAGGAATCATTGAAATGGTATTGAAACGTTTGAAAATTTCTCAGCAAAAATTAATAAAGACGAAAGAAGAAATGGGAAATTTCGAATCAGACGGACGGATACGGTTTAATCAACTCAGGAGATGACACTCAAGAATATGTCGTCGTCGTTCTAACAAAAATCACTAAGTCCAAATTTATAGTATATATCGGTACCTTAAAGCACAACCATCCTATGTCCGTTTTCATGAAAATCGAGTTTTTAGCATTCGAATCCTGAGAAGAAGCTGCAGCAGATAGGCTATAGTGGTTTGAGGAATCGTAATGAAAGTAATTGAAAAATGCGGAAATAAAAACCCATTTCCATACAAAACATACCAATTTGAAAACTTGTTTTTCATTTTCTAGAGTTTTGAAAAAATAGACATAGGACGGTTGTGCTTTAAGGTATCGATATATGCGCTCATAAAATCCACAAATGGTTGGATATCAATGTTTCTGGGCTCAATGTATACAAGAACTCTAGAAATCGATGTGTTGAGACGAAGAAAATAGGACAATTGAACTTAAGTAGTTCTTTTGGAAAAAAATAATTCAACCGAAACTTATCGAATTTGAATGTTGTTGGGCTTAATGCATAAAAGAAACATTTTTTGATAACACACAAAATCAAGGCCTTAGGACGAAACCAATTGAACTTTTCCAACTGATCTTGCACACGAATAGATACAGCCTGAGAAGGTAGAATATGTTTCAGTTTGTAGATTAGTCCTTCGTGCAGCAAGGATTGTGCTAGACTTTATCGAAGGCCTACGTAATATCGAGGCGAACAGCAGAGCAGTACTGTTTGTTTTCAATGCGATGCACTTGCTCGATAATGCCATGCTTTTCTCGATACGGTGGCTGTTTTAAAATTAAAATTTATTACGCAGAGAATTAAAAAAAACCCAGTGCTGCTACGAGCTTTTAACCGATGTCAATTTGTTAATTAAAAGATTATATCGACCTTCACTCACTAGAGGACGACTGACGAAAGGTCCGAATAGTCCAAGAGCGAACTTCATTCAGCTAGCGAGCGTCAAAGTGAGTTCAACAAAATAGAAGGGTCACAAATGGAAAAATGGATCTCAAAACAACGTCTACTAATCGGAACTTACTACTATTATTCGATAGCATGCGGTATGAATTCCTACCGCTACAATTTCAAATCCCAAAAATACACACAAACGCCACGAGCACGGTACACAGCGCTGCTATCAAATATATTGACGCTTCTCATGCTGCCGTGGTTCTTATGGAACGCCTATAATACTGCCATTGGAAGTACATTGAATCGATTGATGATACGGTCTAATAACATGGGAATGCTACTCCGCTGCGTCATCATAGCTGGCACCGTACTGTTTCGCTACAAACACGAGCAGTCGGTATTCGCAATTAGCACTGCAATGATGCACATTGAGTTCGACTTCCTTCGCCATCAGCCACGCGATAAGAAAATCGAACGTAACTTCACTATTTTGCTATATGCTAAGGCTGCTTTGGTTGTGTACAATCTGTTGACGATGGTGACGACCGTCTGTTGGGAGCTACATCTGCATAAGTCCAAGTGGCATACATGTGTCATGGCTTTCGTCACATTTCATTTGAACAGCGTGATGGAAGTGACGGTTTTAAGTTATTTTGTATCCCTGTGGTATATGTGCCGGGTGTACTATTATATCAACCGCAGGCTGAGTGAGTTGCGTCGGCAATTGTCTGCTCTTAGGCAGTATCAACATGAGCGCCAAAGCAGAACGTTAAAACATTTGACTTCGCTGTTGAGCTCGGACTTGCAAGAAGTCTTGGAGGTCCACTGGCAGTTGGGTTGTATGGTGCGTCGCCTGAATACTGCTTACCGCTTTCAAATGCTTGGCGTGCGCTTTACTCTGTTCACGTCAACTGTGTTGATCGGGTATTTTGGTGCGATCTTCACTTTTCAATTCGCGGTGAATCATTTCTATGTTGCTTACGGTCTGTTCTTGTATATCCTTATAATCTTGGATTTGTATTTGGTAGATTTGGTGGCCGATATGACTGTGAGGAGTTACAATGAGACAATTTTTATTTTAAAGCAATTTAATACATTTACTTTGTGGGATAGTCGCCTTAGGAATACGGTAAGTGTGTCTCTATGGAGTAGTAATGGAAAAATACGTTGACAATTTTGTTTTTTTTCCATCACCGCAGCTCGACGAATTTTCTCTAATCTTGAGCAGTTGCAAGTTGCGTTTGGATTCGTGCGGCCTGTTTGTGGTGGACAAAGGCTTGTGGCTTCAAATGTTCGCTAGTACCATTTCCTATACCATTTACCTCGTACAATTTCATATGGTTTTGAATAACCAAGAAGAAAAAGACGAAAAAATTGCAAAGGCACGAAGATTGTGAATAGGGATGTACTGATTCTTGTTTCAAAATATTCTCAAACTTTAAAAAACTGTCAATTCAAAACCCTATTGAATAAATACAAAATGTAGCGGCCAACGATATTTGAATCCAGGCATCCCGGGTGGCTTACCAACCAACTAGTCCAAATGTCAACAGATTTAACAACCACCAAAATATGTTATGAACCGCAGAATGAGTAACAGACAGTTTAACAGATATCAGTGGCTGTCAAACGGTTTTCTATGCTCCTACTACAATTAGGGTTTCCAGATGTATGGTAAATTCTACTCCTTTCTGTTAAACTACAACTAAACCTTTTTCCCCGTTTTTTACTTACATATGTACGTATTCACACATTTTCTCACATTTTCATGAATTCCTTACCCATTTCTCCTTTCGATGTGATATTCTCCGGAAAACAAGGAAAGCCCCTTCATATAACAACTCTGGTTACTCTGATAGTGGAGAACACTACCTGTCAAGCAGATTTAAGTTATTTATTTATTGCGATGTCCGAATGAATGGTATCATTGGCGCAATGAATAAGATGTCGGACTATTAACCAGAGGAACGTAGGTCCAAGCTTTCTCCAGGGCTACTGCAACAGGATAATTGTTACTTAGTGTACCGTAAATGTCGATAGTCAACTCTCTCCCATTTCACCACTCAGCAACAAATACGTCAATAGCACCTGAGGTTTAAAGCTTTTAGGGCGTGGCAGTGGGCGGACCGCTAATTTACAGTCAGCACAGTCAGTTCATCACTCAACACAATATATACCGAAACCGAATGGTATCTTTATTGTAAAGAACATCAAACCAAATGTACACACAATATTCAAATTAAGCCATTTCCGACGATTCCGCTCCCGCCCGCAGTGCCTGAAACCAATTGTACCTTTCCAACTGATCTTGCACCGTCTTCCCGAATAGATACAGCCTGAGGGGCTGGACAACGTTTGAGCTGATACTTTCATCATCGCTGTTGACCGATGAACCGACTTCTCCATCCGCTAGGCTAACTTGAATGGCCAACACAGCATGCAATATATACGTGACGGCGCACACTAGCGCTGCAATGCTCTGCGACTTGGAGTAGCGAAAGAACGGATGTAGGGGCTCTTCGAAGTCGGACAGGTACACCAGGTAAAAGTCCTTTTCGGCATGGTACATCGAGAGCAGCGACACTGCCAAATACATCAGCGCACCAATTGTGCATATGATTGCCTCCGAGATGGGCTGTACTGGCAAGCCAACGCAAATGTTGAGGTTGCCAAACATGGCTGTCAGCGTGAATAGGAAGAAGACTGCACTGTAGAAGAGGTTGTCATCCGCACCGGGTACATTGAGGAATCCTTTCATTTGGAAGCCCAAGCCCACCAGACCCAGAATCGTTTCAAGCAGTTTGAAGAAAAACCAAACTTCCTGCATTTCGAAATTTGTTCGCTTCCCTCTTATTGTTCTCTCCAACGTTTTTTGCAATGACTGTTTCGATATTTTCAAGTTTTGTTCAAAAGTAAGTACAAATACCAGACAAAACTTTGATTTATGAATGCTCCCTATTATATTTCGATAATGGTTTTCATTTGCTTCAGGTGCTTTTACAAGATTTGATTGCGGTTCCATTCCAAGAACACTCGCGTTCCTTTTTGTAAATTTTTTCCACCCCAGTTCCATTTTCATTCCATTCTCTAACCGTGATTCTCAATATTTATACCGGCCACACCTCCTTAGAAATGGCAATATGGAAACGGCAAAGCGAGGGGGCCTTTGCTACTCCTAAATACCTTCATGAGATCATCGAGACATGTGACCGTGAGCTCTATCCTTCGACAAACTCACTACTCAAAATTTTAGTTATACTACACCGAGAGAAAAAAATGTTAAAAACCGACAGTTGAAAAACTGTTAAACTGCTACAATTATCAGTTTTCGCTTTCATTTTTTTTCTACTGTCAAGGCACATTTGGTCTATCAAAGAACCGGCAAGTCTGGTTCACGCTTTGTTTGTAGAGCGGGACAGTGGCATAGGAAATGTTGTATAGTTTCTAGTTCATCCTAGTACGAGAATATAACTTGGCAAGGAATGCTTTAATTTCCACCCTCTGTTCGGATCCGGCAATTGCCCATGATAATTGCAGCAAGAAGCATGTGGTATCGCAATGGACCTTATTTGCACTAAGTGTGTCGGTGCTCCGGCAGCCACCTTAACCTAAGCTAACCTTGCCCGGGGACTAAACTAAAAACTAGAGAGTGGACTATCTTCGGCTATACCGAAGCTGAAATACCCCAAACAGTAGGAAGAAGTACCTCGAACATAAAATTATGTGGTCTCAAGACCCCATTTTGAGCCACCTATAAATAGTTTTAAAGCCAGGACCATGTCCAAAATCCGTTTCTAAAAATTTCCAATCAAATCGACCAAAAAAAAAAATTTATCTCAAGACCTCATTTTGACGGAACCTCGGAACATGTCAAAAATACGTTTTTAAACATTTCCAATCGAATACTGCAATAAAAAGATTTGAAAAATGTTGACCATTTTTTCGGTGTATGGGAGCCACGCCCAGTTTTTGTCCGATTTGGCTGATTCTCGAACTTGATCTCAGTATTCACGAGAAAAACATGTACCCAAAGTTTCAAGTCGATATCTCCAAAACTGCGACCGCTATCGTGCGGACGGACAGACGGACGGACAGACAGACGGACATCGCTAAATCGACTCAGGAGGTGATACTGATCAAGAATATATATACTTTTCCATACCGGACACGCCTCCTTATGGGCGTTACAGACGTTGTGACAAAGTTAGTATACCCTGCCACAGTGAATGTGATAACAATTTTTCAAGTCTTTTTTATTGTTGTATTCCATTGGAAATGTTTAGAAACGTATTTTTGACATGGTCCGAGGTTCCGAAGCCACATATATAAGGGTCTAAATGGGGTCCTTAGACCAATTTTTTTTTTTTTCGGATTTGATCGGAAATTTTTAGAAATGGATTTTGGACATGGTTTGGGCTCCAAAACCGCCTATAATTGGCTCAAAATAGGGTCTTGAGACCACATTTTTTTATGTTCGAGGTACTTCTTTCTACTGTGTGGGGGTATTTCAGCTTCGGTATAGCCGAAGATAGTCCACTCTATAGTTTTTAGATAAAATTGGATTTAAAAAAAAAAGTTGTGGAACAAAAACGTAGCCGTCTCATTAACATTAATCATTAACATTTCAGTCACAAAACGTTACAATTTCAGTCGTGAAACAAGAATTGACAACGTTTCGTTTTGATTTTTTCTCAGTGTACAGTTAATTACGTCACGACTCATCACTTCCATCAACATTAATTCCTTCGTTTTCCACACAACAGGTGCTTATGTGACAGTTTTAACTTCACGTTCACTATAACGAGCTTATACATGATGACACTTTGTTAATTAAAAGATTATATCGACCTCCAAGCGGACGACAGACGAATGGCAATATTCCAACAGCGAACTTCATTCAGCTAGCGAACGTCAAAGTGAATACAACTATAGACAAAATAGAAGGGCCACACATGGAAAAATGGACCTCAAAGCAACGCTACCGCAACGTCTACTAATCGGAACTTACTACTATTATTCGATAGCATGCGGTATGAATTCCTACCGCTACAATTTCAAATCCGACAAATACACACAAACGCCACGAGCAAGGTACACAGCGCTGCTATCAAATATATTGACGCTTCTAATGCTGCCCTGGTTCTTATGGAACGTCTATATGAGCGATGTGAGCAGTACATTGAATCGACTGATGATATGGTCCAATAACATGGGAGTGATAGTACGCTGCGTCATCATAGCCGGCACCGTACTGTTTCGCTATAAACACGAGCAGTCGGTATTCACAATTAGCAGTGCAATGATCCACATTGAGTTGGACTTTCTTCGCCATCAGCCGCGCAATAAGAAAATCGAACGTAACTTCAATATTTTACTATATGCTAAGGCTGCTTTGATTGTATACAATCTGTTGACGATGGTGGCGACCGTCTTTTGGGTGTTAAATCCGGAAAAGTCCATATGGCATACATGTGCCATGGTCTTTGTCGCATTTAATTTCTGCAGCGTACTGCAAGTGATGGTTTTCAGTTATTTTGTATCCCTGTGGTATATGTGCCGGGTGCACTATTATGTCAACCGCAGACTGAGTGAGTTGCGTAGGCAATTAACTGCCCTTACGGAGTATCAACATGAGATTTTGTCCAATGAGCGCCAAGGCAGCACTTTAAAACATTTGACTTCGCTATTATGCTCGGACTTGCAGGAAGTATTGGAGATTCATTGGCAGTTGGGCTGTATGGTGCGTCGCCTGAATAATGCTTACCGCTTTCAAATGCTTGGCATGCGCTTTACTCTGTTCACGTCAACTGTGTTGATCGGGTATTTTGGTGCGATCTTCACTTTTCAATACGCGGTGAATTATTTCTATGTAGCTTACGGTGTGTTCTCGTATATCCTTATAATCTTGGATTTGTATTTGGTAGATTTGGTGGCCGATATGACTGTGAGGAGTTACAATGAGACAATGTTTATATTAAAGCAATTTAATACATTTGCTTTATGGGATAGTCGCCTTAGGAATACGGTAAGTGTGTCTCTATGGAGTAGTAATGGAAAAATACGTTGACAATTTTGTTTTTTTTCCATCACCGCAGCTCGACGAATTTTCTCTAATCTTGAGCAGTTGCAAGTTGCGGTTGGATTCATGCGGCCTGTTTGTGGTAGACAAAAGTCTCTGGTTTAAAATGTTCGCTAGTGCCATTTCCTATACCATTTACCTAGTACAATTTCATATGGTTTTGAATAACCAAGAAAAAAAAGAAGAAAAAGTCGCAATGGCACGTGGATTCTGAATTGGAGCTGGCTTAAAAATTTTCGATTTTCAGTTCCAAACATACTATTGGAAGAAGAAAAACAAGGCCTTTACCGCAATGTATAGATTGATTCACGGCAAAATTATGGAGCTACGACTACATTTATGAAAATTTCAAACTATTTTTAATTTTTTCTGAGTGTATTTCCATCTTCAAAGAAGTGAAAAGTCTCTGGTCCATAAAGTCATTAAAATCTTAAATCGATTACATTAATATATGTGTGATTTTGGATTGAATGTGCTATGCTATGAGAGTCGGCGATCGAGATGCATCCCCAGATAAAGGGTGACCAGATAAGAAGGATAAGAAAATAAATTTAAATAAAACAACGACGTTGTGAGATATTAAACTGATTCTGGCTTTATTTTGAAGCCGAAATGGCAGCCCATTCATCACCCAACACTACATTAAGCGAAATCGGTTAACTCTATAGAATAGATACAGCCTGAGTGGCTGGACAACGTTTGAGCTGATACTTTCATCATCGCTGTTGACCGATGAACTGACTTCTCTATCCGCTAGGCTAATTTGAATGGCCAACACAGCATGCGCACACCAGCGCTGCAATGCTCTGCGACTTGGAGTAGCGAAAGAACGGATGTAGGGGCTCTTCGAAGTCGGACAGGTACACCAGGTAAAAGTCCTTTTCGGCATGGTACATCGAGAGCAGCGACACTGCCAAATACATCAGCGCACCAATTGTGCATATGATTGCCTCCGAGATGGGCTGTACTGGCAAGCCAACGCAAATGTTGAGGTTGCCAAACATGGCAGTCAGCGTGAATAGGAAGAAGACTGCACTGTAGAAGAGATTGTCATCCGCACCGGGTACATTGAGGAATCCTTTCATTTGGAAGCCCAAGCCCACCAGACCCAGAATCGTTTCTAGCAGTTTAAAGAAAAACCAAACTTCCTGCATTTCGAAATTTTTTCACTTCCCTCTTATTGTTCTCTCCAACGTTTTTTGCAATGCCAGTTTCGATATTTTCCAGTTTGCTTCCAGAGTAAGTACAAATACCAGACATAACTTTGATTTATGAATGTTCCCTATTATGTTTCGATAATGGGTTTCGGTGTGGGGTACAAATGTACAGACGAACCTACCAGTTAGCCCAGAACAATCCTACTATCAGATCCATGCAAATCAAGTACGATGTATAACTTTCTGAGAGTACAGTTATAATCAGAAGACGTCTTATAGAAGCCGGGTTATTTGTCAAAAGACTGCGAAAGTCTCTTACCGGCAACATGGTTGGCATTTTCTAAGGTTTACGTCAGATGGTTCTGGTCTGGCCAATTATATTGTGCTCTCAAAGAACTGGGAGCCCAAGGCTGGTCACCGCATTGTTTGTAGATCCGGAGAAGAGCCATTTTTTGATAATTCGCAATTGTAAAATCTAGGTTTTTATGTAGACAGTAGGTACATATTGGCGGGTAGAATATGTTGTAGTTTGTGGATTAGTCCTTCGTGCCAGACATTATCGCAGGCCTGGGTGATATTGGGGAAAACATCGGAGTAGTACTGTTTGTTTTCAATGCGATGCACTTACTCGATAGTACCATGCTTTTCTCACATTAGTAATCGGTGGCATTTTTCAATTAAAAATTAAAATTTATTCCGCAAAAAATTAAAACAACAACATGGAATGTTGCTACGAGCTTTAAAGCGATGTCACTTTGTTAATTAAAAGATTATATCGACCTTCAATCATTAGCGGACAGACGAAAGGCAATAGTCCAACAGCGAACTTAATTCAGCTAGCGAGCGTCAAAGTGGGTAGTCAAAGCAGAAGGGCCACAAATGGAAAAATGGACACCAAAACAACGCTACCGCAACGTCTACTGATCGCAACTTACTACTATTATTCGATAGCATGCGGTATGAATTCCTACCGCTACAATTTCAAATCCGAAAAATACACACAAACGCCACGAGCACGGTACACAGCGCTGCTATCAAACATATTGACGCTTCTCATGCTGCCCTGGTTCTTATGGAACGCCTATATGAGCGATGTGGGAAGTACATTGAATCGATTGATGGTACGGTGCAATAACATGGGAATGCTACTCCGCTGCATCATCATAGCCGGCTCCGTACTGTTTCGCTACAAACGCGAGCAGTCGGTATTCGCAATTAGCACTGCAATGATCCACATTGAGTTGGACTTCCTTCGCCATCAGCCACGCGATAAGAAAATCGAACGCAACTTCACTATTTTGCTATATGCTAAGGCTGCTTTGGTTGTGTACACTCTATTGATGATAGTGGCGACCGTCTGTTGGGAGCTACATCTGCATAAGTCCAAGTGGCATACATGTGTCATGGCTTTCGTCACATTTCATTTGAACAGCGTGATGGAAGTGACGGTTTTAAGTTATTTTGTATCCCTGTGGTATATGTGCCGGGTGTACTATTATATCAACCGCAGGCTGAGTGAGTTGCGTCGGCAATTGTCTGCTCTTAGGGAGTATCAACATGAGCGCCGAAGCAGCACTTCAAAACATTTGACTTCGCGGTTGAGCTCGGACCTGCAAGAAATCTTGGAGGTACACTGGCAGTTGGGTTGTATGGTGCGTCGCCTGAATAATGCTTACCGCTTTCAATTGCTTGGCATGCGCTTTACTCTTTTCACATCAACTGTGCTGATCGGGTATTTTTGTGCTATATTTACTTTTCAATACGCGGTGAATTATTTCTATGTAGCATATGGTGTGTTCTCGTATATCTTTCTGAATTTGGACTTGTATTTGGTAGATTTGGTGGCCGATATGACTGTGAGGAGTAACAATGAGACAATGTTTATGTTAAAGCAATTTAATACATTTACTTTGTGGGGTAGTCGCCTGAGCAATACGGTAAGTGTGTCTCTATGGAGTAGTAATAGAAAAATACTTTGAGAATTATGATTTTTCCAATCACCGCAGCTCGACGAATTTTCTCTACTCTTGAGCAGTTGCAAGTTGTGTTTGGACTCGTGCGGCCTGTTTGTGGTGAACAAACGTCTGTGGCTTAAAATGTTCGCTAGTACCATTTCCTATACCATTTATCTCGTACAATTTCATATGGTATTGAATAACCAAGAAGAAAAAGACGAACAAATGGGAAAGACGCGAGGATTCTAAATAGGAATGTACTGATTCTGGTTTCAAAATATTCTCAAACTTAAGCTTAAACTTGATTAAGACTTAGTCCTTGCAATCACATAGAGAACACAAAATACAAACCCTTGAAGTTGCTAGTTTGATTGTATAGGGTGTAATTGTGTTAATTGTTTCATTCATGTTGAAATAAAAAATAGATACACTGCAAAAAAAACATTTTGTGTCTTTTTTTTGGTGTATTAAAGTATAATTATTTTCATTTTTTTTGTTGCTGCTTCTCAAACGGGATGGGAACGACAAAAACAGTAAAGCCATTGGGATTAAAATGTATGGGAAATGTCTTATTTCGTTCACATTCATCCATCTTCCCATTCACCATTCACCATTCCATATCAACTCGAAAATAACCGTTCTTAAGGCAAATGAAACAAATACCTTTCGTGAATGATATTGTCGATTTATTTTCTTAATAGTAAAGTAACCAAACTTTTCGAGTACCGGGTACCCAATTTTTGTAACTTATAAAATGCCTACAAACTACGCCAACCTTGACTCTATAAATGTTAAAGTAGTAATAAAGAATTATTTTCAAGAGTTTCCATTAGTAGAACATCTAACTAACCTAATTGTATACATTTTATATTTAGAATCGATATACGTTAATTCCGATTCACAATCCTTGTGCTTTCAGTATTTGTTCTTCTTCGTTACTCAAAACCATATGAAATTGTATGAGACAAATAGTATACGAAATGGCACTAACGAACATTTTAAACCACAGTCCCTTGTCCACCACAAAAAGGCCACACGAGTCCAGACGTAACTTGCAGCTGCTCAAGATTAGCGAAAATTCGTCAAGCTGTGGAAATTAAATACATAAAATTAAAATTATCAAAGGATTTTCCATTATTATCTCATAAGGACACACTTGCCGTATTCCTCAGTCGACTGCACCACAAAGTAAACGTATTAAATTGCTTTAATATAAAAATTGTCTCATTGTAACTCCTCACAGTCATATCGGCCACCAAATCGATCAAGTACAAGTCCGAATTCATAACGCTATACGATAACACACCATAAGTCATATGAAGAGGATTCACCGCCAAAGCAATAGTGAAGATTGTACCAAAATACCCAATCAGCACAGTCGCTGTGAAAAGAGTAAAGCGCACGGCAAGCATTTGAAAGCGGTAAGCAGTATTCAGGTGACGCACCATACAGCCCAGCTGCCAGTGTACCTCCAAGACTTCTTGCAAGTCCGAGCACAACAGCAAAGTCAAATGTTTCAAGGTGTGGTCTTGCCTGTAGAAAATTTCATTTCGATACTCTGTAAGCGATGACAATTGCCGACGCAACTCCCTCAGCCGCTGGTTGACATAGTAGTAAATCCGACACATATACCACATTGATATGAAATAACTGAACACCGTCACTTCCATCACGCTGTTCAATTGAAATGTGGCGAAAACCATGGCGCACGTATACCATCCCGATGAATTTGGGAGTGGAACCCATAAGACGTTCACCGTCACCAGCAACAGATTGACTACCATCAAAGCAACTTTAGTGTACAACAGAAGACTGAAGTTACGTTCGATTTTGGCATCTGGTGGCTGGTGGCGAAAGAAGTTCAGCTCAATGTGCATCATTGCACTGCTAATTCGGAGCACTGACTGCTCCCGTTTATAGCGAAAGAGTACGGTGCCGGCTATGGTGATGCAGCGGACTAGTCCTCCCATGTTATTGGAGAGTACCATCAATCGATTGAATGTACACAGAAAAAAAAAAGATGGGTTAATCTAACCGAAAAACGTTGTAAAAAAACAATTTTTTATTTTATATGGAAAACACAAACAACAACTACAATTTTTGTGGTTAATCTAATCGTCGAAAAATTGTTAAATGATTTTTAACTACAAAAACAGGTTAGCTAATCGAAAAAAATTGTAAATCTCAAATTTTAACCAAAAAATTTGTAAAGCAAACAAATCAAGTTGTTCCTTAAAAATTTTTGTTTGTTCGCCAACCAAAAAAATTGTAAAGACCCAATTGCGGTACGCAACTCAGCTGAGTTTGGTTGCTTGCGATGTATGAGCACATGCTCATACATGCTCAGCGGCGTGCTTTCGTGTCTGTCATACTACAACAGCAACGATTTTTGTTTTGTCATTCGAGTATACGATCAGTGCGTTCAGTATGGTCAAAGGGTGAAGTGCATAAAAGGGTAAGTAAATGTAATATTATATTGAGAATGGTTTTTATTATATATTTTTACATTTATTTATTCTTTTGTTTTTACAGATTTTCGTTTATCTCTTTTTTTCATTTTTAGCATTTTAGATTTCAATTTTGTAATATTAAATTTTCTTTCTATTTTTCTTTTTTTCTATTTTTCTATTTTTCTTTTTTACAGATTTTTATTTTTAAAATTTTATATTTTCAGACAATACATGCGACATCAATAGTCGTGTTTTGGTTGCAAACAAATAAATAAAAAAACGTCAAGTTTCGACAAGATTGCAACCAAAACACTACTAATGAATGCATTCATTGCTCATATGCAAACAATTTTTCATTGTACGTGAACAATTTTTCATTGTACTCGAACAATTTTTCATTGTACGCGAACAATTTTTCATTGTACGCGAACATTTTTTCATTGTACGCTAACAATTTTTCATTGTACGCTAACAATTTTTCATTGTACGCGAACAACTTTGAGTTGGTTCCATTTACCACGTTTTTTGGTTGCTGCATTTTTAACCGTCTTTTTTGGTTAGATTTACCTACTTTTTTTTTTGTGTGTACTTCCTTTGGGGCTATTATAGTTATAGACGTTCCATAAGTACCAGGGTAGCAGTAGAAGTGTCAATATATTTGATAGAAGCGCTATATACCGCGCTCGTGACGTTTGTGTGTATTTTTTTAACTCAAAATTGTAGCGGTAGGGATTCATACCGCATGCTATCGAATAATAGTAGTAAGTTGCAATTAGTAGACGTTGCGATAGAGCTTCATTGCGATTCATATTTTAGTGTCAGCTGCTTCCGTTTTGGTGTACTATTATATTCACTTTGCCGTTCGTTACTCGATTGAAGTTTGCTGTTAGACATTTGCCTTATGACTGCCAACCTTACGCCATTGATGATTGATAATAGTTTTTAATTTGCAAATTGACAGTATTGAGTGTGTTAAGTTTAAATTTACCGTTTGATTAGACAAACCATGAAGAAATACTTCAAGTGGAATTGCTCGATGACACGCAATGTTAATTTAAACTAGAGGACATTATAACTAAGGACTGTATAAATATGCGACACACATTCCTGGCATACCCTGTGCGAGTGCCCACTAGCTTACCTCGAGAGGATGTACAAAATTGGCTCGATCTGTCTCGAAAGATGCTTAAATAACGCAAATACACCAAAAACTCTTAAGTTTGAAATTTCAAGCCGATCCGATAACGACAACCCGGCCCGCAAAGGCCCTGAAGTTGGCCAAAACGGGCTAACACTTGTATGGGGGAAAAAAATAAAACACAAATTTTCAGTTCGTTTTAGATCAAGAAAAATACCAGAAAAAACCATAACCAAGCATTTTTGGCGGAAACCACCCTAGAATTTATTAAAAAACATTTTCGTAAAAATTAAAAAAAAAAATTTCTTTGGACAGCTCATGGCAAAAGAAAGAAGGTAGTGCCGCTGCCACTTCTTAGCAGCCATCTTAACCATCTGACGTTTAAGCCGATTATGACATTTCGGGCTACCGGTTTGTTGCGAAAAAATCCCAAATTTCAAAATTGACTTTTTGCCAAAATTGAAATGGCAAGGGCCATTTATTGCCTATAATCCATCCAAAAAATAAGTTTTGATGATAGTTTTGAAGATTCAGAAGCGACAAAGAAGACATGGCACCAATATTTTTTTTAAAAACGTTAAATGAGAAACTTTAAAACTTATTTTTTTGAAATAATTTGTGTGTTACTACAGCCTACATCCATTAAACCTTTCAATTGTAGAGACATTTAAAATTTTATCCACAAGATTTTAAGAAATTTTTTAATTCCGAAAAATATTTCAAGTATTTTTCAGCGGGTGGCAAAGCTATTTGATTTGTTTCAAACAAACATACCTACAAAAAATCGGCATTTTAATCAAAGTAAGTGACAGCGGCACTACCTTCTTTCTTTTGCCATGGGACAGCTCAAATGTACACAGAACTTTTAGTCGCCAAAATTTGACTTTCTTTTTTATAACCCTTATATTAGCTTGCTTTGGGTGGACTATATATATATCCTCAAATCTGCGGCGAGCTTTTTCATACACTTCCACATGAGCTAGAGAGCTGAAATTTGGAAAACTGATAGAACTCCGGTGACAATGCATTCTATTTGGGGTCCATCATCAGAGTCGTAGGGGGCCGTGGGGGGACTCAAACTCCTTTTTTTAAACATGCCATAACTTCTAATTCCTTCAAGCTACAATGATGAAATTTGGTAGGTGAGTTCTTATGGACAAAATTAAATTTTGTACCCTTTGGAAAGGGGGGTGTGGAGCGGGATGGAGCCAATTTAAAGTTCTAACTTTCGTACTTTGTAAGCTACAATGCTGAAATTTTTTACTTAGGTTCGCATTCGGAAAAAAGAGTAAAAAAAGGGGAAGAGAAAAAATTTTTTTTTTAACAAAAAAGAGTAACAAGTTTTTTAAAATATAAATAAAACAGAAAATAAATTTCCTTTAAATTAATTTCAGCAATTTCGATTTAAAATTAAGGGTTTTTGACGACTTTAAAATCTGCAATGATATTCGGAGGAAAGTACCAAAAAAACACCTTAATTTTAAACCGAAATGGCTGAAATTAATGTAAAGGAAATTTATTTTCTGCTTTTTAGTCGGTATTTTAAAAAACTTCTTTTTGACTCTTTTTTTATTATTTGATGTCCTAATTTAATATATTACCGCATAGATTCAGGCAAGTACCCTGGTTCGTTTGCCTTCGCTTTTAACTTCAACTAGAAAATTCAATTAAACTCATTTTAGCCCCCATCATACGAGACCACATCATACGAGAACTGGTTTAAAAAGTGTGCTGTATACGAGTATTCTATTAGCGAAAATGTGGCTACGGAACACCCGCATTAGATCGCACCGGTCCATTATTATAGCACTTGATCGGAATTCCTTATTGCCGCTCGCCAATTACCCAATTGCAGTTCATGATGAGCCGATATATATTCCATATCTTCATAGTCGAGTAGTTGCAAAGACTGTCTTCGTCCCAACAAGACCCCTCCTAAGGCCAGACATCGCTGGACAGAAAGAAGCATAGCTTATGATATACTGTCTCCTCATCTTCCTTCCTCATATATGTGTCACCTACAATGAAGCGACGAATGAAGCGGTGACCAGTGATCACATCTACCAACTAGTCCTAGGTAGCGAGATGAGCCTCTTCGAAGTTCGATAGTAATTTAAGTAACCCCAAGTCAAATTTTGAGCACAAATCAAGGAAATGTTTAGGCATACAGGTCATTATTATTATTATTCAAAACAAAGGACATGTCAAATAGAATTCTCTTCCTCCACTAATTCCTCTGCTGGTTAATCAAAACCTTATGAAATTGATAAAGGTAAATTGTATAGGTGATGACAGTGGCAAACATTCGGAACCACAAGTTCTTATTAACCACAAACAGGCCACACGAATCCAGACGCAACTTGCAGCTGCACAAGAGTAGAGCAAATTCTTCGCACTGCAAACCAATTAAAGAGTTCAGTTAAAATTCTTACTAATATTCAGTCGTAATCACCGTATTCCGCAGACGATTATGCCACAAGGTAAATCCATTGAAGCGCTTCAAAATATAAATGGTTCCATTGTATTTACTCACAGTCATATGGGCCAGAAAGTCCACAAAATATAAGTCCAACACAATGATGATGTACGTGAATAGACCATATGCCAGCATGCCAAGTGCTGTCAAATTGTCCACAGTGAAAATACAGCCAAAGTAGCCCATCAGCACGGTTGAGACGAAGCAATTGAAGCGAACTGCAAGCATTTGAAAGCGGTAAACGGTATTCAGGCGACGCACCACGCCACCCAATTGCCAATGGACATGCAATACTTGCTGCAAGTCAGAGCACAACAATTCAGTGTGTCTGGACAAAATTCCACCACGCAACTCGGCTAGAGCAGACAATTGCACACGTAATGTTTCCAGACGTTTATTGGCATAACTGTAAATCCGGCAAATATACCACAACGTTAGGAAATAACTGACAATCGTCACTTCGATAACGCTATACAACTGAAATGTCATGAATGCCGTTGCGCAGGCATACCACCACGCTTGATTCATATGTGGTCCACAGAAGCTGTGGAACACCGATGACGCCACATTGTAAGCCACGAAAGAGAATTTGGCGTACATCAACAGGTTGAAGTTACTTTCGATGTGGTCATCTCGCAGCTGTTGCTCGAAGAAGTCAGTTTTTATGCTTAACATTGTACTGCTGATTGTATTCATGGACCTTTCACGTTTAAAGCTATAAGTTACCGTATAGGTTATGGTGAGAACCCGTACTATTACTGCAATATCGTTGGAGTGTTTCATCAGGGCGTTAATTGTGTGATCCACAGGGAAATTGAAGCACTCCCAGATGTACCAAGGCAGCATTAAGAGCGTTAAACTATTTAGAAATACGGCCGAGTAGCGAGCTAGGGGCGTCTGGTGGTGTTTGGTAGCTCGAAAATCATAACGATACGAAGTCATGCCGCTGGCTATTGAATAGTAGTAGTAGATTCCCATCAGTATGCGTTGCGGTAGTGCTGCATGTGAATCCATTTTTCATTGTAAGGTACCTTACTGCAGTGGCTGGTTGCGTTCACTTTGCCATACTCGGGACGAATGCGGGTGAAGTTCCTTGTTGTCTGTCTATTGCCTTACGTTTGCTGCTTTGATGGTCATGCTTTGAGAGTTTGTTTAATGTCAATTAGCAAAGTGACAGCCATTAATTTATTTACAAGATGTCAGAACAGAAATGAAATGTAAATATTTCCTTGTGCAGGCAATGGGAATTAATCCGCTTTCTTTCATTCGATTTTTGGCTTGGTTTCCTCGTTGACCAAAACCAAGTGAAATTGTACCAGACAAATGGTATATGAAATGACTGAAGCCAACATTTGGAACCACAGGCTCATATCAACCACAAACAGGCCGCATGCATCCAGGCGCAACTTGCAGCTGCACAAGAGCAGCGCAAACTCTTCGCACTGAAATCAAGAATGACAAGAATTTGTTGAAACTTTTTCTGAACCTTTCCATAGCTCATAACTACCGTATTCCTCAGACGATTGCACCACACTGTAAACTCATTGAATTGCTTTAAAATATGAATAGTTTCATTGCTACTCCGCACAGTTATGTCCGCAATCAGATCGCCCAAATACACGTCCAGCGTAATTATGAGGCATGTGAGTAGAAAGAAAAACCACTGACCGAATGGCACGAAGTGTTTCAAAATGGTGATGCTACCAAAGTAGCCCAACAGCATGGCCGATGTGAACCAATAGAAGCGCAGCGCAAGCATTTGAAAGCGATAAATGTGATTCACGCGACGCACCATGCCACTCAATTGCCAGTGAACGCTCAACACTTCCTGCAAGGCAGCACACAATCTTGCCTCACTCCGGCGCTCGGTATGAGCAGACAATTGACATAGCAACTCTTCTAAACGCCTGTTGATATAGTATGAAGTACGGTATATGTAACACATTGTCTTAAAATAACCGAACACTGCCACTTCTAAAACGCTAACCAACTGGAATGTCATAAATGTCACTGCCCAGGCATACCACCTGGCTGTACTGAGTTGTGCCACTGATACGCCGTGGCTCACCGATATCACCAGCGTGTACAGCATGAAGAAGTATTTGGCATAAAAGAGCATACTGAAGTGGCGCTCGATGTGTGCATTTCGTGGCTGCTGTCGGCAGAAGTCCACCTCAATGCGCATCATTGCACCCGTGATGACGTTAATTGACTTTTCGCGCCTGTAGCGATAGAGCACTGTAAGGGCAATGGTAAGAACGCGTACTATCACACCAATGTTGTTTGCATGCATCATCAGGCGGTTCATCGAACCTACTAGTGTCAATTTGAAGGCCTCCAATATATACCACGGCAGCAGCAGGAGCGTCAGAGCATTTGATAGCACCGCTATGTAACGTGCTATTGGCGGTTGAAAGAATGTTTCGGATTTGGAATTGTAGCGATAAGAGTTCATGCCGCTTGCTATCGAATAATAGGAGTAAATTCCGATTAGTATGCGCTGTGGTTTAGACGCCCGTGAATCCATTTTTATTTGGCTGTGCTCAGTGCGTGGCTGTGTGCTTACTTTGCTAACTGTTTGACGACTGAGGTTAGCTGTGTGGCTCGGCTGCGATATTAGATTAGTTCGCAATTAGCAAAGTGATGTAAATTAAATTGTGAGTATACACTTGAAGAAAAATTACCAATCTAGACTTGAAGGTGTTGCTCAATTCACGTTTCGAGCTACAAACTGGTATAAGTTTATTATTCCTTTTGCGGCTACAATCCAAGGATGCATGTCATGCCCAAGTCAAAACGTAATCAAATCAGTTCAAAGTTTTTTTCAAAAGAAAAGTTGTTTTTAGCCCACAATAAATCGGGTAACCGGTTACTTTACTTTTTAGTCACATTTTTTAACTTTTTATTTCCATAGTTAGCATGTTTTCCTGGCATACTGTATGCTACTAGTAATGGTTACCCGTTAGGTACTTGAAATGTTCTGTTACTTTGCTATTTGGTACAACTTTATAGTCACAACAGGTAGATAGACCATTCAGTAAATATTTCGACTTCAGATCCACTCGAGAGCAATAAGGGGTAAATAAAAAATAGTATTTGATGATTATATAGTTTAACCGATTACCCGTATCAATTGACCGATTTCGCCCAATTGCAATACCAACTCTTTTCATGAAGTTTGGAGAACCTAGCTTAATTCTAGCTCCTGCAGTCGTGTTAACCAATAAAGATGACTGAAAGACGGACGGGCACGTCTCCTATCACGGACCTATCACGTGTCCTTCTTAGCGGCACAAACTTCCGACCAAAGTCAATATAACCATACCTCGAGAGGAACAGGGTATGATATATTCTAACTACCGAGTCCGAGCTATAACTACAAGTACAAAGAGTACCTTTACTAGCTCTTAAAAGACACTCAATCCGCATACTTATAGGAGCACTGACTGGACACTGCATCATTTCCGTAATGGCTGACCGTTTGCAGATTGCACGGAGTGGCTTCTCTAGTAGCTGCGGGGATGAGGAAAAATTTAAATTAATGAGGATCTTCTATGCAACTGTCCAGCACCACAAGAATGTCGTCTGCGATTATTGGGATAGCCTGACAGAAAAAGTACGTGTTTCTCTAGATGATATTGCACGGTTTGCTTTGATATCGAGATGGGTTTTCCCACCCCTAACCGTACGGCTTCCCCAATCGATTGCTCCTCGTACAATAAAGGGCCTACGGCCTCTGGGTGAGTTTGCTGACAACAACAAACAGTCTTATTAACCTAACCCTCTGTCTCGCATGTGCTGGCACCAATTAACTGGTTCCTTCGGATTGTTCTCAACTGGCCACACAACGAATTTTCGGTTATCCTCTGCCTTTGATATTAATCTAAATGTTCTGCAAGTCATTAAATTAATTAAAATTATGGATTATGCTGACCCCAGGCACACGAGTCAGTAGGGCCTATCATTCCATCAATTGAATGTAATTCACTGCTGCCTGTCACATCACGTGCAGTATAAAATTACCCAAGCAACAGACGAGCGGTGACTTTGAAGGCGTGCATTTAATTTGAACACAGAAAATCAGTTGGCAAAATGAAGTTCAACATACGCTTTCTGAATGTGGCGTGCCTGTACTATTGCATGCTGACGGGTTTGATTTCGATTTACTACAGCATCACGCGTAATAAAATGTTGCACTCACGCTGGCTGAAAACATACACTTGGTTACATAATGTGGCCACGATGTGTCTGTTGCCCTGTTTTGTAATGTACGGCAGTCGTCATTGGGCCATATACGATACAAATCCTTTGCTGAAGTACACCAACGCAGCCAACGTCCTGTTGCAAAGTACAGTGGTCACTTTGACAATACTCACACGTTGGCCGCGTGAGCGTCAGTTGATTCGCACCGCAGGCGATTTCACAATTTTGGAAGTTCGTTACTTTTGGAAGGTGGAAAGTACAATTGACATGGGCGGCAACCAGAAGACATTGGATCGCATGTTGTATGTAAAGGTGGCTCTAATGTTGCTGCACATAGGCACCATGGCCGCTCCAGTAATAAGGCAATTCAAACTCAAAAATGATTGGTTAACCGTATGCGGTTTGGTGTTCACCATAAATATGATGAATATTGTGAACGGTGCGCTATTTCATTATTTTGTGGCACTGTGGCATGTTTGCGGACGATTTGAGCTGCTGAATGTGAGGGTGAAGCAAATAATGCAAGAAGTTGGTCATGTTCGTCGCCGTGAGTTGTTGATCGAGGAATTGTCCGGCTTGTCTGTGGCGCATCCTCAGCTGGCCGCTGTGGTGAACCGTCTCACACACACTTACCAATATCAAATACTCTGTATGATGGCCATGTATTTTGTGAATAACGTTTCGACACCCTACTTTGCTCTGGTCTTGGGCGCTGATGAGAGCATGGGCTCGTATATTTCGAATATTATAATTAGTTGTGCTATTTATCTGGTATTCTCATGCGATATGTTACTTTTCAATAGTATGTGCGAACGTACGGCAAGGGCTGCCGGTGAGACGCTGCAGCAGTTGAAATTGTCCGCCGAAATACCCTCTCGTTGTGACAGTGAAAAGGAATTCGAAAAGAGTGTGAGTGGCGTTTTAGTACTTTCTTAAAAATTTAAATAAATTAAATAACTTTTATTTTTAGAGCGAAACATTCGCCTTGCAGCTGACGCGTGAACAATTTCACATCAACATTTTGGGCATGTTCCGCATAAACAAGGAGCAAACGCTTAGCGCCATTTCACAAATTATATTGTATTCGATTGTTTTAATCCAAACCGATTATATAAATCTATATCGTATTTATAAAAATATTTAAAAATTGCTCAGAAACTAACAATGACAAAGCAATTAACCAACCGTTGGACTAAATGTGTAATAAAGACGGTATGTGAACCAAATTTTTAAATACCTTTTTTTGGCAAAAATTAAATTAAAAAATTTTAAAGTTATGAGAACCGTAAGACCACGCTTTCGGAATTTGTAACAATTCTGTTCACGGCAGCACCAGCTTTTAAATTAGGCACAGTTCTGCTCGCAGAAGCACAAATAGTGTGCTCTTGGCGGAGATTTGCAAATCTGACACGATTCTGGCTGCAAAAGCATCAGCTTCGTGCTTCTTGATTCTTGCGTCCTTCTTCTTAAAGGAAATGTTCGATCAAAATTATCAGGCACAAGCCGTAAAAATCGAGTCTTCCGATTCGCTTTCCTATTTTCCGAAGAGCTAGGAATCGAATTAATTTTAATTATAGTACATTACCGCACATTAAAATATGTTTGCTTAAGAAAATTATGATAATTTCTGCAGATGTGTTCACTTGTAAGAGCGTGGATATAATTCCCGTAATTCTATCGTTCGCCGAAAGCACAGTTTAGGCTACTAAAGTACGAAACATATTGTAATTCAAAGTACTGTATCGTATTATGTTGACCGCTAGAAAAGAGAATTACGTTTTATTACTTCTAGGAAGTATAATTATCACGCTAGCAAGATCCAGCGTACTGAACATGCCTGTATCGCTTGTAGGGCGAGTTGCCAAAGCGGGACATTCCAGACAAAATTCCTGGAATGTAACTGTAAGTCGGTATTTACACCGAGCTTTTTTGGCATACGAAAATTTCATTTTTAAAATTATTGATTGTGCCTGGGGTCAAGAGTCAATAGCGCCAATCATTCCATCAATTGAATGAAATTGATGGAATGATACGCTGCAACGAGATTTAGATACACACTTTGAAACTGTGTGCACCTTGCGTAAGCAATTAACAAAATCCAAACGCTCTGAGACTGGTAGTGAAACAAAAACTGAGCAGTTTTCCAGACTAGCATCAGTGCTGTGGCAGTACTCGCAGTTAAGCTTGGCGTTCACGAACGTTTTAGAATATCGCCTTGAAGTTTGATTTGCCTTGACCTCACGCTTCTCAAGATCTTTCCTCTTTGTTTGGCTTTCGAAATAAAGGCGACACACGATTGTTCCGCTCATTCAGAACAGTGCAATTTTTAGCTCTTAAGCAATTAAGACTTCTTCGAAGTCGGAAAGTCACGTAGGCCCAGCTGCCAGCTGCGTTTTGTATGTTTAGGCAGTTCATATTTCCGACAACACTTGAATTGGCTAAAACGGCAGCTCACCCAGTGACGCAAGTCGATGGCCTTGATGATTCTTCCCAGAGTCAAAGGAGTTACCGAATATATGAGCAGGTGTTGTACAGCCACAGTATGATTTGAGTATGACAGCGTGAGTTTTCCAATGCTGCGAACTGTCTTTGCAGAAGGCGATTTGGACATCGGAAGTGGCCAACAAACGAATATTGTGAATGGCCTTTGCGTCGGTCAGTCATTTTAAATGTAAAATGCCGTGTGGATTTTAGTTGTGTAGTTATTCATGCACGGACTAACTAACCACCAACTAACAATCTGCAAAAAAGTGGAATAGTTGAGAATTGGAACATATTGAATGAAGATCAAATATGGAAATTAATTTCAGATAAATTACAGATACGCTATTTCAACACTCTACAAGTCAATATTTAATTTATAGAAACAATTTTCAATTGCAAAAGGTATATTTTATTGTGGGATGCGCTCTGACCCAACATCCACATTGGCTACATCAATGGATGTAGGGCAATTCGTAGTACATGCCACAACATAGTTTTAAGATGGATTTTATAAAATTAAGGAAACAGAATATGCTACCAGTAATGGGTACCCGGTACTCGGTACCCGATATTCGGTTACTTTGCTATTTGAAACAATTTTATAAGTCATTGTCAACAGATAGATATCCTCCAGTGAATAATTCGACTTGAGATCAACTGTAGGTCAACTTAAGTTGGTAAAAATAAAAAATATAGTTTTTAATGGTTACGTAGTTTAACGGATTAGCTGTTGGGCGTATCAGTTGAATGATTCCGCCCATTTTCAATACACTCCTTTTAGGAAGTTTGAACTGCCTGGCTTAACTTCCGGCCAAAACCTTATAATCTTGGCCTTATATAAAAAGATCTCTGTTTTGCATGGTTTCGCTCTAATTGATTGGTTCCTTCATGTTGCTCTCCACTTGACCCCACCAACGTATTTTCGATCAACCTCTACCTTTTAAACTTATTAAAATTATTGATTGTGCCTGGGGTCAAGAGTCAATAGCGCCTATCATACCATCAATTGAATGACATTTAATTGCAATGGTAACTGTCACATCACGTGCAGTACAAAATTAACCCCAGCCACAGACAATCATTAGCTTTGAAGGAGTACATTTACTTTGAACACAAACCACAGTTGGCAACATGAAGTCCAACATACGCTTTCTGAATGTGATGTGCCTGTACTATTGCATGCTGACCGGTATGACTTCAATTTACTACAGCATCTCGCATAATAAAATTGTACACTCACGCTCGCTGAAAGCCTACACTTGGCTACATAATGTGGCCACGATGTGTCTGTTGCCCTGTTTTGTAATGTACGGCAGTCGTCATTGGCCCATATACGATATAAATCCTTTGATGAAGTACACTAACAGAGCCAACATCCTGTTGCAAAGTACAGTGGTCACTTTGACAATTCTCACACGTTGGCCGCGTGAGCGTCAGTTGATTCGCACCGCAGGCGATTTCACAAATTTGGAAGTTCGCTACTTTTGGAAGCTAGAAAAAACAATTGACATGGGCGGCAGCCAGAAGACATTGGATCGCATGTTGTATGCCAAGGTGGCTTTTATGCTGCAGCACATAGTCACCATGGCCGCTCCAGTGATCGTGGAATTCCCACTCAAAAATGATTGGCTGACCGTATGCGGTTTGGTGTTCACCACAAATATGATGAATATTATGAACGGTGCTCTGTTTCATTACTTTGTGGCACTGTGGCATGTTTGCGGACGATTTGAGCTGCTGAATGTGAGGGTGAAGCAAATAATGCAAGCGGTTGGTCATGTTCGTCGCCGTGAGTTGTTGATGGAGGAATTGTCCGGCTTGTCTGTGGCCCATACTCAGCTGACAGCTGTGACGAGCCGTCTCACACACACTTACCAATATCAAATACTCTGTATGATGGCCATGTATTTTGTGAATAACGTAACAATGCCCTACTATGCTGTGGTCTTGGATCCTGATGAGACCATGGACTCGTATATTCCGAATCTTATAATTATTTGTGCTATTTATCTGGTGTTCTCATGCGATATGTTACTTTTCAATAGTATGTGCGAACGTACGGCAAGGGCTGCTGGTGAGACGCTGCAGCAGTTGAAATTGTCCGCTGAAATACCCTCTCGTTGTGACAGTGAAAAGGAATTCGAACACAGTGTGAGTGGCATTTGAGTACTTGCTCATTCATTTAAATAATTTGAATTTATTTTATTTTTAGTGCGAAACATTCGCCTTGCAGTTGACGCGTGAACAATTTCACATCAACATTTTGGGCATGTTTCATATTAACAAGGAGCAAACGCTTAGTGCCATTTCACAATTTACATTGTATTCGATTGTTTTGATCCAAACCGATTATATAAATATATATCGTCTTGATAAGAAAATGTAAATAAATGCGAAAAAAATTGCTCAGAAACTAACAAGGACAAAGCAAAGGTTGAATTTAAAAATTGCATTTTCTTATACATTTTTTTGATTTAGAAGCGAAATTTACAAAAATTTCCTCAAAATAATCCAATTAGAGAATACTTTTTGAAACTTGTTGAAGTAAAAGTTGTGACCATGGTTTTTTAATGATGATTCTCCAAAAATTGAAACTCAAACCTCTAAAAATCGTAGTTTGTATTGGAAAAGAAAATAAAAAGTCACAAGTAACACTGCAGTGAACATTTCAAAATAAACCGATGGCAACTTTGGGTCTTTTCATCACAGAAAGACAGTCTATAAATTATTTGAAAGGCCAATTTGTACCTTATAAAAAGCATATTTTAAATTGAAAATTGAAACATAAAGAAACACAAAAAAGTGTAAAGACCTCCTGTTTTTAATAACAGAAAACAAGCTAAAACAGATTTTCCATATATTTTAATGCCGATATCTAAGAAATGAAGTTAGTATTTGTAGGTATTGTATACAAATTTTTTTTTTTAAATTTGGGACCCTCTCCGAAATTTATTTCTGTATACGACACTGTCGGGAACGAAAAGGGAATGAAACTGCAACGAAATGTAATTGGACCGGAACAAAATTTTGAAATGGTAAAAAAAATGGAAACTATCGATAAATATTGAAAAATTATCGATTAAATATCGAAAATATATCGAAAAATTATTTATAAAATATCGAAAAATCATCAATACAAAATAGCCGCAAAATTACTTTATTTTCGGTTATCCTGAGAAATACTTAACCGTTTCTGGTATTTGATTGGAAATTATGTCGGGAACGAAATGGGAGTGGAACTGAAACAAAATGGAGTTGGAACAAAATTTTGAAATGGATCGGGAATCAAGTTGAAATGAAAAAATTAGGAACAATTTTGCAAAATTGTCGATAAAATATCGAAAAGATATTGATTAAATATCGAAAAATCCTATAAATTATCAACCAATCTATATATATAAAAGTGACGTGTATGTTTGTCACCAGTAGACGCGAAAACTACAGCACCGATTCTCACCAAAATTTATATACGTGTTCTAGGGGTCGTGAGTCGTGACATAGGATAGATTTTGACACGCCCACTTTTACCGCCCACAAGTTAGTAAAAAGTGCTATATCTCAGACGTTTTTGATCACAAGAAAATGAAATTTGCCATGAACCCAGCCATAATCTGGGCTATAAATGGTCGGGATTAGACAATGGGGCGTGGCACCGCCCATACAAGTCAATATTTGAAAGTGCTGTAATAGCGCTCCCACACAATGTTTTCCAACGAAATTTGGCAAATGCCTTCATGGTTTCAACTCTAAGCTAAATGCAACATATCGGCGTAATTGGACAAAGGGGCGTGGCACCGCCCATACAAACCAATATTTCAAAGTGCCATTCTTGGGCTCCCATTGAATATTCTTAAACGGGAAATGGTTATATGCCTTCAATGCAACATATTGGAATTGGACAGCGGGGCGTGGCACTTCCCATACAATTCAATATTTTAAAAAATGTTATACTTGGGCTCCAAATGAACATTTTTCAATGGGACATGGTTATATGCTTTCAATTCTAAGTTCAATGTTACATAAGGTCGGAATTGGACAGCGGAGCGTGGCAGTTTTCTTACAATTCAATATTTCAAAATGCTGCACTTGGGCTTCCAATAAAAATATTTGATAATTGTTTTCATTCATTTATTATGACCAAAGGCAAAAACAACTTTTTTAGGGCCAGCAAAGCGGTCCGGGCCCTGCTAGTTTTCAATAAAATATCCAAAAATAACAAAAAATATTCGAAAAAATACCGAAAAATAATCAATAAAATTACCGAAGTATGGTCTAAGAACGTATCGTACTCGCAAGTGCAGGGTATTTTAGCTGCGGCCAGGCCAAAGTTTTACTTCTACGCCACCTACGTATTTTCCACTTGATTTTGATTTTATTAATTTCTTTAGACTAGGTGTAATATTATATTGTTCTTATATAATTCCAGCATCAAATTGATGACATTCACCGATTTTTTTTCTTATCACTTGTCAATACATTTCAAAATGCTTTAAAATTAAAGTCACAAAAGGAACAACACAAAAGGAAATCAGCTTAACTTTCAATCAAATTTTATCCTCCGCCCATTGCCATTTGGCCCTATTAACCCAACCGATGTATTGATTTTATTTGCTCTGACAGATGACGACGCACTTGGTGGAGCTCAAAGTCGAAACTTAAATTTAGCCACTTCCTGTGGATTTCAATTTAGGCTTTTTGATTTCGCACTTGGGCTGCTTCGGTCTGCTCTAAGCCGTTCCACTACTAATGTAAACGATAATAAATCTATGCGGTCAACAGAAGTCATGCTGTGCTGTAATGAAGGAGTTGAGATATATTTAGTACGAGGATGGCCTTAAAATCACAACACGATAGCAGTCATCACAAGCTTTAGTTCGGACTGGACCACAAATAACCTTCGGACAAATGAAACATTTGAAAAACGTTCAGAGAGTTCAGAGTCATGTGATAAATCAAAAAGTACAAAAAACAAAGGCATGAGATGAAGACAAAATTGTAGTAGTGACAGATGAAAAGGAAGGCTGTTGTAGCAAAACGGTTGGCCAAAGGATAGTGTGTGTTGTGTGTGTGTGTGTGTGTTTGAGCCCATATAAATGCCTGTGTGCGTTTCGTTTAATGTGTGAATATGCGTGTTGAAGTGTTAAGTGTGTTTGTTGATTTAATTTTGGTGCCAAAGTGTATTAGTGTTTGTGGGAATTTGTGAGATTTTGTCTGGGGAATAAACATATTTTAGAAAGTCACATAACTTGTGCCCCACATGGCGTATGAGTAATGAGAAAATACTTATTTTTCATTATTATTTTTCTTATGCGAAAAGGTAGGCATATTAAATTAAATAAATTTAACTATTTAATATTACTCATACGCCCTAGTGTGCGCCTTATTTCCAACTTTCATGAGTTCCCCCAAAAGTCTACATTTCTTGCCGTTACAATTCAAAAACTTTTGGAAATGTTTCAGTGAATTTATGTTCTTTTGTCCAAAAGTAAACAAAGTTAAGAAAAACTCCAGTGAATCGTAAATCGATGGTGACAAGTAATCTGCTTACTTGTTTTGTACTAAAGAAACTTTCTACCCAAGACATATACCAAATATTTTCAATTTACTTGACTCAAATTGTATTTACAACCATGCGCCAACAACAAACGATAACAGCAAGAAGAGCCAGAGCAACAATAATGTTGCATTATGTATTCATGCCAAGGGCCACAACTGATTAATGTTCAATAAGAACCAACAACACATCGCGAGTGTGACAATGAAGATGGTGCGCCATTGTTTGGACTACTCACAGGGAACAACAATAACTGGCAGGCGAAGTATATAGCTACTGCTTCTGCACATGCTGGCAACACGCTCCAGCGTAGGAGCGCGACACATCTAATTATGCAGAATTAATGAGTTTGTATACAAGCAAAGACAAACACAAGCCAACGCCAATAAAGGACAAACATGTGTGTGTGTGTGTGTGAACGTGTTTGTTTGTATCCCTATCTGCATGCATAAATATTTTGTTATTTATGCCAGTGTTGATGTTGGGAAATAAAGTAGTTTGGTGTGAGTTTTTTGTAGTCCGTGCTTTTGTTTGCTCTCGTAAGTATGCAACATTTTTTTATTGAAACATTTTTTGTAAAGGAAATAGGGAGAAAATATTTGTATATATTTCAAAAAGTTTTCAATTAGATGCTAAAATTAACTTAAAATATTAAAGTGGCCATAAAAAAATAAATCAAAAAAATTTTCAATAAAAAAAAAATCACAAAAATAGTTTTGTAAAAAAAACAAGAGCAAATTTATTCAACATCTCCTAATAGTAACCAAAACAACACTACACAATATATTTATACACTATTCCACTTCTGTTTCCATTTAAACCCTCTAAGACCCTGTCTTAGTTACTCATCGCCGTGCTTCACTGTTTCATTCATTAATTTCAACTGCCATTTAATTATCCTGTAAAATTTTAAATTGTTCAACATTTGTTTGCCGCTCAAATCTCTCTTGTCGTTGTAATTAATGGACAGGCACACATTGTTGCCGAGCCTTGGGTGTCTGCGCTTAAGCGGCTAAAGGATTACCAGACACAATTTAGGCTTTCACAAATCTGTGCAGATGTTGGTATACTTGTGTTTGCTGTTGTCACCTGGTTGTAGATAAGTTATGAGTGTAAAAAGGTTAAATTAAGTTGTGCGTTTGAGTTGATGTAATTTAAGGCAACTGTGTATGTACATGAGACAACGTGTTGGTGCAAGGTTGAAGGAACTTCAACATGGCAAATGTATTTCTTCAATTTTGATAAGACATGTTTCTGTTGATGAAAGAATTTCAGGCGAAATTGCATCAAATCGAATTCTGGCTCAGAGAATATGTAAACAGACCTACTGTCAACCACAACATTACATACACTCTAACATCAAATGCCGCACTATTTGCACTATATGAAATCAGATCCAAACTTGTTTGGGAGAGTCTGCAACTACTAATCAGCCGAGCTACTCACAATAGAGTCTATCTCATTTGGGTGCCAGAACATATTGGTTATGTGGGAAATGAAAGGGCAAATGAACTGGCCAGAACAGGATCTGCATGTACTTTTACAGGGCCCACACCATTATGTGGCTTCCCATGAGGTTCGATAAATTTCAATATAAAACTCTGACCTAGAAAATAACACATTACTGGAGGAATATCACCGGTGAAAGACAAGTAAGGGCACAACAACAACAACTACTCCCGCTTAACAGAAAATCAATTAGGGTGGTTACAGGATTCCGGAACCGAAACCGTTTCAATGCATGGAACCGAAATCGGAACCGAAACTGATATTTAGGAAAGTCGGGCAACCGAAACCGGAACTGACTTTTTTTTAAATCTCAGAAACGTAACCGAAACTGTTTTATTTTTTTGGTTCCTAAATTCATAAAACAAAAATTTTAAATTAAGAATACAAATTTTAATTAAATTTTCTTGGCATTCAGTTTTTGTAAGTTAACTTTTGACTATTTGACTTTCACTTTAAAATTTAAATTAAAACCAGAACCGAAATCGATATTTTTAAAATCTGAGAACCGAAACCGAAACTGAAACCGCAATATTTGTAAATCTGAGAACTGGAAAAGAAACCGGTACCGGAAACGATATCCGTTTCGGTTCCAGTCCCTAGATATAGCACATAATTAAATGTTTAGACAATGTAAAATAGAGGAAGAAAGATCAGAACACTGTGAGGGCTTTATAAGGACCCGTCATAAAAACCAGACTTTTTTAAAAAAATTTTGAAGCTATTTTAGAAAAAAAAAACATTCCGCATTAAGACTAAAATTTTCAAAATAAATTTTTTAATAATTTTTTAATAGTTGCTTATCGGAATTTTTTTTTTTTTTTTTTGCAATTTTGCATTCAAGATGTAGCGGACCAAAGCGGATCCCGAATTCGTAATCAGCGACACCGATTTTCCATTAAGCCACTGTCAAAACCCCAGAATTATTTTTTTTACAAGAATTTGGTTACAATTCCATTTCGTTCCATATTTCCATTCGACATAATGTCCAACCAAATAAGCAAAATCGCTTCAGTATTTCTCAAGATAAATGAAAATAAAGAAATTTTGGCGGCGATTTTGTATGGGAGGTAAGCGTGGATATCTGATGTTGCTCATTTTTCATAGAAGCAAAAGTTAGAGGAATACCTAAATTTTGAATCAATTTTGATCAATAACTGCAGCAGTTATCGTGCGAAACTAGAAGGTGATTCTGATCAATGATATATTTACTTTTCTATGCCCACCACTCCTCTTGGCATTACAAATGGTGTGACGAAAAACCATATATCAAATGTGGAGGATATTAAAATATTTTTGTCACAGTGTTTTTTTCTTTGATTGATGGATTAAATCTAATTTAAAATCGTTTAAGAATAAATTCGAATTAAATCGCCTTAACAAATAAACTACAACCACAAAAGTAACAACAACATACAAACACAATAACCAAACTACCAGCCAAACCACAAGCCACACTTGATTCTGTGGAATTTCTCTAAAATTCCCTAAGGTGAATGAATATTTCGAAAAATTCATTTTAATTCAAAATGTCTGTCAAACAAGAACAGCAAACGAACACATGTCAAGCGTTGTACTCCACAGGTAGCACATATAGTTATATGCCTCAAGGCACAATACTGCATTGCGTATTTATTCTTGTCGTTGTTCTTGTTGCTTTTGAATTTCAAGTAGTAAATGCAATTAAAATCATTTGAGTGCATTGCGGTGGAAAATCCATTTAAGTATAAATAATTGAGAATTTACTTTTATGACAAAATCACCCACTGTGTGTATGAGTAAATTTTGCAGGAAAAAATTAAATGTATTTACCCTAAATCGTTTGGTTATATGAATTTGATTTTCGAATTACATGCATGACTTATGAGTGACTTTTTAATAGAATTATGAGGAAATGTAAAATGAAACAAAATTAATGTTGGTGTGTGTGTGTGTGTGTGGGGGGGAGACAGGTAAATTTGAATTTGATATTAAATTTAAACTCAGGTACTTTACATTATAATTTGGTTAGGGCCTTTGAACTTCCTCTCAAATAAATTTGCAATTAATGTTACTCATACGCCAGGTTGGGCAATTTAATAATAATTTTTTTTGAGGTAAATAAATGTACTTCCTTCCTTTCGTATGACTCTGTCTTTGAATTCAGGATTTAATTGTACTCTCCTGCTCACAATTTAACTGACTTTTTGTACACTTCAAGGACTTTTCTATTTAAAATCTAAATTCTCTTTAAATTTTATTCAAAATTTAAGTAAATAAAAAATAAAAAACATTCAAGCCTCTCCAACATAACAATTTAACGTAATGATTCCTAAATCACTTTTGGGTACATTTTGTATTCAAAAAAATTGCCAACGAAACAAATGCCTTCATTGAGAATTTTTTATACAAATAAAATTTTATGACTTCCAAGAAAGAAGCAAACAAGGTTACCAAAGCAATTCAAATCAAGTGAAAGGAATCAATAGCGAGAAGAACAAGAACCAAAAAGGATCAATGTTGTACATAAATTTTATGCTTTTGAGGATTTGCATGTCCTTTTTTTTGACATTGCAAAACTTGCACGGAAAAGGCTTTACCTAAACAAAAATAAAACAAAAACAAACCGAAAAAAAATCATAAAAAATTCAAAGAATTCTGAAATCAAGCGAAACAAATGCCAGCAACTGCTGGTGTCTGGTGTCGCAAGTAATTCTATAAAAATAGCAAATCTCATAATAATAAAGATAACAAGCGTATGAAGGAAGCAAGAAAATAAAGGATGCTGCGATGGAAAATTTTCCAACTTGATGTAAATTGCAAATCGTAGCTATTTTTGCTAGCTTACTGGCTGGTTCTTATGAATTATGGAAAATCTAAGTTGAATTTTCCTGTTATGATGTGTTTTTAATAGATTCTATTTTTACAACAATTCACTCGCATGTTGTTTTTCATATGCTTACACCCACGGAGATGGTGGCACACAACAGCTAAACCACATTCACACGTGAATTAATGAAAACAAAAAAAAAACGCAAACAAACGTGGTTTGCCTCCCTTAAAAAAATAGCAGCTCGTGTGTAAAAATGACAATCATTGGAGGCACTTGAACATAAAGTGAAGTGCTTGATCAGCATAAAGCCTTTAAGGATGAGCGGTTATCCTTGAAGTTGAATGCTTCAAAGATAGGATTTTTTTTTTAAATTGTAAAGTGTATGTATTGTATACGTTATCGCCTTACTGTAGAATTTTTATGATAATGAGAATAATGAATTCTAAATTAAAGTAAATTTTTAATCCTCATAGTTGAGTTTCGAATTATAATTACTAATCAATGAATATGAAATAAAGAGTACAAATCCTTATTGAATATTCAATTTTGAATAATGAATTTCCAATAAAGAATAACGAATGAGCAATAATAAATAATGCATATGAACTATTAATGAACAATGAATGTGAAATTATCCATTCTGTACCATGGCGAATTCTTAGTGAAGTATTGTAAATAAGAAAAATGATTATAGTCATTTTAATGAAATTCCAATTGAAGAAAATCTGTGTTCTGTTTTTCTGTGCTTCTTTGATTTTTTAGTAGTAATAATAAAACTAAAATATTAATAAAAATATATCAAGTGTGTCATCACTTTAGTTGCAGTTCATATTCTGTACGATGTATAAATTAAGAGTAGAATTTGGAATACTGTAAAAATGGAGAGCTGTTGTAATGAACCATTAATCTTCACTTATATAAAATACTTTGTGAGTTTGTTTGTAGGTTTGTATATTTGTTCCCTTATAACTCAAGAAATACTTGACCGATTTTAATAAAGCACATATCTAAATGTAGGTAATTTCGTTGACCTCATCATTGGCTATATGCCATTTCATTAACTTCAGTCGTTCGAAGTGGGTGTGGCAAATATTATTCTAAAATGCTATAATTCATGCCGTGTTCAACCGATTTTGCCGAAATTTTATGTGTGGTTTTGGGTAATGAATTGGTAACATATTGACTATGAAAATTTAAGACCAGCCCACTTCCACGCCTTCAAATTTTTGAAGCTCTGTAACTCGGGTCCTATTCAAGTGATTTCGGTGAAATTTTTTATTTTGGTGCTGGGTGGTGAATGGGCATAGGGTTGACTATGTAAATTTAAGATCTGCCCACTTCCACGCCCTAACATTTTTAAAGCTCTGTAACTCGGCTCCTATTCAAGGGATTTTGCTGAAGTTTTGGATTTCATGCTGGGAGGTGCATGGGCAGAGGGTTGACTATGGCAATTTAAGATCTGCCCACTTCCACGCCCTCAAATTTTTAAAGCTCTGTAACTCGGCTCCTATGCAAGGGATTTTGCTGAAATTTTGTATTTAATGTTGAGTAGTGAATGGGGAGAAGGATGACTTGCAAAATCTATTTGTATTTCAGTTGCTTAAATAATACATATAACATTTATACATTAACATGAAATTACAAAATTATTGCGAGCGAAGCTGTGGGTATAAGCTAGTGCCAAATAAATATTGTAGCACGAAAGTCGTTAACTCGGAAACCAGAGAGAACTCAACATCACACGCACACGTCAATAGCGCCAGAAAGACATTCAAAGAATTAAATTATAATCTCTGCGAAAACAATTACTTTCACGATAATTATAGTATCGAAGTAATTAGAAACGCATTCATGTTAAGAAGAGAGCTGCCTAAGCTTGCTTACAAACCTTACATAAATAAGACAAGTGCGAAGTGCTCGCTACCTGCAACCTGCAAGAGGAAGAAAATGAAATTCACTTCATAGCAACTGGGCCGATCCTGAAAGGAGCAGCGAAGTTTGCATTTCGGAAAGCGGATCTTAGCTGTAAATGAAATGTATGAAATACTCAATGGTAATAACTGGATACAACTCTCAAGTTACGTAAAAAACCCCTTAAAATATAGGCATAATCTTACACTACTAGTAAATCTTACACTACCGTGACCTCGCACCTCCTTATCGACCCCACTTGGGCCGCCATTTCAACTCTTTTTTCATAATCCGTCTCAGGTCTCACAAAATATATATGTATTGTTGCAGCTCTCAAAGCTCGTTGGTGGCTTCAGGAGAGCCTACTTTCCATAGTTCACCTTTAACTAATACGGCTATATTTCGAATTGCCACAACCTCTTTTGTAAAAATCAAAAATCCAGTTAAAAAAGCTCCTGCCATAGAATATACATGTGCAATTGCAGCATCCGATGTTCATTGTTTGCTTCAAGACAACCTACTATATCCACCATTTCCAACTTTTTTAACTGCCACGCACCCTTAACGAAAATACAAAATTCTGCTTAGGTGTTTCAAGCCATGAGGGCGTACACTGAAAGAAAAATCAAAACGCAACGAAACTGTGTCAATTTCCCGCCAAAACTGAATGTTCGGGTTTGAAATTCTTGGTAACTGACCCAATTATATTTTAAGACTGAAATGTTGATGTTTCATGACTGAACAATTTTGTTTTGCAACTGAAATGTTAATGACTTGAGATGGTTATGTTGAAGCTTTGCTACTGCCCCATAGACTCTACAATATCAACACTACTTTCAACATTCTTTCGTAGGAATGCATGTTTTGTTGTTTTTTAAATGACGTCATAAGTATGCAATGAAAACAAAAAGAAAATAAAAAGCGATTTCATATCTCCATAAATTCCCAATTATTGACACTATTTGAAGTTATATTTTAGCACTGAGCGGTGATGAATTTTTCATACCGACACTCGTTTCAAAGTAAAAACCAGGCAGTTTTGAATTTTTTTTTCAGTGTAAATATACATTTTTAATTTAAATTTCCAGCGAATTTTAATTTTGACAAAAATATTTTTAGCACCAAGACTTGGTCGTCAAGAACATTATTTGTATAGGCATACAAAAATATACATATGAAATGTATGCAAAAAGCATAACATTACTCATACGCCACCCCGTACGTAGGGTAATAATTTTTTATTTAGAGAAAAAAAACCGCCACAAAGTGAAGCCGCATAATTTTAAAATTTTTCATGGTTTCCTTGTTTTTATACAAGTACATTATCTCAAATAGAATGACTCAAGATATAAATAAATATCACATAACAAAAAATAAATGAAACCCCAACACAGCATGCATGTAAAAATTCCTGTTAAATTATGTTCTTGTCATGCAGGGCTGTGGTTGGCACAATTTATACGTGTAAAAATAAAATGTGTTGTTTGGACAAGGGCGGTGAGGGGAGAAATGTGATTGTAATTTTGTAATTTGTGTAAAATTAATTGGTAATTAAGCGACTAGCATATGCCCGAATAATAGCCAAAAAAGGGTAATGAAAAAATTAATTAATTTGAAAGTAGGACAGTAAAAATAAGAACCAAGTTAAACTATAAAGGCTTTGTTTTTCAAATTTCTAGTCGCCTACTCCGGTAGTAAATTTTCTACTACCCTCAATGTATTTTCTACTACTATTGTAAGAAATGTACTATACTCCAAATTTTATGAGAGTTTCATACGATTTAAAAGTACTTCTCTTTCTACAAATCTACTACCCCCATAGAAATTTCTCTACTCTCGTAAAATTTCTACTACTCTACGCAAAAAATGATTCTACTCCCCTTTCGCCGTGGAAAAAAGTGAGAACCCTGGTAGAGACATTTTGCAAGTTCTTTGGAACTAAACCATTTTTAGCATAAAAATTCCTTGAATTTAATGTTTTACGAAATTTTTATATACAATTGCATTAAAAATATGACATGTATAATTGTGGATGCGGCCATGGTCAACTGAAGAGGCTTGTTGAAATACACCAGGCCACACAATTTTATCTCCATGGGATTGCGTACTATTTGCAGGAAGAAGCTTTCAAACTGGAAAAGAATAATCATAGAATTAAAATTTATTAAAAAAATTTAATATCAAATCTTACACTCCTTTCCAGCCTTACATCCATCGACGACAAGGGCACACGCCGCTTTAAGAGTACAGCGGCCGCATCGATCACTTCCAACATTTCAATTGCAATGCGATTGAACTCGAACAAATCATAATAATACGAAATAGTACTAATCACCAAAACTACTCCACCAAAGCAACTGACGTCCAACCAATTTTGCCCAGGCTTGAGAAACGTATAGTAAATAAAGAAGCTGCTGATATTATTCAGATACAAGTTGAGCATGACACACACGCCCTGCACTTGGTACAGATTATTAATACGATCCGCTAGCTTATGCAAACGATGATGTGCCACGGCCAAAGCATCCAACTGATCTGCCAGACGACAACATTCGCTGATGAAGGCTCCCTGCCGCCGATTATGTCGTCTTCGCTGTTGCCTGGCCACAAGCCTAACTCTCCTTAAAATATCACTCAATTCATCATTCAGCATGTGATAATGCAAATTCACATGCAACACTGCAAAATAATAATGATTTATTGTCATATTCAGTATATTGTTGAATAATGCCAGCGCTAATACGCTCAGGACCAGCTGCCGGGTGAGAAAATTGCGTGATGCATCCAATATCAAAATGAGCCAAGCCACATCCGAAATGAAGCAACTGACAAATTTTTTCATAATTGCATTTTCAAATCGTCCTTCGATGGTGGCGCGCCATGAATAACGATTCCTCCAGCGGCGAAAGCAGCTAGTGACCGCCATGAACTCTTTGCGAAGCAACCAATTGGACGCGAGCGTTATTAATACGGCAAAAGTGCGCATCAGTGTCATTGCCATGTAGCACCATTGATTTAAGTTTTGTTTCTTGTCTTGCACATCAACTCGGATATTGGTGGTGTATAGCAGCGGCATTCAGGCTGCAAGCAGCAGATTAATTACTATGCAATGGATTGTTAGGCCGCGTGTTGTATGCACTCGTCCGGTTTCGAAGTTGTAGTTATAGGACATTACACCCATTATTTGAGAGTAGTAATAAGTGAAGAGTAGCACTAGGCGTGTGGAGAGGCGCATGCTCGTCGTTAGTGTCGTTAGTGTGCGGCTTCAAGTTCCCTTTTCAACTGACCGCAAATGCTCTTGCAGTATTCACTATTCAATATTAAGTAAATCAGTTCCTGATTATCTCAATTCGATTGTAATTTGATATTTGAATATTGGAGCAAATTATAACACTGAAAATAAAACTAAGTAATAAAATGAAAGAAATACATACAAATGCAACAAGCTAAAAACCAAATACAAATTTGAAATAAACGTTAATGAAGAATATATTGCAGGGTTGGCAACCGAAACCGTAACCGAAACCGAAACCGAATGAAACCGATTCATTTTAGGGAGCGAAACCTAAACCGAAACCGATTCGTCGTAACCGATTGAATGGGTTCAACCAAAACCAATTGAAAAGGTTACGGGTTTTTAATCGGGTTTCAAAAGGTTTTCGTACACAAAATTGACTTGAAGTTTTTTTTCCTAAGAGAAAATTCATCGTATTTCATTTATTTATTTCATATATTTTTAAAATATAGGAAATATTTTTTTTAAATATTCAATAAATCTTTTTATAAGGCCGGCGCACACAGAGGCGATATTCGCTATATAATTTCAGAACCATTTCCATATTTGAAAAATCTAGCTTCGAAAACGCAAAGTGCCTCACACAGGCAGCGATTTCACCGCAGTAGATTTTGTTTGTTATTTATTATATTGCTATGGAAACAATCAAAAAGTCCGACTGAAATGGTTCTGAAAATGACTATTTTGTTTGTTATTTATTAGACTACTATGGAAACAGTCAAAAGGTTTATTTTCAAACTGATTCGAATTGGTTTTGAAACTGGCTTTTTGTGTTTGTTATTTATTGTATTGCTATGGAAACAGGCTGTATAAAAAACCCTATATTTTCAAAAATACAATTATTTGTGACAAAATTAATTTCGAAACCGCCTGCGGCACGAATGACGCCTCTGTGTGCGCAGGCATTTTTATGATTTTTGAAAAGACTTGGAAAATTTTGCTATTTTTCGTAGTTTTATATGGCAGCCTTTTTCGTCCGATTTAGCTGATTCTCGAACTTGATCTCAATTCGGAGATAAAAACGTAAACCCAAAGTTTCACATCGATGTCTCAAAAAAAAAAACATTCCAGCCTGTATGGTGACAGATAGACGGGGATATGGCTAAATCTGTTTTCGATGCTGATCATGAATATATATACTTATCCATACCGGACATGCGTCCTTATGGACGTTTCAAACGTTGTGTAGGGTATAAAAACTAGAAATTTAAGCAGAAATTTGTTTGAAAATGCGATTAGATAAGGAAATTCGGTAAATGTAGTTAGATTCAGCACCCTTGATTTATATTGAATTGATATAAAATTTCCTAACATTGTGCCATCTAGAAACCTTTTAAAACTTAAACCGAAACCTTTTCAATCGCTCCAACCAACCGAAACCTTTTCAAAATCAAGGAGCGAAACCGATAACCAAAACCGATTGGCAAGTGGGAGTAAAACCGAAACCGAAACCTTTATTCGATTCGGTTGCCAACCCTGATATATTGCTTACAAAAATGTACTTAATAAATGTAATAAATGTACTTCGATATTAAGGGGATTCATTTCAAGTGGGGAAAACACTCGAAATCGCGCAGTTGCTTAAAAGAACTGTCAAATTTCATATGTATTGACTGCACAATTGCATAACAGCACCGTTTCGTAGGGGTTTTCCACTTTGAATGAATCTCCCTATTGTAAAAAAGAGGTTGTCAAAAACTTTTAAAAGATATAAATTTTAAATTATTTGTATGGGTTGGAGTCAAAATGCTGTATGGGTAATGGACTATACGTCCCTCTTTGGCCGAGACAGTCACACATTCAAGCACTTTGTGCCGCTTTCCCCCACACTCAAAGAATTTTTTCGTTTGTAAGAAACGAAAAATTAGACAAACACATTTCGTTTGTTGTTTCATTTGCAACCAACGTGTAAATAACTAACAAAAAAAAAATTTTCAGTTTAGCCAGGATTCGAACGCGGGACGTAAGGTTTATAAGTTACGCACATACACGCTGTGCCACTGAGCTACTTTCGTTCTGGTCGATAAAAACAAAGCTTATATCGAATTCGTTTAAACGTTTATTAGAAATTAGTTTTTAATTTGCAGCAATTTAAAAACGTTTCCAATAAAAGTAAATTGCAATACTTTTATTGGAAACGTTTTTAAATTGTTGCAAATTTATTTATTATTTGCTGCAAAACGACTTAATTTGGAGCAAATGTTTTTTGTTTGTTTTTTCGTTTAAGTTTGTATTCAAAAGTAGTATATTTGCAGCAAACGTTCTCCAAACATAATAATTCTTTGAGTGCAGGAATTGCTGGGACACTTAAATATCCCTCTTTCAGAAATTTTTTCCACTTGAAAGGAATTGACCTTTTCATATTTCAAAACGCACCTACTTTTCGTAAGGGCTATACAATTTTCAAAAACAAAGCACTTGTAAAAAAAAACTTCGATGGGATGTTGGCATCATCTTGATGTCGGCATGTATGAGGTTGTACGGCTATCAGTCCAACAATTCAATAGAACAGTTCAATAGAACTCCTTAGGTGTAAGAGTCGAGTGGATCTTCATAGATTTCCAGTGAGTATGTTTGGATAAAGCTTAATTTGTGAATCTCCATGTGTGTTTCTTATAAAACACTAGCATTCACCCGTAAAGAATACATACATTCAAAACAGAGAAGCGAAATATAACAATTCCTCACCTGCACACATAGCTCGAAATCCCCCGCAAAATGGGTAATTCCCCACAATCTAACATCCACGATCATTGTGAATAAAGAAGGAGAGAGAGAGAACTCAAAAACTCCATATTAAAAAAATAACTCTCCATTCTCAGCTACCTAAACGAAAAAAAGAGTGAAAAGCAAAATGCAAAAATCCGCAAACTATGTCAATTCAATCGAACGGAAATCTGTAAGCATAGGATTCAATTTTGAATAAAACTTAATACCGAAAATTAAGATATTTTTCTTTCAAAAATAAAAAAAAGTATCCTTTTTGCTTTCTTAGCACAAATAGGATGTTTTAAAAAAAAATTATGAATATCGGTTGGCTAGTTTTTGCTCCTACCCGTTACAAAGAAATTTACGTTATAATTTTATAAATAGTAAGGATAAGGATGGGCCACCAACGATTTGTCGCAGAATTTCCGACTTCATTCTGTGCATTTTCTCTATATCTGATGGATACCCTGTTCCCCAGAGCAAAATCCCATATGTCCATATCGATTTAATTACACTTAAGTATAAATCGCATTTGTATCGACAGAAACCAATTGAGTTAAAGTTTTATAAAATTGGATTTTTATGATTTTAGCTTCGATATTCTTATTTGAGGAGAATCTGCGATCGAGAATACTAAGGGATTTGATTTCAATACATTGTGGTACTATGAAATAGTTTATTTTATGTGAGGGGCAAGTATCTTTTCTTAGGGTGAATGTTAGATAGGCGCTCTTGGAAAAATTATTAAAAATCAAAAAAATTAAAGATATGAATTCAACACTGTCAAAGTTAAAAAAAAATAGATGGATCGACTCCTTTTTTTTGGTCCTTCAATATTTTACCAAACCTACTTATCCCCTATCTGGACCCCTTATAGGGGCTCCCATACAAAATGAACGTTTATCTCAGATTGGCTCTAACTTCACCCAAGGTAGCCCTAGAGGATTGAATTGTATAGTGGACTCCCATAATTTTTCCCACCCCACTACGCATCTGAGGAAAATAGACCACAAGCACCACAGCTAATACTACCTTGCTGTTACTACCTTGTAACCGCCTTAGTAACAAGCTTGTTCCGGTGATAAAAGTTCAAATTTTTGTAACTTGTCAATGAGGTTATTACTTGCTTGTGACCTCCTCAGGTAAACATTTTTTTACTTTCGTCACCGCAACAAGCTTTTAACCAAAGGGGTTACAAGCTTGTAACCACTGACAGAATAGATCTGTAGAGGGGTAAAACGTATGACTTTCATTTATTTATGTAAAATATAAATTAAAATTAATAATTTTAAGTACCTAATTAAAATAAATCATCAATATTATCAATTTCCATTGCAACACTGGCCTTGAAACGACGAAAACGATTCTCATAATCGAACTGCACCAAAATTAACGTATGACGCAGAGTATAACTCCACAGAGCCAGCGAAGAGCTCATATTCAACTTAAACATGCCCCCAATATTGATGGCCAGCTTGCACTGCATGAGTTGTAAGGAAAATGCTTCACACTGGGAAGAATACGAAAATATTTCATTCAAATTTAGTCCAAATTTAATTTAAAAACGTACATGTCGCAGGAAGACATCATCCATAAGCGGCAGTGATTGAAATTCTTTCAAAATCACAGCGGCGCGCTGGTGAACACCTGCCACAGCATCACACGCCCAATACAACAGATACAAGTCAGCAAAGAATATAAAACAGGAGAAGGAACCAAATACCAGCAAAAATGTTCGGTTATTTCCATCGCTGCCTTCAAAAGTTTTCAGAGTTCCATTTGCCATCAGAACAGCATAGAACCCATAGGCCACATTATTGATGAGGTAGGTCAACAGCACGGCCATAATCTGATACTTGAAACTATCATTCCAGTGCAGCACTAAGTTCGTCAGCCGCCAATGGACATGCGACATTTCACGTAGATCTGCCGCAGCTAGGCGACTCAACTGCTCCAGCGTACAACTTCGCCGATGCAATACACCGCCACCGTTTGCATGCAATTGCTCCAGACTGACCAGCAGTTGCTTCAATTGCACATTGAGTATGGCGAAACACTTGCACACATACCACTGAGCGGTAAAGTAATGAAACATCACAACGTGCAGAACACTTTGGATGTACGCAAACAAAATGGCCACGAACAGAGCATTGATGCTGGTTTGCCGTGACAGCTGCAACATACTCACAAAACCAATCAAAATCTGCGAAGAGGCTGTGAAGAATTTCGCAAAGAACACAAATTCAAAGCGACGTTCGATGATCGCATTAACGGGCTGACGTCGAAAGTACCCATCGACAAGCGCCACGAATTCCTCGGCCATCTCTTGGAGGCCTTGTTCGCGACGCCAACGAAAGATCATGGTGAGCACGGCCACGGCAAAGCGTATGGCCGTATTTATGGCATCGGTCGTCACGAGCAGTTCATTCTCTTCTATACTTTGCATATACGCCAAGCCGGTGTAGAACACGAACGGCATGGTTGAAATCAGTGCTATGTTAGTGAAAGTCACGTATAGGAAGAGCAAGCGCGACTTGACCAATTTGTGTGTGCGAAAGTCAAAACGCAACGCAGTGAGTCCCGTTGCCAGAGCGTAGACGTAGCAGAAGATGATCGTCCAACGTGTGGCGAAACTGAGTAGCGGCTTCGCAGTTGTAGTGTCCTGTGGTGTCATTTTGTGGGCGAATTGATTTGCGTTTTTGATTTGCGGTTGTGCTATGATGCAATGAACCGCAACAAACTAAACAGAAGTTGCTTGCGCTTGGCGAGTTTCAATGTTGCCGTCATTAAGGGCTAATTAGTGTTTTCGTCGGCCGCAATCTGTCTGGGCATCACAATTGAATTGATTATCTCTGTAGGCTACACGGAGAAAATTTTTCAAAATTTATTTTGTGCAAAAGACATTATGAAAGCGAGGCAACACATTTCGTAAACCATATGAAATTTTTGTTTTTCTCAGATACTATTCCAAAAAAAAACTTTACATTGGGCTGCACTCTAGACGGTCTCCCAAAAAATTCGATTCAATTTTGAGAAATTCAATTGTGAAAATCACTCATACACCATGTATAACGAATGTCTCATACATAATGTTACACACGGCGAATTGAGTTAGGAAAACGACAAGAAACGTATATTTTTCTTTTTTACTTAGCAATATATTAAGTAGATATTTCAAAATTTCTTAAATCAGCCGATAGTTAAATTTTGTCTCATGTTGGTACACACGGCGTATGAGTGATTTTTTTAAAAATTTCTGCCTTTAACAAATTCAGCGATTGGTGTAAAATTGTAAAATTATATCAATAAGGAAAGGCAATTGCTTTATTTGATCCACTTATGGTGAAATGCATTTTGTTTTACTTATTATATTTTTTTTTTTCATTACAGTTAAAAATAAAATTTTAAACCTTGTTAAGAAATTTACTGTTTTTGACAGCAAAAGTTGTGCTAAGAATGTCCAAGGTCAAAGCCATAGATTTTGTTAATACCGATTTCCAAAATTTTAAAACCATTATGTTGTGAATAAATCAAAGGTCAAATAGCAAACAAATTATGTTATTGATACTGATAATGTTATGAGTTGTGGGCGTGGCATCCTATTTTATTCAATGAAAAAACTTGAGTTTTTCATCGGAAATGTATTGACATTACTTGGAATCTATCATAGATATCAACGGTATCGAAACTCTTTGAAGGCATTATGAAAGATAAGGGTTTTTTTGCAATGAAGCGCTAAATTTGTCAACATGTATTTGTTCCGGGCAGATCAACAGTCTCCAATCTTGCAAACACAGCAAAATGTATTTAAGATTGATTCAATCTACACCGATTTTTCGAAAGCTTTCGACAAAGTCTCTCACAATATTCTTTTAACAACATTATCAAACATTTGCTAGTCACATTAATTCTGGTATCCCTAAATCCTATGCGATGCTTGCATTTTTCTTTTATCTGGAGGCTTTATCATGTCTCTCATATAAATCGTATTGAGTGTATCCAGAAAGTTTTTATGCGATATCATTGAATTTTCATGAACCTATTCCCTCCTCTACTTCGCGTTGCAGGCTAAGTACACTTAAATCTCTTGAGAGTAATTCTGTCTTTGCCCTTCGTTTTCGATTATTGGTCGATCTTAGAAAGAATAAATTTCACCATCCAGTAGTAGGTCGAAGTAACTACGAGTGTGCCATCTATTTTTCCCAGTGTTTCGAGTATTCATTACCTACACATTCAACAACGCCTACATATAGCAAAATTCCAAATTACATTTGAATTAGGATAATCAACAGATCCACTTAGCATTCGAAATAAATTCAATTTCCAGTCAGTTGGAAAAGGAACTCGAAGTAGACCAGAACAAGCAACCAACGATAATGCGTCTCTCCACACGCCTAGTGCTACTCTTCACGTACTATTATTCTCAAATGATGGGTATAATATCCTATAACTACAACTACAGAACGGGACAAGTGCATACAACACGCTGCCTCACCATCTATTGCATAGTAGTGAATCTGCTACTTGTAGCCTGCGTTATGCCGCTAATAGGCATCACCAGTCTCAAAGATGAGATGCAGGAAAATACGCGATATTTAAATCAAGTGGCTCAGATTTTGATTACACTGTCACGCGTTGTTGCTGTACTAATAACTCTCCTGTTCAATTGGGTGTTTCGCAGCGAGTTCATAGCGGTCGTTCGCGGATTCCGACGCTGGAGGAAGCGATATTCATGGCGCGCTCCCATCAGAGGACGATTTGAAAACTTAATTGTAAAAAAAATCTCGTGTTCCATCATATCGGATGTGACAATGTTTTTTATGATACTGGATCTGTCACGCAATAAACTAACCTGCCAACTCGTCCTGACCATATGGGGCCTATCGGTATTCACCAATATATTAAATGTGGTGATGAATCACTATTACTTTGCAGTGTTGCATGTGAATTTACATTTTCAAATATTAAACGATGAAATGGATGCGATTTTGAAGAGAGCACGCCTGGTAGACAAGCAACGACGCCGATGGCACAATCGCCGGCAGGGAGCCTTTATCAATGAATGCTGTCGTCTGGCTGATCAACTGGATGCCTTAGCCGTGGCCCACCATCGTCTGCATAAATTTGGCGATCGCACTAATAATATGTACCAAGTGCAGGGATTGTGTGTCGTGGTGAACACGTACCTGTATAATATCAGCAGTTTTTACATTTACTATAAGTTCCTCAGACCGGCATCAAATTTTTTGGACATGAGTTGGATGGGCATATTTACTGTGGGCATTAATACAATTGCGTATTACTATGATTTGTATTTGTTCACGAGCATCATAATTGAACTGGTGGATGTGGCCAAGGCTGGGGCTGAAATATTAAAACGTCGTTTGCCCTTGTCTCTGATGGATGTGCGACTGGAAAAGAGTGTAAGTTGTGTTTATTGTTGTTGCTTTTAATATTTTTAACTGCTATTTTCCAATTGTGTTTCCTTGCAGTTTGAATGCTTTTTCCTGCAAGTAGTACGCAATCCCATGACAATAAAACAGTGTGGCTTGTTTTATTTGAATAAGCCACTTATGATAGCCATGCTAGCCTCCACAATTACACACACATTATTTTTGATGCAATTAGATTATAAAATTTCATAAAATGTTATTTGTGGCTTGTTAACCAAAATTATGTTCTTAACCAAAGACAAAAAATAAAAATTGTTTTATTTAAAACTTTTTTTAACGAGTCAAGACAGTCAAGAAGAATTTGAAGCAGCCAGATGAGGATATGTTGTCGGAGGTACAATCTTTTGTGCAATCGCCGCTTCCTAAGTTCACTGGTGACTTCAGGAGAGCTTGCTTTACACAGTTCACCTTTAACTATACCTCAATTTGGGACACAGCTTACCAAATGTTAGCGATGTTGCAGAAGTTTAAAATACAATATATCCTTTGTTGGTAATTTTCCATTTCAAAATTTTGATCCAATTCCATTTTGTTCCGGGCAAATTCCATTAAATTCCAGTTCCAATCACATACAACAAACGGCGTTCAAATCAGTTAAATATTTCTCAAGATAAAGGAAAAAAAATATATATTACGGCTATTTCATATGGCAGAATGACGATTTTTCGACATTTTATCAAAAAATGTATCGATTTTTTATCGATAATTTTTCGATATTTTATCGATAATTTTTCAAAAATTTGTCGATTTTTTATCGATAATTTTTCAATATTTATCGATAATTTTCATTTCCCGATAAACTTCAAAATGTGGTTCCAATTCCATTTTGTTCCGGTCCAATTTAATTTCGTTCCAGTTTTATTCCCATTTCGTTCCCGACATAATTTCCAACCAAATAAAAAAACCGCGTCAAGTCGGTTCAGTGTTTCCAAGAGAAATGAAAATAATACAAAATTACGGACAGACGGACATGGCTTAATCAACTCGGAAGGTGATGCTGATCAAGAATATATATAGTTTTCCATAGGGGACAGGCTTCCTTATGGGCATTCCTTCGAAATTGCAAATTACATTTTTCTTGGGCTTGGCTTTTGACTAATCGCGGGTTAAAATACGTCCATTAAACTAAAACTCTTCCGTCTGCTATCACCTTACAAGCCAAGCTGCCAGAGTGCGGAAGATAACTACATGTTTCATTTTTTTAAATTTCAAGGCTTTGTGATAGGTCTCTAAGCACGTACTCAGCCTACTCAAGGTAATTGGCCTATTGAGCAAGCCCACCTCTAATTTCTACATCACTTTCATCGTCAAATTAAGTTCAAATTGACAAGTGATAGCATTTAATAATGTAAGAAGTGGCATTCAACGTTCGTGAGTTGGATAGGAAAAAGCAACACAAATTGACACTTTTGCAGCATCAACAAGTTACAACAACGAAATTAACTCAACTTTAAAGAACTTAATAGCAAAATGAACAAAACGAACCTGCCCCAAAATATTTAGAACTTCTACCAAACACCTGTCACCTATCTACTGTTTATTGGACAAATGTTGCCAAAACTTATCATCATCATTCGGAATTCTGATCACGTTTCATTTGATGTCGTGTGACACTTTTTCTTGCGTCTCAACGAATAGAAACTGAAAAGTTGAGAAAAACTGAACAAAATTATTTCCTATTTAACCTTCATGGGAACTTTCGACAGCGAACGGAAGTGACACTGGCGAAAAAATGGCAAAATTAACAAACAAAAAAAATTGGTTGCGCTTGATTGGTAGGTTTGTTGAAGCGAACCGTTAAGGTTCGCAGCTTAAATTTCCCTACTTCGATACCAACGGTAAATTTCTAGAAATATTGCATTGACCTTGAAAGTTTAAGATATGGCGACATGTCCTGTCGCCAGAGAATATACAAAGCAACATATGACCACACAAAGGGCCTCATTGCAAATGCATAGTCCTGCGGTGTCATTTTGTGGACGATTTGCATTCATTTTGCATTTGCATTTGTGTTTGTGCTATGAAGCGATAAGTGTTTTCGTCGGCAGCAATCTGCCTATGCATCTCTTTTAAATTGATTATCTCTGCGGGTTACACTGAGAAATTCAGGTCCACGTGGAAGCTCAGTGGAAAATTGCGCACGAAAAATTAATTTAAAAAAATAACAAATGAGTAAGTTCCAGTCTGTCAAATCCGACTCATATATACCCTATACCTATGATCGGCCGTCTTGAATGTTGAAATTCCAAGATCAAATTCGAAATCAGCGACCTTAAAAACCGGAGTAGAGGAATATAAATTTAAAAAGCCACCATCTAAGTTGCCACTAAGTGCTTGCTGGAATATTAAAATTGTACAATATTATTTTTCATAAAATGTTCCACTATTTCTGTCAGTGTTTCGAGTGCATAATCAATTATTTATTCCACAATACCCATAGAGAAATTACATGTGAATGAAGATAATCAACTGATTCACCTAACATTAGGGATATTAAAAATACAATTTCCAGTCAGTGGGAAAAGGTACTCGAAGCAGCACGCAACGCCAAAGAACGAAAATGCGTCTCTCCACACGCCTAGTGCTACTCCTCACGTACTACTATTCTCAAATGATGGGTATTATATCCTATAACTACAACTACAGAACGGGACGAGTGCATACAACACGCTGCCTCACTATCTATTGCATAGTAGTGAATCTGTTACTCATAGCCGGCGTAACGCTAATCTTCATCACCAGTCTGAACGAGGGGCAACAAGAAAAGGCACTAAGTATACTTGAAGTGGTTTACATTGTAATGAATCTGGTGCGCATTGTTGCTATAATAATAACCCTCCTGTTCAATTGGGTGCTCCGCAGCGAGTTCATGACGGTCGTTCGCAGCTTTAGACGCTGGAGGAAGCGATACTCATGGCCCACTCCCATCGAAGGTCGATTTGAAAATTTAATTGTAAAAAAATTCTCGGGTTCCTTCATATCGGATGTGTCATTGTTTATTTTGCTACTGGATAGCTCACGCTATGAACTAACCTGGCAGCTCTTCCTGAGCATATTGGGCATATTGGTGTTCACCAATATGTTGAATGTGGTGATGAATCACTATTACTTTGCAGTGTTGCATGTGAATTTACATTTTCAAATATTAAACGATGAAATGGGTGAGATTTTGAATAGGGCACGTCAGGTGGACAAGCAACGAAGGCGATGGCACAATCGCCGGCAGGGAGCCTTTATCAATGAATGCTGTCGTCTGGCTGATCAACTGGATGCTTTGGCAGTGGCCCACCATCGCCTGCATAAATTTGCCGATCGCACTAATAATATGTACCAAGCGCAGGGATTGTGTGTCGTGGTGAACACATACCTGAATAATATCAGCACTTTTTTCATTTTCTATACGTTCTTCAAGCCGGTATCGAATTATTTCGGCATGAGTTGGGTGGGCATAGTTTCTGTGTGCATTAATACTATTGCGTATTACTATGATTTGTATTTGTTCACGAGCATCATAATTGAACTGGTGGATGTGGCCAATGCTGGTGCTCAAATATTAAAACGTCGTTTGCCCTTGTCCCTGATGGATGTGCGACTGGAAAAGAGTGTAAGCTATGTTTGTTGTTGTTGCTTTTAATATATTTAACTGCTATGTTCCAAATTTGTTTTCTTGCAGTTTGAATGCTTTTTCCTGCAAGTAGTACGCAATCCCATGGCAATGAACTTATGTGGCTTCTTGAATTTTAATAAGTCAATTTTGATAGCCATGCTAGCCTCCACAATTGGGCACACATTATTTTTGATGCAATTGGATTATGAAATTTCATAAAATATTGTTGTGTTGAAGCAAACTAAGGCCAATAAAAAACAATTGTTTTGCTTTTAGGTCATAATAAAATGTGAAGCAATTTTGAACTTGCCTCAAAGTAAAGGGTTTGAAGCAGTCAGGAGGTGAAATGTAATCTATATTCATACAAGTTTAAAGTGATAGTGAAGAGCTTATAAGTTGAGAGAAGATTGTTAAGAAAATCAAATGAGTCAAGACATTATTGTCAGTCAGTCAAGAGAATCAAGACCCTGAGTACAGTTTAGATTAAGAAGTCAAAATACTTACTCCGGAAGTCCGGAAGAAAACTGGATTTCTAATTAATGTTAATTTGTAATTATAAATAAAGGAAGTTACTTAAGGCAATTAACCTATTGAGGAAGCCCACTTCTAATCTCTACATGACTTAATCATCAAATTAAGTTCATATTAAGACAAGTGATAGCATTTAATAACGTAAGAAGTGGCATTCAACGTTCGGGAGAAGGATAGAAAAAAGCAACACAAATCCACACTTTTGCAGCATCAACAAGTCACAACAACAAAATTAACTCAACTTTAAGGAACTTATGTGCAAAATGAACAAAACGAACAAAACAATTTAACTTCTTCCAAACACCTGTCACCTATCAAATGTTTGTTGGACAAATGTTGCTAAAACTTATCATCATCATTCGAAATTCTGATCACGTTTAATTTGATGTCGTGTGAGACTTTTTCTTGCGTCTCAACGAATAGAAACTGAAAAGTTGAGATAAACTGCACAAAATTATTTCCTATTTAACCTTCATGGGAATTTCCGACAGGAACGGAAGTGACACAAGCAAAGAAATGGCAAAATGAACAAAAAATTAGTAAGAGAATTATCTTCGGTCTGACCGAAGCTATAATACCCTGCACATGCGAGTACGATACATTCTGAGAACATATGTTAGTAATTTTATCGAAAATCGGTATTTTATTGATAGTTTTTCCATATTTTATTCATAATTTTTCGATATTTTATCGAAAATTTTTCGAAAATTTATCGATTTTTTATCGATAGTTTTTTGATTTTTTTATCGATATTTTTTCGATTTTTTATCGATAATTTTTCTATAATTTATCGATAATTTTTCGATATTTTATCGATAATTTTCCAATATTTATCGATAATTTTCAAATATTTATCGGTAATTTTAGTTTTCTGATCCATTTAAAAATGTTGTTCCAATTCCATTTTGTTCCGGTCCAATTCCATATCGTTCCGGTTTCATTCCCATTTCGTTCCCGACCTCATTTCCAACCCAATGCAGAACACCGCATCCAAATCGGTTAAGTATTTCTCAAGATAAACGAAAATAATATAAAATTGGCGGCCATTTTGTATGGAAGGTAGGCGTGGCTCTTATCCGATGTTGCCCATTTTCAATACCGTCTAATCATTCGCCAAAATAAGAGGAATCCCAAAATTTGGAGGCGATCGGTTAAGTATTTCTCAAGATAAACGAAAATAATATAAAATTGGCGGCCATTTTGTATTGGAGGTAGGCGTGGCTCTTATCCGATGTTGCCCATTTTCAATACCGTCCAATCATTCCAAAACAAGAGGAATCCCAAAATTTGGGGTCGATAGCTCAAAAGCTACGACAGTTATCGTGCGAAATGACGGACAGACGGACATGGACTAATGGACTCAGGAGGTGATGCTGATCAAGAATATATATACTTTTCCATTCCGGACACACCTCCTTATGGGCGTTACAAACGGTGTGACAAAAACAATATACCCTTGGACACTAGTGTGCAGGGTATAAAAATTGGTTTCGCTTGATTGGTAGGTTTGTTGAAGCGAACCGTCAAGGTTCACAGCTAAAATTTCCCTACTTCGATACCAACGGTAAATTTCTAGAAATATTGCATTGACCTTGAAAGTTTAAGATATGGCGACATGTCCTGTCGCCAGAGAATATACAAAGCAACATATGACCACACAAAGGGCCTCATTGCAAATGCATAGTCCTGCGGTGTCATTTTGTGGACGATTTGCATTAATTTTGGATTTGTGTTTGTACTATGAAGCGATGAACCATAATAAACTGAACAGAAATTGGTTGTGGCTGACCACTTTCAATGTTGCGGGCAGTAGGAGCTAATTAGTGTTTTCGTCGGCAGCAATCTGTCTAGGCATCTCTTTTAAATTGATTATCTCTGCGGGTTACACTGGAAAATTCAGGTCCACGTGGAGGCTCAGTGGAAAATTGCGCACGAAAAATTCATTTAAAAAAATAACAAGTGAGTAAGTTCCAGTCTGTCAAATCCGACTCATATATCCCTATACCTACTGCGTCATATTGGATCTGCCGTCTTGAATGTTGAAACTCCAAGATCAAATTCAAAATCAGCGACCTTAAAATCCGGAGTGGAGGAATAAAAATTTAGAAATCAACGCGAAAGTAGCAGATCTACTCCGATAAGAGTAGAGCGGAAACTCTAACCTGACGTCTTCTGGCCAATAGATTGCCACCATCTAAATGCTTCCTGGAATATTAAAATTGTACAATATTATTTTTCATAAAATGTTCCACTATTTTTGTCAGTGTTTCGAGTACATAATCAATTATTTATTCAACAGTGCCCACAGAGAAATGACATTTGAATGAAGATAATCAACTGATACACCTAACATTAGGGATATTAAAAATACAATTTCCAGTCAGTTGGAAAAGGTACTCGAAGCAGCACGCAACGCCAAAGAACGAAAATGCGTCTCTCCACACGCCTAGTGCTACTCCTCACGTACTACTATTCTCAAATGATGGGTATAATGCCCTATAACTACAACTACAGAACGGGACGAGTACATGCAACACGCTGCCTCACCATTCATTGCATAGTAGTGAATCTGTTACTCATAGCCGGCGTAACGCTAATCTTCATCACCAGTCTGAACGAGGGGCAACAAGAAAAGACACTAAGTATAAATGAAGTGGTTTACATTGTAATGAATCTGGTGCGCATTGTTGCTGTAATAATAACCCTCCTGTTCAATTGGGTGCTCCGCAGCGAGTTCATGACGGTCGTTCGCAGCTTTAGACGCTGGAGGAAGCGATACTCATGGCCCACTCCCATCGAAGGTCGATTTGAAAATTTAATTGTAAAAAAATTCTCCGGTTCCATCATATCGGATGTGACAATGGTAATTTTGATACTGGATGCCTCACGCTTTAAACTAACCTGGCATCTCTTCCTGAGCATATTGGGCCTATCGGTGTTCACCAATATGTTGAATGTGGTGATGAATCACTATTACTTTGCAGCGCTGCATGTGAATTTACATTTTCAAATATTAAACGATGAAATGGGTGAGATTTTGAAGAGGGCACGCCTGGTGGACAAGCAACGAAGGCGATGGCACAATCGCCGGCAGGGAGCCTTTATCAATGAATGCTGTCGTCTGGCTGATCAACTGGATGCTTTGGCTGTGGCCCACCATCGCTTGCATAAATTTGCCGATCGCACTAATAATATGTACCAAGCGCAGGGATTGTGTGTCGTGGTGAACACGTACCTGAACAATATCAGCAGTTTTTTCATTTACTATACGTTCCTCAAGCCGGCATCGAATTTTCTGGGCATGACTTGGGTGGGCATAGTTTCTGTGGGCATTAATACTATTGCGTATTACTATGATTTGCATGTGTTTGCAAGCATCATGATTGAACTGGTGGATGTGGCCAATGCTGCTGCTCAAATATTAAAACGTCGTTTGCCCTTGTCCCTGATGGATGTGCGACTGGAAAAGAGTGTAAGCTATGTTTGTTGTTGTTGCTTTTAATATATTTAACTGCTATGTTCCAAATTTGTTTTCTTGCAGTTTGAATGCTTTTTCCTGCAAGTAGTACGCAATCCCATGGCAATGAACTTATGTGGCTTGTTGAACTTTAATAAGTCAATTTTGATAACCATGCTAGCCTCCACAATTGGACACACAATATTTTTGATGCAATTGGATTATAAAGTTTCATAAAATATTGTTGTGTTAAAGCAAACTAAAGCCAACACAAAAAAAATAAAATTTTAAATAATTTTTAACTTGTCTTAAAGTAAAGAAGGGTTTGAACCAGTCAGGGGGGAAATATAACCTATATTCATACAAGTTTAAAGTGATTCCAGATAGTGAAGAGCTTATGAGCTGAGAGAAAATGGTTAAGAAAATCAAAAGAGTTAAGACATTCTTGTCAGTTAGTTAAGAGAATCAAGACCCTGAGTGCAGTTTAGATTAAGAAGTCAAAATACTTAGTCCGGAAGTCCGGAAGGAAACTGGATTTTTAATTAATGTTAATTTGTAATTATGAATCAAGGAAGTAAACATTATTTTCAGACAAGTCCCTAAGCGCATACTCAGCTTACTTAAGGCAATTAACCTATTGAGCCAGTCCACTTCTAATCTCTACATGACTTCATCATCAAATTAAGTTCAAATTGACAAGTGACAGTATTTAATAACGTAAGAAGTGACATTCAACGTTCGTGAGAAGGATAGAAAAAAGCAACACAAATCGACACTTTTGCAGCATCAACAAGTCACAACAACAAAATTAACTCAACTTTAAGGAACTTAAGTGCAAAATGAAGACGAACCCAAAAAATTTAACTTCTTCCAAACACCTGTCACCTATCAAATGTTTGTTGGACAAATGTTACCGAAACTTACCATCATCATTCGAAATTCTGATCACGTTTAATTTGATGTCGGGTGACACTTTTTCTTGTGACTAAACGAATAGAAACTGAAAAATTGAGAAAAACTGAACAAAATTATTTCCTATTTAACCTTCATGGGAAATTCCAACAGCGAACGGAAGTGACACAAGCCCAATATGAAGAAAATACTGGTAAGAGAATTCTCTTCGGTCAGGCCGAAGCAAAACAACCCTGCACTTGAGATACCCTAAATATTTTTCGATAATTTTTTATAAACTTTTTAATACTTTAATACTTTTTATTAGTTTTACTATGGATTTTTCGTAATTTCCCACAAGTTTTTGATAACTTTATCGATTTTTTTCATTGTTCCTATTCCATTACAACTGTGTTTCATTTCCATATCGTTTTGCCATTTCCATTCTCATACCATTCCCCTTACATTTACATTTTTCGGAAACTTTTCGATAATATTACGAAACTATTCCGTTCCTTTACAATTTTGTCAAATTTCTATATAATTTCGATGCATTTAAGTTTTAATTTTCGTTTCCATTCCATACTGGTTCCATTTCCAAATATGTTCCATTTTGTTGTGGTCAAAATCGGACGTCACAAACAGTGTGACAAAATGCATATACCCTTGAAAACTTTTTATACAGAATATAAAAAAGTATGCAGCCACGATAGCTGGCAGCCGCTTCAATGCCTTGCAAGAAGACTACTATGAACTATTTACACGCATGGAATTTATAATTTTCTTCTTTTTTTCCCAAGTTTCATCTAGAGTGTGAAGCAAAAGAGACACCGATGAAATCTCCAGACAACAGCATATATTGGAAAATAATTTTCTAAAATTTCACAGAAAAGTTTTTCTTCTTACCACCTTCTACACATCCTAGATAGAAACAAAATAAAGGTATATGAAATTAAAACAGAAAAGTAGAAATGGTTGAAAGTGAAAATGTTTGTCTCATGGTATTGTAAGACACAAAATCACAAGAAACTCAAAAGAAGCCACCAAAAGAAACCAACATTGCCTGAAAAGTAATTTGTGTTGTTTATTTATTTTTAGTTCCTCCGCATTTTCGCCAAAATAAACCCAATGAAAAGCGGAAAGAAAGCATTTTTCGGCTTTTATCAATATAAAAGCTGCTTCAGTTTGGCCCACTCAACAAAAAAAAAAGATATTAGCATGTACGCTAAGGCGGGTCGGTCTCCGATCGACAAGTGCGATATACCGTTGGAAAGGTATCGACGAGTACGTTCTAATACCGGCGATCTTCAACTAGAAAAAAACAGTTAAACAAATTAAAACATCCTGAATTCCAATTTTTATTTCTTACCCTCCCAGAGTTTCAAAAATCATTCAACTTTCGCCTTGGAAGTATTAAGTTTAATCCATTAACAAAAAATTTACAGTAAAAAAAGTATTCAAAATGCAGTTTTTAATAAAATTCAGCACTTTTTAAAATGTTTATAATAAAAACCTTAGTACCATTTTAAGGGTCTAATCAATACCTTTCAAATGCCTATAAGGTCTTTAATCCGTTAAGTACACGAGAAAATCATAGTTAACCCTATTAGTACCGATAAATTTTTGTGACGTCACAGCCGATTCTGTGTTTACATCGGCTCTGTAGGATCAATCGTTAGTTGTACGAAAAAACTTTGTATGCAGCTTTTGTAGAAAATTTATCAAAGAGTAAATCTGCATCATTACATTTTTATTGTTACATAAATATTTTCCAAAGAAAAATTAACTTAAATAAAAATTTGTATAATGCTAATTTTTTGGGACAATTTTGGGATGCAAAAAGTTGGTCCGCTTTAAAACAAGCCACTTTGCAAAAGAAAGTTTTGTGATAAAAAATTCCCCTGAATTTTGAGAATTTTTTTTGTATGGAGACGGACCCTGCTTATTGAAAACACGACCTTAGAAATGTTTCACATTGGAAATGCAAAAGTTGGGTTGCACCACCGTGCATACAATTGAACAGTGTTTGCCAAAATACATGCTTTGCGTACCCACACGGCGTTACCAAAAGTTGGCTAGTGATGAATGGAAGTTGTTGGTGGATCGACCACGAATCTATAGCCAACAAAACGCACCCAAAACAGTTGAAAACTTTGCTCAGTGGCGAGACAACGGAATCTAAAGCGGTGAAGAAAATGGTATCGAGATCGAATGCCAGATGTGCAATGTGATCTGTTATTGATTGCGAATGCTCGAAATAATTCATATAAGACCAAAAATCAAAAGCAAAGCAACATTCATTATCCGAATTCGGGGTGATATAAATACTAGTATAAATACTTATATATTAAGGGAGTTCACAAGGGTCTCATCACGTCCTATGGCGTATAATCATATTTGAAAAAATATGACATTTGTGAGCACCCCGTCATATTTCAATGTGTTATTTCTCCATTAATCAGCTGATCGCAAAAATAAAGGAATGGAAATTAAAGCTGATCGCATTTATTCGAAAGTTTCTTTTGGTAGTGGAATAGCAAAATGAAGACATATTCAGGAAATTTTTTGAGACAAAAATACTGACAACAAATTCATTTTCAAGTTCAAATTCAAGTAAAGATGTAATTTTGTAATTTCCATTCATTCCGATCTTCCGTCTTGAGAGCAATTGAGAATTCAGTAATAAAATGTTTGAAGGATGGTCGATGATTCACTTGGTGTTTTACTAGTAGATGTCTAAAATAGGAAATTAAATGAATGCATTTTTTTCTGTATGTATTTTCTATATTACCATCGCCATATACACCGTAATTGCCGTACATATCGAAGGCATGATTTATGGCCTCTTCGTCGTCGCTATCTGAGAACTCATACATAAATGGATCATCGAACAAGTCTTCGTCGTCCTCGTCGAAGTAGTCCTCTTCATCCGTACTGTAGCCGTGCAAAACATCGAAAAGTTCGCTGTGACTGATTTGGTCGGTTGTGATGATCGTTTCAAAGAGCAACTTCAGCTTGGACGTGGTGGCTATATACTTAAAGCTCTGAGAAGGCAAAAAACCAAATCCATCTGAGAAATGTCAAAGGCATCAAATTTTCCAGTCACTCACTTGATTGATGTCCGTGCGGGCCACCAACATCACCAGTGGCTCCTTCTGGTCTGGTCGCTGATTCAACACCTGGCTAACGGCGCTCACAAATGAATCGTTGATGTTTGTGCAGGACTGGACATTGACATGCCGTAGTTTGGTACACTTGCGTATTACGGCCAGCAGGCCCTCATTGGTGATCGCGCGACAATTGCGCACGACCAGCTCCTCCAAGTTCTCCAAATTGCCAAATTGACGCAAGCAGTTGTCGTCCAACGACTCATTGTTGGCGCAAATGAGTTGCTTCAGCTTCGCAAGGCGGCCAATCAGGGAGGCAATCTCGTATGTGATGAAATTCTTGGCAATGACTGTCAAATGCTCCAGCTGCGGCGAGTGCTTGGCCAGGGCGACAAACACCTGTTGGCCCAACGAGTAGTTCTTCACATGCAATTCGAGATGCCTTAGGCTGGGCAGACGCGCCACACACACATCGGCACAGGACATTTTCAGTGTCTCCAGTTTCGCACAGTGGTCCACCATATGCTGGAATGTGGGTGAGTTCGCCAGTCGATCGCAGCCCTTGATGTCCAACGATTGGAGTGCGCTCAGCGATTTACACATCTCCATGAAGTGCATTGACTGTATGTTGCCGCAACCGTTAAGACTGAGTCGTTCGACATTGGGTAGCTTGGCCAAATGTTTGCCTGCAAAAGAACGAGAAAAGCTTTATAGAGTGAAAGCTTCGGAGGAGCAGAGAGAATCTTCTATGTACCGGTCAACTCGTAATTTGCGGACAATGTCAGCTCTTTCAGATTGGACATTCTCTTAATGGCCAACAGGTTGTTGTCCCTCAACGAGCAATTGCTCAACTCCAGCTTGGTGACACGCTTCATTTTATCCAGAAATTTGTGCAGACAAGATGACTTCATTTTGCTCGAATCAAAACTGACCGAAGTTACGGCCGGGCAACATTTCGTAATAAATTCGATCACTCGTTCTGGATTCTTGCAGTTCAACTCACCGGTGAGAGTCTCGATGCCGGGTCCCGCCACTTCGAAGAAATCATGCGCGTCCCAGAGAGTCAGGCCGGCCAGACCACCCACATCGAAGAGCTTGTATTCCAATTTACTGACCATTTGGAAAATATTACGAAAACGCTGGCAAGCACGTGCCAAGTGGACCTGATCGCGCAACGGTACTAACTTGAAAATGTACTCCAGGCAATCATCATTGATTTGCAGGAGGGTTGGCAGTGGTTTGCTGTTGGTGGCATCATCAACGTTCATGGCAGTGGGCGCATTCCCATTCGTGGCGACTTCCGTATCACTGTTTGGCGTTTCTGGCTGTTGCCAACTGTCGCAAGCCTTCACGTTAACACGATTCCCTTCGATCTGGTGGGTGGATTTCGTAAGTGCCCTGTGTAGTGCGAGAGAGTTTTAATTTGTTACTATTTAGCAACAGTCAACAGTGGAAAGCACTCACTTGGCTGCCGCCTTGGGTTCGGAAAAATGTATAAAACCCACTTTGGGCGCAGACCGGCGTGAACGCTTTTTGTCCGCAACGAGGAGTACTTTGGACACTTCGCCAAATTGTGTAAAGTGCTCGCGAACCTGATCCTCCTCCATCTAAAGGGCGTACACGAAAAGTACAAACATTTCGGCTCTCCGTTCCATGTGTGTACTCACCTTTTTCGGAATTTTGTAAACGAATATATTGTAAACCAGCACGTTGTCTTCCGTATAGGCCTTATTGTCTACAAAGTTGTAATTTTTATTTTCTGCAATTAAGAAAAATGTCCATTAAACAGATTCCAAGATCATGGCCAAACGTACTTTCATTGTTATCCATTTCGCTAAGCTATTTGCAATCTGTTTTTTTTTTGTGTATGCTATTTATTTCAGCTTCATTCGTTGTATTCGCCTTTTGCCGAAATTTTCTTACTTATATTTCTGCAGTCAAGCAAAATTTCGACAACAAAATTGCGAAGCAATTTCGCCGGCTGTTTGGGTATTCGCAATAGTGTTTCCACAATATTGATAGAATACTAGAAAGCGCCATGAGGCCGTTTACCGTTATGTTGCATGACGTCATAAGATAATTGTTGTCACTTGATATTTGTTGACAGAAAAATGCAAACGTTGCCACAACTTTAGCTTAATTAGTTTTGCAACAGTGCTACCAGATTAATGGATTTCCTACTGTAGAAATCAGATACAATGATGTTTAATATAAAGTTCATCAGCCATCATTTCGCTCAAGACACAACCCAAAAAACCCCCAGGGTGATTTCCGCAAAATTTAAAAAATTTTGAATTCTGTTTATCTACTTTAGCAGAAAATGTTTCAATTCAAATATTTCTGGCAACGTTGGCTGCCAGAAAAACGTCAACAAAGATTGTCCCCTACTTAAAACCACTGAAAGCAATGAAATGGTATCTCATTGTCGCAAACTAGAAATTCTCAAAATGTCCAGTGCAGAACATGCCCAACAGTTGGAATTTATGATGAAAATGGGGTAACCGACGATATTGCTGTATTGATGGCGCGACTTAAGAAGCTAAAGCAACTTAACTGGGGCTGCAAATGGACAGAGTCTGCAACTCACAAAATATCCAATTGCGAGTCAAACCTATCGAATTGAAGCCATTGGAACATCGTCGATAATGACAACGCTGGTAACTCATAATTTGAAAACTCTGTTTAATTGATTTTATATGTATTAACTATAACTAACTGCATTCTCCTCGGACGAATAACAGTATTAGGCGTATATACGCTGTCAAAATTAGAACACATGTATTCTTATTAAGGCATTCAATCCCGGGATCCCGAATCCCGAACTCCCGGGATCCCGGACGTTTTCTCAATCCCGGAAACCCGGGATTTTCAATCCGGAATCCCGGGATTTTCAATCCGGAATCCCGGGATTTTCAATCCGGAATCCCGGGATTCAAAAAAGGCTTTTTTATGCATTGTTTAAGATATTTTTGACGGTTTTCTACATGCCGTGCATTTACATCCAATCTAAGTGGTAAATTAAAAAAACCCACTTTTGAAGATTTAGTGCTACACACACACAAAAATTGACAACATTTTTGTCAATAACGGTTAACAAACAATTTTTATCGATCTGAATAAAATTTTTTGAATTTAAACAATTTTTTTTTTTTACAAAAAAGATATATGTTTTAAACAACAATTCCTGTATTCGTTCTAGCTATAATACTAAAACTACTGAAAGTAACTTTTTCATGTGTAGCATGAAATGGAGCTGGCTGAATTTTATGATAATATTCAGATTCAGGTGGCAAAAAAAAATTATTTGTTCGATCAATGTAATTTAAAAAGAATTACTTTTTGTTCGACTTATTTATTTTAAATATTATTTGTTTTGTTTAATGCTATATTTAATAAATATTATTTCTTTGTCGAATTAAAATGAAATTAAACTTAAAATATTGTTGCAACAATTTTTTCTTTAATTTTATATTAATTATTGTATTTAATTGGAAAATCCCGAAAATCCCGAACAAATCCCGGGATCCCGGGATTGTAATTTCAAATCCCGAAATCCCGGGATTTTCAAAAACACTTCGGGATTGAATGCCTTAATTCTTATGGAGTAGCCCAGAGTTGGCGGGTTCGGCGTAAAAGCGTAAATACGTCGTACGCCCGATTAGATTTAATGCTAATTTCTCGGTCGGCGTATAAGCGTAAATGTACTAATCCAAGTAAATGATTGAAGTTTAAAAATGTAAATAAAAAAATGATCACATAAATTTAATATTTATTTTTTTTAATTGTTTCAAACTGGAAAAAATTGATTATAACTGAAACAAAATGATAAAATTTGTGGTTTCGATATGCCGCAATTGTGTGCATGGCGGGCGTGTTTTCATATTTTAACAGCGATTTTACGCCATACGCCGATTCTGATCCTGCGGTAAGACAGCAAACAGTGATGTCACTTTGTTTTAATTTTTTTCGGTCACTTGATCCAGTAACACCTTACTGGGGGCATTTGCTACTTTTCCTCTTATTACCAGACACCCTTGCATACATATTAACATATTTAAAATATCTTATCATTTCGGAATCATGCACTTTTTTCCATTTTACGCGCACTTCCTCCTATAACTCCTTAAAGGGGCTTGAAGAAACTATATTTCTAATAGCTAAAGTCGCCGTTAAAGCAATAGCAGACGTCGGGTGCTAACCACAACGGCTTGGAACTCTGGCAGACAGCTGTCCAAAACAAATATACAATAAATAAATAATAAAATTAAATAATTTTAAATTCTATAAAGAATGCCCGATCGTCAAAAAGAAATAGCTCATGCTCAGTTGTGCCAACCAGGTGTAAATGGAATTGAAAACTATCAGCAGGGTGATTCCCAACATTGCCATGGTTCGAGGGAAACTGATTTTTCGCCGGCTGCCAATGAAATCAAAGTAGAGAAGGTACAATTGAGTAAACGACAATTAACGAGAAGCCGTAGAGCTAAAAGACCGATACGTCGTAAGAGTAAAGGTGCCCGTAAATCTTTAACGGAAATTGAGCTTAAAAACTCTCAGCAGGGGGACTCCCAACATTGCCATGGTTCGAGGGAAACTGATTTTTCGCCGGCTGCCAATGAAATCAAAGTAGAGAAGGTACAATTGAGTAAACGACAATTAACGAGAAGCCGTAGAGCTAAAAGACCGATACGTCGTAAGAGTAAAGGTGCCCGTAAATCTTTAACGGAAATTGAGCTTAAAAACTCTCAGCAGGGGGACTCCCAACATTGCCATGGTTCGAGGGAAACTGCCAATGAAATCAAAGTAGAGGAGATGGTACAATTGAGTAAACGACAATTAACGAGGAGACGTAAAGCTAAAAGACCGATACGTCGTAAATCCCTTAAATCTTTAACGGAAATTGAGCTTAAAAACTCTCAGCAGGGTGACTCCCAACATTGCCATGGTTCGAGGAAAACTAATTTATCGCCGGCTGCCAATGAAATCAAAGTAGAGGAGATGGTACAATTGAGTAAACGACAATTAACGAAAAGACGTAAAGCTGAAAGACTGATATGTCGTATGAATAAATGTGCCCTTGAATCCTTAACGGAAATTGAGCGTAAAAAGTTATGGTTGGCTAAAGCGAGAGTCGGGCCACCTTTCACCCTCCGAAATTCGACACCGACCAAAATGGTGAACAACAACAACAACATGAAGTCTCGCCTTCGAAACGCAAACATGGACAACGATTTGACCACCACTTACACTGGCTCAGATGTGACACAAAGAGAAGTAACATTTATGAATACGGAAATTGAGAAGCTTAGAAAAAGCGGAAGCTCTTCAAGCCAAACTACTACTCGATTTCCGACAGGTCTTGTTTTTAACACCACAACCACTGAGGTGTGCCAGCTAAATGCAATTGAAAGCTCTCAAGCGGCTCAAGGGAGAGTAAATTCACCAATACCTTATACAGCGTCGACTGCCTCAGATGCAGTTAGCTCATCGAATGCTTTGAATGGCAGAGCTAGGACTTTGCTTGAGAAGGCAAGGGGTTTGCGTTCGTTCGCTTTCGACCGACCGACTTCATCCACTGGGAAGATGCCTGAATATAAGAACAAAACTTCCACTATCGTGGCTAATAATAAGAGTATCCTAAACGAGCCCAAAACATTTGTTCTTCCCCAAAAGGATCATGCATCGAACAGACCAACAACCCTGAATGAATCTCAAAAGGTGTATAAAGCGCCAAGGACACACAACGAAGAGGTGAATGTGGACACTCATCTCGTACTTGCTGTCATAGACAGAAGCAATGATGATGGCAGGATATCTGAAGAGAAATGGTTATGGATAAACGTTGGCTTAGCGGGCGTATTTTTGAAAGTACTGAATGATAATCCTGGTCCACCTCCAATGTGCGACGATGCCGGCTGGTATGAAAGTAATATCAAACTCGTTTCTTGTGCGAACGAGAGATCCGTGGTCATGTATAAAGCTGCTGTCGCTTTGTTGGGCGAAGTCTGGCCTGGAGCACAGCTCGAGGCTGTAGACATAGAACTGATACCATCACGCCTAAGAGCACGCGTCTGCCTGCCAGCAGGTCCCACCGATGCTGAGTCTATCATCAGTATTTTTAAGATCTCAAATCCCGACCTTCCAACTCATAATTGGAAGATCACTAGAATCGATGAGCCAAATGGACCAAGCTGTCAAGTGATTCTAGTTTTGACGCCGGAATCTTTGGAACATATTTTGCAATCCAAGGGGGTCGTAAATTATGGCTTCAGCGAGGTAATTTTTGAGATATTGAAAAAACGCGAGGCTACAATAGACGAGCCCAGAGAAGGGCCAACCGCAACCAGTATGATGAGGTAATCTGGCTCAGTGATTGCGAAAACTCCGATACTCACATGCCGAGTGATATTAAACTTGAGGTCTTAGATACGCACGAAGAAGTCAAATTGTCTGTGATGGAATTGCCTTCAGTAGGATGCTCCGTCTAGTTACTGCAGATTAGTCTCTAACACTCGCCCTACTTCTAATTGAATACAAAAAATGAATTTATAAAAACATAAAAAAAACAAACAATTGAATTTATAAAAACATAAAACAAAAAAATGAATTGTTGCATGATATTAATGAAAAAAATATTGTAGATTTTATGAATTTTTGAAAAATATAAATACTCGTTTGCAATGTATGTGGAATTATGTATTTAGTATAATAAATAGTTTATGGTGGTGAAATATTTATCGACAGAAACCATCTCGATATCGACGGTCAGTCTGACTAAAACTTATATTTTCATACTGAGCGAGTAGCCTCCCCATTGTGATAACGGATGGACCGAACATTAAGTAAAGATTGACTGGAAGCCATTGCGCTGAATTAAATTCCAAATGTAATGGGTTTGGCTGAATACTAATTGGTTGTTTCAAATTGTTTGTTTCAGAAGCAGGAGCGGAGCTGCATCCGGAGCAATTGAAAATTAGTCTACTCCACGGTGAAGTTCAACTTCAAAGCCCTGGTTGCATTTCCATATTTTTTGTGAAGGGAGTACCAAAATCGGCCATTTAAATTCAATATTCACATTTAAGTGGACTTGAGGTTATTTCCATTCACAATAGACGTTTTCCCATAGTAAATTGAAATAGCCGTTTTTCTGCAATTAAGTTGCAATTAAGCATTGTAAAATTGGCACTTGGCGGCTTAAAATATACCAATTCAGACCTTTCAGACAAAGTCAACTGACAGAAAAATTTAAACAAAAAAAATAGCTGATCGAGGGGCAAGAAGTTTTTAATGACGTCCGGGCAAAATGGCGATCGTAGAGGAAAGCGTCATGTCGTCATCTGTCCATCCTTCTTGATTGTGAATGAAACGAAATAAACCATAATAAACAGAATTTTCGGAGTTCCGTCCTGGCCGTCATGCTGAACGCATCGCTTTGTTAGGCTACATGTTCTTATAAGAATTGTAAGCCTCATGAAATGCTGATTTCAGTTTGATGGTCAGGACGAAACTCCATGTATTACATTTAAAAATAAATCACCCCACAAAAAAAACATTAAATCAACAAAATATTCAACATTATAAAAGAACATCGAAAATTAACAACACAACCAGATATAACATAACTTATATACATATATACCAAAGGCTACAAGAAAAATCTCGTGTTTAACGTAGCCATTTTCGCAGAATATGCCGTTCATTGTTAACGACATATAAGAAGAAGAAGAAGAAATAGAATTTGCGGGATTTGAACTAAAGAAGATCGCAAAGAGTCACCCAGAAAACGAATTTCCAATTGCCAATAAATAAATACTCAAAATGAGCTTTGAGCCACAACAAATAGAATATGAATGTATGTATTCCAAATGGCATGCAAATCGAAGTACAAAGTGTTATGTTACGATCAACATATAGGCTCGTTTGAGGAACGTGACTTTTTCGAATTGGTTGGGCCCATCATTGAAACGATGCATCATTGTAAACGATCGCATATGTTGATCGCCAAATTTTGTCCGAATCTGAAGTCAGTTAGTTTCGAAAATCAGGTTAAACGTTTACCGTATCTGCACAAATTCCGGGGAAAGCTGAAGTGTCTCACAAAGTTGGAATTAAAAGATTGTTTTTTAAACGATGATGATGTATTGGCCATTACAAAACTGACGAACTTGGAAAGTCTCTCTCTATCAGACAATAGAAATTTAAAAGGTACACAACACGAAATGATTTTTGAAAGAATGAACTGGATAGAGTCTGGCTCAACCGTTTTAAACGTCTATGTATTTTGCAGGCAAACATTTGAATAAGCTTGTCAATGTAAAAACTCTATATCTTGGCGAATGTTACAATATAGAGCCAGCCCACTTCATTAGCATGTGTAAATCGCTGAAGGAATTCAAATCGCTTGACATCTGTGATTGTGACCTACTTAAAAGAACTGCAATCAATGAAATGGTATCTCATTGTCACAAACTGGAAATTCTCAAAATGACCAGAGGCGAAGAATGTGTGACACACCTACCAAAACTGAAGAGTCTATATATATGCGACTACGCGGAACATACCTTTCTAATTGCTTTAGCGGAACATGCCCAACAGTTGGAGTATCTCAGAATTGATGATGCAAATGGGGAACAAAACGATGTTGCTGTATTGATAGCGCGCCTTAAGAATCTAAAGCGACTTACGTGGGGTTGCTACTTCGCCTGCGCTGTAAATCTCAAAATATCCAAGCGCGTGTCAAACCTATCCAATCTAAAAAGTTTAAAAATCAGAGACGATAAGCCATTGGGACATCAGCTGTTTGTCACTTTAGCGGAACATGCCCCACAGTTGGAGTATCTCATAATACAATCTATGAATTGGATAACATACGATATTGTTGTATTGATCGCGGGCCTAAAGAAACTGAAGCAACTTGTTTGTAACCAAAATGAAGCCTTAGATGACAAATGTTTGCGGAAACTTGCCGAATTGAAGAATTTGGAGATAATTGACGTCAGCGTATGTGGGTCGTTCACCAATGAAGGATTGTTGTTTCTTATAAGCAAATGCACTAAGCTTAGGTATGTTTCTGTGCAATATTGTCGCCAGATTACGGATACATTTGTGGTTAAAGTGGCAGAGGTGTTGAATCAACGCCAAGAACAGCCGAAGGAATAGTTGTTTGTGTGCATTTATAATTCTGCCATTAGTAACGTAGGTCTATCACACCAACAATTTTTAAATAAATATGTATTTCCTAATTTATTTGTTGTACCTATACTATAGATCTCTGAAACGCCCATCTTGAAGTTATCGCTTTTAGTCCCTGACGATGATTCCGATTGGTAATACATACGTATGTGCTTGTGTCATGTCTTTTAATTAGGGTAAGTTCCAGAACGTTTCGTAACTCGCACCTACTTTCAATAAAGTGTACCATAAAAACTGCGGTACCTGTACATTGAAGCTGTGTTTATTTGATTATTTATTTCGTGTACAAAGGGCCAGTTTACACAGTCATCATTTAAGTCAGAGCGCTATTGACAACATACGTTGTCCCATAGGGAATGAACTTTTAATGGCCAACCTCGGACGTTTGAAGTCTATTTTACTTCCTGTGAAATTGGGCCTGATTTAGATTGCTATGTACGGACATTTTTGTCTTTTACATTTAAAGTAGTACCTACATTAAAATAAACCGTCTCTTGTTCACCCATGGATTTGCAACTGCGATAAGGAACCAAATGTCAAGCCCAATCATGGCTGTGTCTCAAGATAGCTCATAATGCGGATTGTACTATAAAAGCTCAAATTTTTTAGGAAACACTCAGTTAAAAATAATTTTAAATTTAGGACCATGTAATTTCCAAATGGGCACAAATCCAATTAGCAATGGGCCAATTTGGTTCATATTATAATTGTAACTAAAATGGTACGATTGTACCTATTTGTATACCTGCTGCCTCTTATATATTTGTTGGCTTATTTTGCTCATTCATTATAATAAAGACGCAAGGATCTTCAGATATTTGTCTACATGCTGCCAAAAGACAGAATTCATATATGTTATTTTTGATGTATTTTAACCTTTTTTTAAGAACATTCCAAGTGCTGAAATTCATATCGTGATTTCCCAACAATTTGATTTTTTGAGGGAATGAGCGATTCGTTAAAGTTAACCGAATCGAACGGGATTTGTGTGTGGTGATAGTAGATGATCTCAAATTAAGATTTAGCTAATCATGCAATAATTTTTTTTTTCTGCGACGAGTCTTTTGTCTACTTTCTTGCCCGACCGAGGGTTGCATCTAATTCTAAAAATCGAGATTCCGCTAAGCAAAAGAAGTTCCAGATTCCAATAAGCACGAAGGCTTTGAGCGGGAGTAATTTAAGAATAGTAAAGGATTTCCAATTATGTTAATTACACTATGCGACAAAATGAGGGTTAATTTTTCTGATTGGCGATCTGATAACAGATTCTGAAAGGTCTTGGTCTACATAATGACTCCCTCAAAGTGTTTTTCTGGATTAGCTCGAATAAGTGAGTTATTCCAGAATTTGGTGTTGCACAGTGTTAATTATTGAATTATATATATTTGAATTATTTATTGTTAGGAAAAGAAGAATTTCCGTTTTCGTCTTTTCAATTGAATTGTTAATTGCATTGTAGATATCATTGAAATCGTCACAGGCTGCTCTGAACGGTTCATATTTCATATAGAATTTAGTTTTTACTTACAATAAATTATAATTTCTCTTTCTCCGATACTTTAATTTTAATTTACTCAGCACACATTCACTATTACATTACCTTATATAATTTTTAAAATTTATATTGAATTAACCCATTCGCGGACAGTTAATGTTCGCATGGTCCAGGCTATATCTTCAAAACAAATTGAATTATGTGAATTATAAAAAAAAATTAATTTTGCGGTTATTGCCGGCATGTCCCAGTCAAAATTCCAAATTGGTAACACAGGACACTTCGGGGAATCCTGTCTTTACGGCTTTTACCGTCATGTCCCACCCAGTTATGACTTAAATTATTTAATTATGATTTAGTGATTTTCAAACTTGTTGACGGTATATGCCGTCCAGTCCCTACATTTTGCTCTTAATTTGACGACATATGCCGTCTTGTCCGCGAATGGGTTAAGCATTAGTCTACGGGTTTTTTTTTATCGACGGAAGTGAAATTATTTTTAAACGATTTTCGTATTGAGAAAATACTTTTTTTTGTTAACTGCCTATTAGTGCTTAGCAGGGCACTGAATATTCGACTCTTATTGTGAAATTTTGTGTAATTCAAGGGTCGGAAAAATACGTATATCGCATATGAATGCCAAGCGAAGTACTTGCGGGCTTCAAATTCAAGATGACGGATTCAATATGGCGATCCAAGTTTGAAGATTGTATTCCCATTTAGTTTCGGTTCCATTTTCAAGACCACTGCAGGTGCAGGGTATGCAAAAGTCGACTCTAAGCGTCTGGAACTTTCTTACTTGTTTTTAAAATTCCACATTTTAGCCCAAAAACATCGTTAATTAAAAACTAGAGGATGTTTAATTTTCGGCTAATTGCCAACGTTTGGTGTAGCGCGCTTACAGAAAATAATTTGAATTGCAACAAAATATCTTATGCAAATACAAATTAATACAGGTAACAAATGTTCTCAAAACAAACACTTGAAAGCAAGCAAATGTGTTTGGATTATTTTCGAATCGCAACACAATACCGTATTAATAACACAAGACTTGTCAAACAAATATCACGATGTTCCCCTTATTACCTAAAGTTAAAAGTTTAATTAAAATACTACATTATCTGTGTAAACTAACTATGACGGCTATAAAAAGAATATACCAATGCTAAGCCAAAGTTATTGCGACGCTGAAGTTCACCAGCAGTGGAGTAAGGCGAATAAAAAATGTTGAATTCCAAATTGAACGCTCAACTGTGGTGCCTGGTATTGGGCGGCAGCCTATTGTGTAAGAGAATTGGTTTTAGATAAGAACGTTTCGTTCTTTACTTTTTAAGAATTCTTATCTTAACATGAATTAACCCAATTGCAGTGGTTGCTCACACCAAGGCCGATGGTTGCTCCATAACCATACCCACTGATATGCCAGCCTCTGAGCCAGTTTTGCTCGCATCACTGGACGGCACGGCGCCCTATACGCTTTTCAAGCCCACGGGCCAAACTACTACACTGGCAGTGGGTGCCAAGCTTCTACTTGTCTGTGCTGGCAGTGGAAATATCATAAAGGCCATCAATCAGAATTCATTGGAGTTATTCTGTAGCACGGGCAATGCTTTCAAAACGGCAGCCAATGTTCAGTATACACTGAATCAATTGGGCTGCAAGTCCATACCAACGTCAGTGCTGCAATTGACCTCGCAGCGTTGTGCACAGGACCAAGGCTATATATATGAGGCAGGATTTACATTCAATACAAATCAGTTTGCAAGCGTATTTAGCATTTGCTACGACAACGTAACCGAGAATACGTTCTATGCCCACAACACCATCAATGGAGCGGCCATCAATTGTAAGTAATATAGTGTAGACACGTCTTTCCATAAATATTTCAGAATATTGCAAGCAAAATTTCCAATCTTCGATTTTTTTTCGAAAATCAAAAAAAATTTTATTTTTTTTTATCCCGATAAGAAGTAATTTAAAAAATTAGTAAAAAAAAATATTTTCGAAAATGTTCGAAAAAAATTCGAACATTGAAAATTTTTTTTATATTTTTGATAAAAGTAATTGTGACGAGCAAAAGGGACTTCGTGATCAACTTCGAATTAGTATAAAGTTTATACTATAAACTGACTGGTCTCGTCCTTGCACTTTTTTGACTGCACAACAGTGTTATTATTCTAGCAACATACAATATTCTACTTACCACCGACCACTCTTTTCCAATTAAATTTCCTTAGTTAACATTCAGGAGAGCACAAGGAGAGCATTTCGTGCCGAAGGTGAGTACATTTTGAGTTCATTGCTTAACAATTCAAACTGAATTAATTTCAAATTACCGTAGGCATGAAATTCACCACAACGGCGACCAACACATTCTACACCATCAACAATCAAATTGCACGCTTCGAAACCTACTTCGGCTCGAGTCAACCGTACATTACCCAAACCATGTATATGGCGCGTGGTCATCTCTCGCCCGATGCCGATTTCATCTTTGGCTACGAGCAATTGGCCACCTACTTCTATACGAATGCGGCACCTGAATTCCAGATTGTTAACGCCGGCAACTGGATACGTGTGGAGAACTTGGCACGCAATCTGGCCAAGGCATATGGTGATGATCTGGAAATCTACAATGGTTATATGGGCACACTACAGTTGGCATCGCCAGCAACGCCCAGTCAGTTGGTCTCGATCTATCTGGATGATACGCAACAGATTGAGGCGCCCAAGTATTATTTCAAAGTGATTAAACATGAGCCCACGGATGCGGCCATTGTAATGATCACGTTGAATAATCCCTTTGCCGATGCGTCCGATGTGGATGAATTCTGTACGAATGTTTGCGTGCGAGCGGGTGTCTATGCGGAAATCTTTAACGATATGACGCGTGGCTATACATTCTGCTGTGAGTTGTCGGACTTTAAGAATCACTATGCCGACTTGCCCATTGAGTTGAGTGCTAGCTATTTATTGAATGAGTCCGACGATCAGGGTGAGTACATTTTGTGTTCATGGTTAGACAATTCCAACTGAATTCATTTGAACAGCTGAAGAGCCTCCAGCGGAAGTAGAAGAAGACGTAGAAGAAGAACCCACAAATACAAATGGCTGTTCGATCACCATGCCCACAGATATACCCAATCCTGAACCCGTATATTTGGTGAGCTCAGCAGCAGACCCGACACCACAACTGTTCTGGCCCAAGGGTCAAGTTACTACTTTACCTAGCGGCAGTACCTTAACCGTTTATTGTGCTGGAAGCGGCAATACCCTAGTGGATGTTAATCAGCAATCGTTGGAGTTGACCTGCCAAGCAGGTGGCTCATTCTACAGTGCTGAGAAATCTCAAGTCTACACCCTCAACCAATTGAAGTGTTCCAAGATACCCACCTCGGATCTGCTGAGAACCTCCACACAGTGTTCGAACAATCAAGGTTATGCTTTCGATGCGGGATTTACCCTAGCAACTGGGGCATTCGTTAGTGTGTTTACTGTCTGCTATGACAATAGCACAGAGAATACACTGTACGCAAGGAGCATCATCAATGGAGCCACACAGAATTGTAAGTTACATGCCAGTTAGTAGGTAGTAAATTTATTGGCATATGGTTACCATTTCTCAGATAAAATCAATGAGAGCACAAGGAGAGCATTCCGAGCCGAAGGCATGCGATTCACCACAACGGCAACCAACACATTCTACACCATCAACAATCAAATTGCACGCTTCGAAACGTATTTCGGGGCCAATCAGGCCTACATTGATAATGTCAAGTTTATGGCGCGTGGGCATATGTCGCCCGATGCCGATTTCATCTTCGGCTATGAGCAGTTGGCCACTTATTTCTATGTGAATGCTGCTCCCGAATTTCAGATTATTAATGCGGGCAACTGGATACGCGTGGAGAATTTAGCACGCAAGCTGGCCACTGATTTTGGTTCGGATCTTTTGACTTTCACCAGCACGTTGGGTTTGCTGCAATTGCCTTCGGGCGCAAATACTTTGCAGCCGATATATTTGGATGATGGCCAATTCATTGAGGCACCCATGTGGTATTATAAAGTGCTGATGCACCCCGAATTGGCAACCGATCTGGTGATGATCACTTTGAACAATCCCTATGCCAATAGTGCGGATGTCGTGGAGTTCTGTACAAACGTTTGCGATTTGTATGGCTTGAATTCGCCATTCTTTACCACCACAGCTTCTGGTTATACATTCTGCTGTACGTTGGAGGACTTTGAAAATTCTGTATCGGGTTTGCCCACCTTTGATTTGCCCGCCGGTTGGTAAATTGTGGAAGTGTAGGAATGCGACAGGTTAATTATTTTTGTAATTGATTTATTTTCTAAAATTGAACTGTTTTCTTCGAATAAATGCAAAAGGAATTACATATATTTTTCCTGTACTGCTTTAATTTGAAAATGTAACATCCTCCCCCTTCATTGAACTCATCTTAATTAAACATCTTTCCCCAGTGAGTCGCTCGATACTTTTTTTGCCAAGCCAGGGCAACCAATGACACAGGAGACAGCTTCTAATGCAGTGGTCTTTTTCAGGTAAATCTTCAAACATCAGAATGTTTAACACAGTGATTACAAGAAAAAAAAACAGAAAATTTAAAAAATTTATTATTGAACATTCGTACAAAAGAGCATTTGGAGCATTAGAGTCGACTATATCGAAATAATTTTTTTCTCACCCCACTCAAAGTTTATTTTAATGTCGGTACTTTAAGTAAAATAACCACTCCATTTCATTGCCTGATGTTTCCCTATTTTTAATGTAAAATACAGAAATAGCCCGTCCATTTCACAGGGATTAAAATGGACTTCATACGTCCGAGGTTGGCCATTTAAAGTTCATGGTACACTTTATTCAAAGTAGGTGTGAGTTTCAAAACGTTCTACAACTTATCCTAATTGATAGACATGGCACTAGCACAATACGTTGTATTACCAATCGGAATCAGGGTCTTCACTGACGTGTTCCTGCCCCGCTATGACGTTATCGTAGTCACTGCTATCCAGGCTACTGTCGTCCATTGAGTCATCGGCAGAGTCTGAAAGCGATAACTTCAAGGTGGGCGTTTCAGAGATCTAAAGTAGGCACAACAACTAAATTAGGAAATACATATTTATTTAAAAATTGTTGGTGTGATAGACCTACGTTACTAATGGCAGAATCATGAATGTACACCAACAACTGTTCCTTCGGCTGTTCTTGGCGTTGATTCAACACTTCTGCGGCTTTAGCCACAAATGTATCAGTAATCTGGTGACAGTATTGCACAGAAAGATACCTAAGCTTGGTGCATTTGCTTAGAAGAAACAGCAATCCTTCATTGGTGAACGACTCACATACGCAGACGTCAATCCTCTCCAAATTCTTCAATTCGACAAGTTTCCGCAAACATTTGTCATCTAAGGCTTTATTTTGGTTACAAACAAGTTTCTTTAGCCTCTTTAGGCCCGCGATCAATACAACAATATCGTATGTTATCCATTGAGCAGAACATAATATGAGATGTTCCGCTAAAGCGACAAACAGCTGATGTCCCAATGGCTTATTTGTCCCGATTTGTACACTCTTTAGATTGGATAAGTTTGACACGCACTTGGATATTTTGAGATTTTCAGGCCTGGCCCAGTAGCAACCCCACGTAAGTTGCTTTAGATTCTTAAGGCGCGCGATCAATACAGCAATATCGTCGATTACCCCATTTTCATCATCAATTCTGAGATACTCCAACTGTTGGGCATGTTCTGCTAAAGCAACAATAAAGGATTGTTCCACATAATCAAAGATATGTAGACTCTTTAGTTTTGGTAGGTGTGCCACACAGTCTTCTGCTCTGGTCATTTTGAGAATTTCCAGTTTGTGACAATGAGATACCATTTCATTGATTGCAGTTGTTACGAGTAGGCGACAACTTCGAATGTCAAGCGACTTGAGTTCCTTCAGCGATTTACACATGCTGATGAAGTATGTTGAATCAATTTTGGAACATCTGTAAAGACCAAGGCTTTTTACACTGATCAGCTTGTCCAAATGTTGGCCTGGAAACAACACAACAATACATAAACGTTTAAAACGGCTAAACCCGACTCCATCCATCACTCATTCAAATGCTATATATATAATGCAGTAACTCTACTATTAATGGAAAAAGGATATCGTATATTGTACCTTTTAAAAGCCTATTTTCTGATAGTAAAATACTTTCCAAGTTCGTCAGTTTTGCAATGGCCAATATATCATCATCGTTTAAAAAACAATATTTTAATTCCAACTTTGTAAGATGCTTCAGCTTTCCCAGGAATTTGTGCAGATACGGTAAACGTTTAACCTGATTTTCGAAACTAACTGACTTCAGATTCGGACAAAATTTGGCGATCAACATATGCGATCGTTTACAATGATGCATCGTTTCAATGATGGGCCCAACCAATTCGAAAAAGTCACGTTCCTCAAACGAGCCTATATGTTGATCGTAACATAACACTTTGTACTTCGATTTGCATGCCATTTGGAATACATCCCGTAAACGTGGACATACGAGACCGAGTTGCAACTGATCTTCCCGTGGAAGTATCTTGAAAATATACTCAAGGCAGTCATCGTTGAGTTGAAGGAGTGACGATTCGTTGGTTGCTTCATATTCTATTTGTTGTGTCTTGGGCTGATTCCAAGTGCCACATGCTTGCACAAATATTTGTTTGGATTGTAGTTGATGGTTTGCTTCCTGAAGAGCCCTTCGGACGCAAAAATATGTAATAATACTAAAAAATTGTATTCATCAATCGAAGTTATGCGCTCACTTGGCGGCTCCAGTTGGTTCGGAAAACATTACGAAACCCCATTTGAATCCAGTGGACACTTTTCCATCATCCGATAGTATTACTTGGGCCACATCTCCAAATTTTGAGAAATACGCAAGAACATAAAGTAAAATTTGTGTTGGGGGGGTATTGAGTAAAACTACATATCGTTCCATAATCGACAATTTATTATCGTGTGATTTTTAAAGTTGTTCAAATTACTTTTGCTGGAATGTTGTATGCAAAAATGTTGTAGACAAGTACACCGTCCTCCGTGTAGCATTTATTGCCACACATTGAGGTAAGTTTTGCCTCAAAGCTCATTTTGAGTATTTATTTATTGGCAATTATGAAATTCATTCTCTGCGCGACTCTTTGCGATCTTCTCTAGTTCAAATTCCGAAAATTCAGTTTATTCCTACCTGGCTATACCCTGCCAACCGGACAGCTGTCCAAAGCAAATCACCAAAATAAGGCCTTTATTAAGGCCTGCGCACACAGGCGATATTCGTGCCGCAGGCGGTTTCGAAATTAATTTCTTTTTTTTTTTGGTGATTTGCTTTGGACAGCTGTCCGGTTGGCAGGGTTTGGCCAGGTAGGTCGAAATTAATTTTGTTCAAAATCATTGTTTTTTCGAAAATAGAGCGTTTTTATACAGCCTGTTTCCATAGCAATACAATAAATAACAATCACAAAAAGCCAGTTTCAAAACCAATTCGAATCAATTTGAAAATAAACTTTTTGACTGTTTCCATAGTAATCTAATAAATAACAAACAAATAGTCACTTTCAAAACCATTTCAAACAGACGTTTTGGTTGTTTTCTTAGCAATATAATAAATAACAAACAAAATCTACTGCTGCGAAATCGCTGCATGTGTGAGGCACTTTACGTTTTCGAAGCTAGATTTTTGAAATATCGAAATGGTTCTGAAATTGGATAGCGAATATCGCCTCTGTGTGCGCAGGCCTTTATGGTTTATTTCGTTTCATTCACAATCAAGGATGGACAGAAAGATGACGACATGATGTTTACCGCTACAATTGCCATTTTGTCCTGAAGTCATTAGACTCTTTCTCACTCGAACAGCTGTTTTTTGTTTACGTTTTTCTGAATTGGTATATTTTGTCCAATTTCACAGTGCTCAATTGGAGTTTAAATGTAGAAAATCGGACACTTCAATTCCAATTTACTATGGGAAAGCGTCTATTGTGAATAATAATCATTAACATTTTTGTATTTTGTGTTGCGAATCTAGCTGTTGTTTTGTTACTATGAAGAAATAACCAACTAAAAACCCTGTCTCTTAATTTTTTATTTGATTTTCATATAAAAAAACAAAACTGCTAGATTACGTTTGCAACCAAAACTCGCCTAATATTGACTTTAGTGTGTAAATTTGTTTGGAAACATTGTAACTAGAGCTAAATAGAATATTTTAATGAAGACTAACACGTATTACTTACCGTTACAAAAATTTGTTTAACAAAAGTACAGCCACCTCCTTGGAACTTTGACCCTCGGATAACTTGCTTATTCAAAAACCCCCTTGAAAGTGTTAAGCTAGCATTACAAGGTCCTTAAATTTCATCATTATGACCGTATTTAGAACTTCTCTTCCGTCATTTCTGTGTTCATAACAAGATAAAATAAATATTCTCGAATGAGAGAAAACAATTTTTTAAAAGAAAAATACATACGTTCATTACAAAGTTTGGCCAGCTTCTAAAGAACATTTAAAGTAGAAATTGTATAAAAAAAAACAAACATTAAAAATTTGTTGTTAAATATTTTAATTATTTATTACTTATACTTAAAGTAGTGAAAGTACCCTCTCATAAACCTTTCCGTGAACTCCCAAAACAGCAGGACATAATAAAAAAATTGCAGAACTCTAGGGTTCAGCGGTTTGGGCTGGGCGGTGATGAGTCAGTCATGAGTGGCTGCATTTTGTGCTTCTGTCCCCTATCTTCCAATTGCTTATTGTTGTGGTGTTGACTTTTCCATTGCCCGTTACTATTTTTGATTTTTTCGTATTTTCCGGTGGAACGAAATGGAATTGTAACAAAATTTTGAATGAAATGGAAGTGTAATAGGAACAGGAACGGAACAAAATGGGATCGGACAGGACGAAAATAAAAATTGTGTATCGAAAAAAAAAACGAAACATTTGATTCTAATTCCATCTTGTTCCAGTCCATTTCGTTTCGTTCCAATCCCATTTCATTTCAGACCACATTTCTAAGCAAATACGAAAAACGGCGTGATTTTTGCCCGATGTTGTCCATTTTCAATACCATCCAAATAAAAGTAAAAGGAAGAGGATATCAAAAATATGGAGTCGATAGCTCGAAAATTGCGGCATTTAAATTTGTTATGAGTGAATGGGTGGTGTCCCGTCCACTTTCCAATCTAAAATCATGACAACGATATTTATTTATCCTTAGAAAGTCGAAAACAACCATTTAGTGTAATAAAACAATTTTGTCTAGCTAACTTCCAGGCATTTTAATTTTCTTTTTTGAAAACATTTGTGTTCAAGTGGGACGACGTTTCAATGCTCCATATGTAAAAGAAAATCGGATTATTCATATGTATTTAAAATCGTTTGTGTGATAGACCTACCTTAGAAATGCCAGAATTAGAAACATTAATCAGCAACTGTTCCGTCGGCTGTTCTTGGATTTTTGAGATTTTCAGGCCTGGCCCAGTAGCAACCCCACGTAAGTTGCTTTAGATTCTTACAGTATGAAGTATGTTGAATCTATGTTGTAACATCTGTAACGATCTAGGGTTTTAACATTGATCAGCTTGTCCAAATGTTGGCCTGCCAAATAAATAGACGTTTAAAACGGTTGAGACAGAGTCTGTTCATGAAATCAGTAACTATGTGTACTATCAATTGAGAAATTAAACATGTTTTGTACCTTTTTTTTATCTTAAACAATGAATTGTACTTATAATAACAAAAATACATACAGGAAAGAAGCACTAGCTACAAAGGCCTTCGGCTTCAATTTCCAATATAACATCATCGTTTAAAGAGATAATATGTAGGACTTCTCTGAACACATCACATCGAAAATTGGCTGCAAAAGACACAGACGTCTACAACGATTGAGCCAGACAGATTCTTTTCAGCTCACTCATTCCAAAAGGAAAGCACTGTATGTACCGTGAATTGAGAAATTATACATGTTGTGTACCTGTTAAACAGCAATTATCAAGAAGTATAAGACTCGCCAAGTTTGGCAGTTTGGCAATTTCCAATATATCTTTCAAAGACCAATAGCTCAATTCCAACTTTGTGAGATACTTCAGGTTTTTCAGGAACTCGTGCAGATACGGAACGTTTTCTTCAATCGATATTGCGCGAACAAAATTAATATTCGAACAAAAGTTGGCGATCAACATAAGTGTTCGTTTACAATTGAATATTTGCACATTAATCGTTTCAATGATGGGCCCAACCAATTATTCACTAAATTCATCGTAGGACAGCTACGCATACGAACTATTTGAACCAACGTAACCATTGGAATTCGCTGATAACACTTACGAAAATCGAATCTGCTGTATAAGACTTAATGTGCTCTTCTCTATAATTTCTACACATTTTTTCGACTGAAGGGACTTTGGAATTGAAATGAGTAGAAATGTCCATTAAATAAACACACACAAGGCGGCACATTCTTATTTACAGTTCGAGTTATATTTTGTCTATTACACTTAGAAAAGTCTTTTCTTATTAAAACTGTTTTAATCGATTTAGAAATATATAAATTTATAAATATGTAGATTAAGGTAGTAGGTAGGTAGTATGCAAAATACAAAAAAGCTTTACAAATATTTGCCTATACGAAAAATTGCACTTAAACTAATGCTATTAAAGTATATTTTTTCTTTCAATATATATTTATATATTCGTAAAATTCTAAGATGAACTCCATTTGCTGCCAGCAGCATTTTTCTTCTAGTTCACTTGGTTTCACTTAGGTTCACCGTCCACGTCTAGGTGTAAGCTATAAGTGTTAACGCTTCTGTGGCTGTCATGAAACAATCCACGAATGTATTATTCCTGTGGAATGGAAACGCAAATGATTAGGAAATTGTTGGGCAAATGTAGAGCTTTTGTTTGTTACTCACTATTTTCACCAGGCGACAAGGTGATATGTATATCCTCTCTGCTGAGCACTGGAGATTCTTTAAAGAGAAAGTGTAAGGAAATATTTAACAATTAAAATTACATGGACTTTCCGTTAAAAGCTCAAGCAGCCAGGCGCAACAATTCAAAATGCAGATTAGTTTTTATATTGCATACGATTTTCAATTTATTTGTTAAAATTCTAGTTTAATCATTTGAAACTCAACAAATCCATTTTGTTTTTGTATTTCATCAAATAATATATGATCAATTTTATATGGTATAGATTTCTAGCATAACATAATCAATGATGATGACTCTGGTTTTTCAAATACGTTCGTAGGTGAGTCTACTAATGTAGTTTTTATATTTATTTTAATATTTTATATGACTTGTATTTACGTTAAATATATGCATGTTTTTTCTTCTCTATATGTTTTACATTCTATCACAGTTTAAAGTTTCTAACACAAGTACGTTAGGTCCAAAATTCTCAAGATCAAAATATTATTACTTTTTGTTATTGCAATTTTTGGGGAAAATATTTGTAAGCGAAAGTTTTGTCTATATTTCTAAACAAATATTATGAAATCAGTTGATATATGTACATATATTCCGATTGCACAGTTCGTTAAATTGAAATTGAAACTGTGTGCTCTAGAATGAGGATAGTATCTGAAAGGCAAATCGGGCTCTGGTCTTATGTGTTTTACTATGCAACGTCTACTAAATTCAAGAACCACAATCATATACTCAGTTTTAAACAAACAAAATTTCAAATAGAATGTTCGTTGGTTCGTTCTCCTATGTAAAACTAATTTATCAAATTTACAAAAAAATAAAAATAAAATATTTTTAAAATAATTTTTTGGATATTTTAAAATTTTACAAATGCAAATTTAATTCTTTTAAAACATAAAATTTTTTTTTTTAAATTTGGTATTTTTAAAAATTAATAACAATAATGTTTAAAAACAAATAAGAGAATTATCACATGCAAAAAATATGTTTGTCAAAAAAATTTTTTTTTTCGATAACTTTTCAATAATTTTTTGACAATTTCTAGATAAATTTTCAATAATTTCGATTTCGTTCCCGAAAAATTTTTTCGATATTTCATCGATAATTTCTGAATAATTTTTCGAAATTTCTCAATAATTTCTATTGCGTTCCCGACATAATTTTTCGATATCTTTTTAATAATTTCTTGACAATTTCTCGATAATTTCGATTCCGTTCCCGAACCGAAAAAATATTTTATCGATAATTTCTCAATAATTTTTCGATCATTTCTATTCCGTTCCCGAACCGAAAAATTGTTCGATATTTCATCGATAATTTCTCAATAATTTTTCCAAATTTATCGATAATTATAGGCGGCTTTTTTTAATGGAAGGTGACAGTGGTTCCTATCCGATGGTGTCCATTTTCAATCATAAGCAAAAATATGAAGCCTGCCTAAATTTGGAGTCGATAACTCAATAGCTACAGCAGTTATCGTACGAAACAGACAGGCATACTCAAATCGACTCAGGAGGTGATGCTGCACAAGAATATATGCAGTTTTCCATACCGGACACGCCTCAATATACCCTTGGACACTAGTGTGCAGGGTATTAAAATTTAAATTGGTCAATCGGATTTTTTAGAACTAAATTCTTTACTTTTTTTTTATCAAAATTTTATAAATAAAAAAAAGTTTCTACATTTTTTTTGAACAAAATTTTTCAATACAAAAAAAAATTTAAAAATGTAAATAAAGAAAAATTTATAAAAAAAAATTTTTTTGTTAAAAAAAAACAATTTGCATTTGTTAATTTCTATTATTTTTTTAATTTAAAAAATAATTGTCGAAAATCTTAAATTTTTACAAAAAATACGATTTGTTTGATACTTTTTATTGTTTTGAGATAGATTTGTGGATTTCAAGAAATCCAGAGGTGAAGTGCAAATATCTCGATATCTTTCAGAAACCATTCTCATCCCAGAATTAAATATTTTGGCTCGAACCGTGTTATCTTCACTTTGTGTAATTTTTAAAGATCAAATGACTATCGAAACCTCGATTAAATCAATATATAAGCAAATCAATTGATTGAATTTTGTCCATTCAAAACTTTAATTTCTAAAGGAGAACTTTTCTCTCAAACATTTCTCGATTGCCGTGCCTTTGTTCAAAAATTCAACAGTTCTAGAATTAGTTTACTTATCGTCTTAACCTCTTACGTTTTGATTGGTTTCATTTTTGTAAGGAAATTTCCGGGCATGCATGTTAGACAACTAAGAAGATTTTTTCAACATAGAAAAAACACGTACACACACTAGTTTAGATTAGTTTTGGTAAAATTAAAATAATCATAAGATATATAAAATTAAAAACAGAAAAAAATGAATTAATATTAAGACTAAACGTAAATAACTTTCAACATGTTAACGCAAAGAACACGTATGCAAGGCCATTATATTCATGTCTGGATGAGCATCATTCTCAGCACGAATGGTGGGCGTAGCGGGGGCCGCACTAACACCGGGAGTGGTGGGTGCCCCGCCCACTGCACCGACTGTGGATACAATTCTTATCGTACCGGGTGATATTCTAACGTTTTCACAGCATTCGCACATGTTCAGTTGCGGATGATTGCGGAATGTACACATATTGCAGGCCCACATTTCCTGCGGCTCTTCCTCGTCCTCACCGCCCTCGGTGTTGGAGTCGGAGCAATCTTCTTCGTCTGCGGGAAATTGTTGCTGATAGTATGGCGGAAGATTTGGTGAATTCAGTGTGGTTGGTGTGTTTGCAGTGCTGCTGTGGTGTTGTATGAAATCTAATTGAGGTTGGCGCTGATTGGCAGCCGGTGGCGGTGGACGTGGCGGTCGTTGTCGTGGGAATGGTTGCGGTTGTGGCTGTTGAAGATTTTGCCTAATGTTAAGGGAATTATTATTGGCATGGCTATTGGCTAAACTAGTACCTGCAAATGGAAGAATATTGAAATTAGATGGGAGTCAGTATTTTTTTCCAACTGTTATAGCTCAAAACTCACCACATCTTCTGGCAATCTCGATCTCGTTCAACATGGCCTCACATTCACAGCGCAATCGTTGTATTTCACTATCCAGTCTTTCGGATTGGCCGGGACTCACTGGATCGACCAGTATGCTTGTCTCCAGCCGAACTTGGCTAAGTCTCTTCTTATTATCACGCAAAGCTGTTGCTAGTTTGTCCCGGCGGCTCCGCTGCCGACGCAGAATTTCGCCGAAACCTGTTCAAATGAAAATGCCAATGAATTATAAATCGAATTCAGATGCTAAGCCACAAATTTCTACGGAATTTCGGTATTTCTACGAATCGAAAACAATCTCAGACTTTTAAAAATACACAAATATTGAAAAATACGAAAGCGCTATTATGATCCCCTATGTGCAAAGAGTATAAATCTTTTTTTTGGCTAAAAATATATTTGCGCACAGAGTATTTTTAACAATTTCAAAATATAAATCCATCTAATAATAATTTAATAGCATAAACGAAGAAAAATAGATTTTCATTCTGATCGAACTGAGAAATGACAGAACGAGATAGACTGGTGGCTGGTGTTGTTGTTTGTTGTTTTAAAAAAAACGGTACGTTTGCAAACTTTTATAAATTTTATTTTCTTCATTTTCCTGGCACACTTTTATATGCAGGGATATTTTTAAACTGCTAAAATGTTATTAAAAATATATACATAAAAAAAGAAAAAACAAACGAAAATATTTCTAATTATGAAAAAAGGAAAGTAGGCAGATAATAATGTACATTCGCTGCAAAAAAATAAAATTTTTGCCAAATTAAGATTCATGTGTTGTAGGCTCATAAAATAAGATCAGCAGAAATCAAAAATATGAATTCCCTTTTTGACAACATTTAGATTAATATCGGAGAATCTGAACTCAATAAATGCGAATTTTGTCGTTCGAGTTGTGTTGATTCTGCTTAGTTATAATATATGACCTGGTTCAACGTTTTTTGAGATTCCTAGTATTGATTGCCTAGAAGGAGAAGGGTGAAGGATATCTGCCTAAACCAGTGATGGCCAATATTCGAATACCGGCACCGATGCTGTGTTTCTTGCGACTATCAGACCATCACAACTCTAAAGTAGAGCTCCCAAGGCATGTTTGGCATAAGGAGTGTGCTCTAGTCGGTGTCCAAAAAATATTGGCCCAACCTCTTTCAACAGTGTCCAAAAGATACTTAAATTTCAAGTCCAAAATTTGGTTTCCTTTTCTCAAACAACGCGATATCGGCAAACCTGACCGCATTGGTTAAAACGTGCTCACAAATTTTAAAATCGTTTTAGATCCAGAAAAATATGAGAAAAAACCACAACTATCCAATTTTCCTAAAATCCCCTCTGTAATTATTTAGAAAATATTTTCAAAAAAAAAAAAAAAATATTACGTCTCAGAATAAAATTATTACAAGAAAAAACCCTAGACCAAATTTTTCTGACAAGCGAAGGCAACCAATAGTTTTTGTGTGTTGTCCAGAATGTAATAACTTTCGTATTAATCAAACTACAAGGGCCAAATTTAGTAGTAGGCACGCGTTCGTGAAAAAAGGGAAATAAAAAGGTAAAAAAGTAAAATAAAATAGTGGTAAAATGGAAACAATTTTTTTTTTAAATAAAACCCTTTAACTGACTAAAAAGCAGAACGTAAACACTTTTTAAATTAATTTCCGCAATTTCGATTTAAAATTAAGGGGTTTTAGCTGGTTTGTTCTCAATGGCCCATATTGATAGTCAAATTAAGCTCCAACTTAACTTTAGTAATCTACTAAGTTGACAGATAATAAGCGCAGATGTCATTACAGAACACCTAATTTTAAAGCGAAATTTCTGAAATTATTTGAAAGGAAAATAATTTTCGGTTTTTTTAATCGGTTAATAACCCTTAAACTTTCCCCATTTTCGTTTCTTGTATTTTTCTCATACTGAAAAGTATTTTTTATTTATTTTGATTCATTTTTCAAAGTTGTAAATTTAAAAAAAAAATTAATTACAAGAGGGCCGAGGAAAAGTTGGAAGGTTGGTTATGAAAATGGATTTTTTTTCTCGTATTAATCTGATTTTAAATCGATTTTAAAATGTTTTTTGTTTTGCCTTTTTAGTTGTTATTTTGTTTTTTGACAAAGTTCAAAGTATTATTTTGAAATCGAAAAACAAATTCATAAAAGTTTTTTGTTTTTATAAAAAAAACTATTTTACCACTCAGTTATTTAAAAAAATGTGTTTTGAATATTTTTTTTATTTACCAAAACTTTTTTTTTGGTTTGAATTGGTTTCGAACAATATTTTTAAATATTCAAAAATATTTTGTTAAATTTTTTAAAACAAAAACTGGTTTAAAATTGTTTGTAAATTTGTTTATATATTTGTTCTTAAATATTTTAATTTAATTATTCAAGAATAACATTTTTTATAAAAATAAAAAAATATTGGCTTTGTTGCTTTGGATTGAAAGAAATTGTTTCATTAAAAACAATATATTTTCGGAAATTATTTTTTTATTTTTATTTAAAAAAAATATGATTTATTAACAAATTTCTAAGGATATTTGTTAAATTGGTTCAAAACAAATTAATTCAAGGCATGAATTCCATATTAATTTTAACAACTTAAGTAAAACTAATCTCGAATCCCCCTTTATTGATATTCCAGATATTTTTGGACCTGCAACAGTATTGTGAATTAAAAATTATAAAATTGAAATAGTAAGTATTTCGAATTACTCGAGTCTCGTCTCTTAAGCGGAAGTGGATATTTCAAAGTTCATACATACCGAATGGGGTTTGATTGACAAATATTTTGATGCAATTTTATAATTAAATGTCACGCTATATTTAACATCAACCAACGGGTAGGAAAAAAAAATAAGTGAATGGCAAATAGCGAGAAAACTTTATTTGTGTAAATATTCATTATTTGAGGAAGGTATTACCAAATTATTGGAATTAAACTGAAAGTGTCAATTGTGAGTGAAACGTGGCAAGATTAAAGAATAAAGGCAATCAAAGTAGGTAAATAAAAAAAAACTAAGAGATGAGTGAAAGGGCAAAAGAGTTTATGAAAATGAACGATAGAATTGAGAAAAAAAATGCACACAATTATGTTTTGAAATGTTTATTTTTCGCAAATCGAATTACTCTTTTGAGTTAAATTGCCCTGAACTTGAACGCCAGTCGACGTTGTGGCCGTTCTACATTTTCAAAATTGTTTTGTGTGTTGGTTGGCGATGGCGAAAATTCTTAAAAATATTTACAAATATAATGATGTGTGTGAGTTTCTCTCCCGCACTTATACATTGAAAATATTTAATACAAATACAAAAAAAAACAAAAAGAGTCGCTCTCACTTTAAATGATTTTGAGCACTGAGATGGCGCGATATTTGTAGCCAAGGCGGCGTATGCGGTATGTCCGTATTGAAAGCATGTGAAAAGATAATTTTTGTGGTATTTTTTGTACGAATTTTTTTTTATTTGGTTGGGGGTGTGGGGGGCGCCCTATCTCTTTTTATTACAAAACATTCAACTACAAATCGAAGGTGTATTTAAAACAAAAATGCATTGCATTTCCAGTGGATCTATTTTTAGAAGTGCTGTCGTCGTGTACTGTATCGAGTTGTTGTCTTTCTTTAATGTTTTGAGGTAAAAATACTTATTTTTAATCACGAGGTTATATTAGAATGCAAAAATTATATTCAATTCCTTATCAAATGTAAACAGTAACTATGGGAAAAAAATGTAGGAAACTTGTCTACGTCGTAATTTATGAAATCAATTGGAATTGGTTAATTCGTGAACAAGCTCATTTCTGTTGAAAATCAAAATACAGATGGACTAAATTTATAACACTGTGCTAGAATTGGGAACTTTTTTTTTTGGTACAGACTACGCTCCGGGTGGGTAAAGTTAATTCGAATTGGCAAAAAGGATTGGTCGTTTTGTCTTTTAAGTAGCCGTTGTTACAAATCTTTATTCAAAAATAATTTTTTCCAAACATTTTGTTAAGTTTGAATTTTTAGAATTTTTTTTCAACATTTTTTTTACTTTTTGTTAACAAAATTTGTTAAAAATACATAAAACAAATTTCGAAAAAGAATCGAGAATGTTCGAATAAATTTCGAAAATGTTCGAATAAATTTCCAGTATAATTCCACAGTATAATTATCAAATTTGTAGTAAGCATTTGTAAAAAATTTTGAGTAATTAAAAAGTTTTTCGAATGATTATTAAAAATTTTAAATCGAATTCGAACATAATTCGGTTAAAAATCTATATGTATAAAAGAGACGTGTATGTTTGTCACGAGTAGACGCGAAAACTACAGCACCGATTCTCACCAAAATTTATATATGTTTTCTAAGGGTCGTGAGTCGTAACATGGAATAGGTTTTGACACGCCTATTTTTACCGCCCACAAGTTAGCAAATACGTATTTCTCTCACATTTTGCAGAACATTTTTTTTTATAGCAAATATCATATGATCAACAACTCACTTGGTTGGTACCTAGGACTTAATTTCTCCCTCCCAAACAGTGTTACCATATCTGTGGGTTTTAACTTCGGTGAAATGTTTACCTTCCGGTTTCAGGGAACAAATTTGCTTATAGGATAAGTTTAACAATGCAACTATAAAAGTTTTTTTAGGGCCAGCAAAGCGGGTCGGGCCCAGCTAGTTATACATAAACGGAAAAATTCCACCTTTGGTGTTACTTTTTTTTAACGTAAGAATTTGTGAGGTGTTCTTTTACTCAGTAGATGTGTATGATAGTACTAGGATAGGAGGCTGTAACGCTTTGAATGGCTGCCAAACAACCGGATCGACGGATCTTGCTAAATACTAACTAGTCTATTAACATATGGTCGTTGATTAAATAAAGCGATGGCAAAAAGCTGACTTCTTTTCAAGTACCACAGCCCCCGCTTGTTGAAAACCGGAAAACTCAGATTTCTCTTATCATGTTATAAATTCAAATAACTGTAGAAAAAATTTATTTTTTTTGACTTATCGTAAGACACGGGGATATTTTTGAGGCAATCGCTTTGTTGTTGTTTTAATTTTTGGGGACTTTTTACTTTTATTATTTTTGCCTGATAGCTTATCGATTTGTTTATAATCTGATTATTATCATAAATGCTAATACATATTGAAGAAGCTCACCATCAGATTCCCTTGGCAGGCACATATCACCGTAATCCGTATTATTTGCAGCCACGATGTAATGCTGTGAGTGTTGTGGGCTGGGATATTGTTGCAATTGTTGTTGTTGTTGGCGGTGTTGTTGTTGCAAAACGTTATGTTCCGATGCGACCGATCGCAATGGATTCACACCACTGTTATCACTACTATCGCCACCACCACTGTCCTCCTCGTGCTCTCCCGCATACAAACAACTACGCGGCCGTATACGACTTGCGCTAAATACGCCACCAGCGTCGGTTACTGTAATGTGAAAATTCTTTTGATAGCCACGCCGAGCGTCGTACGACGTACTGGAATAGGTGAGACCACTACTGGCGCCACTCTGACCAGGACCGGCCGATATATCGATTGTCGATTGTGGGATGGCCGAGTTGGGCTGACGCAACGTCAGATTGACGGAGGTGAAGCTCTTTTGACTGCCACCACTACTGGAGGTGGGCGAGACGAGAAAATCGCGTGTGTACGGCGGCTCAGGCTGTACTGTAATGACTGAACGATGGCGTATTGGCGATTTGAGCTGCTGATGATTGTTGCTGCTGTTGTTGTTGTTGTTGTTGTTGTTCGGGTGATGGTGCGTCTGTGTTACGGGCGAAGATAAGGAAACATTGACTGAAATTTCCGATTCGCCGGAGCTAATCGGGCTGGGCAGACTTGAGTCGTTGGAGAAACTGCTTTGTTGCGAGTGTGACGACGTACTGTGATGAAATTGCGAATTTGTTGTCGGCGTTGGTGTATTGAATTGTGTGGGCTTCGGTGGTAGGGGGGGTAGGGGTGCTTTTCGTAACGGTTTTTGCTGTTGCTGTTGTTGCCTTTGAAAGTGCTGTTGCAATTGAACATTCAACTGCTGACGCTGCTGTTGTTGAGTTTGCAAATTGAGTGTGGTGGGACGGGTGCGTGGTGGCTGTTGAGGTGGTGTTGATGTTGGCGAACTGTTGGTGAAATCCGTCGCGTTGTTGGTTTCATTTTGACAGTTCTGGTTCGTTGGCGTTTCACCGGCACTATTCACCACTGGACGTGTTGGTGTGGGCATATCACTTGTATTTGTCGTTGGTGTTGTTGTACTCTCAACACGCACACTACTATTATCGGGCACACTATTTGATTTAATAACATCTTTTGCTTTCAAATTATTATTTGCCAATTCAACACTATCACAAAGGGGATTTCTCGGGGAATTTTTATTGCAATTATTATTATTATTATTGGGAGAGAGAGGGGGCTGCCTCGTTGGGCTGTTGTTGGTGTGGGACGGTTTCAGGTGTGGAGAGTGGGAAATTGACTTTAAGTTTGAACTCAAATTTGTATTTGAATTGTGAAGGGGGGTGGTCGTTGGTGTGGCTGTGCCTACAATTGGCTGCACAGGAGCTAGGCGTATTGGCTTCAAAGCCGTAGGCGGTTTCTGTACACTTTGCTGGGACTGGAGCTTCTGACGTTGTTGCTGTTGCTGCTGGTGCAACACTTTGGCGGGATAGGATTGCACGGGTATCGGATTTAGGGCCAATTCATTGCGCAACACTTGTACGCAATTCTCACGTTGATGGCAATTCTCGTTCACACACTGAGCGACTATTGGATCGGGTATGGTGGGAAATTCTTGCTTCATTTCATGAAATAAGTGCATAATACTTATGTTCGTGCAATTGCAGCTGGGCTTCGGATTGTTGGCGTTCACTTTTTCGAGAACATTATTTTCGCCGGTTGTCAGTTTTGTATTTGTATTGTTACTGTTACTGTTACTATTACTGTTGCTGTTTGTAGGGCAATGATTGTTATTTGCTTCAAATGGTGCACTGTTATTGCTGGCTGTATTTTTATTGTCGATTTGTTTTAAGAAATTTCCTGGCGGCTTTGGTGGTTTAGCCGCCATTTTTGGCCATCATTTATTACAAGCACACACCTGAAAGAAAGAAGAGAGAAACGTTACGTTAGTGAATGTTTAAGGGAATGTACTATAGTGTTAAAAAATAGAAATGTCGATTTGTAGTATCTATGAAAAACTCTATTTCATACCATTAGAATGTCCTAGCCCATTAGGTGCCAAGAGAGGTTTTTAAAAATATTTTCTTTTTTATAACCCTTATATTAACTTGCTTTGGGTGGACTATATATATATATATATATAGACAAAATGAAATTTTATACCGTTTGGAGAGGTGGTGGGGGCAAAGGGGAGCGGGATGGAGCCAATTTAAAGTTCTAACTTTCGTATTTTGTAAGCTACAAGGCTGAAATTTTTTACTTAGGTTCGCATTCGGGAAAAAGAGTAAAAAAGGGAAAAAAAGGGGGAAAGAAAATATTTAAAAAATAAAAATAAAAAAGAGTAAAAAACAAGTTTTTTAAAATATAACCCTTTAACCGACTAAAAAGCAGAAAATAAATTTCCTTTAAATTAATTTCAGCAATTTCGATTTCAAATTAAGGGTTTTTGGCGATTTCAAAATCTGCAAAGATATTAGGAGGAAAGTAGCGAAAAACCATTTTCTGCTTTTTAGTCGGGTAAAGGGTTATATTTTAAAAAACTTGTTTTTTACTTTTTTTTATAAAAATTTACTTTGAAGAAAAATTTTTTTTGGGATTTTCAATTTAAAAAAAAAAATTTTTTTAATATTTTCAATTTATAAAAATAGAAGAAAAAAACTAACAAATTTTTATTTATTTTCAAACATTTTGTTGTTTAAATAAAGTGGTACCATTGGAAAGGATTCTTGGACCCCATTCGAATAAACAGGACTTTTTTAGAAAATGTCTGTGTAAATTTAAATTGTAATGTTTTTAAATTTTGAGAATTTTTCAAAAAAAAAATTTGTTTTATGTATTTAAATTATTAATAAACAAATTTGAAAAAAAAAATCTAACTAAAAAAAATATATTTTAAAAATATTTTTTTTTTGTTTTTAATTTGAATTAATAAAATTTTAATTTTATAAATATTTTTGGTTTTTTGTCATGGAAAATTCGGTTGAATTAAATTTATAATATATATTTCCACCTCAACCCTTAGACAACATTCAGAACTTTCCAACTAATTGGACTTGTTAACAATTCCAGAATCAATAAATTTCGTAGGCAAAATTTAATTAAATTAAAAGACCCCAAAGTGAAAGCCATTGCGTGATAGGGAAAATAGAAAATAATATTGATTTTCAATTTGTTCCAACTAATTGTAAGACGAAAATAAATTTATGCAAAATACGACGTACAACATACAAAGACGTATAGAAAATAGAAGAGTACACAACACACATCGAAAAAGACAAAAAGTGTTTTGTGAGAAATTATTTCATTTCCAGAATTAGCGCAGACACTAATTTTCAAAATGCGAGTATGCAAGTTGGAAACAGGAAAAAAAATGAACACAAAATAAAATACAAATTGGTAGAAGAACCTAATAAACAAATGACAGGAATATTTAAAAATATTCATGACAAAACAACAAGCAACACAGAAAAAGTGAAAAAAAAATGTTCCTAACAACTAGAAACAGAAAAAAAATATGGCATAATCCCCAACGTTGTGGGTTGAATTAATATTTATTTAATATTGAAAGAGGAAAAATTAATCTCTGCTAATAAGTGGTCACACATTCCAAAGAACTGTTAGGTAAAGTTTGTAAATTTAAAACAAAAAAATTTTTTTTTTGTATTTTTTTGAAGTTTAAATTACATTTTAGTCAATTATAAAAAAAAAAATTAAAATAAAAAATTTTTTTTTATTTTTTTAAAATAAATACGTAATTTAAATTAAGCAACAAGTAATTAAAACTTACATTTTTAAAAGTTTTAATTTCAGAAAAGGAAACAGCAACAAAAATTCAAATCACAAATAATTTTTTTTCAGCTCTCTTCACAACTTTTGCTGTATTATAATTTTTATTTGTTGTAAAAGATAAGATAATTATTATCTTTTATTATTATCTTTATATTATCTTGTTTGTGTGACGACGTTATTGTAATTAAACTTTAATTTTGGACTTTATATTTGACAGAAAGGCCACGATAAGAATTCTTTTTCCGTTGAGTGCATTATAAATTTCAAATTTTCATATTTAACATTGAACTGGAAAATATTTTTATTAATTTTTATTTGTATTTTTATTCTTATTTTATTTTTATTGTTGTCAATATACACGTTAAGTACTTTAAGAAAAATGCACACTTTTAAATCCAATCCATATAATCAATGCGATGGATTGAGGGAAGCAACAACGCGCCGCAAGCAAGCTTCGGTTTGGTCGGTTTAAATGCTGAAAGATAACTGAAATGTTTTTGTACAATTTTGTACGGTTTTTTTTTTTGCTCAGCTAAGACAAATCTATACTATTTAGCAGAGTAAAATATTCATTTCTCTGCTCTCTGTTAGACAACGTACGGAAATGTGAAAGAAAAACTGAGCGAAAGCAAAGAGATGAGTTTAAGCATACCAACGTACGAACGAATGGATTATAAATGTGAAAGGCGTGCACTTCAAAGCGACGGACACCACAGCGTATACTTAACATATAAATATATTACACTTAGGGGGAATAGTGAATTGAATGTTATTCATACGTCATAGCGTACGAAAATATACAAAAAATATTTATTCGCAGAAAATTTATTTTTGTTTCAAAATGTAAAGTAAAAATTCGGAACATTCCAAAATTTTCATTTATATTTGCCTTAGGATTGCTGGTGGTGATAGCGTGATGTCAAGAGATCCGAAATCGGAAATCCGTGGTATTTTTTGGATTCCATTCCGTTAACTTTGCAAGTCTGTATTACTTCCATTCCCATTCCGTTCCCTTTTCAGATTGGTTCTAGTAAAATTTGGTTCCGGTCCAATACCAGTTTGTTTCAGTTCCAATCCCAATCCGTTTCCATGCTATTTTTAAGTTTGTTCCAATTCTATTTTGATCCGGTTCATTTCCATACTGTTGCGTTTCCATTTTCATTGCAATTCAAATTAGTTTAAAAATTTTCCTATTTTTATTCCGTAACAGTTTCATTTCCATTCCGTTTCAGAACAAATTTTCGACCCGAATCGACTCACCATTTCTCAAAATATACAATTGTAATAAATAGTTAGTGGCAATTTTTTGCCAGAGGTAGGCTTTGTTCTCATTCGACGTTACCGATTTTCAATATCTTTCAAAAAGTAGCCCAATTTTGCATGCAAAATCTATATAAATAAAAGATACGTGTATGTTTGGCACCAGTAGACTCGAAAACTATTGCACAGATTCTCACCAAAATTTATATATGTGATCTATAGGTCGTGAAGCGTGTTCGTGGATATGTTTTCACACGCCTACTTTTACAGCCCACAAGTTAGTAAAAACTGCTATATCTAGACGTTTTTGACCACAAGAAAAATTAATTTGTCATGAACATACTATAGGACCCCAGCCATAATATGGGCCACAAATGAGCGGGATTAGACAATGGGGCGTGGTACCGCCCATTCATGTCAATATTTTAAAATGCTGTAACTGGGCTCTATTCTTCAACGGGACATGGTCTTATGCTTTTAATTCTAACCTCAATGGACGGTTTTTGACAGAGGAGAGAGTGGCATCAACCAAACAATTCAATATTTCAAAATGCTGCACTTGGGCTACCATATATTGACAATTGCTTTCATTTATTTAGGGCCGAACCGACCCCAGCTGGTATATTATAAAACACAGCCATTTTTATGGCCATCCACCCAAGGTGTCGTCTTTTTTTTTTTTGTAATGTCTTTACACTTAACGAAAATTCAAATGGTATCAAAAATGAACAACAAAATAACAAAAACGAACAGCAAATAGCAAAGCAAATCGATTAATTCGTTATATATTTCGCTTACGTTACGTCTGCATTTGTTTTTGTCTTTTCCCTTTATCCTTTTTGATATTTTCAACGAAAATAACCAAAGTGTAGGTGGTGGTGGGAAATGTATAAAATTGAATGAAACAAGATTTTTCACAGAACATTTTTCGCAGAAATTAAATTCAAAAAAAGTCGATCTAAAATAAGAGCACAAATACTTGTGAGTGTCGGTGCTCCGAGTGTAAACGTTTGAGATATTAAAAATTTCGAAAACAAATAAATTTGAAAAGCGAGAAAAAATTTTTTTTCTTAAATTTTTTTGATTTATGAATGAAAAAGGCGTATTCGCAAATGTTCAGTTAATTTATGAAAAATACTTAATATGCGAGCTTAAATCACTTTAGAGTTGATTAATTCCAGCGACCAGCCGAGATAGGTGTTTGCAAATGAAAATGACTTTGCGAAAATATTTATATTAAAATGAGGGGAAACAAAATTAATTATGGCACGATAAGGAACGTGTGTGTGTATTTTTGTACTCGCATATTGACAGAAAGTATATGCATACTGGCACTATGTATGTAGTTCATCTTGATATATGGGGGAAATCCCAAAGCTATTTATAAGAGCAAACCACAACAGAACGATAAGGTTTGCTGAACAAATATTACAATTGTATTGCGTTCGGCTTAAATGGATTTAATGGGCAAACAAACAAAACTAAATTATGCAGTAGAAAAAAAACAGATAACCATTTGTAGTACAAAAAAAGATATATTTTTTAATAAAAAAAAAACTTAGATGTATAAAACATACAAGTGGAGTACTACTGCTGACAACGAAGACGAGACACTTGAACAGCCGAGGTAAACAATTATGAACTCAAGTCTTTAGAGTCGTTTGACTTGTGTTGGTTGGATTCTTCTTTATTAATTGGTCAATTTTAAATTTAACCAACATTAAATACAAATTAACTCTTTATTAAATTGCAACAAAGAAGTGCTTATACATTTTCTATCCGATTTGATTTTAATTTCCAAACGATAAAAATTATATAACCAAACAAACGACACTCAACCCATAGACAAATATGCTACGAATTCATGGGCAATTTAAAGTTTCGCCACATTAATACTCGCAAATATACTATTATCATAATTTTTATTTTGACAGAAAGAACAAACAAAAACAACAATGAAATCGCATCAGTTATTTAATTGTTGAATACATTCATTATTTGCTTCGGTATTCTTTTATACGGTTTTTGTACAAATTGTAAATACATATTTTTGGTTTTTTGTGGTTAAAAAAAATATTCACAGATATCACAGTGATGGCTATAAAATATTGCGACAATTTCAGTGAACCCTGCTAAAATTTTATCAAAATCGGTTAAACAATAAATTATTTAAAATTTCAGAGAAATCGGTAGTTTCCGTATTTAAGGGCGCAGCAGTAGCATTTGATTATCAAAATGCTTTCGTGAACGTCCCAATTTTAAATTTCTGTTGCCAATTTGGATCCGCCATCTTGAGCTGACCTTAGCAAAGTCACTTTTGCCAGAAAGTCAATTTTAAAATTTGTTTTAAATTAGACGTTGAAACAAAGTTGAAAGATTTTAAATCAAGGTCTGGCAAACTTAATATGAATTGGAACATTTTTGAAATATTCGGAAAACAACTTTGAAATAAGTTTGTTTATTTGTGAATTTAAGTTTTAAATTGAAACAAGTTTGTTCGTAGTTGTTTCTAAAATTTCCAACTTTACCAGACTTTCGGCTGTAGGAAATATCGCCCAAAACCAAAAATGAAAAATCGCCCAAAAATTAAAAAGGAAAAATCACCCAAAAAAAAAAGGAAAAATCGCCCAAAAACTGAAATGGAAAAATCACCCAAAAATTTGGAAAAATCGCCCAAAAATAAAAATGAAAAATAGCCCAAAAATATTATATAAAAAATTTTTGGGCGATTTTTCCAAATTTTTGGGCGATTTTTCCTTTAAAATAAAAATGAAAAATCAAACAAAAAAAGTTTTGGGCGACTATATATTTTGTTAAACTTTGTTCTTTTTCTTCTTTGTGTTACCATATGTTAATCAGGTGGTGCATTTGAAAAGAGTTTTGTTTTTTGATTCGACCCTTTTTAGGGCCACCGAGTATATATACAAACAGAGCGATGTTAATTTAATGACATGGGAAATGTATGGAATAGGTGTGATGTACTCTTTGTGGGGAGTTAGCGCCGCGGGCTAAAAATGTTACCAAAAAAATCGTGCGATTTTTTGAGGTAGTGAATAGGAGTTATGTGGTATGCTGTATACTGGTGGTATAAGCGCCGCAGGCAAAAAATTTTAACAAAAAATCGCGCGATTGTTTGTTAAAATTTTTTAAGTTTGGATTGATGTGTGCCGTGTTTTTAACAGTTTCAATGTTGCTGAACTCTTTCCATAAGGTTGTTGCGATTTTACCTTTATAATTTTTGGGCGATTTTTAATTTTTGTTTTGGGCGATTTTTCCAAATTTTTGGGTGATTTTTCCATTTTAGTTTTTGGGTGATTTTTCCTTTTTTTTGGGTGATTTTTCCTTTTAAATTTTTGGGCGAAATTTCCTTTTTAGTTTTTGGGCGATTTTTCATTATGAAATATCGCCCAAAAACCAAAAAGGAAATTTCGCCCAAAAATTTGGAAAAACCGCCCAAAAAATTTGGGCGATTTTTCATATGAAAAATCACCCAATTTTGTATGAAAAATTTTTGGGCGATTTTTCATTTTTGTTTTTGGGTGATGTTTCATTGGGCGATATTTCCTACAGCCGTGCTGTACTCTTTGTGGGGAGTTAGCGCCGCGGGCTAAAAATGTTACCAAACAAAACCGTGCGATTTTTTGAGGTAGTGAATAGGAGTTCTGTGGTATGCTGTATGCTGTTGGTAAAAGCGCCGCAGGGAAAAAATTTTAACAAAAAATCGCGCGATTTTTTGTTAAAATTTTTTAAGTTTGGATTGATGTGTGCCGTGTTTTTAACAGTTTCAATGTTGCTGAACTCTTTCCGTAGGGTTGTTGCGATTTTACCTTTATAATTTTTGGGCGATTTTGAATTTTTGTTTTGGGCGATTTTTCCAAATTTTTGGGTGATTTTTCCATTTCAGTTTTTGGGTGATTTTTCCTTTTTTTTGGGTGATTTTTCCTTATAAATTTTTGGGCGAAATTTCCTTTTTAGTTTTTGGGCGATTTTTCATTATGAAATATCGCCCAAAAACCAAAAAGGAAATTTCGCCCAAAAATTTGGAAAAACCGCCCAAAAAATTTGGGCGATTTTTCATATGAAAAATCACCCAATTTTGTATGAACAATTTTTGGGCGATTTTTCATTTTTGTTTTTGGGCGATTTTTCATTGGGCGATATTTCCTACAGCCCAGACTTTCATTAACGTTTCTACTTGTTTTAAGGTGGTTATTTTTGATTTTAGGTTGTTTTTTCTCTGGGTGTATAAGTTGAATAGATCCGCATACAAGCGGATGTCATATTGCGGTTTTATAAATGTTTGATTTGCGGATGCGTATGCTCCGCGGATGCGGGGTCACATCCCTAGAAAACTCTTTGCCTCAAATACCCTTTAAATTATAATGAAATCAAAAAATGTTTAGTATTTTTAACCAAACTCGCGTCTCTGCACAACGTGGCGTATAAGTGATATTTATTAGCTATAATGAATTTATTTTCAATCACACTTTTAGAATATATAGAAATTTTTCATGGGTGCAGAAAAATTTAACTAAAACTTATATCTGCATGGTCGCCATCTTTTATCACAACAATTACAAATTTTGTGACACAATAGAAGTTATGCCAGGTAAAAAATTTATTCTGGTTTTTGGTTTCACAAAAATTGCAAAATAAATTTTTCTTATTTTTTTTATTTAAACATTCTGATTCAGCTAGACACCACTGTACCACTAATGCCCAAAAAATGAAAACGAGCAGAAAATTGATCGACATAGCAGCACCCCCGCGGTAAATTTTCGTTTACTCGTTCGTTTGGTTGGATGTTTTCGTTTTTCGTGTTTTTCTTCTTTTTTTTTTGCGTGGCTAAAAGTGCACTGCATACGTAAACGACCTTCACAATTAGCGGTATGTGCTTTCCGAAATTTGCGTCAAAGACGAACAAAAATTGGAAAAAATGGCCGAGAGTGAGTGTGTGTGGGTTAGTGTCACAAGGCGGGCGGAACAGATTTTAGGAGAAAACCAACCAGAGAACAAATTTTCAAATCCTCACACGTATAAACGGACATGGGCACACATACATTAAAAATGAAAAATTGTAATTTAAAAAAAAAATGTATGTTCAGGTAAATAGATTCTCGTATTTGTGTGTGTACTTTTGGGAAAATTTAAAAGTTTATTTACATTTGCGAGACGTAATTTGGGCGAAAACCAAAAAAGTGAAAAAAAATGTAGTTTACAAAGTAATTAAAGCGAAAATTGCAACAATTTGAATTCGCCACGTTGTATGTAAGTGGGACGAGCGTTGTGAGTGTGGGAAAGGGGGCTAGTAGAGCCAGGCAAGGGTAGTGTGGCTGTGAAAATCCCATTCATTAAATTATGTTTGAAATGAAATTCGTTTCGTTTTCGTCTACTTTGTTGTGAAGGGTATTATTCTAGATTTTGTTTTTCAAACGATAAACAAAATAATGCAACATATGAAAATATGTTGGAAGTGGGGAAGAAGGGGGTTGGGAGAAGGGGGTGTAGTCAAAATTGTTCAAATGGTCGAATGTTTTTGTTTTGTTTTATTTTAATTTTTTTTAATGGTTTTAATTGTTTAACAAATTAATGGCAATTGTGTGTTTGTTGAAAATTTTTATATTTTCAATTTTATTTCTAAACAATTTCTCTCATGTGCTTGAGTTTTTTTTTTTGTATTTTATTTTGGAAGATTTAAAGGAATTTTTCAATTAGCAATTTCAATAATTTAAATGTTTTTTTAAGAAGAAACGTTTGTGGATTCCTTGTTGTATTTATTTAACGTTGTATTTGCTTAAATAATTTGGGGATTTTCCAAAATCTTAAGACAATAGGTAAGTCAAAATAACTTAAAATTAATTCCAAACAAGTTTAGTTCTTGATTAAATTGATCAGAAATAAAAAGTAAAGAAATTATTAATTAATGCGAAAGAGATTTCTCCACTCAAAAATTGTTACAAAGAGCGTAAAAGAACATTTTGAACAAAAAAAAATAAGAAAATCCACTCCACCCACTTATGAATTTACCGCAGCACACAACGATACAACCACAATACGGAATACATTAGACGGTGGACAGGTGATATTTTTGGCCAAGTCAAGTGAAAATGGCTTAATTTCAAAAAGATTACAATAATTGCAATTACGTATAACGAAGAAGTTTGTCTTTAGGTGAACAGTCGCAGAGATCTAAAAGTAAGAAAAAAAATGTCAACGACAAACTTTTTAGCAACCGGAAACTATACTCTACACAGCAAAAGTGTTCACAGATATTTCCAAATTCGAAGCAAAAGATAAAAGCAAACGGGAAACTGTTGTGGACATTTAACACACCCAAACACACACACACACACACAAAACATTTTCCACACACCACATTCGACGACTTTCATAGCTTTTGGCGAAAAAAAATATATATTATATTAAATTAAATTGAAAAATAAAAATATATAAAACTGAGAAGTATATAATTTGGAAACAAACGCATGAAAATAAATCAACACAAGAACAACAACAAAAACAAGTAGAATGAAGAGAAAAAACATTTTTATTTTTCCTCGCCGCCACCACCAATTTGAGGAGGCGTTCTACGGAATTTCAGACGTCAGTCAAATACCAATCTGACGTCATTTGAAAATTAATTTTTTTTCCAAATTAGTTTTGTGCGAACCAAAGAAAAGAAAAAAAAATCCGTTTTGTATCCCGCCGGCGTGCAAAAAAAAAGGAAACAGAAAGAAAAGAAAATATCGAAGGAAAAGTATCTTCAAGATAAAAGAAATTTGCTGATATTTTTGGCGAATATCTGCTCTGCGGCATATTGAATGAAGAAGAAAAAAATCGAAAAAAATAATAATATTGAAATATGAAATTTTGAACAATTTTGTTTTCACTTTTCGGTAGGCGGGCTGGGTGTGAAGGGGTGAAGCGCAAATGCGCAGCAATGGAGCACCAACAGACGACAGCAACGATGATGGCAACACTAAATTATTATCAAAGATAACAAATGAGAAGACTAAAATATCCGCCGTTATCTGCGATATGTTCATATGGGAAAAACAAATGGTAAAACAAACAGGTAATGAAGCTAAGCAAAGTTCGTTCAGAGTCGGACTGCAAACCAAAACTTAAAATGGAGACTATGGTTTCGAAATACCAAGAACACTGTGGGTCCACGGAACATGTCAGAACGAAGTATTATTTTCTGCCCAACAGAAGCTAAAATATCCTCCACATACAAATACGATACCTTTTCTGAGCTTTTACAATAATTTTATGAACATTTTTCGATATTTTTGCGATAATTTTTATATTTTTCTTCATTTTTATTTCAATTCCAAATTGTATTCCATTGCCATTTTGTTCCTGTGTGAAATACCAGACAGAGAAACTGACGGACATCGCTAAACAGACTCAGAAGGTGATACTAGTATATATCTTACTAATATACTCTTAAACTACCACTCCTCCTTTTGGGCGTTACAAACGGTGTGATAAAAACAGTACGTGATTCATTTATAGTAGGGATGTGACGGATGTGGGTTTCGCGGATGCGGTGCTGTAAAAAGCTTCGATGCGGAAGCGGATGTTTGAAAATGACATCCGCGGGGAAAAGACCCGCATACATGCGGATGTAATGTCGCGGATGCGAATGCGGATGTTTTAAATGTGTGATTTGCGGATGCGGGTACCTATACGGATATAAATTTAGTGCGAATGCGGGGGCGGATGCGGAGCTCCGTCACATCCCGAACTTTAGTAGGGAAACCCCTCGGAAACGGTGCAGTTGTGCAGATGTACAGTCAAAACATTTGAAATTTGACAGTTCTTTTAAGCAACTTTTTGAGGGGTTTCCTTTTTAAATAAATCTCCCTAATATGTTCCTGGGCACTTGGGTAATTATTTTTAAAACCAGAAAAAAAGCATCCGCAAATCACGCAACATGACATCCGCATGTATGCGGTTATTTTGAGCTTATAGCTTTTTGCACTTTTTTGATGCTTTTTTACTTGTTTTTGGTTTTTTCGGAGAAACTACATATAGGCGATCTGGGCAAAATTTTATCAGATTCAGTTTAAGGACATCAAAATACCCAACACAAAAATACAAAAAATTACATTTTTTGAGGCTTTTTACATCCCGCATCCGCGAAAAGCACATCCGTCACATCCCTAAAAAAACAATTTGGGTTTTTTTTCTTACTTTTATATTTATGAAAAATTTAAGGATATTTATGAAATATCATTCTCAAAAACTTCTAGTTTGACTGCATTTCGACACTTCTCAGAGTGAACTTAAATGTTTTCTCCGAGTACACGTAACACCCGTCATAGGCTCATTTATGTAAATAACACAAAAATTGGCAGCGATTTGAAAAATGTATTTCCCCACGTCAGAGCAATAGTATCTAAGTGTAAATTATATCAATACCATTATATATGTGAAAATATTGAAATTTAAAAACGTACAAATGTACCACCCGATATCCATATATAAATAAATATTCTAATTTAGAATTTGTCAATCAAAAAGGAAAAATTTTAAGCGGGCATAAATTACGAGATAACTATAAAAATTAAAATATAATTTTAGTTAAAAAAGTATCAACCATTTGAACAAAAATATAAGAGCCTAAAAATATTAAAAGTCAAAAATCCAATGAAGCGACACCTGTTTGCATTTATTAGATAACAATAATAGCAACAACAAAAAGCCGTATCAATAAGCCAAAAATATGTTTTCGCTCAAAGAGGTCTAAAAAGGTTTCAAACAGCCAAACACCAACGTTGGGTGTTTTCCTCGCCTAATCACAGACCGAAGTACTTCGTCTGCGAGCCAAATTTGATAACAGAATTCCTAGAATTTGGAACTTTATCGGCGGTAGATTGAACTCACATCATTCATGATTTAGGCAGTGCATACAAAATTATATAAATAAATTGAGCCAGTTTATTTGGCGAGGGGCAAACGGGACAGAGTTAATGGAAATCATAAAAGTCTCATTCAAAAAAAAAAGAATAAAAAATACATAATATATATTTACCATGTTTTTTTTTTACGAGCAACACAAATAAATGTCGCCAGAAATCTTATCGGAGGCACATTAAATCAAATTGTTTTTTTTTTGTTAATTTACGATATTTTAGTCTAAGCAAATATGATGTTTATTGTATTTATCCATGTCTGTTTTACTGTTGTCACCTTTTTTTATTAGTGATTTTGCAATTTCCTTTTGAAAACGCTTTTATTCACTTCAAAATGGCACAAGGAATTGAAAGTGCGTAACATTTAAAAAAATTGGAAGAAAAAAGGGCACTTGTAGCTAGAAAAAGCCAAACGAAATCAGCACCATATTGAAGACGAATCCCAGTATTTTGGGCAGAAAACTAACTCAGAAAATTGAAAGTTCCGAGTTTTTTGTTCGAAATGTCAATAAGTTCCATGTAAAATGTGTACATGCATAAGGTGTTCCGCGCTTCAGTGCAAATAATGTAAAAAGTGATTTCTGTGGTCAAAACAAGGAAACATTTTTTCGATAAAACGTCCGTCCATCTGTCCGTCATTTCGCACGATAACTGCCGTAGCTTTTGAGCAATCGCCTCCAAATTTTTGCATTCTTCTTTTATTTTCGAACGATTGGACGGTATTGGATGGAAATTATGCCGGGAACGAAATGGGAATGAAACTGGAACGAAATGGAATTGGACCGGAACAAAATGGAATTGGAACAAAATTATGAAATGGATCGGGAAATGGAAATTATAATATATATTGATAATTATCGATAACTATTGAAAAATTATCGATCAATTATATAAAAATTATCGATAAAAAATCGACAAAAATATCGATAAATTATCGATAAAAAATCAATAAAAAAAAATCGATACATTTTTGAAAAATTATCGATAAATCTTTGATAAAATATTGAAAAATCGTCAAAACTGCCATACAAAATAGCCGTTAAATTTCTTTATTTTCCTTTATCTAAAATACTTAACCGATTTGAACGTTGTTTCTTGTATTGCAAATTATATCGGGAACAAATGGGAATGGAACTGGAACAAAATGGAATTCGCTTACTAGTTTTTTTATGAATGATTCAGTTTAATTAATTGATTCTTAACAGAATGAATCTTATTATTTTTTCTCTCCGATCAACAGTAAACTACCATTTTTTTTATTTTGTGATGCACAATTTTTGCAATCTATATTTAAGATATTATCAAAAATAAAAATTCCGTTTTTTGAATCTTCAAATATTTTTTGAAATTTGATTAGCGGATATCGAAGGTAGAAACTTAATATTTTAGTAAAAGGCATATGACATCCTTATCCTTACTATTTATAAAATTAAAACGCCAATTCGGAAAGGTAATATCGAAAAGTAAATATCTTAATTTTCGGTATTAAATTTATTGAACATTTAATCGTATGCTTACAGATTTCCGTTCGATTGCATTGACATAGTCTGTGCTTACGGGTTATTGCATATTGCTTTATTGCATATTGCTCTCTCTCTATTCACAATGATCGGGGACGTTAGATTGTGGGGAATCACCCACTTTTCGGGGAATTTCGAGTTATGTGTGCAGGAGGAGAATTTTTCCATTTCGCTTCTCTGTTGTGAATGTCTGTATTTTGTTACGTGGGCAACGCCACGGGTGAATGCTGGTTATATAGAAATGGGAAACAAAATGAAAAAAAAAACAAGGAGAATGTTTTTTTGCTCATTAGTGGGGGATTATGTATGGAATGTTTAATTTCTTTTAGGTAGATAACTTTATTGTGAAAAGGGAAAAAATTGTGCAACATCGTGTCAGAATAACGGAGCTGCACCCATATAATTTGAACTTGGGACCGAAAAACCCATTTCCAGATGACACACTAAATTTCAATTTATTTTTGTTTACTATCATAATCTCCATTGAAGGAATGAACATTGAATAGATGAACTTGATGTGTTAACTTCAATTTGACGGCAGCGTGTTTCAGATGTCCAACGGGTGGGCAGACATTGTTAAAAGTCGTTTTTTGGAGCCAGTTGCGAATGCTAAATTCAATTAAGTAAATTTCTACAAAGAATCCCCTTATCCATTTTGTAACACAAACTACGTCACTAATTTCATATTATACAAACACTTGTTGACCATTAAATCAAAGTTCTGGGTAACCCCGACTTGTAATAATATAAAATATCTTGTGTGCATTGAAATGAAACACTTTTGTACGCAGAGCGCATAAGTAATTCGAAATCAATGTCAAAAAGAAGAAGAGAAAAAACTTCCCCATAAATGCACAAAGGAAACAGCATAAACGAATGCGACAAGAGAGAACGTTACAAAGAAAAGGAGCGAATAACTGCGAAAACAGCTGAAGCAACAAGTTAAAATAGTAAAAACAACAACAAGAATGGAAAATAACATAACAAAGAACTCCATTGAATGAATGTTGGCCAACAAATCCAGAAAAGCCCGAAGCCCGTGTCAACTACGAAAATTTGATTATCGAGAAAACAGAGAGGTTCGTCTTAATGCGAATATTTGCACAAAATATGGAGAAACAAAAAAAAAAGTCGACCAAACAGTTCCAAAGTCTTATCAGCGGAAATGCCTCACATTGACTGAGCATGCAGGGAAGGGGTGAGGGTGAGAGTTGCTATCAGCTTAGCTGAAAGCGACCAGGCGTAATAGAAGCGTGCGGGTGTAGTCCGCAAACGTATGACATTAGATAAATGATAATATATGCTTGTATATAAAATTGGAACATTTCTTTTCTGTTTTGAAAAAATTAAGGTGAAGGGAAACACAAATCAAATAGAATAAATGCTTTGAGTAAAGAGGAGCAAACATAAAAAAAATTTAAAGAAAATAAAAAAAAAACGAAATCAAATGCCTCCCACGACCCACTCTCATCACAAGAAATAAACAAGATCTTGGCCATAAGAGTGCACGGTGACGTGCAGGAGGAACGCGCTCTATAGTGTATAAATACATTTCTGTAGAAAATTAAGTATATTAAAATGAAAACAAAAAAAAAATTTGAAATTTGCATTCTTTCCAGGCAGAACGCTTTCACATTTTCTGAACTTACCAAAAAGAAATCCAATTCGAAATTTTAAGGAATTGTCTTGGCCTTGCTCCCGAAATCCCAAACTAGACCAGAAGATTAAAGAAATTCCAGCGTTTTAATTGCGGAAAAATTTCCGTTTTCCTAGTAGTTTTCACAAAATCGCACTATAAACTTGTTTTTAATTTTATTTAATTATAAAAAAGTCCAATCTTTTTTTTCAACTCCTCTCATATCTTTCTTTCGTCTTTCGTTCACTTTAATTTTGGTTCGTTTTTATTTCATTGCTCGTGCCAAGTTCATGTGCTTGCGAAAGTTTAAATATTTTCACATATTTTTCGTAAGTTTTCGTCGAATTTTTCCATTTGTAAATTGTGAAATTCCGAAATTAATTCGCTGCTTGAAAATTTTACGTTTTGTGAAAATATAATTTTTTTGGCACTTGCTGTCATTCGTTTGCAATTGTGGAGAATTGTAGAGTTGACGATCGGCAGTGTTGCCAGTATAATAGTTTAATGTGGTGGAAGAAAAAATTAGGAAAACAATCGCGAAATCACAATTGCAAAAAAAAACGCACAATCTCACACAAAAGAAAAAAGAAAATGGGCAGTGACCGGTATTATCACCCAGAAGTTGATGCAGATCAAGAATATATGTAGTTTTCCATACCGGACATACCTTCTTATGGGCAAAGCTGGGCTCAGTTAATCGAGAATCCAAAAATATTTAATCCAAAATTTAACTTAGTTAAATTGAAAAGTTAATTTCGTTGAAAAGTTGACTTCGTTAAAAGTTAAGCTGGGTACTCGGTAAATAAAGTTTAATGAAAATGTGAGAAAATTATTGTGAGTTTTTGTGCGGCTAATATAAATTGTTTTCTTTCAAAGCAACATATATAGAGGTCATTCCATTAATTTCGCTGTGCGGGTTGTCAAAAAATCTCTAAAGTACTCAAAAAGCAATCTTTTTTTCGCTTTCTCTGCATTCGCTAGCCGGAATAGAGGAAATGAGGAAAATCGTCCATTTAAATTTTAATTTACTTTGGGAAAACGTCTTGGGTGAATGCAAATTAAGCACAATCTGAAATTGGCTCTAAGATTTTTAATGGCTTTTTATTGCTGAGGGATATTAGCTCTCATACAATCCGAGATTTTTTTAACTATTGAGATTTTTTGTGATATATTTATCTGGCAACTGTCTCTATGCTTCAAGATAAAGAAAATATATGAATATTGTGAATGCACACTGCTGCCAGCTGTTTTCTCTGCCATTTGACAGCCTTTTGTTTTCGTTTTTGCCATCAGCGTGTTTAGGAATCCGAGGTTCTATATAGGAAAAATATGGAATATCCTATCGAAAAGAAGCACGAAAACGAATCATTGGGAGTGCTGACATTCAGTCAGAAATCGGAAGCTCCAGAAATTGGCCACTCTCATGCAGTGCGATGTTTGATGTGCGAAAAGTTTTACACATTTCCTGCGGACCAGGATGATTATTTGGCTCATCAGTTTCTGGAGCATCGCTTGGTCATAGCGGATATTGAGGATGTTTCTCTGTTGGAAGAGTACTTGAAGTACTGGCAGAATGCGTTCAAAGGTGAGTGTTAAATAGCCCAAAATGAGGGTGCACTCAAATATATTTTTCCTTTTCATCCAGACCATGAACTGGAAGAATACTGTACCACCATGCTCTTGGACCAGCTGCCGGATGGCACACCCGCCAAGAATGAAAAATATTACCTACTCAGCGATATATTGCCCAAGGACTATGAACTGCGCAAGAAACTCAAACAGCAGCGACTGGAAGAGGCTTTGGCACGCCATCAATTCGAGCGCACCGACCGCAGTTTCAGCAAAGAGTGTCTCTACTGTCGCGACGTCATAACCGGTCTGCGCTCAGAGTTCCTAGAGCATCTGTTCACCAAACACTTCCTGCAGCTGGGCAAGCCCGAGAATCTCGTCTACGTAGATGAGCTGTTGGCCCAGGTCCAGCACAATCTGGAGAACCTAGTGTGTCTGTATTGTGAGAAAATATTCAAGGATCGTGTAACGCTCAAGGACCACATGCGCAAGAAGGCACACAAACGCATCAATCCCAGCAATCGGCAATACGACCGCTACTTCCTGATCAACTATCGCAATGAAAAGGCAAAGCAGCCCAACAAAAACATCAATCGCAGTCGCGAAGCGGTTAAGCAATCGAAACGGTGCGAAGCAAAGGCCGCCCCCAAGCCAAAGGAGACGCCCCCATTGGAGACAGCCAAACCCGAAGAGGGCAGCGTCGATTTTGAGCGTCGTTTCGGCCCAAGCGACGACAGCGATTCGGACTGGTCGGATTGGGATGGGGAGCAGTTGCCGCCCCTAAACTGTCTCTATTGCAGCCATCAGGAGGTGGCCTTTGCCGCACTCAAGGAGCATATGCTCGATGCTCACCAGCTGGATTTTGAGGCGGGTGTCCAATCGTTGAATTTCTATCAGAAAATCAAAGTGGTCAACTATGTGCGGCGTCAGGTGTGCCTGCTGCGTTGTGCCACTTGCAATTTGCGCTGCGACAATGCAGAGCTGCTGCTCGCCCACATGTCTTCGGAGCAACACTTCGGCTTGGGCACGCAAAAGCAGTGGGACAAACCCGAGTTCTTCTTTCCCACCTACGAGGATGATGGTTTGCTGTGCATTCTGGATGACAATCCCAACGATGACGTAGACGAAGCCGTGGTGCGCATTATCTCGGAGGATTCGATGGCTCAGATCAATAAGGATGCCGAGCGTTTGTCTTTAGAGAATTTTCAATTTATGTGATAAGTTTATGAAAATACATTTTTATTTAAAAGTTAAATGTTTTCTTTATTAAATTGCAAATTTTTTGTTAAATCTCTTAAGTCTACTTTTCCTATCAACGCTATCAAATCAACGCCCAAAGGTACATAATCGCTGCACTTGCCTTCCCTTCGCTTTCTTAAATGGCCGTGCCTCTCTCCAGATTCTGTTTGATCTCGGCCGTGTGCTCGCCATAGAAGCGATCCAATTTCTTGTTGAACTTCGAGTTGCGCTCGTTGATGAAGTCCACATCGGCGTCGTCGTTGTAAATGCGACGACGCGAATACTTCTTCCTGCGATCGATTTGCTGCTCGAGATCCTTGACCATACTGTTGATGGCTGCTGGCGTGTCTTTGGTCAGTCCGTGCAGTATCGTATTGGGGCCGCCATAGAACGCTTCGCCTAGTTCCTCCTTCTTACGTTCGTATTTGGCCATATCACGGGGCGGCATATTCTTCACCAAGCGACTGTGTTGCCTGGCAGTCTGTGCCTCGAATGTGGAAAAGCCCAAATCGGGATTCTTTTTCTTCTTCTTCTTTTCTATACGCTCTGCGTCCACTGCCGACACGTCCAATAATTTCAGGCGATCATAGTCTTTGCCCTGAATTTTAGCCTCTTCGCGCGCCTTGTCGTCTGCAATGATCCAGTCTGCCTGGCGTTTGCGTGCCTCCCAATTGTTGGGCAGCTTCTTGCGCGCGTCTTCTGCGACCACTTCGTGATGGTTCTGTGTACGCGCTTCTTGTCGTAGTTTGTGCAAATTGCGGAGACGTTCTTTGCGTTCGGCTAACTTGTCGGACGTGGTTTTTTCCGTTTCCATTATGCTGATTTGTTATTTTTCTTAATTTTTTTTTTATAAAATTGCGTCTTTGTCGATTTGCTGCTCAACTATTTTTCCTTTTATCAGCTGAATAAAGTATTCACAATTGACGAACTGTCAAAACAAAGAACTCTTGTGATTGCATGATGTAAAGGTGCCTTTAGACCGTACGAAATAGCGAACAAAATGCAGTTCATTCGGCCGTAACCGAATGCTCGATCAAAATGTTCGGGCAGTGTAAACACTAAAAATCGAACGAGCCATTGAAAAATCTCAGTATGAGATAAATTTCACAAATCTAGCAACTACATCATGCAATCACAATAGTTCTTTGTTTTGACAGTTGGTCAATTGTAAATACGTTATACAGCTTAGAAGAAGAAGAGTTGAACAGCAAAACGACGAAGACCTAATTTTCTACAAACTTAAGAAAAATAACAAATCAGCACAATGGAAACGGAAAAATCCACATCCGACAAATTAGCAGAACGCAAAGAACGTCTCCGCAATTGGCACAAACTACGGCAAGAAGGGCGCGAGAAGCAACCCTACAATTGCAAACGTCAGGCAGACTGGATCATTGCAGACGACATGGCGCTTGATGAACGTGGAGCGGTACTTTCACCAAACCTATACCAGCGCGCCGTGGATGCAATGAGTGATGATTATGAGTGTGCTCGCAAGGAAGCATTGCGACTGGTGTTCCAGCTGGGCATTAGCCATCCAGACTACATGATTGCTAGTGGCGATGGGGACGAAGAAATGCGACTAATCGACGCTGCCTTCAGCAAAGTTTGTGGATCGCTGTGTGATTTGTCCATTCAAATAAGGACGCAGGTTAGTAGGTACCAGTGGATACTACTTCGATCGAGTCATATAGATATACATTTGATTTACAGGCTGCCGAACACTTGGGCCTTATGACGCAGGTCAGCTCCGATGTTTTGAACCAAACACTGGACAACAACAATCTCATGAGTAATTTGCGTCGGAAAAGAACTGCACACGAACGTGGCGCCAAGTTAGTGGCCAGCGGTGAGTGGTCTTCTGGCAAGCGGTGGGCTGACGATGCGCCACAGGAGCGCCTCGATACTGCGGCTATTTCGCTGATTGCCAGTGGTGCTTGCGGCGCCTTGGTGAATGGACTCGAGGATGAATTTCTAGAAGTGCGTTCAGCTGCCGTGGACTCGATGTGCAAATTGGCCTTGTGTCATCCCGATTTTGCGGTCAACTGCTTGGATTTTCTTGTGGACATGTTTAGCGATGAAATCGAGGACGTACGCCTGAAAGCGATTTACGGCCTGACAGCAATTGCACCGTACATAGTTCTGCGGGAGGATCACTTAGAAATAATGTTGAGTTCACTGGAGGAATATTCGGTAGATGTTCGCGAGGGAACGCATTTAATGCTGGGTGCTTGTCGCGTATCGACACAGGTCAGTGCCTTTGAAGCAGTTATGCGTACTTTTTTATTCTCTTCAACGGACTTATTTGCTTTTGCAGGCCTGCCTGCTGATGGTGGTTCAGAAGTTGCTGGATGTCCTGTCGAAATACCCCCAGGATAAAAACTCGGCTTTCGAATGCATGCGCAAAATTGGTCAAAAACACGCGAATCTGTGCATTGCGGTGACTTCGCATCTGCTGCAGGACCACCCCTTCTTCGATAGTGCTGAGCGTGACGTTGAGGATACCGCCTACTTGGGCATTTTGATACTTCTCTTCAATGCAGCCGAACACTCTGTGGCGATAATCAGCTTATTTCCCGGCGTTACTCTGAAACACTATGCGTATTTGCGTGACGCCCTGCCGCACTTAGTGCCACAATTGCCCATCGAGGGTGCCTCCACGATGAAAGCCATCGATGCACTGCGTGGGGCGGCAAGCTCACGCGAATATTTGGACACAATTTTGACGCACATTCATGAAATTTTCACAATAGCGCGCGATCGAGTGCCGCTGCTGAAAACGGCCCAAACTAATTTGCAGGTTGGTCCAATATCGATGAGCTCATATTCATTAAATTGCATTGAGTGTTCTTTCATGTTTCAGCGCTTGGGCGAAATCGACCCGGAAATGTTCGGCACTGCGAACTTTCTCGAAACGTATTTGGCTGCACAAATCCAAATCGAGCAGCTGCAAAGCTGCACCATCACCTCTCAGCGTAGTCGCGCTCCTCTCAAAGAGTCCCTGGGCCAATTAATACGGAACTGCTTGAAGCTGCAGCATATTTTTTCTGGCTTCACATACGGCGACATGTTGCTCGTCAAACAAATTTGTCTGCGCGCTAGTGCTCTGCACCTGGTGCTCATTGTACGCGATCGGTCGCAAAGTGCATTGGGTCCCTGCCAAATGTTGCTGCATACAGCAGCGGACATCGGCAACTTTCTGGACGACAAAGAGAACTTTCAGCCGGACGCATTCACCACCTCGCTGCTCACACAATTGGCCAGCATAGCAGATCCCAAGCCAGGTCGGGTGTTTCGTGAAATTTTGCCCTTGGTTCAGAATGCTTCGGCTGTGCGCATGCCTCCCGCCAATGTGAATATACGGATGAGCGTTGCAAATATTGTGGAGCCTTGCCCGCAAATGGCCCAGGATGATGTTATCCAAGTCACTGCCGGCCTCATCGCAGCAATGCCCTTTGTGGCCGAAATTGACAACCTGCAGCCGCTGCAGAAGCAGGACATGCGAATCAAAATCAAATATCCCGATCAACACGTACACACCGTCGTGCCGAAGCTGTCCGACTTCAAAAAGATCATGACGGAACAGGGCGAACACGAGACAAACATGCGATTGCGCACAACCATACTGCTTTCCCACAGCGTCTGGACAGAGGCTTCGCTGTGCGAGATATCGTTGTGTCTGTCCGTGCGCCCGGGCTCAGAGCTAGAACTCAGCAAGCCGGTGAAAATACTCTTTGCGCCGCAACCAGTTCGCAGAGAAATTTGAGAAGTAGTTCCAGTTCACAATTTTAATTTTCAAATTGTTGTAAATAGTTTAAGGTGTGTTTTGAATAAAGTTTCAAATGACAAAATCGAAAAGTTTGACAGACAGAGAGTACTAAAAATAACTACGTCCCTTCAAAGCATATCGATACCATCCTATGTCCGTTTTCACGAAAATCGAGTTTTTGCCATTTTTGGGTTCCTGAGAAGAAGCTGCATCGAATCGGCTATTGTGGCTTGTGAAAATCTAACCGGAAGTGGTTAAAAAACAAGGAAATAAGAAAATTCTATGTCCACAGTAGGATTTATTTCGTGTGCACAAAGGCGCAATGTCCAAATTTTGAGTTGTTGTCTTTGCTTATTTCATAAAAATATAAGAAAAGGTTTTTGTATTAGATTTTTGACACATGAAAATTCCTTCATTTTTATTTTCAAACTGTGAAATACCAGCTCCACTAGTGTTTCAAGCAATAAAATAATTTTGGTTTGTGTTTTTGATAAATAAACAAATTCAATTTCAAAGAGCACAGTTATATTATGTCCCGAAAATTGTATTGGACATAATTAGATATGTAAAATGTCTTTTCGACTGAATTTGACTGTCAGTCATTTACAGTCAAATTCGTCGAAAACAGTCAACTTGACGTTAAATTCAGTCAAATTGGTCAAAAACAGTTTTGTCGGTAAACTGTAAGGAATAAAGCAGAAACCGAACTTCCCACGGATTTTTAACTCGAAGACTGCTTCCCATGGCACTGCCGTTGCTCTTGCGATGTCTTTTCATTTCACCACCTCCGGACATAAGCTACATCTCCCATTTCTGGTTGTAGCTACATGCATAACGCAATATAAGCATGTAGCGCATTTTATGCTTCCCGATTCTTCGAATATTAGAAAACACAAATTAAAAAGAAATGATAAAAAATTCTTTGTTTTTTGAAAACTTCTAAACACATTTTGAATTATTTTTCAGTGACATTATTTTAGTCAAATTCAGTCAATTTGACTGAATATGACCAGTCATTTTCAGTCAATGACTATCGTGACTAGTCAAAGTCAGTCATTTTACATCTCTAGAAAAGACTAGACAAATAAGTACAATTTGTATGAAAACAAATTTGAATGCCACAGAAGAATACCATTTAATTCAAAACCATGCCGAGTTTTCACTCAAACTTTTTTTCAACACTCTAAAGATGGAATAAGCTACATAAGAAAAATATTGGACCCAGAAAACAGAACTCCAATAATAACGAAAAATTAATTTCAAAACTTGTTTTTCGTTTTCTACAGTTTAGGACAAATGGACATAGGATGGTTGTGCTTTATGGTATCGATTTTTTGCAAACGAGTCGAGAATCACATTAGTTATCGACTCGAGAAATAGGGTTTTCCTCAAACGTTTGTGACTGTGTTTGCTGGGTATGTATTAGGGCTTTCAATCCCGAAGGCTTTTTGCAATCCCGGGATTTTCGGGACTGAAAATTACAATTCCGGGATCCCGGGATTTTTCGGGATCTGATACTTTCACAAGCAAAATGCATTTTAACAAAATAAAAAAATGTTTTTTATATGTTTTATTGCAAAACTGATAGTTTTAGCTTAAATCAATTAACATAAACATTAATTTCAATTTATTAAAGGTACAAATAAATGCATTTTTTTATTTTCAGTATTTGAGTTTTCGTTTCTTTAGGAAAGACGCAATTCAATTCAAAATATGCTTGAATGAGGTTACTGAAATTACTTTTGCATCAGTTTTCAGTTCTACTTAATTATTTTTATTAAGCAATTCTTTTTTGTGCGCTCGCTAAGACTGAAAATACCAATTTTCTTCTGAAATAAACATAAATTTATATTTTCTTAAAGAAAAAATTTCAAGCACAAACAATTTTATACGTCATTTTTTTTAAAATTATTAAAAATTTTTAAGTTTTGTGTTTTTCAACAAACTTTTTTTCATTTTGGGGTTGTCCAAATGTTGTCAAAAACTATTTTTCTGCTTACACAATTTTTTTTATATTTTATGAGCGATGAAAAGTTCTATTTTTCTTGTATTAAACTTTTTTTATGGGCTAATTTATTTAAAATGTAGTCCCGAAAATCCCGGGATTTAGGAAAAAATATCCCGGGATTTTCGGGACTAAAAATGGACCGGGATACGGGATCCCGGGATCCCGTATCCCTAGTATGTATGTTCAACACAAAGTCCAGTCTGCTTCTACCCAGCAAACAATACACAGCCAAAAATAAATTTTTTGAGTGCTCAGAATGTAGAGTCCGAAAAGTATCAAATTTTAGAGGATTTTATAACCCAAAACAATTTTTGAATTTCAAAATATGATTTGTTTTTATCGGCATGAATGATAGAGGCCGTATCTCAGAGGGTTAAGCATTGAGTTACGCAACAGGAGGTCCCATGTTCAAACCCCGGAAAAGGTAAAAAGTTTTTCTTTAATATTTGAAATGATAAAATTTCGATTTGATATTTGAAACAGAATTCCATGTTGTCCATTGCAGATAACAAAATATTTAGATTTGGTCATATTTGGGAAACATATTAGTGTCATATTTTAGGCTCTTTTTAGAACCATATTTCAGCCTCATATTTGAATCATATTTAAGACAAATGTGTCTTAGAGTCAGATTTCAGACTATAATTTGAGCCCTATCCCATACAATTCAGCGTGCCCCTACAGGAAGGGAAACACGCCATATACGGCCCCAATTAGTCTTTTCTGAGCGAAATGAGAGCCTTAAGAGTCAAAAAAGAGTTGTTGTTGTTGTAACAGGAGAGCGAATCAAAAGTATAGAATATTATGTTGTTGTTGGTGTTGTTGCCACTGTTGGATGTTATTTATAATTGTGGAGTAGTGATTACAGCTCCAGGTCCAAAAACCTAGCTGTATCCAATGGATTTGTCCATAAATCAATGGGCTCCAATGCAGTGGGGCGTCCAGTACAATTAAGGTCAAAAAAGAGTCAAATTGTTTGCTGGGTTACAATAGAAGCTGTATTAATAAACAAAACCTTCTTAGATTTATTTTAACCAAGTTTAACAAAACGTTTCAATACAAAGTGCATATTCAATGGAAGGCATCGGATGAGTAAGGTGTCCAGTTTTTATTATTCGTCAAAAATAAAAAAAAAAAACAAGTTTAAAAAAATTCAAAAATATTGGACAAAATGACGATAAGCACTGTCAGTTTGATGTTTTTCTTCATTATACATTCAAAAAGTTACAGAAATCCTTAAAAACTAGGACTAAAACAATAATTTTGTATCGGACTTCTCATCGTTTTGAAAAAGTTTGGAGTATCCCAAAAACATATCGAATGGAATGAAAATATATCGATTTGGATCGGTTTTGCTTTTGTAATCTAAAGTTTCCTGTCCATATCTACTTTGGAATATTGGTGGACTTATCACCCACTGATCCGATGCCTTCAATTGCACATACATACTTTAACAAATCGGATTTATAGTATTGATTCGATAGATCCCAGTGGTCGTCATCTTTGGGGTCTGCTAACTGTAACTTCAAGAAGGATGTAATCTATATGTAAAAACAAAAGCTTTTATTTTTCATATGAATTTGTATGATAGACCTACCAATTATATTATATATTATACGTCCAACACTTCTATTGCTTCACCCACAAACGCATCCGTAATCTGTACACAACATTTTATATTAACATTCCTAAGCTTGGTGCATTTGCTTATAAGGAACAGCAATCCTTCATTGGTGAACGACTCACAAGCGCTGACGTCCATTTCCTCCAAATTCTTCAATTCAGCGAGTTTCCGCAAACATTCATCATCTAAGGCCTCATTATGGGGACAAACAAGTTTCTTTAGCCTCTTTAGGCACGCGATCAATACAACAATATCGTATGTTATCCAATTCGTAGAATATATTATGAGATGCTCTAACTGTGGGGCATGTTCCGCTAAAGCGACAAACAGCTGATGTCCCAATGACTTATAGTCTCTGATTTCTACACTCTTTAGATTCGATAGGTTTGACTCGCAATTGGATATTTTGTGAGTTGCAGGCTCTGTCCATTTGCAGCCCCAAAAAAGTTGCTTTAGCTTCTTAAGTCGCGCAATCAATACAGCAATATCGTCGATTACCCCATCTTCATCATCAATTCTGAGATACTCCAACTGTTGGGCATGTTCCGCTAAAGCAATTAGAAAGGGTTGTTCCGCATAGTCGCAAATATGTAGACTCTTTAGTTCTGGTAGGTGTGTCACACATTCATCTGCTCTGGACATTTTGAGAATTTCCAGTTTGCGACAATGGGATACCATTTCATTGATTTCAGTTCTTTTAAGTAGGCGACAATGACGAATGTCAAGCGATTTGAGTTCCCTTAACGATTTACACATGCTGATGAAGTAGGCTGGCTCTATTTTGGAACATCCGCAAATATTTAGGGTTTTTACATTGATCAGCTTATCGAAATGTTTGCCTGCAAATACATAGACATTTATAACGGTTGAGCCAGACTCTAATCAGTTCACTCATTCAAAAATGTACTACTAACTGCGAAATTATACATGTTGTGTACCTTTAAATTTGTGATTATGTGTTAGTGTGAGACTTTCCAAGTTTGTTAGTTTTGCAATTTCCAATATATCATCATCGTTTGAAGAGCACCATGTTAATTCCAACTTTGTGAGGTACTTAAGCTTTTGCAGAAATTCGTGCAGATACGCATCTTTTCCGTGTATAAATGGCAAATGAACAAGCTTAATATTCGGACAGAAATTGACGAGTAACGTAAGTGTTCGTTTACAATTGAAAATTGGCACATCAATCGTTTCAATGATGGGCCCAACCAATTCTAAAAGCTCGTGTCTCCCATATTTGCATATTTCCCTCCAAGAATAGCAGTCGATTGCTTTGTATTTCGATTTGAATGCCATTTGGAATACATCCCGTAAACGTGGACATACGCGACCGAGTTGCAACTGATCTTGTAACTTGAAAATATACTCAAGGCAATCATCGTTGAGTTGGAGGAGTTTGTTGGCGGTGTGGTCCTTATCTATTTGTCGTGGTTTGGGTTGATTGCAACTGTCACATGCTTGCACAAATATTTGTTTGGATTGTAGTTGATGGTTTTCCTCCTGAAGAGCCCTTGCGTCGCGAAAATGTGTAAAATTATACAAAATTCATTAATGCAATAAATTATGCACTCACTTGACAGCTCCAGTACGGTCGGAAAATATTACGAAACCCCATTTTAATCCTGTCGGTCCTTTCTTATGATCTGCTAGTAGCACTTGGACCACATCACCAAATTTTGAGAAATACCTAAGTGTCTCTTCCTGCGTGACCTAAGAACATAAAGTAACATTTGTGTTGGGTAAGAATGTGATTAGGTGAATATGGGCAGTTACTATTACTTGTCCTGGAATGTTGTAAACCAAAATTTTTGTAACTAGTACATCGTCGTCCTCCATGTAGCAGTGATGGCAGATGGCAGAACTTTGAGGGAAAATTTTTCTCGATATTTTGCCAGAACTTATGTTCTAAGTTCATTTATTATTATTTTTTTAGATATTTTTGCAAAGCTATGAAATTTTTTTGTGTTTGAGCGACTTTTTGTCGATCTTCTCTAGTTTAAATTTTGTTTATTGTGATTTATTTCGGATCATTCACAATAATGTTGCCAGATATTTGGAAATTGTATGAATTGAGGTGACATCACAATACATCATCAAACCAGAGAACTTATATTCATAGAGAAGCGTCATAAGATCTTCCTATTCCTTTTTGCTAACTCGGAGCTCGTGCAATTCTGGTGAGTAAGCAGACTGCGGAGTTTGGACAGTGAGTGTACAGACTGCGGCATTTGGCAAACATTTTTTAATTTTTTGTAGTCTGTTAGAGCCTATTTACACAGTCATTCCCATGACGCATGGGCATGCCGTTTTTAGAATTTACACTGACATGGGCATGACGAAATTTGACAGTTTTTATATGAAAATGTAAATAAACGAAGCATGGAGTAGCCACCTTTTACGTTTTTTGTATGGATTTTCGGTGCAAAATTTTCTATCCCGTTTTCACTACCGCAGTTCTTATTAGCTCTTTGTCAGATTTATCGTCATGGAACTGATAGTGTAAATAGGCTCCAAACCATTTTGCCTATAGCAAAGTGCAAAGCAAGAACATTTTCGTATGCTTTGTATGTACACATTGGTTACAGCTATCTGCAACGTAGATTTTGTTGTTGTCTAACGGATGATTTCGTCGATTGATAGGCACTTGGAAAAATCGGTGCTTGTTTTAAGTTTCAATTTTAAATCATTCTAACTTTGAATGTGAAAGTGAAAACGTGTCTTCAGAAAAGAAGTGGGAAAGTGATTTTTTGGTTTTGTTTTTTTCATTACAGATAAATTTTAGAAAAAGTAATTTTTTTTTCGCATTGTATGTTTTGAAATATTTTTTTGTTTTTTTTTTTCTTCTTTTTTGTAATAAGAATGTTTTTATGTATTGGTGTTTGCACTTCCATAAGAAGCTTTTGGGTACCCCTGGTATAAACGATCAAAATCGAGTGAAATTGACGGAAGTTGTGATGATTTTAATCTTAAATGCTAACAACACTGGTTTTCACATTTAATTTTGAATGACCAAAGTGGAAGAAGAAGCATTTATTTACATTTTCTCATTATTGAGAAAAGTTTAGAAGAAATATTAAAAAACACTTCCATTTTGGCTCTTGGCGAGTGCGGTTTGTGTTTGTTTTCGTTTGTGTTGGGTGGTAAAGTTTTCTTTAAATTCAATTAAACGAAAAGTTCTTTTGGTCTCTGTTTCTAAGACAGAATTTTACTGTTTTTGCTCCATATTATTTTCTTTTTCTTTTTTGTTTTTGCTGTTTTGGTGAGTCTTTATTTTGCGAGGTGTCAGTGACGAAAAGGAAAAGCGACGCCATGACTTCGCAGTCGTGGGTGGCGTCGCAGAGGGAATTCGAGGATTTTCATTCAAGTAATGGGAGTCGGGGGTTTCCTCTGGGGTGTGATCCGGGCGATCCTAATCAGAAAAATGACGAAATTAACAATAAAAAATTAAAAATTGACCAAGTCAGTGATATTGCAATGGCGATGGCGGACCATGAAAATTCTTTAAAAAAAAATGGCGGCCAAATGCCGCATAGCAACAATGAAAATGCGGAAAATAATGTGATTATCTCAAATAAAAATAGTGGTCAGGGTAGTGGAACTGATCTCCTTTATCCAGCAGACCATGTTGGTGATGTTTTTGTGTTGGTGGATACCTCCGCGGCGGAGACTTTACCTAACAAACGTACCAGGAACGGACTATACCTCTGGAGTAAAATAAAAGATCTTAAGATTAAAGGCATAGTTGCTATAAAGGCGACAGGTGCAACAATGTACAAAATCACTTTTGAAAGCGTGTCATTTGCGAATTCCTTGATTCGCAATAAAGAACTAAGAAAGAAAAATTTGCGTGCCTTTATACCCAAAGGATTTTTGGAATCGTATGGGGTTATTCGTAACGTGCCTTTGGATTTCTCCGATGAAGAGATTAAGGAAAATATAAAATCTGTTGTCCGGGTTACGTCGGTTCAACGTTTCTTAAAGAGAGATTTTGGGGACTCGAACAATTTTATCCCAACTTTTTCGGTAAAAATTGGATTTGCTGGCAACGATTTGCCCAAAGAAGTTTTTCTAAATTACACGCTTCTGACTGTGGATGTTTATTATCCACCTGTAAGGCAATGCAGGAATTGTGGTCGTTTGGGCCATACTCAAAAAGGCTGTCGCTCTAGCAAGAGATGTTTGAATTGTGGTGGTGGGTGTGAGCCGATGTGCAATGCAGTGAAATGCATACTTTGCGGTGAAACTACACATAAGTCAAATGAGAAAAACAAGTGCAAAAAGTGGTTGCAAGAAAATGAAATTAACAAAGTGATGACGATCAAAAAACTTTCCCGTAAAGAGGCTTTTAGCACTTATTCGTCTTTTTCGGACAACCGTTTTGATTTTTTTAATAAATATGATCAGGAGTTTCCTGATACTTTCAATAGTCAATCTCAATTGAAGAACAAGGATGGGGAGATCAACAAAATTCTCACTCCGAAAACCTATAATTCCGTTGCTAAGCGTGCGGGTGTGGTACCTAAAAATGGACACTCGGCACAAAAAACTGTCTCAAATACTCAGCCTGTGGGTTATAAACGTAAGGAGCAAAACAATGGTGTGGCCCTTGAGGTGCCAAATCTGCACAGGGTGTCTGAGCTAGAAAAAATAACCACTGAATTTTTTAAATTTGTAAATGACGTATTTACTAAGGAAAATAATCCCACTGTTTTAAGTGCAATCTCACATTTCAATGATCGCTTCAAGCGACTTTATACAAATTTAGATGTGGATTTGATTTCACAGTCCACATCAGCAATGAATACGGTTAATGAAAATTTTACAATATAATTGTCAGTCATTAAAAACCAACTCTGGTAGTATCGAATATTTTTTAAGTAATCATAACATTGAAATTTGTTGTCTTAGTGAAATTTTCTCTCGTAACGATTCCAATAATAATAAGAATTTAATTAATTTTAATTTAGTTAAAAAAACGAGGTCAGATGGTTATGGTGGTGTAGCCATAGGACTTAAAAAATCAATTCGATTCAAAAAACTCTCTTTTAACACTGCTAGTGATATAGTTATAGTGCAAACGCTTAATTTAACATGTAATCTTGTTATTTGTTCGGTTTATTTTGAGCCATCGCTCTCGCTGGTCGATTTTTCGTCAGAAATGTCGCGGTTACTTGATTTTCTGGAGCCTTTGGAGAATGTAATCCTCGCTGGTGATTTTAATGCGCGCACCAAGCAATGGGGCGATTTCTTCGAATCTTCAAGAGGCTCTCGTCTTGAGATGCTTATTGGAGCAACAAATTTTGTCTGTCTAAATAATGGTGCCATTACTTTTAAGCGCGATCTGAATGCTGCTAGCGGATCAGTGTTGGATCTAACATTTCTTAACTCTAGTATTTCAGTTGAATGGAGTGTTATCCATTTCATGCTAGGTGGTAGTCACCACTACCCTGTTCTGATCGAGATATCGAGTGTTACACCCAGATCTGCGAGGTTTATGGCAAAGAATAAGCTTTTGAGTTCTCTAAATAATGTTCAATTGGAACCTGATTTAGGTCAAATCACAACTGTCCTTACTGAGGAGATGAATAATGCAACGTTTGTTTTGAATGAGAATCACAAACCGAAATACTGGTGGCATGATGGTCTGAAATCCTTGTTTAGGTTACAAATTGCTGCACGCAAAAAGTGTGACCGTTTTCCGTCTCCTTCTAATTTTGAGGCGGCTTTAAATGCAATGATAAATTGGAGGGAAGCGGTTAAGGAGTCCAAAAAAAATAGTTTCAATAGGAGCATTGATATGTTGAATAGTCAACCAAACACCAGATCTGCTTGGCGTTTTGTAAGAAATGTGAAGGGAAATGCTCGATATGCAGATCGTCAGACATGGAATGACGATAACAATCTGTGTTATTTAAAATATCTCAAGGATCAGGTCCCATCGGGCTCTCAAACGGTACGCTGGGCTGGTGTAAGTACTGTTGCGTCGAGTAATTTTTTTTTCTCGTATGATGAATTCTTGAATATTTTGAAAAATAAGTCAAGACCATCAGCGGGTGGTAATGATAGGATTACATATGAAATGCTCAGAGCGCTCTCGGATTTTGCGAAAAAGTCTATGCTCACTGCTCTAAACGATGCCTTTTTAGGCTGCCACATTACGGATTTGTGGAGAACAATAAAGATAGTACCTATACCCAAACGCGATAAAAATTTAGAAGATTATAAGAATTTTCGTCCAATTTCTTTAATTTCGGTGCTTTTGAAATCGATTAATCTTATGGTTAAAAATCGTCTCACAGACTTGCTAAATGAAGGGGATGTCCTTCCTAGTAGGTGTTATGCTTACAGAAAAGGAAAATCCACTTCTATGTGCTTAAATGAACTCCTTCACAAAATTGCGGTTCTCAAAAATAATGGTTTCAAAGTGATTGCGTTGGTGCTGGATATCAGCAATGCATACAATTGTGTGCGTGTGGATATCCTGTATCAAATTCTCAGCAGATTAAACATCCCGGATATATACAAAGACTGGATTTCTAACTTCTTATCAAAAAGATTTCTTAAGCTTGGTAAAGATGTAATAGAAGTAAATGATGGCCTCCCACAGGGAAGTTGTCTCTCGCCAGTACTTTTCAATATCTACACGAGTGAGTTACATAAAATTGAAAATGCTTCCACTGAGGTCTATCAATTTGCTGATGATTTCTTGATTCTTTCCTATGATAGGGACTTTGAAAGTGCAGAAAAAAATCTAAATTTGCAAATCAAACGTTTTAAAGATAGGTGCAGGCCTCTGAATTTGACCTTCAATTTGGAAAAAACAAATGTAATTTATTTTGCTAAAGGCAGTAGGAAAGAAGTGAGTGTCAAGATCGACAACACTGAAATTCAGCAAGTGAAAAAATTACGATTTCTTGGTAGAATCGTTAACTCGTCGCTTACAGTAGGTGAGCATTATTCGTACATAATAAGTGAAACTGCAAAAAATTCAAATTTGTTGAAGTGTTTGACTACGGTCAAAGATGGTTTATCTCCAAGAGTGGCCATTAATCTGTTTAAAAGTTTTGTTAGGTCTAAAATTGATTACGCACGTACAACGGCTGCACACACACCACAAACTGTTAATAAAAAAATCACTACAGCTCAAAATGCCACCTTGCGTAGGTGCTTGGGCCTTACACCATCGACACCGGTTCATGTCATTTATGCTTTAGCTGGTGAATTTCCGCCGCGGGAGCGTAGTAAGTTCCTAACAGTTAGGGAAATCATTAAATTGAAATTTAACAACAGTCAAATGTATAATTCGATATGCAATGCTGATCGGGTGAAATCTAGCTACAGTATTGTTTTCCATGAATTTAGGGAAATTTTTGATAATTTGAATGTTGACTGCTCGTTCACAAAAGCGGGTAACTTACGAATTTTCTTAAACACACTACCGAACAAGAAGGATAAATTACCCAAAGAAATGATTAAAGCTATATACTCGGAAAAAATACAATCATATGAGAGAAGGTGTTTCACAGTCTTTGCGACTGATGCCTCAGTGGGTGCGGATGCTGCGGGATGTGGGATTATTGATGTGTCGAGTAATCACAAATTCTACTTCAAAATAAATTTTGACTGTTCATCGGTATTTGGTGAGATATGGGCCATAAGAAAGGCCGTCGACATTGCAATTGAGGATGGTGTCAGCAAGCTCGTTATTTTTACGGATAGTCTGGTGGCTTGCAAATTATTGCAGAAAAACCACACCAACAATTACTGTATTGCATACATTCAAAACAAACTGTTTCATTCGTCCATGGAAGAGTGTCACGTTGTGTGGACGCCAAGTCATGTTGGTGTTACGTGCAATGAGGCAGCTGATGAGGTTGCGAGGTGTGCTGTTGGTGTTGGCGCACCTATAAAGGCGGATTTCACCCCGGAGGAGGCCCTTAGAAGAGTTCACTCTGTTTTGTTTAATAGCTGGAATCAGAGTTTCGTTGACGCGTCGCAAAGTAAAGGCAGGTTTTTTGCGGGCATCTATCCGATGGTGCCAAAAAAGCCTTGGTATCATAGCACAAAAATGGTACCAAGGGATATAAAACTTTTGAATAGACTTTATTCCGGACATGCTTATGACAAGACATATTTACACAGAATAGGAGCAATAGACTCCGACTTGTGTGATTCTTGTCAGGTGAAAGAATCAATACAACATATTGTTTTTGAGTGTACCAAAACAGCAATTATACGTAATAAGTTTTCTTTTTGTAATAATTATAATAACATTGAAACCATTTTGAAACTGAACAATCAAGCACTAAACATCCAGTTAGTGCAGTTTTTGAATGAAGCCAAAGTAGATATTTGAATTCGAGGAAAAAGAGATTACAAGTACAGTGTCTTAAGCAAACATTAAAACATCCGTTGTAAAATTAAAAAAAAAAAAAAAAAAAAAATTAAAAAAATGAATAATATGTCATAGAATTAAGAAAGAATATTCACAAGCCCACTCATATTGCCTTAGGAAGTGGGCTTATCAATGCCCAAATAAAAACAAAAACAAAAATACAGCACTGTCACATGGACAATAAACATACTTCAATACTATACCAAATGAATTAAGGCTGATTTACATTCCTTTAGGCTTATCAATGCCCAACGAAAAAGAAAAACAATAAATACAACACTGTCACATGGACAATAAACACCTCAATACTATATCAACTGTGGGACACCCTGGCAATATAGCTCTTTGCTAGCCAAAACATTTTTTAAAGTTAAAAAAAAAAAAAAAATATTAAAAAAAATGCAGCATGCAGCAATTTGAAGCCAAGGAAAAATACTATCTGTCCAACACACTCAATTGCATTCCAGTGCTGCTGCAAGGACAATCCGTGCTCATTGATTTACGCAATGAAACTTCGGTGGCTGGGCAAATTGACAGGGCCGACGGGTACATGAATGTGAATTTGGTAAGTCAAGTGAAATTGGATTATTTTCCCTAAAATTCATTTCTAAAATTGGTTATTTCGCTTCTATTTTCAGTCGAATGCTGTCTACATCGACCGCGATGGCCTGCAATATTCCTTCGAACAGTTTATGGTGCGCGAGCGCATGATCCGCCAAATACATATACCAGCCGAAATTGACGTAGAGCAGGACGTGCGCCACTGGATGGAGAACGGTCTGCGAAGAAGGCGTCCAAATCTGGATGGGAAGAAATCACGCAAAGCCACTTTCAAGCAAAAACGTGCCGAAACGCGTCACAAGGAGATTTTGCAGGAAATCCAAAAGCAAAAAGCGGCAAGCCAAACACAAAACAATTGAACTTAACCCATTTGTTGTTGATTTATTTTTTTTTCTTTTACAAAACACTTAAGTTCTACACGAAATATGGAATTGATGAAAGTAAATTTGTTTCCTTGTGTTAGATTGTTTAAGACCAAGCCTAGAATTTTAGTTAAATAAATAAGTACTTAGCAGAAAATACTCAAGATTCATAAATTTTCGTTTGAAAGTCCAGCTGCTCTAAACCATGCCCATTATCACATAGACCACAGGCAATATAAGGGCAGCCTTGGCGCTTGAAATGCCCAAAGCGAAAATGATCAGTTTCCAAACGCCATAGTACAAGGCCAATTGCAGAGCCACATGCATGCCCAGGAGACTGCAAAGTGTTGGGAAAATTTCAGTAAAATAATAAATTTTCCATATTTCCATTAAAGTCTTACATTTTGTCCTTTTTCCGGGCCGCCTCCAAATTGCTGGGCGCCTCCTTGCTCAAATACTGACGCACACCCATAATCGTATTCAGGAAGTAATCATCCCAGTGCAGCTCGCCAATATCAATGAAGAACGTTTTCTGATCCAAGGGATCCATCGATTTGGCCAAGGCCAATGTACGTTTGCTGTCGTAGTGCCATTCCGTGAAAATGAATTTCTCCAGAGTGTTGAGCGAATTCCAAACACTTTTGTGCAGGCGAATTAAGCTGAAATGGTTTATGGTTGTGATTAGTATAAAATCCTCATTAGTTAGATAAGCTTTGTGGTCGACTTACATAGGGCGGCCGCCACTCAATTTCGTTACCAAATCCAGAAATAAAGCCGGTATAAAATGATACAATATGGCGCCCAGACGGAAGAGGAACAGACTCTTGACAAGCTTCAGATTTGGATACCTTGTGAAAAGAAAATGGACAAAATCAATTTCTAAACGTTAAAATAAATATAAAACTCATGTTTACTCACCAAACAGCTGAAGCCAATGGATAGTCATGCAAGAACATATTAATTTTGTCTTTCAAAAGGTCGAAGCGGAACGGCTTGTATGTGCTCGAAGTCAAGTGGAATATTTCCAAGGGAGCGGGCTTGCCGCCATTTTTAACTCTGCAAAAGCAAACAAATTGAAATATTTCCACAAAAAATAAAAATATTTCTATTCTCCAAAAAGTATTTTTGTAGCGGAAAACAAGGATGATAGTTAACCCACGGGTTTGAACCGAACTGGGCACCGAAGGCGTAATTTCCTCTGAACTTTAATCTGCCTCCTCTTGCATTAACGAAACATCCATAGAGGAAGGTCCGACCAAATAGAGAGGCTCTCGAAAGAAAAATTGTTTTTTTTTAGCGCGCAAGCAACTTGAGTGGGATACGAACCCTTGACTGTGTAGCAGCAGCTAATTTCATTGTGAAACAACCGCCCTACCAATTGATCCAAAGGTCGACCGAAGAAATGGTGCTAAAAATAGCATTTATACATGGGAATGGAATACACCATATTTGCGGTGAGTATATTATTTATGGTGCATACTTTTAGGGTTGCCATATCATTGAATTATTAAAATTGCTAGACTATTTTATTTTATTTAGTTGGACGTAAGTATGCAACTAATTTTCAAATGTTTTTTTTTGTTTTCAATTAACAGGGGGTATTCACAGGTTGTGCCAAATTCAATAGCTAAATTTTGTGTTTTTTTTTTAAAACTCGTTACATTTTTCAACTTTTGTTATCCACACGGTGAGCATCTATTTTAATTTGTTTTTTTTTTTTCAATTTACTCACTTCAAAGCATTCACATAATAGCCCGTTGTGATTATGCCATTAACCACAACATCCACGGGAATGTAATCCATGATCAATGACGGATCCAAAGGCAATCGACGCAAAACACCCTTCGAGGCGCCCATAAAGAAACCCTGAGGTCCATTTTTGGAGATGGTCCAGCCGGGAATGGGCTCCTTCCAAGCAGCAGTGACTGCAAAATTCAATTTTTTTTGAAATGATTTCTTTATTTTAAAGTTTTTTTCATTTAATACTTACTCATGCTCGGGCGTACAATGCCGCAGGGGAAGCTATTGGCAACATTGGCCACTTCATGCTCGGCCAAATGCTTGGTGAAGGTATAGGTATTGGGATGATCTTTGAGGAGTCTAGTTAGGCAAAAATAAATTTCTCAAAATGAAAAAATATTAAAAAAAAAAACAATTTACTTTGGTTGCAATTCCTTGAGAGCCTCATCGCTCAAAGTCTCTGCCAGGTGAATAATCTTTTCTGGATCATCGGGCGATGGATATAATTTCTCCTCAACTTCGGTGATGTATGAGTTGACATAGGCGCTGGAGACATGAACGAGCGACTGAAATATTTTAAATTTAATTTATTCTAATGTGTTTCTTCTTCTTCTTTTATTTATACTCTACCCACTCACCTCCAATTTGGTCAACTGCTTGCACAAGTCCACCACACGACGTGTACCCATCAGGTTGATATTCGTAGTCTCTTTAAGCGATTGAAAGAAATCCAATGTGGCAGCCGAATGAAATACCACATTGACATTATTGATCAGGACATCACGATCGCCGGGCGAAATGCCCAAATGCTCTTGGCCCACATCACCTTCGATGGGCACGATTTTCGCGAAACGTTCTTCCAGCTTCATTTCCTTGAACTTCTCAAACACCGAATTCTTCTTCAATTCTTCGAGGCGCTGATCCACCGATTTGCCCTTCTTGGCGCGCATCAGCAGATAGAGAGTGCCAATGTTGGGTATATTGCGTAGTAATTTCTCCACAATGGTCACGCCCACAAATCCGGTGGCTCCGGTAATGAAGACATTGCGACCAGCGTAAAAATCTTTCACGGGCGAAGAGAGTTTTCTGCAAAATTGAAGTAAGAAAATAACAAACGGTTAATTGATGGCATAAACAAATTATCTTCTCTCTCTCTCTCTCTCTCTCTAGAAAAAAACAAACGATCGATCGATCGATTTGAAATTACAAATCCAAGCAGAAAAACTTAATGAAGCTCAACTTCACTTCCCCAGAAGGCAAAAGCCGAATGTGTGAACTTTACTCATTGGAACTTTCTCCACGCATTTCACATACAATATTCGATTATGTAAACAAAATTTAACACTCTATTGAGTTTGGAGCTTTACTTTTTCGGCTTTTGTTTACAATTTGAATATTTTTAGTGGGAGCAGCAGATTACAGAAGTGTTTTCGACTTAGTATCGTCTGTTAGATTTTACATGCATAAAAGTGCATACAAATTATTGTTGACCTACACCACAAGCTTTGTATATTTTCCCAATTACACAGCTACATTGTCGGTTGCCTGCTTATTTGTAGTAATTTGCGATTTCAACAAAATTTTTCAATGCTTATTCAATAATTTTGTAATTAGACACAATTGGGTGTTAAGACAATTTAAATGTTTCTAATTTCCTTTGGACCTTACAATGTATGTAGTAAATAACTACGCGTTTGAAAATATTGAATAATTTTAAAGCACGTAGTCCATACAGTCGAACTAGCTTAACTGAAACACGAATTTGTCAGACATTTTGCATTTTCTTTCAGTTATGCGGGTTTTTCACTTAAGCAATTTCGAATAACTGAAAAACTTAAGCGAATTTTGCAAAACAGAAAAATATTTCGTAGTGAAGTATTCTATGAGTTCCAGTCTTTACTTTTAATCCTTTCCGCCGGATGAGGGAGGACTTGCATGGAATACTTAGCTATGAGTTTTTATGTATTGACAAAATACAATTTTAAGCTTATACAGAGGCAATATGGGTAAATGTGAGAGGGCTGACAGGGAGTCCAAAATACAATAACTTTCTATTCTTCAAGACGGCGACAAAAAGAGGGGTCAAAAAGGTGACAAAGTAATTACTAATTAGTTTTATGAGCTTGTACTAAGCGTAAATAAATTAAAAATGCAATTAGGGGGCCAAGAAAGTGAATGAAAATGGCGTCAAAAACAGATGACTAAAATGTGAGATGGGCTAAAATGGTGGGAAGAAAATAATGCCTTGTACAAAAACGAGGTTCTGAAATAAAATCTCAAAATCAATGGCCAAAGGAAACTTTTTATTACCCCAGTGCCCCAGAGGAAAAAAGTTCGACAAAGTGAAGCTAATCTTGTTCACAATGGATAATAAATGGATCAAGGTGAGTTTTCTCTTTAACAAAAACTGTCCTATCTTCCATTCGAATAAGCCGTTCATTTAGTAAACGAAAATGTTCTAATCGGAGTGTATATTGTCATGTTCAAGCTCGAGAGCTACTTCAATTAAATGAATATGCAAATTTAATAAAATTAATTATTAGTTAATAGAATTCCAATAATTGCACAACATTTCAACGCTATAATTTAAAATAGTTCAGCAACTAAGCCATTGAAAATGTGGATTCATTTAAACTAAAATCACCTGCCCTACTTAATACAATGATTCAGTAATTGACTTTTTGTCCTTTATATTTCTTTTAACAACACTTTTCTTCTTATTTTAGTGAACATTCAACTCAAGTCGTTGCGGTAGTTTAATACTCATATGAGCGTTGCATGTAATTGTATTTGATTTAATAACAAGTGCCTTAAGTAATTTTAATTAAAAAATAAAATTTTCTTCAATTCGTTTCCATAGACAAGAGCATACAACAGTGGTTCATTCTAATGGCGAAACGAAACTAGGCCATACATTTTCACTCAAACTCGAAGCGCGACTGGTGTCTACAAATTGAATTTTAATGATGTAACATTTGAGACGTACGTACTTTTATGGTAGTTTTCCAAACTAACCAGATTCATATGTGATCACAACTAATTCATTACGTGATTTGTTAGTTTCATGTTTTGTTTTATGCTTCAATTATTTTTGGCTTTCTCTGATGGCAAAAAAAAATTAATAAGGAAGTGGAAAATCTGTGCAATGGTTGTTAACTTTTCTTTTCTTTCTTTTTGAGTGTTGGTTTAATTTTTTGCGTTCATTTGTTTCCATTTTATGCACGAACAAAAATTTATTTAATAAAATTAAAATTTATAAAATTTCATAAATCAATTAAGACTCTTGTATTAATTATGACGAAGGCATGACTCAAAAAGTTTCATAAAATACAAATTTCTAAATATTAGAGAAAGGTATTGCCAAATGACAGCCACTTGCTAATCAATGTTGAATTTATAGTTACTTTCCGATTTTTTTTTGGTTGTGATTTCGAATTTAATTAATTTTTTTTTTATAAAGGTTTTGTTAAGTTACCCAACAGTTATGCACGTTTATCTTTATTGCGACAATCAAAAGTAATAGATTAAAAACTTTTGATTAGATTTTAGGGGGTCGTGATTTTCGGTCATACGAATTTTAACTTCAAATTTGACTGGACAGACTGGATTGTCGGCTAAATTATTAATTGATTTGTATATTTTAAAAATAAAAATTCTAAAAGAAATTTTTAGCAAGCCATCGATTCATTGATTTAGTTAAAAGAGAATGCGAAATTGTATTAGAATTAATTTGTTTGCCCTCAAAATTAGCATCCAAACGATCGTTAATAACTACGAATGAAAGCAATAATTTGCATAAATATTGGCTAAAAACCAACGAAACGGAATAATATTTATCTTCATACTCTACACTTTGCGAGAGCTCGTTCAAAAAATAAATGAATAAATGACACGCTCAGAAGAAAAAAGCGATGGAATTTACTGACTACTGACGCTCTATACGTTTCATCGCTCTTTTCCGCTAAGCTAAGAAAAATTTTAATGAATCTATATATATAAAAGAGACGTGTATGTTTGTCACCAGTAGACGCGAAAAATACAGCACCGATTCTCACCAAAATTTATGTATGTGTTCTAAGGGTAGTGAGTCGTAACATGGGATAGGTTTTGACACGCCCATTTTTACCGCCCATAAGTTAGAAAATACGTATTTCTCCCACATTTTTGCGGGCAAAATTTTCCCACATTTTTTTTATAGCAAATACCATATGATCAACAATCAACTTGGTTGCCACCTAGGACTTAATTTCTCCCCACCCAAACAGAGTTACCATATCTGTGGGTTTTAACTTCGGTGAAATTTTCACCTTTCGGTCTCAGGGAAAAAATTTGCTTATAGGATAAGTTTAACAATGCAACTATAAAAGTTTTTTGGGCCTGGCAAAGCGGGTCGGGCCCAGCTAGTTTTATATAAATTTTAATTTTGTCTATATTTTGTAATTATAGAACTACTAGCTTTTGAATGAAAAATTAGCTACTATCGTTAAAAACTACTTAACACGAATGTCTCCGTAGACCTTTCCATTCCTTTTTCCATAGAGCTCAGAAAGTCTCAAAATTGTATTGATTTTTGATGGTAAATGGAATGATACACCTTTTCTAAGGACTAAATAAAGTAAATGCAATTCCCGGGTCGTACAGGGTGTAACAGTAGAGATGGTCCCCAATCGATTCGTAGTTTTTGCACTATTTTGACTGTTACACTCTGTATATTAGTCGACTGTTGCACCCTGTGCTTTTTATAACCCCATTGTAAAATTAATTGTGTGTGGTAATTAGGGAGAACGACTTATGACAAGGTCAAAAAGGATTACACAGTAAAAACTTCCTTGTAATTTGTTGTTGCTTTAATGGATTGATGTGGTGAAGTATTGTATGGGTTTCAGCCTTAAGGATTATGTTATCAAGGCTCATTCAGAAGGATACCATTTCATTGATACAAAGAGGAAATTGGTTGTACCTATCCATTTCGGCCAATATTTTTTTTATTGGAACACTGCTTAAATTTTTATTAGCCTTTACTTTATATTAAAATACACGATTTAGTGGCTAAGGCCAGCACCCTTTTTAATATTTAATTAAAAGCATTTATTGATAGTTACGAAAATGAATATTAAAAATGTTTATACTTTTTTTCAACTGAATTCAAGATCAATCTTTGGACTCGGTCAAGTTGTGCCGCGTCTAGTAGAGCTAAGTAATTTTTCTGATTACATGGTGTAAATGTTTATTTCGCCAAGAGGTGTTGACATTGAATGCACCTTTTTTTACATCTTTTTTTTGCAAACTTGAATTATTACAAGGCAAAAACGTTTAACTACGTGCAGAGAACCGAGTGTACTGCGTCAGAGGAAAACCAACAATTTGCTGAATGTTGTCATTGACTATCAATGACTTTTAGAGATTCTCGTTAGAATAATGACGTTCAAATAAAAAATAGTGACAGTCGTCAATTCTCATAAATCATGGATGACAGTAACAGAAATATTTGAACAATTTCGCTTATAATTACCAATAATTTCCATTAGTATCAACATTAGTGTTCAAACTAAATATTTTTCTCTTAGTTATGAATCGTCATGGAATGTTTTTGTGAAGTTCCATTCTAAAAACTCAAACTGTATTTCGTCTAAAACTTACTCTGCCATCGTTTTTGTTGTTTTTTTGTTCTTCTTCAAAAAAATCTTCCCGTGAACTGCAAAGATGTATTGTGTTTTTTCAAAGTTTTTTTTTTGTATTATTCTGTTCCTCGCTGATTTCTCTTTTCTATCTTCGTGTCAGCGTTGACTTTTTCGGAATAAAGACACACTCACACTACAAAAGCAACAACACCACTGAATTTCTACACATGTGTTGTTGTTATTTGTATTTGTTGTAGATTTTTTTTATCGGATTTGCAAGTAAATACAAAAATGCGCGGCACTGGCAGCTGTGTAATTCCAAGCACTCAAACGTCCAACGCGAGTAACGGCCAACAACGTACTGAACAGAGAAAAAATTAAACTAAACATTCACTACCGGCACGGAGATCATGGTTGGAGTTTGAGTTACACTCGTTTGTTGCTTTTTGGCGTCCCCCCCCCCCCCCTTCCTAGTCATGTTCGATGAAATCTGCCCCATCAGGCCAGACCAGTTGGTTTGTTAAGCAGTTGCGTAGGTATGATGGTTACAAATTAGGGGCCTGCTTTTTGTATGGTTTCTAATATAACGGCACATTGTTATATGAGAAATTTGTTCTAAATTATTTAACTTTCTCGAATGAAGCAGCCCTTTCTGACCTAGTCCCGCCCACATTAACGTAGACTTTGAAATTGTACCTAACCACAAACAAAATTGTAAAGAACCCCCTATTAGCCGAAAAAGTCATTACTGCACTGTTTAAAAAAGCACCGGTGTTGTTTCGCGTAATGGACACATGTTTTTTAACATGTTATGTGAGTTCATCTATTGATCGATTTTGGGATATATGTAGATATGTATCTGCATTTCTCCACGGTCTGCTTGTTATTTAACAACGGAAGATTATCAACAAACCATAATATTTTCATAGCGCTGATACAGCTTAAGGCCAAAATTAAATTGTTACGCCATTAGCGTGTTGTGAAAATGAAAGCAGTTGGCTTTCTTGATACATACTTAAAATATTAAAAAGAAGATAGTCAAGAGTGTAGAATTACCGCAAGTATTATGATTAGACGCAATTCCAATTTACATTTAACAATAACAATTTTTGTAAAAATAGCACAAATCTCAAATCTAGTTAAAACAAACGTCATCGCCGAGCAACCACAAACCGGAACAGTAAACAGTAAATCCGAAAAGCGATCTTCATAACGAGAACAGGAAAGAAAAAACGCCACATTTCTCCACAAAATTTCTTTAAAAGACGTGGGGGGGGAGACAAAGAACCACTTGTTCAACTCATATTCAAATTATGTATATTAGAGTGGTTCTTATTTTTCTATTTTTCGAAATTTAACAAGTGCAGTGTTCCTTTATGGAAGAGGAAACATTTTCAGGAAAAAATATTGATTCTTAGGCGTGCCTGTAAAGCCTCAAAGTTTGAAAAATCAAAGTAGGGTACAAAAAAAATGAGTTTTAGAATCAGAAAAATACGTGCAAAAATATCCGTCGCCCCCCTCTAAAGAGCAATAAATAAAAACATAATTTTTGGGGCCCACTGAAAAAAAATATTTATAACAAAAAAAATTATTGAAAATTTTTAGAATGAGAAAAATACAAGAAAAAAATAAAATTATTGGTTTCCTTGATAACCTCCGGATTAGGGTATTTATGGATATTTTGCACGTATTTATCTGCTTTTAGACCCATTTTTAAATAATTTTTTTTTGTACTTGATTTTCCAAATTTGGAAACTTTACAGGCACTCCTACAAATCAAAATTTTTTTCTGAAAATTTGACAGTTTTGTCCTCTTCCATAAAAGAACAAACTGCGGGGGTACACTTGTTGAATTTCGAAAAATAAGAACCACTCTAATATACAAACATATGTGAACAAATTTCTCTGAGTAGGTAGCTGAAGAAGATGAGTATGGTAAGAGAAGTTGGCAACAGGTGGTAATAAATTAATTTGAAGAAGAGACTAACTAAGCACTGAGTGGTAGAGTGTGCGGAGTGTGAGAGTTTTTCTTACATAAAATAATAGAGGTATTCATTATTCGGGTATTTCATTTATTAAGTTCTTATTTACGCACTTGGTGGGCAGCTGTAATCCCACCTGGCATGATTCACCCAAAAAATGCCCGAGGACGCAGTTAGTGGCATGATTCACTCCACAGTATAGCAGTATATGCATCAGTCTTAAATTCGAATCAGCCGTCATGGCCTCAGCTGATGTTTAAATTAGAGCTATGGAAAATTTGAATTTTTGTAGACGTTTTTTCCGCTGTTGAGCGGAATACGAAATTTTCAAAATGGGTCGCGTAAAATGAGCTTTGTGCAAAAACGACCAAGAATAAAAACAGAGTAAAAAACAAGTTTTTTAAAATATAACCCTTTAACCGACTAAAAATCAGAAAATAAATTTTCTTTAAATTAATTTCAGCAATTTCGATTTAAAATTAAGGGTTTTTGGGTACTTTCCTCTGAATATCATTGCAGATTTTATAGTCGCCAAAAACCCTTAATTTTAAATCGAAATTGCTGAAATTAATTTAAAGAAAATTTATTTTCTGCTTTTTAGTCGGTTAAAGGGTTATATTTTAAAAAACTTGTTTTTTACTCTGTTTTTATTTTCTACTTTTTTTTAATTTTTTTAAAAAATTTTTTTTCCCTCTTTTTTTCCCCTTTTTTACTCTTTTTCCCGAATGCGAACCTAAGTAAAAAATTTCAGCCTTGTAGCTAACAAAATACGAAAGTTAGGTCTTTAAATTGGCTCCATCCCGCTCCCCTTTGCCCCCACACCCCCCTTTCAACATTGTAGCTTGAGGGAATTGGAAGTTATGCCATGTTTAAAAAAAAAAGTTTGAGTCTCCCCACGGCCCCCTACGCCTCTGATGGACCCCAAAATTTAATAGAATGCATTGTCACCGGAGTTCTATCAGTGTTCCAAATTTCAGCTCTCTAGCTCATGTGGAAGTGTATGAAAAAGCTCGCCGCAGATTTGAGGATATATATATATATATATATATATATATATATATATAGTCCGCCCAAAGCAAGTTAATATAAGGGTTATAAAAACAAAAAAAAATGGTATTTTTTTACGGCTTTAAAAAGTAACATGTGAGGAAGAGGTGTGTCGACTAGTGCGCAATACATTTTGCTACCACTTCTTGGCCAACGATTTCATCAATAGTCTCGGAGTTTCACCAGTACAGTGCTACTGCAGCTAGGGGCTTATTCTATTTTTTTTTTTCGAGTACCAAAGCAAAAGTACCGGTTACATAGGTACATTGTAGCCATCTTCACTTCACACTATGGTGTTGTTCTTCTTCTTCCTATCAGCTGTTTCTCGCTTTTGACAAGTCTGTGATCACCGCCATCGGCAAATATTGTGAATGATCCGAAATAAATTACAGAATATCAAGTTGCAAAAACACAAACTAATTTCACAATTCCCTGGCAATATATTTTAAATAATTAAAGTTAGAAAAAGAAAAGAAAATGAACTTTGAAGCAAAATTTCCATCAAATTACTGCAATTACTGTTACACGGAGAACGACGATCTACTAGTTAACAAAATTTTTGTTTACAACGTTCCAGGACAAGTAATAGTAACTGCAAGCTGGGACCGGATGAAACAGCCACTAATAGTGTATTGTTTGATGCTGCATTGTCCCAATTCATACAATTTCCAAATATCTGGCAACATTATTGTGAATGATCCGAAATAAATCACAATAAACAGAATTTGAACTAGAAAGATCGACAAAAAGTCGCTCAAACACAAACTAATTTCATAGCTTTGCAAAAATATCTAAAAAAATAATAATAAATGAACTTAGAACATAAGTTCTGGCAAAAAATCGAGAAAAATTTTTCCTCAAAGTTCTGCCATCACTGCTACATGGAGGACGACGATGTACTAGTTAACAAAATTTTTGTTTACAACGTTCCAGGAAAAGTAATAGTAACTGCCCATATTCACCTAGTCATATTCTTACCCAACACAAACTTTGCTTTATGTTCTTAGGTCACAGAGGATGAGACACTTGCATATTTCTCGAAATTCGGTGATGTGGTCCAAGTGCTACTAGCAGATCATAAGAAAGGACCGACAGGATTAAAATGGGGTTTCGTAATCTTTTCCGACCGTACTGGAGCAGTCAAGTGTTATCCTCAACAAATCAAGAGAATCAGTTCAGCCGTTTAGCCGTGATTGAGGGAAAAACAGACAAACAAGTTTATAATCTCTTACTTATATAAAACTAGCTGGGCCCGGTCCGCTTCGCTGGGCCTAAATAATTTTTTGTTGTTGCATTGTCTGCAATGTAATGGATGAATGGATGAAAGTAATTTTTAAATATATATTTTTAATTGGTGTTTATACTGTGGAGTTAATTTTATACAATTTTATAGAGAGGAAAATTGATGTAGCGATCGGTATTGAAATAGGTTTTGATGAATGAATGAATGATTCGCAGTAAAGTATGTTTGGAAGATTATCCAATTATTAAATTAAATGACATCTGGTATAAGTATTTGAAACAAATCCCGTAATTCGGCCGGTGCAAACGACTGGATTACGATCTTTGAGCTTTGGTACGTAGCCGAATGCTCGCACAAAATGTTGCTTGAATATGCGATACTGCGTTTTTTAAAAAAAAATTTATAAATGATACACATTTTTAGTTGTAGCTTTGAAATTTTTCACCGCAAACAAATTTTTTTATTCCAATATCTTAGCTGGAAGAATTTTCGAGAAAGTACCGCGGCGGCGGAATTTTGGGTATTTTAAGTTGTAATGAAGTACTGTGTGTAGGATTACTGTGAAAGTGGGCGACTTTCGCCGTGAGCATTTAAGGTCGCCACACATGAATGCAAAATTTCGTTGGTGTCGTGGTACTTTTTTGAAAATACGATAGTGCGCTCTAGAATGATATGCATTTGTTTTTGTTTTTGTGAAATTTTTCAGCACGAAAAAATTTGTCCGAGCCGAATATCGCCTTGCAATTTTCGAGCAATTTTTGGGGAAATTTCGCGGCAGTGTGTAGGAGCCAGAGAAGAGCGTCGGTGCACCGAAAACCAGTTTCAAGCTACTCGCCAAAACCCAAGTGCAACTCCCAACTCGAATCCGTGTCGACGGATGCCACAAGTGTTCGGTGCTTGTGGATCCGAGTTCGTACGAGTGCACACGAGAAAAAAATAAAATGCTTGTGCCATTCGCCAAAAACTCGAATGACCTGGATAGTCGGATTAACTTGGATAGCTTGCGCATTGAAGTTGCTTGTGTGCGCTTGTGGGTTATTTGAAGTACGGAAAATGTTCGTATTTTGTATGTAGCATTGAATTTGTCGTTGATAGTAGGATTAACTTGAATAGCTTGCGCATTGAAGTTGCTTGTGTGCGCTTGTGGGTTATTTAAAGTACGGAAAATGTTCGTATTTTGTATGTAGCATTGAATTTGTCGTTGCTTGTGTGCGCTTGTGGGTTATTTGCACTACCGAAAATTTTCGCATTTTGTATGTAGCATTCAATTCGTCAATTATTTCGTGAGATATTATAGCTGATTGATTTTATTAAAATATAAACACTTAATAATTTTTTAATAACAAAAAAGGAATAGTTTTATTGAAAAATCTTATTTGTAGCAAAAAAAATAAAAATAGGAAATTCATAAAGAAAAACTTAAAAAGCAAAAAAAAAGTATGCAATTTAAATTTTAACTTAAAACTATAGAATTTTAAGAAAATATTAAGAAATCTTAAAACTGAGCTTAAAAATTAAAAAAAAAAAACAAATGACTTAAAAAACATAAAATTATGTAATTCATTAGAAAAAAACTATATACATTATAAAACCTTAGTTGCTATATCAATTTTTTTATATGGATTCTTTGAACATTGAATTAAGAAATATTATACTATCTACTGTCTTGGGAAGTACACGATTTCTTTTCTCTACAATAATATTGCCATTTCACTGCTAAATGATGTTTCAATTGCAACTTTCAAATTACAACTAAACGAAAATATTTTTAGGACATAGAAAATTAGCTGCTTTTGCATATGTTTTTCACAATTGCAGCCATTTTTACCGACACGACAAGTGGAACCATAAATTTGGGATTTTCCTAAATCCAAAATTCGCGATTTCAAAAGGGTTAACAAGCTGATCATAAAAAATTATGCACAGTCGTTTCTTTGTTAATATATTGCAACAGCAAACGCATTCTTCAACAAACAACAATGAGACAGCGACACCAAACCGCAACATAACAAAACAAATTCTTACGCAGCGCGACACATTTGGCATTTGCCTATCGCAAGCAGCGCTGTGAATAGGACATCGCGAAGGAGTTCGTCGCAACTCGACATTTCTCGCTCATAACAGCGAAGAAAACAAAGCGTAAAAAAGTGTAGGCGCCAGCGGTCGAACAATTTTCTGATCACATTTTTATGGTGCGACTTGTCGCGTTGGTAAAGAGTGCAGTATTTTCATGTCCTGGAATTGGTGGAAAAAATGTAAAAGCAGCTTATTTAAAAATTACAATTAGAACATCGATTATTTGCGCAGTGAATGAACCCCAAAATATTACGAGTACAATTTATAAAATACATAGATACATTCTACATTATAGTAGACAGCTATAGATATTGTTTCTTTACTGAATAGTCAAAGAATTTTCATACAAATAATTAAACAATAGTCTTAGAATAATTTTTTTCTTTATGGACAAATTTTCATGCGTTAAAAAAAAATAAAATTTGGTGCATTGTCTAAAAGTAGCTGCATTAATTTAACATATTTTTTTCTCAGTGGAAAAATTAGCATGTGTCCAATAAATCTAAAATTTGTTGCACTCTGTAATGCCAACAACATTATTAAAAACAATTTTTCTATGTGAAAAAATTGTATGTGTACAAAAAAATTAAAATTTTTTCACGGTGTAATAGAAAGTAAGTTTTTTAAAACAATTGTTTTTACCATTCCGTAATGAATTCAATATTCTAAAATTTTCCTACATGTCGCACGAAACTTAACAATACAAAATACGAACATTTTCCGTACTGCGCAGTGCGCACTGCTCATTCAACACAACTTGAGCACACAAGCTATCCAAGTGCTTCCGCCTATCCAGGTCATTCGAGTTTTTGACGGATGATGCAAGTGTTCGAGAGCGGCAAGTGGAAGTGGATTCGCAACTTGCTAAAACAGCGGTTAGCTTGCCGGTAGCTTGTGGGCTAAGCTACTCGGCGCTATTCTCTGGTAGGAGCATTAAGTTGGGTATAATTTAATTTCCATTCACAATAGACATTTTTCCGTAGTTATTTGGAATGTAAATGGCAAATACATTTAAGTGGAAATGAAGTACTGTGAAAGTAGGCGTAAAATGTGCACTGGGAGATTGGGGCAAATTATGGAATTGCGAATATGTAATACTCAAGGAGAAGCCGTGTTATTTTGGCGTTGCCTTAGGTTTTTTCCATTGTTGAAAAGTTACATACAATCAAATGGAAATAACCTTAATTATTACACCCTGCTGCAATTAATGTTGAAAATACACGAAGTTGTTGAAATTTGTGATCGGTACATCGACGTGAAATACTTTAGCAAATCGATTTCATACTTTGAAAGAAACCGAAAGGTAAAAAACACCGCAGATATGGTAACACTGCTTGGGTGGGGAAAAATTAAGTCCTAGGTGGCAACCAAGTTGACTGTTGATCATATGGTATTTGCTTTAAAAGATTCACAAATGTGAGAGAAATACGTATTTTCTAACTTGTGGGCGGTAAAAGTGGGCGTGTCAAAACCAATCCTATGTCACGACTCACGACCCCTAGAACACATATATAAATTTTGGTGAAAATCGGTGCTGTAGTTTTCGCGTCTACTCGAGACAAACATACACGTCTCTTTTATATATATAGATTCTTTGTGAGTTTGCATGTATGTATGTATGTATGTATGTTTGTTCTCTTATAACTCAAGAAATACTTTACCGATTTTAATGAAACACATACCAAAATGTAGGTAATTTCATTGATCTCATCATTTTCATTAAATTTGGGCGTTCGAGGTGGGCGTGGCAAATATTATTCTAAAATGCTATAATTTATGCAGTGTTTAAACGATTTCGATGAAATTTTATATGTAATTTTTAGGGTGTGAATGGGTAGCATGTTGATTCTGAAAATTTGCGGTCCGCCCACTGCAACGCCCTGAAATTTTTAAAGCTCTGTAACTCGGGTACTATTCAAGAGATTTCGCTGAAATTTTGGATTTGATGCTGGGTGGTGAATGTGCTGAGAGTTGACTTTGAAAATCTGCGGTCCGCCCACTGCCACGCCCTAAAAAATTTTAAGCTCTGTTACTCGGGTCCTATTCAAGGGATTTCGGTGAAATTTTGGATTTGGTGCTGGGAGGTGAATGGGCAGAGGGATGACTATTGAAATTTAAGATCCGCCCACTGCCACGCCCTAAAATTTTAAAAGCTCTGTAACTCGGGTCCTATTCAAGGGATTTCGGTGAAATTTTGGAATTGGTGCTGGGAGGTGAATGAGCAGAGGGATGACTTGCAAAATCTATTTTTATTTCAGTTGTTTAAAAAATACATATAACATTTCTACGTTAACATGAAATTACAAAATTATTGCGAGCGAAGCTCGCATACAATATAGGGATGTTAAAAAAAAATTAAATTTTAAGTGAAATAATGTAGCTTCTGTTGAAGTTATTTGTTGCCAGATCTTCAGTTACTCCAAAATATATTTTTTTTGTCGAGAATACATTTAAAGAAAAATCAGTGACTATCTTATCAAGCACATTGCGACATTACAGGCTTTTACTTGATTTTTAATTAATTTTTGGGTTGCCAAATTGGACGCGCCAAATCTGGCTCTGATTGTAATATTGTGGGAACAGAAATGTTCAGTATCCAGCCAAATTCATCACTTTGTGACGGAGTAATTAAATAATATACACAGCTCTTTCTTAAAAACCTAATTTAAGAACTTTATTGTAAGTATTTTAAATTTGTTTACAGAAGTTTATTTATTTTCTTTGATGTTACATTTCAGAATTGCAATTGATTATACACAAAAAATAAAATTAAAAAAAAGTACCAGAAATAAAAATAAACTTAACACTTAACGAAACATTTCTAAAGACCCTAGAAGCGTATTGAAACAGATTATTTAATGATTGATTTTTCGAGTTCCATTTGAAGTGAATTCAAATTGAAATATTTGATAATGCAATTGTTCAGCCAATTGCGTGAATACGATATATGTAAGTATTTTGAAAAGGAGAATATTTGACTTGAACTTAGAACTAAAACAAGTAAATACGCCCGAACAATTTTGTAAATTCCTTTAAAATACTAAAATAATTAATTTTTTCAATTAAATAAACCAAAATGAATGCTTTTTTTTTTAATTCTGTTTAGATAGCAACGATCGATCGAACGAACGATATAGAGTGCAATGAAAGGCGCTGGACAGTCTCCTATAACCAGACCAAGAAGCCCCAAATCATAATCGCCACAGCCAGACCGACTTTAATGCCCAGGCAGAGAGCCATTATGCCGAAAATCACACCAAAGAGGGCCACATAACCTAAATAGTAGAGCACATTGAAGCTGTAAAGAATAGAGAAGAAGAAAAGTTTCAAATTAAACCAAATTTTTGTTGTGATGTTTTGTTGTAATATTGTTTTTGGCCAACTTACACCTTCCAGTAGTTGCGATGCCACGATGTGGTCACTGCGGACTCCTTGAAATAGAAACGCCTCAGCCCGATCAGGCAGCGATCAAGGAATTCGGACCAATCACAGTGACTAGAATCGAAATTGTAGCGCTTCTTGTCGCTCTCGTGCATGAACGTCATGATGCGCAGCGCATTCTTCAGTGAGTAGCGGAAGTCTTTGTCCAGGAAATAGTCGAAGGCTTTGGTGCCCTTGTGGAAGACGCGCATGTACTCATAAGCACTATCCAATTGAGAAAATAAATAAAATTTTACAAAAAATTTAATTTAAGTTTTTTTTTTCATTTTCCACTTACGTGTGCTGCGGCATGCCGATGCCAAACAATTTCTCCGGTATGATGAACACCAAAGCGGGCAATATGTGAAACAAATAGAAGAACAAATTGTAGCGCCAGCCATTACGCAACTTGGCCATTGGCTTCCAAACGAAATTATTCGGCGGATGCCTTTCGACGCTGGCATTCATGATGTCACAGAATTCGCCCAGTGTCAGTGGATTGACCTCGCCCGATGTGCAATGTATCACTTCGGGTTGCTCGATGTGGCGTGTGCCCACATACCAGCCCATGACCAGCGATGAATTGATAACATAATCGCATGGAATGATGTCGATCACGGACGATGCCCGGCCGGACATGGTGCGGAAAATGCCCTTAACAAAGCCAGCCAAGAAGCCAAGGTGGCCGGAATTGGCATTGCCCACCCAGCCTTTCATGGGGTGTTCCCAGGTGCCATAAACTGTGAAGGGGGGGAAAGAGTAGAAGTTTTTAAAGTTTGCATCTTAAGTCTTTTGATTTTTTCCACTCACCAATTGAAGGCCTCACAATGGCCGCGGGTAAGCCCGACATCTCTGCCATCATCAAATTCTCGGACAAATTCTTTGTGAACGTGTACGTATTCGGGTGATCACGTATGATCGCCTTGCATTTCTCCGGCGTGAAATCCTCCCATGCCGAGTCATCTTCGGCCATTTTCATCATTTCATACGGATCGAATTGTGACTTGTACACATCCTCCACAATAAAGCCGCGATTGTTGCTATTGCAAAACGCTGTCGAGCAATACACATAGGCCGATAGATTCTTCAGCTTCTTGGCCAGCTCGATGGTGCGCATCGTACCAGTTAGATTCGTTTTGATTGCTGTGCGCAGCGGTGAACTGAATTTAATCGTGGCCGCACTATGGTAGATCACATTCACTTTCTCGATGAGTTCGTTGAGGATATCATCGCTGAAGCCGAAATTCAATTCGCTCAGTTCGCCCACAACGGGCACCACCTTGGCCAGGGTCTTCTCCTTGTACTTTTGGAAAATCTAACAAATAAAAAGTGCACAAAAAAACAAAAGTGTTAAGTATTTTTCAACACCTACAGCTGAGCAAATATTTGCAATTATTTTTAATTTCTATTTAATTTCACAATTATTTTTGCTTCTGTTCTAGTAGCGGTGCTAAATTGTTAAAGGTTGGGCCAATATTTTGTTAGATATTTCATATTGACTCTTGGAATTATGAAGATGTCGTCATACTTAGCATTGATGGCAAACGTTTAGCACCTTTCGACAAGCAACCAATAATTTTTCAAAATATATTAGAAAAATTAAATAATTTAAAATCAGTAGTTTCCTTATAGTTTTGTTATTCCTATGAAGTTCATAATGTAAAAATGTCCGGGAAATAATCATTGTATGAATGGAAGAGGGACTTTTTTTCGCATTTTTAGTCTATGTTTTTAAAAATATTTAATGTTAGCTTTTCAACGCATTCCGCTCGCTTTGGTGTCGTATTTTATAATCCTGGAAATACGAAAGTCTTAGAAAGAGGTTGCAAAATACATATTCTCGTAAAAAATTAACTGACCAGTTCCTCTTTATTTCCGTACCATTTGCTCCTTCATTGAAATTCAAATTCCCCAAAAAGTTATTAATGGTAAAACACACAAAATGAGAGTTATACTTTTTGTTATTCTAAATAAGGACAATTTAGTAGACATATACATATACAACATTGTCAACCTCTTGGTTTTTCCTATAAAAACCATAAAAAAAACTATTAAAAGAATTATCGTCGGTCTGACTATAGGCTAAAATACCTTGCACATGCGAGTACGATACGTTCTTAGGCCATTTTTCAATAATTTTATCGATCATTTTTCGATATTTTATTTCTAGTTTTTCGATACTTTATTGATAATTTTTCGATTAATTACCTATGATTTTTTATATTCAATCAATTATTTTTCGATATTTTATCGATGATTTTTCGATTATTCATCGATAACTTTTCAAAAATTTATCGATAATTTTTTATAAATTTTTTAATATTATCGATAATTTTCATTTTTTAAATTTATTTTTAAATTTTGTTTCAATTCCATTTCAAACCAATAAAAAAATATGCGTTTAAATCAGTTCAGTCCTTTTGGGAGTTACAAACGGTGTGACAAAAACAACATACCCTTGGACACTAGTGTGCAGCGTATAAAAATTGCTTTAAAACAACTTAACCGGTCTTTCAGGGTCGGCCAATATTTACTGTCCAGAAAGAACAGTAGCGAAAAAAACCTATTTTTGAAAATCTTAATTCGAGTAAACCGTAGACGGATAAAGTACTTGGTGCCTATTAGGGATCCCGTATCCCGAGACGAAATTGAGGAGTGCGAAAAGACCCAGAAAGAGAGTTTGCCAATGTTCAAAGGCCCTTCCCCCAACTTTGTTTGTTCTGTTGTCTCTCATTGTCTCTTCTTTCTAAAAAATATGGCAATGCAATGCCTCCACGTTTTACTACACTCAAAGAATTTTTTCGTTCGTAAGAAACGAAAAATTATACAAACACACTTCGTTTGTTGTTTCGTTTGCGACCAACGTTGAGGTAACGAAAAAAAAAAATTTTTCAGCTCAGCCAGGATTCGAGCTTAAGACGTGCTGATGCCTGTGAATTAGACTGTAGATCCGAACTAAGCTATAGCCCTACTCATTGACCATAAAATTTGCATGGAAGGTGCCACGCTTACAAGAAAACTGTATTCCCTTGTCTATTTTTCTTATAAAAACAGGGTAATACAAGTTTGCATTTTCAGTTTTTGCCAAAATGCATAAAAATCTTTTACAATATTAGTAAAATTAGAAGATTGGATCAAAAAGTAAACATTACTTAAGAATTTTTTAAAATATATTTTCTATTTTCTTAAGTGAAAACTCAACTTACATATTTACTTTAATGGAAAATGCGTTTTCTGTCATAATCGTTCCAAATCAGTAACAATAAGAGTTCATACAATTTTAAGCTGTTCCATTCTACCAATACCTAATATTAAATGAGACTTCGGTAAGGTAATGTAATAACTAATTTAATATCTAAGCTCTTAATAAAGTATTTAATTTATTATCGAATAGGTTCATTACAACGAAATGACCTGAGTGCAGTCATTTGAGTTCTGCAACTATACCAAGGTTCGCGCTTACCGTTATATGCTAACATTAAAAATAATCTAAAAGCGCTTTAATAAAGTAATGCAGGACACTAAGAAATTACATTTGAGTGCCACAAATTAGGTAAAAATTACCCAATCATTTGAGGAACGAAATTAAATTGAAAAAAAAAATACAAATGCCCTTCAAACAGCTATTTTTACACCTACGCCGTAGTACAATTAATTTGTAGTTATGACTACGTGTGAGTATAGACGCCCGTAAAGCCACACACATTTTGAATATAACTTTTTTGGTTGTCACTTGCAATGAAAATAATTGCGCACTTAATGACACATGAAATTTAATAACAAAAGTGAAAATAAAAGTTATTGCGCAATAAAAAATAAACTACAAAAAAAAAGAAATAAATTTAGTACAAAGAAAAAAAAAACTCACCACATCACCATTACGAGCAACAACAAACAATAAAACATAAATTTACACACAATAAAAACTGTAATTGACTTTAATAAGATGATGTCTAATCATTTTGTAGGAGAGCGTGAAAAAAAACGTATAGGTACTATGACTTGACTTTAATGTCTTGCGGGCCTATGAGTACATATGAGCCATATGTATAAAGCCCTTATGGTAACAATTTAGGTCACATATTTCTATAATGCAAGTAATCATTGAAGTAATACATGTGAAGTTGTACAAAAAATGTTGGAATGGTTGTAATTTTGATTTTTGAAAAATGATGGGAAGTTTTGAGTGCAAAAATTATACTTTCATTGAGGAAATATTTATTTATTGTAACTAATTGTAATTAAATTTAATTTTCATCACCAATTTGAGAAAAGTTTCAATTTCAAGTTCATTTCCTGAATCTTTTGTATTGCCACAAGACATTTCTTGTATCATTAAACGGTTTTGTCTCAAGTATTTTTTTAAAATTATACTCATACAAATTTATCCCACAACCTTCTTGTTCAATTGATTACAGCCTCAATTTCCTCTTAACTGAAATTCAATTATTTTCACTTCACTGCCAAACTTACCGGTTTCTGCAGCAAACGACTGATACGCTCGTTGGGATCAAATTTACGCTTGCCTCTGACTAGAACATAAATGGTGCCAATATCGGGATGTGTGTCCAACAAGGCCTCAATTAAAACCGTGCCCAGGAAACCGGTGCCGCCGGTAATGAAAATATTTTTGTGTGCGAAAAACTCCGGCACCGTCATGACGTTCTCCAGGTTTTTCTCATTTTGTTGTTTGAGTGTGATTTCCTCATTGCTGCCATGATCGGTGATGACAGCCATGGTATAGTTGACGTTGGTTGGCGGCGCCAATGCGATCGATTTTTACGAAAGGGGGGGATGTTAACAAAAGGCAATTCAACTGAAAGGAAAATAATATAAAAGAAGGAAAAATTTATTAAAAGTTCGATAAAAAAATGTTCAATAGACAAAAAAAAAAAAGATTTCCAAAATCAATGGAATTTTAAGTGAAATTTTAGCTTTATTGAAATGAGTGAAGTAAAGAAGTAACTGGAAAATAAATATCAGTAATTTATCACAAAAATTTAAATGATTTTTATTTCAAATGCAGCCAATTTCCCACAAAAAACATAACCAAAAACTTGTTTTTTTTCCCTCTATTTACCGCTACAATTAGCGTCCAAAATTGACTCTTTCAATAAACATCTTTCACCACGCAACCAACACACTGCACATTTGAGATGAAAAAAAAAATCAAAGTTAAAACCAACTTTGCACTTGACCAAGCGACATTGGCTGCTGCCTCACACCGCACATGCGCGCACACAACCTTCGAAGTTGGCTGCAACTTGTTTTTTTCTTCTGATTTCTCGTCGAATGACGTTGGCAGTCGATACCGTTAAATGCAATGCCGGCTTTAAATTTATGTAGTCTCAAGGGCAGACACGAAAAAAATCTTGAGATTTTACATTAATTTTAAAGTGCAAGCAAAGCTGCATGGCTATGGTGAAGGTGAATAAATGCAACGTGCTCGAAAACGCAACGTATTATGGTTTTTTTTTGCATTTGAAAAATTTGTTTGAAAAAAAATTATCGTTTTTTTACTGGGTGTCTGGGATTATCACTCACAAATCGCCTTTTCGATTTTGAGAATACATTTCTCATTTTCTTTTTCTCCATATTCGCAATTATTTTTTGCAGTCAATTATTTTCGCTCTACACGTTTTCTCATGCAAATTTATTTTGGATCCTTATTCACCATTCTTGCATGTCAATTTTGCATTATTCATATCAAAATGGTTACTCATATCAAAATGATAAAGCAACAGTATCAAAATTGATATGTTTCACTAACGGAAATATAAGATTTGATGGTACTTTTGCCATTGTTTTGGTAAATTTTGGTAAATTTGAATTTGCGAACTCATTACATTTTCACTCCCCTACCCCATAACATTTTTTTCATTTCTCCACCTAAGAAAGCACTTCCCGCATTATCATATTATGTATTTATACCAGACACCCTGCATTCTGCCTCAAATATGAACACTGAAATCCGTCCGTAATTTATCAGAATCATTTACTTCTATGAAGTTTGTTGAACTTCCTTAGTGTTCTAGATCTAATCTGATGGATCATTACTTTCTGGCCAAATTTTGGTTGTAGCTAGGCTCTTGGAAGTTTCGTTTCAATACAATAAAAACAAATTAAAACATGTAGCTCAAATGTCCGGCACATACGAGTACGATACCTTTTTCGGTAATTTTACAATAATTTTAGGATTATTTCCATTTCCACTTCAGTGCCTTCCATTTAAAAATTTCGTTCCATTTCGTTCATGTTCCACTTCCATTGAATTCCTGTCCCACTTGCATTTGGTTCCCGTTATATTTATAAGTGTATTTCTATTTCATTTTATTCCGGTTCATTTCCATTTCGTCGCTGTTCCACTTCCTTTTCGTTCTCATTATATTTGTAACTGTATTCCAATTCCATTTTGTTCTGGTTCATTTATATTTCGATCCTGTTCCTGTACCACTTCCATTCCATACCCGTTATATTTCTTAGTTCGTTTCAATTCCATTTGGTTTCGGTCCATTTTTTTTTCTTTCAGGTTTCATTACCAATTCGTTTCCTACAACATTTCCGATCAAATAAATTAAAATTACGTCGAAATCGGTTCAGTATTTCTCAAGATAAACTAGTATAAAGAAATGTGGCAGACCATTTTTTATAGCAGGTAGGCGTGGGTCTTAACCGATGTACCCATTCCGAACATTAGCAAAATTGAGGGGAATGCTAAAATTTTGAGTCAAAAGCTCATTAACTACGGCAGCTATCGTGGCAAAACACAAACAGACGAATATCGCTAGATCGTCTCAGTACTCAATAATATACTTTTGCCATATCTTCCACGCCTCCTTATCGGCCCTACAAACGGTGTGCCGAAAACAATATGCTTGTGTCCAGTGTATTCAAATGTTCAACATTCTTCTAAGTGTATTTTAATTACCCTCAATTTTGCAAACGTTTATGTTTCTAATTTTTTTTGTGCTTTAAATGCTGCTCAAGTCTTTTTTATCTTCATCTTCAGCTTGGCTTTTTTTTTTAATACGTTTCTAATCGTATATGAAAATCATATTTGCGCATTATTTGAACCCGAAAGTTCTTTGGCCTCTACTAATTGTTAATGCTAAGCATTTCATTTTGGAATGTGAATCACCAAAGATTTGTGTGCAGAATTTCACCACTAATTTAGCAGTTTTGTACATATATGAATTCGTTGTGTGCGAATATGAACTTTGGCGTTTAGCAATTTTTCTGCTTTCGAGTGATGACTTGTCAAAATCTTAATTTAATTTCTTTTATTCAGCGAAAAAGGCCAATATGCTAATTTTACAGCTAGGAGATTGCGAATTTTGTTTTTGTATATCAAATGTAAATTTATAAATTGGCAATAATTATTGATTGCCCAGATATAAAGTATAATTTGTGGTTTAAGCTAATTTTTGCCACTTCATTGGCTAAAAATAGAAGAAGAAAATTAAAATTCTATGAGCCTGAATTGGCAATTTAACGACGTTCATCATAAATTACAAATAGTTTAAACTTGCAAAAAAGTCAGTTTTGATAAAAAAAATTTAGAAAGCCGATTTTTGTACAAATACACTTTAAATTTAGTTTTTTCTCATTTTTATTAAATCTACTAAAATAAATACATACTAAAATCTTTTTTGTGCTGTCCTAAAGCCTCATATTTGCAACACAAATCCAACAGAAAGAAAACAAAAAAAACAACAAATGAATTCTTTATGCCAATTCAGGGTTGCAAAATAGCACAGCGCATTGTAAAGCAATTTGGCCAACAAAGCACTAAATAAATAAAACTTAAAAAATTTTTTTATGCAAAACAACAAAAAAGAAATATTACAAATAAATAAATACAAGTTAATTGAAAATTAGTCACAAAACCAAAAATGACTTGCGACTGTCAATAACACACAATCAGCATACTCCCTACCCTATTCAAAGCTTGCGCCGTGCAAATTCGACAGACAACAAACGCTTTTGAGTTGAAAGCGTTTCTAAGCAGATCAAAAGCGCACGCATGCGTATCGTCAGGTAACAAAAGAAGACCGAAACTGCAGCGGTTGTCGATTTGTGTAAAGACAAAAATTCGGTTTTTTTCTTCGTCGACTCAGTAAGATTTAGAGTTTGAAGTAATTTTCGGTGAGGTGTGTGCGTGTGCATTGCTTGTGGTATTTGTGTCAAGGTCATTTTGAACGGTTCCAAGCGAAGTAAACATTGGGTTAAACTCTTTTTAAACACTCTCTTGGGCAGGGCAATCGGAAGTGTGCTGAGAAATACGGATTTTTTTTGAGATCCCAATTTAATTTTTAAGTTGGGTTAAGTTTTTCTTCTCACTATCCCAAAGAACTTAATGGTAAATGTGGAATTGTAAATTTAAAAAACTTATTTTGTTTTTATTATAGCTGGAATGTTTAATGGTTTTAAAATTGGTACACTTAGAAAAAAATCACTTCAAAAAAAGAGTCAATGGGATGCAAATAATATTGAAACAATACTATGAATTCTATTAAATACAAATTTTAATCAGTTTTCCTATTAAATTAATTAGTTTCTACTTTTATTATCATAGTATTTACTCATTTATATCAAATTTTTTTTGAGTGTATATTTATTGAATTTTAAAAAAATTTAAAAATTAAAAAAAAAACCAAAAATTCATTTAGATTTTATAAAAAAAAATTTTTTTCCACAAAATTTAAATTAATTTTTTTTAATTGCTGGGAAAAAAATTAATAAATTAAAAATTTTTTTTAATTAAAAGTTTTTGGTTGCAAAAGATTAAATTTTATCCCCTTTTTTGAAAATTTTTTTTATTGAAATAAACTGCAAAGCCTATTTTATGAAGTATTTATTATATTTTTAATAGGCTTTTACGCATTGAGGCAAACAAAGCCTGAAAAAAATTGGAAATTTTGTACAAATACATTACTTGAAAATTTCAAGTTGCAACCCTTCTCGAATTTCGCTTAACATTTAGCTTATGCAACCCTGCAAAATAAGGATTCGCACAAAACAGCTGTTTTGAAATTTGTATTTTGAGAATGGAAATGAAAAGTTTTTAGAAAACAAATTTAGGCTAGGTCCCTGTATTATCGGCCATTGACCAGCGTTGGCAGTCTGTTTAAATTTATTTAAAGTTTTGTCGGCAACTGGATCAAGTATTTAATTGGGAGTTTGTTGATTTTGTTGATTGTTGCACCTGCAAATTATGAAAAGAAATTTAAGGGCAAGAAAATGTACTTTTTTTTGGAAATTTTGCACCAACGAGAGAACACACTTTCGGATGGAAAGGTTTTTATCAAAAGGATATGAAGTGTCTGATGAATATTAGAAATACAAGTCCGAGCAACGCCGGGTTATTAAGGCTAAATTCACTAACTGATTCCCTACAACTAATGCATTGACAGACGAACCAGCAAAGAAAGGAGTAGCATGACAACAAGATTTTTAATTCTAATAACTGCTTTTAAAAACATTTTATTTTGCTTTCAAAAAAATATTTCTTTTGTTTTTTTAAATTTGTGATGACTTTAACCCAAAGCGAACTAACATCCTGTATTATAAATTGATAATTACGTTTACTGTTTAGGATTATGTCACTCATCACGGTATCAACACTTAATCAGCTTTGAAATTTGCATTACTTGAATCGTCTCTCCATGTGGGTAACCATTTGAAGATTATCTGGCTCTCCACCGAAAATGAGGGAATTTGATTAAGCCTGTGTCGCTCCGCACAGAAATGCGCTCGCGGTCATGGTCACGTTCGCATTTGAGCGTCTTACCGTGGCAATATGTGGAAGGCAACAGGTTCTTCAGTGCACATCTTTTTTGAATACAATTTTTTTGAGCGGTTTTATTTTTTTTGGCATCTCCGGTGTAGCGTGACTTTTAGTGCACATTTGTTTTTATTTTTCCAAATTTAATTTGCATCAATTAGCAGCTTTAAATTAATGCATTTTTGTTTTTTTTGGTTTTTTTTCCAAAATATTTTTTTTTAATATGCAAAGTGTGAAATCGAAAGTAATTTATGCTTTGTTTTATTTTTTCGATTTGCTCGAATTTTGAGATTAATTTTATTTTATTTCGTTTAATATTTCGGATTTCCGCATTTTTACTTTCAATTCGTTTTGCATAGAGTTGACCTTTTCTTATCAGTTTTCGGTTCTTTACAGTTTGTAGTTTAAGGTTTCGCATTTCAGTTTCAGTTCCGGTATTAAATTATCATATCCGTTATTTATTAATTTAAACTTTTTTTTCTCATTCAATAGAAGATTTTCTTTTCTTTTTGTTGTTATTTTTTTTTTGTTATTTTTTTTTTTGTTATTTTTTATATTCTTCTTCTTCTATCTAACAAATAATAAATAATGTAACCTTCACTTTTGTGATTTGAATAGCTTCTAAATAATGTTGTTGAAACTATTTATGTATCTAGCATTGAAGTTCTCTGTATTGTTTACTATATCCCTCAATAAGAATTAATGAAAATCAATTCACACAATCAGAATTATTAAAATTTTACAAAAATTCTATTGAACAATTTTTTGTTTTGTTTTTGACTCTCAATTTAAGTCAGGCATTAATTAATGCAAATTTCTTACTTTGAGGAAGTCACCGCCTTGTTTACATATTTTTTTTTTTTATATTTATTTTGGGTTCGGACTTTGTAAGGTCAGTGGAAACACACGCCGCATTACTCGTTTCTGCGGCTGTTCGGATTATCTGGTTTACATAGTGGAGAAGTGACGCGCGTTTCTCATTTGACTCACCGCTATTACAACTGCTTCACGTGTTGCGTGTGTTTATCTCTTTGGTAGTTAGTTGAATACTTTTTATTTCCCATGACTACGCAGTTTTTTTGGAGCTTTAACTGGTTTTTATTAAACTTTCAATGTGATTTATAAATCATAAGTGGCCGTTGTCCATATTCACAATCGAAGTTAGGTTTGGATATGTACATTCCCTACTGACTTTGTACTTTAAGACTTGTACTTGAAGTCAAATTACTGATCAAAACTTATCATTACAAGAAAAGCTTTACATATTTGACAATAAATAAATAAATGGAACTCCCTTCCGGCCACTCGGGCCCTTCAGTTATTGTAATTAAAATAGTTGTAATGTTCAACATTAATGAGCTCCGTTTTTAGTGGAATTTTTTTTTTATCAATTACACTTTAACGGCCGTGGTGCAGTAAGTAAGATTTTTGCTTCACGAACGTAAGGTATCGATTCCCATCTGGGACAAAGCGGAAATTTTGTCTGTTTTTCTGTGGAGAGTAACTTGCAATGAAAAAGCCTCTTTGGGAGTCCCACCAATTGGAACCGGCATTAAATTGTGGGTGCATAAAAGAATGCATATTCCCCATGATAATTGTTCAAGAAGCTCGGTCAAATTTTTTTTTTCAATAACGAGATAAATCCAATATTTTTAATTTATAGTAAAGCTACAATTGGTGATAAAAGCCTAAGTCCTACCTAGGGCGTAGTTTAATTTAAAAAAAACATCCTAAATCACTAGCTTATAGACTTTTCAAAATATCGGTTTCGGTTCCATAAACCTAAAAAAGTATAGATTTTAAATTAAAAGTGAAATTTTCATTTTAAATAGCTTCTTGCAGTGGAAAATACAAGTTGTTTCTGGTTGATGTGCTCGATCCAGTGAACAAGAGGCGATTGAAACGGCTTCGGTTCCGGTTCACAAACTTCCCAAGATATCGGTTGCGCTTCCAGTTCCATAAAATAAAACGGTTCCGGTTTCGGTTCTAGAACCGGTTCTTAGCGATCCCTTCTATCTACAAATTTTTCCAATTTTTTAACAAGTTAAAAATAATTACAAATATATATTTTTTAAATTTTTTATAAAAATTTGAAGGGTAGTTTGGCATTTTGGGTAATGTGGCAGTAGAGCTTTTCTCCATTTTATTGTTGAAATTTTTGAAAACTGTAAATGACGAAAGTTGTTGTTTTACTCAAGCGTTACTTTCTGTAAAAATCGACTCGATCTCACGTGTTTGTACCGGTGAGACGTCATTGTATGACAAAATATTTAAAAAGTTTAAATTCAGTTAATTTTAATTTTTTTTAAGCTATCGAGAATATCTTTAACAGCATTAGGTAATTTGTTGAATTTACTTTGTAACTAGTTATATCAACTATTCCAACAAAAAACAACAATAAAAAATATATAGGAATATTCTTAAAATCAATAAATTTTCTCACTATCGGGTAATTTGGCACTTTTTTGTAGGCTGAATTGGCACTAGATTTTTAACAGTTTTTTTGTGGTGGATTTCATTGAATTTTGCCATTTTTAAGTATTTTATGCATTTCTGATATCTATGGTAATTGCAAAAAGCATTCAAAGATGTTAAAGTTAATGAAAAGATGTTTTTTCTTTTTCAATTGTTCAAGTAAATATTCACTATATTCCTGCTAATACAACAGTAACTTTCGACAGATGGCAAAGCAAAAGGTATTTACTTACATTAATAAAATCCGAAGTGCTTCTTTTAAAGGTTAAATCGCCTCTTCGTTAACGTCTGATGATCACGTTAGTCATAAACTGTTTACAATCTAGAATTTCTTGGGCAAAACCAGATTGGCGCTTTTAGTATTTCCCCACATTGACTTCTAGATTGTTTAATATGGCTAAGGAAAAATCGTACGCAAATATACTATTACATACTTAAAAATAAGAATTAATAACACTAGGCCACGTCACCTAAGCTTGTTTTGGCCTTGTTTAGTACACAATTGATTTGTTATTGCAATAAAATGCGTAGTAAATTGAACGGAAAATAATTTAGGTGTTGGGGCAAATATTATTCTGAAAAAAGACTTTAGTATGAATATTATGTCATAGATTAGGGAAGAAGGTTGTGTTTTAGACACCAAATTCCACCATATTGGGAAAAAGCGTTTTGCGTCACAAATATTTCGGTCAATATTACAATTTAAGGCATTAATGTCGTAAATTGACACCAACAAATGAATCTCTTTGCCACAATATTACTTTATGAATTTAGACATTAAGTGAACATATCGATTTCCTCAACTAACTAAGCACCGCCAACATAACAAAAACTGAAAAATAGTTTTTCGAAAAAAAAAATTGCCTAATCTTTCACATAACAGTGCTTCAGTGGTTAACCGTTCAAAGAGTAAAAAGTTTAAAAAAAAATGCAAAAACCAACCACAAATTGGGCAAAATTTAATGGTACCATCCACATTTAGCCTTCTTCTTGATTTTATCATTTTTGGATTTTTGAAGGCCGAACGCAAGTTTTTTATGTACCACCAACAAAAAAAAAATTGGCAATAATGGAAGCAGCAAAAAAAGAAACCCAAAATAACCGTATAGTGGCCCTAATGAAGCTTTCAAAATGTAAATTCAAATATTGCAAAAAAAAAAGCAACACACACACAAACAAATCCATTGACAGCTTTTAAATTATGCTGTAAAATGTTAAAAGTAAAAATAAAATTTTTACAAAAACGAAAGTGATTTTTTACAAAACATTTTTCGATTGATTTGGTTTTGGCTTAGATTTGTTGGTTGTTTTTTTATTCAAATTTTTTTTTGGAGTATTTATGAATTACTGCATGACAGTGCGAGAAATAGAAATTGCTCAAAGTGATTAAAAATGCAAACTTAATTGATTTATGCAAAGTAATTATTAAAAATTTAATTAAAAAATTTTTTTTTTATTTGAAAAAAAAACTTTTTACTTCAAAGAACTATCAATGAATACCCCACCAATTACAACGCCTTTCAGTTTTGATTTTTTTTTTGACTTACACCTGACAATTGCCCATTACCTTTTATACACCTTATGTGGTCGTGTCGGTCTTTCTTTTGTTTATTAATTAATCATTTTCATAGTTAAGATTTTGCAAATTCATTGAAGTTTCTCAAATTTCGTTTCACACATTTTACCCGAGCGCTTGCTGTTGACCTATTTTGTCAAAATTTTGTAATTTATGTAAATTTGTATCTAAAAAAAAACATTTACGACATTTTTATTGAATATTTTTTGCGGAAAACTTGTTTCTTGAATTAAGAGAAATTTATACAATATTTTTGGCATGTTTTGTAACAAATTTTTCAGCTATTAGCATCATCTATTTTTGGGTACAGCAGCGGTGAATTGACCCAAATCAATTTACATGAAATCATAGTCACACTGTTTGAGGATTTTATGTACGGTTTTCGATATTTGTTGTTGCTGATTTCAATGATTGTTTCGAGAAAACCTATGGCGTGACAGAAAAACCATTTCAATCCGTGAAAGAATCTAGGACGAAGCCACCTCCTCTCGAACCAAGAAATGGATGTGAGGACAACCGTATGAGGACAACGAAGAAACTCACATCTTCACGGGGTACTCAGCATTAGGGAGTTATCTATTGAAAATAGAATAGCTCGAAACTGATGTTTGCAGGGTCTGTGAGGAAGAACCGGAAACCCTAGAGCACTATCTGTGCAACTGTCCAGTTTTTGCAATACTGAGGTAGCAAATTATGGGATCCTCGATATTTCTAAGCCCTATATAGGTGGGAAGTATCGTTTCACTTGAAGTGCATAGTGGGCCTGTTTAAGGTCTAAGTGCATTTGCCTTAATTGAGGCAATTTTCCCTGTGGGGATATTTCATATTATAGAAAAAATATTTTTTCATACTAAATGCTGCACTGTAAAAAAACCAACAACTTTGCTGTAGAAAGTTTTGTGATGCGAATTTTTCTTGAATTTTTGAAAAATCTTTTAAACCTAAATTTTTCGATCTGATCACACCTATTTACCATATATTTATTTCTTTGGTCTTTGAGTTATAAGATTGTATGCACTCAGGGAAAAAAAACATAGTAAAATCAAGTACGATCGTATTTACTCCTTAATTTTTTCAACTTAATGGAAACGACTTTGAAATAAAGAGAAAAATATTTAAAATAACTATTCTCAACGTTGAAACAAAGTTGAAAAGTTGAAATGAAGTGAAAAATACTTAAAATATCTGTTGTCAACGTTGAAACAAAAATGAACGATTTTAAATCAAGGTCTGCCAAACTTAATATAAATTGGAACATTTTTTAAATAATCGGAAAACAACTTTGAAATAAGTTTGTTTATTTTTGAATTTAAGTTTTAAATTGAAAACAAGTTTGTTCGTAGTTGTTTCTAAAATTTCCAACTTTACCAGACTTTCATTAACGTTTCTACTTGTTTTAAGGTGGTTATTTTTGGTTGTTTTTTCTCTGGGTGTGGTAACTAAGTAACGTTACCATTCGGATGCCATCTATGGCCCATTGTGAATACATTTTTATACATGAAACTTGTCTCATTTAGTTCCTATATTTCCATTGCACATTTGGTCTGTCAATGATCCACTTTGTGCTTCGAATGAAATTCAGAAGGTTTGCTCTGCCAGTTCTGTTGTGCTTTCAAATAAGCCTAAGGTTCGTTGAGAGTGGCAGAGGAAAATGGTTTAAAACTTCTATGAAAATGGATAACGGTTACTATTTTTCGATGCAATTGTGAGGAAGAGAGTTCATCTAGTCCTAGTTTCCGTTTATGGGAAATTACATTCAGCGAAGTCATCACAATTTATTCCATAACTAAACTCAGAAAAAAGTCTATTAAATACTATTAAATTCGGTCAATAGGATACCCTTAATTTTGAGAAAATAGTAGAAAATATAATTGAATTAATACACGGAGAGAACTATTGGCAGAAATTGTGTACTGTACTCACGATATTGATCCATTAATACAAAATCATAATGGAATGGATTTTAGTCATACATACCAACGCTGAATATAAAAACGAAATCAGTAATTATGACTAAATTAAATTAATGAAATTATGGTTTTTGAATTCATGGATCAATATTATGACTATTATACACAGTTCTCTCTGTGTAGGAACAATTTTAAGAAATGTTAAAAAGTCACTCTTTACTCGGAATTCCCCCAAAAACAAATTAAATTCTTCACCAAGCCTGTACAGTTTACACAAGTTCCTGCTTATAAACTCACACTTACCCTATGTCAGCATAAATTCCATTGAATTAAAATGCTGCACATGTTTCGATATTAAAAAAAATAAATAGCTAACTAGAAAATCAAACAACAGAAAAAAAGTAAAGGCTGAAAAACAGGCAATGAACTTATTTTGCATTTTAACGAATCGAAGTGCCTGTGAAGACGTCACAAAATTCAAGCCACAAAATTCAAGTTGGTCTAAATGGTTAAGTCGAGTTAAGTAAAGTAAACAGAAAGAAAAAAAATCTCAAAAACAAAAAATTAAAATGCTTATTGTGTGGACAGCGTTGACAGCGAAAACGAGTTCAAATTTTGAATTCAATGAAATTCCATTTCAATGTCAAGATTTTTTTCATATTTGGCGACAAAATAATAATAATTGCGATAGCTCATTGAAAGGCTTTGTTTGTATAAATCTATAGTTATTGGAATTAGAATAAATATTTTTAGAAAATCAAAAGAATCTATTGAAAATTAACTTTAAACATTTATATCGATACCTTAAAGCACAATCATCCTATGTCCATTTCCTGAGAAGAAGCTGCATCAGATAGGCAATAGGGGTGTGTGGAAACGGTGATGAAAGTAATTGAAAAATGAGGAAATAAAAACTAATTTCTAGAGAAGGGCCACTCGGTTTTAACATAGGACCGCAAATAGCTTTTGCCATTAATTTTTAACTTTGGTTTACTGCATTTTTGCTTTATTATAGGATTGAAAGAAAAACAAGTGTGCAAGTTTCAGTCTGTCAAAGCCGACATATATATACCCTACACCTACTGGGCCATTTTGAATCCGCCATCTTGAATTTTGAAATTTCACCATCAAATTCGAAACCAAAAACGCCCCGTATACCAAGTTTCGAACTTTTTCAGCGGAAATCGGTTACATATTTTACAAAACACGATGTTACAAATCAACTCAGGAGGTGGCGCTGATCAAGAATATATATAGTTTTCCATACCGGGACAAGTCTCCTTCTTGGTGTTACAAACACCAGACCAAAGTGAAGGTGTATGGTATAACATCGGTGAACACTAAAAAACGCACATGATCGGGACTGAAAGATTCTGTTAGAGGGGGTTAAAAAAGAGTACCCGTGTCTCCCAGTTTTTCTAGATCAATTCTTAAACCCGTTTAAATCGCAATTATCCATTTTGCATTTTTCTTATGCACATAATAACTCTTCAATAATACAGTTTTGATTGGATTTTCAATATAAAATATGCATTTGATAGGGGAAAGATTACCTTTAAATAACATGTAAACTTTTTACAATCGGATGTAAACTCATCACGCTAGACTAGAAACAATTCAGAAATTAAATTTGTTTTTTTACATTTTTTCTACTTTAACATAATTTTTTTTTGTAAAAATGAATGGAAATTTAACAAAAGTTGATTTTTGTCGAACGGTGTAATAAGGCATTAATTAAAAAAACAGCAAATACTGTTAGCGGCCCTATGTTAAAGAAGTGTGGTCCTTCTCCACATGTCTACGTTCTCTGGTATCGCACTCGTATGTGCAGGGGTTTGTGGTCGCCTCAATTATGGATTAAGGGTATTTTTATGTAAAATAGAGATGTGCCATTTTATATTTGTATCATTATGCTAAGTGAAAAAAAACACATCTCCTTACTTGAAACTAAGATAGTTTTAATGAGACTACTACCTAATCAATCGTGCCCACATGTATAATTGCTTTATACCAAATAATAAATCTATCCTCCGCAAAGCAAATTTGTCACCAATAAAATCAGAGAACAATGATTACTAATATTGAATTAAATTTAAATGAAGTGGAAAATTTTCATATTATCTATTAAATACTAAAAAAAAAGAATAATCCATTAAATTATTCCTAAAAAGATTAAAAAAATTGCTTCACTGCCAGTTATTTTTATTGCTGTCATTTCCTTCAAGCATAGAATAAAATATTTTGAATATAAATCGAAACACACTTTGCATTTATAAGTTGCAAAAATTTAAATGTTATGAAGATTTGTTTAATTCCAAAGTGTCAAAATGACAACACCAAAAAAAAAAACCTTGAGGAACTATTTTTCAATATTCAATTCCAATTCAGAAGTTTTTTATTTGCCTCCTTGAAGCTCTTTGGGACTGGACCAATACCGCCATTTAAAGTGATGTTAATTAAACTAATTCAATTCAAAGACACAAACTTAATCAATTCTTATTTTCTGTTTCAACATCACAATTAACCAATACACGTGAAATCGTCAATCAACAATTAACAACAACAATCGACAGTCGCTAGTGTAAAGTCCTCTTAATAGTTGCGGTGAAAAAAAAAATCCAGTTTTTCGCCATTTTTGGCATAAATTCAAATTTATGTTCATTACAAAGCGAAGTGGAGAAATCGAAGCTCTTTCGTTTTGTTTCATTCAATTTTTTGGTGAAGCTATTGAAGATTTGCAAAAAAAAGCACCTAAAATGCCAAAAAAAAATGTCAGCCCGCATCTTTTCATATAATTATACATGGCATGATGCTTTTATCTTCTCCATGGGTTTTATATAATATTTTAATAGAAATCTCATGGCATAAATTATAGTTTGTATTGAATTAAGCTTAATTTAGCGTTTAGAAATCGTTTCGCGTGTATTTATGGTGAATTTCGCGTTGGCAACCGAAATTTCAATTGTCTTGCCTATGCCATCATACTACAAGCATGCAAAAAAAAGTAATTTTAAAGCCTGGCTGTAGAAAATTATGGCTAATATGGAAAAAATTGGTTAGAATATAGGAACAAATATTTTACAGGGTTTTCAAATAAGAAACTGGCAAGTTACAGAAAAAATGTATTCTGTAAGACCGCTCCTCTCGTAAGCATTGGCGAACTTATGAGAGTATAACTGGCCAAGGAATGCTTTCATTCGCCGTTCGGATCCTTCATTAAACTGTAGGTCCATGTAATTGTGATATACTTTATGACTTGCCCATGATAATTGCAGCAAGAAGCATGGATCCAATTTGGTCTAAGTGTGTCGGTGTTCCACCCTAACCTAACCGATGAGGTATTGCGGACATTTGGGCTTTTAGTCAGTGCTCTCATGGAGTGAAAATAAATCAGAAAACAGGTAGCAACAATGCAAGTGATGCAAAAAGTCATTAATGCTTACATCCATTGGAATTTCAGCGAAGTATCATTCATGAAAATCTTTATCTTTGTCGAATCGATTATATTCCTATTTGGTTGCTGCAAATGTTGAATACTTTCAGCCTACATACACTTTCATTTGCCCTAATTGAAATCGTTGAGTCTCGGTTATAAGAAATACATTTCGTTTATGGCAAACAAAGTTAATTTGTTGACATACAAATTAGACAAATTAACTTTGTTTGCATTAGAAGAAGTTTATTTCTTAGAAACGAGGCTGTATTAGAAAAAATGCGTTTTTTTTGTGTATGAAACGAAACTTTTTCCATTAAATAATTTTCGTTTGCAGTTCAGAATTTCAGTTAAGGCAACTGTGTTTGGACGAATAGTACTAAACATAAATGCTTCCCAAATACATTAGTTCTTTGAGTGGAAGAAGAGTTCTGTGCACTCATGGCTTGAGGCACTAGAGCAGGATTTGGGATTTTCGAAAAATTGGTGTGGCAGATATAGTAGCTCTTCTGAAGTTACCGGTGAACCTAGGAAGCTGCAGTTGCGCACATATATTCTGTGAGACCATGGCTACAGATGACAGAAACAAATTTTAGATTTATTTTCCAAAAGGGGCATGGCGGTTGAAAATGTGACAGTGTCTATTGTAGTATCCTCTCCTGCATTCACCAGTGGATCTTGGAAGCTGTAATTCAACAAATATATTATGTGAAAGTATGGCTAGAGATTCTGGATTAGGGTTATTGATTTTGAAAGTGGGCGTGGCAGTTAAAGTTGGGCTTAATAAGGATACAAAGGGTGTCGATATGTTAATAGTTTCATTTTATTAATTTCAACTGGAAAGTTAATCATTGAACTAAAATCGATGGAAAACAACTGATCGTCTGATCTTTCCAAAGGCACATCTTTCGCTATTTAACTAAGACATTATGTCATAAGTACTTGTACTTAGTCAATTGCATTGCATTGACATTAAATATGCAATCGAAATGATGCTGTCGCTTTCAAGTGTTTGTCAAATAAATGAGATGGATTTTTGTCAACTCACCTGGGTTGTGAAACAATTTAATTTTTTTTTTGCCCTTTTTACAAATTAAATCATTTTTTTTTCTATTTCATTGAAAGCAATCTGTAAAACTTCTCAAACGTCTTGAAAAAGAGCTTTTGAAGTAATTTCCTATTAATTACTTTGTAAATAAACCTTCAAAGCCGCTGAATGACTAACACAAAAGGCGTATTAAAAACAAACCATAAGATGAGAGAGAAAAAAAAGAATTTTCCAGACAACTCGAGAAAGGCTAGAGCAAAAGGAAAACCAAATAACAAGACAAGAAAAATAAAAATAGAAAAAAAATGTAAAGCAAAAAAAATAAATAAACAAAACTCACCTGAGAGACGCCAAAAGCGGAAAAGCGCCGCGATTTCGTATAGCGAAAAGCCGATGGAGGAAAAATCCCAAACGAAGCTTGTGGCACCGACGATTTGAGCTACTTTTGAAAATCAAACCGTTTTGTTGGTTCGCTGTTTTTTTTTTTTTGCTTTCCTAACTGTTTTGTTGTTGTTGTGGGTCAATGTTTATTTAATTCGACGTACAAAAACAATTCACATGTGAAAATGGCTTCGAACGGAATTCGAACTTCCGCGCTCGACTTGCAAACAAAATTTGATTTCGTTTAAGTTGACAAATTGTTCATAGATTTTGCAATGAATTCGGGTTTTTGTTGTTGTATTTTTTGCAAAATAATATACAAAAAAAAACTACAAAATAATTTGGCAACACTTTACTTTGTTTTATTTTATTTATAATAAAAAAATTCAATTAATTTTTCACACAAAAAATTAATAGAAAAGTTAAAATTTTAATTTTTTTTATTTTTTTGGCAATGCACCTTTGCTCTTTTGGGGCCTTTTCTGGTATTTTTTTTCTTAAGTGAATATATATTTTTTTATCGTCTTCTTCTTCTCAAATACCGTTTCGAACTAAATCAAAGCTTTCAACGTTTGAAGAATGTTAAGCAGCCGTCCCCGCCGCACGCTAATATCTGACTGATCGCATGAAGAAATAGCATTTGAAAAACTCAAATATCGGAACACGGCCGCACCACACACAAAAAAATCAGCTCAGCTCAGCAGTTCAATGTGGCTCAGAGTGAATCGAGTTAACGGAAAGAAGCATACGAAGAAGTAGAAGAAAATGAAAATAAAATCGAGAAAAAAAATACTGACAAGCCAGCAAAAAGTCATAAATATTCGTAAGATACATAAACGAAGAGAGGAAAAAATACATAAAATACAGAAAAAAAAAATAAGAAATACAAAAAAAAAACACAGAAAATAGTTGAAAAAAAAAACATTTGCGCTCATGTGTATTGGTATTGGTTGCCAATGTAGAATTGGTAAGCTGGTGGTGGCGCGTGTACTACAGTGGTTGATAGAAAACCTAATTTGAGTAAGTAATTCGTGAAATCACGAGGCTTTTTATAGGAAACTAGGAAATTATCCGCACGCATATTGCATCCCCTTTGACCCTCATGTACCCGTTTATCGAACCCCCTTAGAATTCTCTTTGGACCCAGCCTTAACCGTCACAACCATTTTTTTAAACTGCCACGCCCTTTTTCAAAATCAAAAATCCTTATCAAGAATTTCTAGCCATGCTTTCACAGAATGTAAATGTTGAATTAGTTTCCTAGGTCCACTGCAGGAAATCATAGTTAAATTGACATGGAAATATTTTAAATTGCCACGCCCCCTTTTGCAAAAAAAATCTAAAATCCTACTCTGGAATATGTAACCATGGTCTCACAGAATATACGTGTGCAATTGCAGATTCCGAGGTACCACTGGTAACTGCAGGAAAGCTACATTATCTGCCACGACATTTTTTCTACACTGCCACGCCCACTTTTCGAAAATAAATAATACTGCTGGACTGTCTTAAGCCATAAATGCAGACATCCGGACATCTGGACACAATGGGATTTAATATATAGGGATTTGAGTTATATTTGAGATGAAGTGGTATGACTGATCTATACGCTAGAAGTTGGTATACGGAATTTGTATGTATTTGAATAATCTCCGGTTCCTACTCATGATAGCTACCCAGCCAATAATTTTATCGTTAAAGAGCTCGTAAACGAAAAATTTTCGATCAAAATGCGGGCAAAACAATCGTAGGCGACACACGATAACGATACGGTTACGACTCCGACTTCGTTCTTAATTTTGCATCGAAACGAGTTATCTCGTTATCGAACCAAAATGTGCTCGTTAACGAATTCGTTTGTTCGTTAAAAGACTCGTAAACGAAGTCGTTAAAGAATTCGTTAACTAAGTCGTTAACGAGTTCGATTATGAAGACGTTAACGATATTTTATCGAGGAAATTACGACTATTGTAATATACGAGTGAATGTCGGACATTTCTCGAATATTTTTTATCGAGAAAAGTTCGTTAAATACGATCTTCGTAAAAAGTTCGTACAATTATTGGCTGGGTATGCTCAAGACATTAATGAATTGAAGGTGTGGCTTTAATAGCGTGTTAAGTGACAATTTGTTCAAGTACCAGATTGCAGTAAGTATGGGACTCTAGAAAAAATTGTCACTTAACACGTTTTTAAAGTCCCACCTTCAGTTATTGAATTAAGGGACTGTCGTATAAGTTTGAACGCCGTATAAGATGGCTCAGCTGCATTTCTGCCAATTTTCGTACTTGCTATGTTCCGTTCTAAATCAACACATCAAAACACAACCTTTACGACCATCGCTTACTTAAATGATATCTAAATTCCTATAGTTCCAAAAAGAAACTAGAACTGAAATAATTTTTAATTTTTGTTGAATATTTTCAATATCTCTAACCACTGTGCTATCGGTGCTATCGCATCTGAGCTTCTGTGGTGGCCATATAATTTAAACGCTTTGCGGAAATAACTCGGCCTAAGCTGAGATTTACTATTTCTTTAAAAGTTTTCAAAGACTTTTTATTGAATGAAAAATAACCGAAAACTATTTAATAGACAACCTTAGAAATTGGAGGTAACCTTTTGCCGCTTTAAAGTGGAATTTAATAATATAAATTAAAGAATTCATTTAATAGAAAATATATTAAGGGAAGTGAACACATGAGACCATTACTAACCTCTTAAAAAATCCCAAAGTTATTTATTTGAGTGTACATTCAAAACAAATACCTCCATTGTTTTCCCTATTTTGGCGGAAACACCATTTTCAGGAGACTCAACTCAATTTTATTTATGTCAAAAGCTCAAGTGTTCACCTGTTCTTTACACTGAGTTGAGTTGAGTTAAATTAAATTAAACTCAAGAAAGTGGTAACATTTCGCTGACCAAGCTTTAACAACAAAAATTGGTACTGTTTCTTTTTTGTTTTGGTAATTTTACCATTTTGTGGTGAAATAGTTTGTATCATTTGCTTGGTTTTTTTTTGTCACGAATCGAAGTCGAGCAATGTCTGCGTTTTACCTCGACCAAATCGGAGTGCTGAACTCAGCTAAAATTTAGCTCAGTCAGCGGAGCTAAATTTTTTTTTTCCATTCCACATAATTTAAAAACAAATATTGGCTTAATAAACCATTGGGGTTTATTTAGTTTTTTTGAAACATTTATTTGTAATGAATCAGGGAATTGGTAGAAAAAAAAATTTATCCAACGATTCCTTAATTTTTCGATGTCTTGCAGACCTTCGAAATAGGAATTATTTTTATTATTTTATATCAAGCGTCCAAGCGTATATGGTTTCTGTCACACCGTTTACAATAGCAAAATGGTCCTCCTGAATCGATCTAGCGATGACCGTCGTTTTCGAATTTGCTTTAAAAACAAAAGTCAAGTTATTCTGAAAAATTGCATGAATAAAGTCCCTGTTACATACAGAAAAATTCTAATAAGTTCAGTTAATGGGTTGCATTGCTACACGGAGAGTATGTTGGCTCATGATTTACGATTATGGAGTCCATAAAATTATTGTTCCTTAATTACTAACTATAATCATTAATTGTGAATAGTAGTCACAAATTATGCAAATTCGTACATAAACTATGCATATGGATTGTGAATACATTATGATAAGGGTTTATGAATTTCGTGATTTATTTTATTATTCTTGAAGAATAATGGATGATTAACTAGGTCATGAAACTGCACGTGTTATCATGAATTATGAGTAACTGGGTTGATTGTCATGAATTGCTGAGCAATATACAATACATTTAGACGCTTTTACAATAATGCCAGGGTAGCCGAATCGGTTAGGCGTCCGGACTGGAGAGGATGATGTCGGTTAGAATTCCGGGAAAACTGAATTTGTGAAAAAGGTATTACAAATTATTCTAAGCAAGTTGGAAAGTAAAATTAAATAAATAATTAAGTACAAAATTAGCAAATAAAAAAAGTTTTAATTTATTTAATTGGAAATATGTGCTCAAATTATTATTGCGAATGATTTATTTATTCTCACTGAAGCCTAAAACTATGAATTTTTAATCATAATTTATGATTTTTGTTTGCACAATTTATTCCATCTGATCATTGATTATGTCAAAAGGGAAAATAATAATTCATGTTTAAGTGGAACAAATCAAGCAAACACAAATCACAAACTATGATTTTCACTTTTAACAGTTCTTATGATTAAGAATTCTTGATTATTGACTTCTAATTAATGGATCAATATCGTGACTAATTTTTACTTAATTGATTCCTATAACGCATGATTTCAGCAAGCATTTCCCTCCGTGTATTGAAATAAAACTGGAAACTAATTGAATTAATAGGAATAACTAATTAATAATCGTATTAATTGAGCTTTTCCTATCAAATAAACCTACTATATTTTCAATCGTAAGGGTAGCTATTGACCAAAATTTAATACTATTAATATAATTTAATTGTACCCAAGCAACCACAATCACAAGCTATGTGGCATATAAGCGCTGGCTAGTAACCTACTTTGGTTCTTAGATTTAAAAAAATATCTATTTCGGTTTCGGATTCTATGAATTGAAACGGTTCCGGTGTCAGTTATGGAACCGGTTCTTGGCGGTCCCTGCATATAAGTTACATATAAATTTCTAGTACTTTCCATTTAAGCGGCTATTATTACATATCGATGGTCATACGTTGACACCTCGTAACTAACATTTTTTAATGTAGAAAACTCAGTTACGAGGTGTCAACGCATGACCATCGATATGCCGATTAGCAGAGTTGCTTTGGTGATACATGTTTGTGAATTTGTGAACATATTCCATGTCATCTCATTGGATCTATTGTTTGGTGACAATTTAATATGCTATTGGCGGTAAACTCCTATGAATGTGTAAAAAATGTAAGCCGAATAAGACAAATTAATGAAAATTAAAAAATGTAAACTCGGGACTTTTTCTCTGACAAGCACGTAAATATCGATTTAACGGGAACCTGAAGTCTTGTGGCAAATAAATTGCAGCCACTTCAGATGCCACTCAATCGTTGCGTGGGAGGTGTCGCAGCCGTACAATTACATTGGATTTGAATATTATTTTGATTGACAGTAGAGGTGAGCCTTGTACACTGTACAATGTACAGTACTTAACTGATCCATTTTAAACAGAAGCAGATATAAGATTCTTGAATGAGCTATGTTCAACACGCTAGCAGAAGTCACAACCATGGAACTTAAAAGTTTGAAGGCCTTAGCTTTAAAGTCCGGCATGTTCGGACTAGGTACAGACCAAGGAAGAATGTCTATAATTGTCATATAAAGGATAAGAGAGTTGGTGTTATGGATGAGGTCAATACACCGAGAGAAAAACTGTTACAAAAACTGTTAAAAACCATCCGACAGTCGGAAAACTGTTTAATTGACAGCGAAAACTGTTACAACGATCAGTTTTTGCTTTTATTTTAACAGTTTTCATTGTCAATTTAATAATTTTTCGACTGTCGGATGGTTTTTAACAGCGAAACTGTTATTTTTTTCTCTCGGTGTACTGACATATACCACCCTAACCTAACCTAGGCATAACCGCATTCCTTTTGATCCCGAACATGATGTACTTCTCTCGTTATTCCTATTTTGTTTTATCTCAACCCTGAGCAATGAAATGCTCCCATCACTTTGCCTTCGCGATTGTCATATTCACCACAGTTGTGAGCCCTGCTGCTTACGCCCAACTTCGAAATAATTTCATGTCTTACAACGAAGAGCAGTAAAATTGGCAATAATTTGTAGTTGGAGGTACCTACACATGACAGGTGCGCGACAGCAACAAGCACAAAGTTAACAAGAAGACGGAAACACATGATGAGCTCAACATGCAGCATTAAAGGTCGAACTTAAGCTTAACAGTTGAGACTGAAACTTTGGAGAAGTGTTGGGCTTTTTCGGGGGGAATGGGTATTGGATAATTTAACAGTGACTTAACAGAAAGCCCATAGTAGATTAACATATTCATATTAAATGTTAGACAATTTTTATGTTGCTCAACACGAAACCCGCCTAGTCACCAATCAAAATTTTTGTCATCTTACATATATTTTCTTAGTTAATTGCATTTTTAATATTTTTTTGTATTTTCTTTTACACACATGTGATTTCAATCTCAATACCAGCGACCATGCAATTAGCCCATTCTCTTGTATCGGACAGGTACTTCCTATAACGCGACATAATTAACCGCTGCCGCTTCATTGAATGAGTGACATAGACACGAAGACACCAAACCAACTGGCCAAGGGTACCCTTGAGAGTAGGTGAATGCCCTGCAATTAATATAATTTTTTAGTGCCTACTAAGATGCTGATCGAAATCAAAGTCGAGAATATTCTGAATTCTTCAGAGATGACCACAACCGGTTGAAGTCGAATTTAGTAAAGTGATTTTCGGAACTAATCTTACAGCATAAACATACTAAAACTACACAGAAAAAAAAAAGATGGGTTAATCTAACCGAAAAACGTTGTAAAAAAACAATTTTTTATTTTATATGGAAAACACAAACAACAACTACAATTTTTGTGGTTAATCTAATCGTCGAAAAATTGTTAAATGATTTTTAACTACAAAAACAGGTTAGCTAATCGAAAAAAATTGTAAAACTCAAATTTTAACCAAAAAATTTGTAAAGCAAACAAATCTAGTTGTTCCTTAAAAATTTTTGTTTGTTCGCCAACCAAAAAAAATGTAAAGACCCAATTGCGGTTCGCAACTCAGCTGAGTTTGGTTGCTTGCGATGTATGAGCACATGCTCATACATGCTCAGCGGCGTGCTTTCGTGTCTGTCATACTACAACAGCCACGATTTTTGTTTTGTCATTCGTGTATACGATCAGTGCGTTCAGTATGGTCAAAGGGTGAAGTGCATAAAAGGGTAAGTAAATGTAATATTATATTGAGAATGGTTTTTATTATATATTTTTACATTTATTTATTCTTTTGTTTTTACAGATTTTCGTTTATCTCTTTTTTCATTTTTAGCATTTTAGATTTCAATTTTGTAATATTAAATTTTCTTTTTTTTTTTCTTTTTTCTATTTTTCTTTTTTACAGATTTTTATTTTTAAAATTTTATGTTTTCAGACAATACATGCGACATCAATAGTCGTGTTTTGGTTGCAAACAAATAAATAAAAAAGCGTCAAGATTCGACAAGATTGCAACCAAAACACTACTAATGAATGCATTCATTGCTCATATGCAAACAATTTTTCATTGTACGCGAACAATTTTTCATTGTACGCGAACATTTTTTCATTGTACGCGAACAACTTTGAGTTGGTTCCATTTACCACGTTTTTTGGTTGCTGCATTTTTAACCGTCTTTTTTGGTTAGATTTACCTACTTTTTTTTTTGTGTGTAGAGAGTGGACTATCTTCGGCTATACCGAAGCTGAAATACCCCCACACTGTAGGAAGAAGTACCTCGAATATAAAAAAATGTGGTCTCAAGACCCTATTTTGACCCAATTATAGGTGGTTTTGGAGCCCGGAACATGTCCAAAATCCATTTCTAAAAATTTCCAATCAAATCCACCAAAAAAAAAATTTTGGTCTCAAGACCCCATTCAGACCCTTATATATGTGGCTTCGGAACCTCGGACCATGTCAAAAATACGTTTCTAAACATTTCCAATCGAATACAACAATAAAAAAGACTTGAACAATTTTTACCTTTTTTTTCGGTGTATGGGAGCCACGCCCAGTTTTTGTCCGATTTGGCTGATTCTCGAACTTGATCTCAGTATTCACGAGAAAAACATGTACCCAAAGTTTCAAGTCGATATCTCCAAAACTGCGACCGCTATCGTGCGGACGGACAGACGGACAGACGGACAGACGGACAGACGGACAGACGGACAGACGGACAGACGGACAGACGGACAGACGGACAGACAGACGGACATCGCTAAATCGACTCAGGAGGTGATACTGATCAAGAATATATATACTTTTCTATACCGGACACACCTCCTTATGGGCGTTACAAACGTTGTGACAAAGTGAGTATACCCTGCCACAGTGAGTGTGGGGGTATAAAAAACACTTGAATTGCACGAAATGTCAAATAGAATTTATGATTTGACATTGACTTGTTTTAGAATTTTAAATTATTTTTTTGGGCGTTTTTTATTTTTGTTACGAAAAAGGTGACTTTTGTAAATGATTTATTGAGTAATTTAGTACCTACTTGTTGGTTGTATTTAAATTTATTGCTATTTTAATATTAATTTTTATACATTTTTAAGTACTTACTTAAGTTTTGCGTTACGATTTTCTCATATCTAAATTTAGTAAAAAATAAAATGCTTAAAACTAAACCTGTAACGAAATTACTAAAAATTCATTAAAACCATAATTGCTTGTTGAGCTAGGATCGTTCTCTGAGGTGGGTGGTGAAATGTAGCCATAAAATTAAAATTTAACTTCGCTTAGTTCATTGTCTTATAGGACATTGTCTTTTCAAACGAAATATATTTAACAAAGTTCATGAAGTAAAAATAACTGTCATTTGTTTATTTTTCCAACTAACGAGTACCGCAATGAACTAAAAATAATTGTGATTTGTGTGTTTTTGCAATTTATGAGTATTGTAGTTAAAATCAATGTCTCTATCTCGTTTTAGATACATTTTCCTAAGCCGCTTTTCTCAATTAGAAAATGTATAAAATCAGCTACGCAACCGATTCTTTGAGTCTGGGCGTTTTTTTCATCGAGGAGGAAAGCATCTAGATCCTTTAGTAAATGTGAAACTTCTCACGCCGGACCGGAATGAATCGCAATATGGACTCCCGGGACTACCATTAAGTATTATGTTGCGAGCGTTAGAGAACAATCGTCAGTATTATGTCTCAGTTTTGTAACGTCCATCTTATTTGAGGTTCTGCGACCGCTGCCACCAGATACATGTTACTGCTGCCGTTGTTCACAGCGTCGTGCCCTTTCAGTGTTACGGAGGGATATCAATACGCGTGACGCCATCGAACAAACTGGGTTCCACTTTTCATCGAAATCTATAGACTATAGTCTGCGTTGAAATTCATAATTGATCGTGGGATTCCGAAGACTATTCTCCGACGACAATCTCTCACGTTATCGAAACGTCTATACAGTCGAGCCCGCTAAGTAAAACCCGTTTAAGTGAAAAACCCGCTTAAGTAAAACAAATATACAATCCCCATGATTTTTTCCCCTTTTTCATACAAATTATTTCGCTTAACTGAAACCCGCCTAACAGAAAAATCCGGTTAACTGAAACAAAATTGCATTCCCAAATCAATAATTTATACTAGGACTGTGCGAAAAGCAATCGAATCGAATCCAATCGAATAGTAAATTCAATTTGAACTTCAAATCAAATTATTTGTTTCTTTGAATAATTCGAATAATTCGAATAGTTCGAATAGATCCAATAATTCAAATAGTTCAAATAATTCGAAAAATTCAAATAGTTTGAAAAAAAATTCCAAAAAATTGGAATTAAATAATACACTGAGAAAAAAATCAATTTCGAGCCAAAACTGAATGTTCTGATTTTGGCAACAAAACGTTTCAATTTTTTTGAAACTGCCCATTAATGAATTAAAACCGCACATTGATGAATTGAGACGCAAATGTTGTTGTTTTAAGACTGAAAATTTTTGTTTTGCGACTGAAATGTTTATGATTTCATGAATTGAAAATACAAAAAAAGTTGTTGGAAAGGCCTATTTTTAGAATTACCGAAAAAAAATTTTAATTTCAAATTAAATTTAATTTTGTATTTTTTTTACTCTAAATTATTTCTTTAAACAAATTTATTTATTGATATTTCATTGTTATATTTTTTTTACGAAATGGTTTAAATTTTTGTTTACTTACCGAGATTTGAACCCTGGCCATTCGGATTCATAGACGCTCCCCTTAGCACGCTTGCCTACCGCTGTGTGTATTTTGCAATGTTTTTACTGCATACATATACTATGAAACTGCTTGGTTAGGATTTGAAACGGTTTCAGTTCTGAAATACAACTGAAAACGAAATGAAATCGAATCTAATCTCAGTCGGAGCAATTTATATTTTGTTTCCTTTCTAACACATTACTTTTTGTATTCTTTTTTTTGAAGGGTCGCTGGTCACGAATCCGGGGTTTGTTTTGCTCTGCTAACTGTAGATTTCTTGAAATCGACGTTCAGTACTCAAAAATGCAACAAAATTAAAATCGGCAAATGCAGATCGTTTTTTTTTTGCCCAAATATATAAAAAAGAATCGAAAAAAAATGGTGTCTGACTGAGATTCGAACCCACGCTCCAGTAACTAATACAATCTTCAAAAAGTGAAACGTTTTTGGTTGTGTTTTAGAACGGTGCGGCGTTGAATTTTTCGTAACGATAGCCGTTTCAGATCATAACTATGCAGTTATGATTTTTTTCCCTCTGTGTACGTATTTGGAACTGGTAAGTGCGTCCTTGGGAGTTGGTCTAATCCCAAGTGACGCGATTCACCCAGAAAAGTCCCAAGGACGCACTTGGGAGTTGGTCTAATCCTAATCACCCAAAAAATGTCCAAAGATTCACCTGGTGGCAGCTGTAGTCCCACTTACCAGTTCAAAATTCGTCATATATTTGTATTATTTAATTCCAATTTTTTCTAATTTTTTTTGAAACTATTTGAATTTTTTGAATTATTCGAACTATTCGAATTATTCAAATTATTCGAACTATTCGAACTTTTCGAATTATTCAAAGAAACAAATAATTTGATTTGAAGTTCAAATTGAATAATTTGATTTGATTTGAATCGAAATATTTGATGTTTCAAATATTCGCACACTCCTAATTTATACCAATTTAGCTCCGCACAAATGAATTTAATTGAAATTTTTTTTTTAATACAAAATGAAGTTCATGAAAGAAAATTTAAAGTAAGTCAAAGAAAAAACGTTGGTCTCTCATCGACCCATAAATTATGCGAACACAAATGTATGTCTTTACCTTTGGAACTATCCCATTTACGAGAAAAAAATTTGAGTAAAAACTGATAATTGTGGCTTAAACCGTACTTCGTGTTAGTGAAATATTTTTCTGTTATGCCAAATTCGCTTAATTGAAATATTTTTCAGTTATCCGAAGGCGCTTAAGTAAAAAACCCGCATAACTGAAAAAAAATGTCTGACAAATTCGTGTTTCAGTTCTTCTGTCTGCCGCTAGGTGTTTTAGCTGCAGCCAGGTTTTATCTTGGGGCTTCGCTTCCGACAGCGTCGTTGACCTACATGTTGTCTGCGGTCTACTGACCTCCTGGAACCTGTGGGTTATATAGTTTTGCATGTATTATTTTGGTTTTGCTGCAGTTGATCTTGAGGCCAGTCAGATTTGCATTGCATTAATTTAGGGGATTAACCTGAACGGCCATCCTTTGCAGCGATTCTGCCACTCTATACTGTAGAATATCTGAGGGCTTCTTTTGGGTGCAAACTTGTTTAATATTTTCTATTATTTAAAATACATTCCCACTGTATTTTATTGACCTCATTTTGACTACATTCGTAATTGTGTTATATTACACATTTAATTGAAACGGTATTGTTGCAATTAAATTAAGTATCTAAGGTTCAACCCATACGATATTTGTTCACTTAATATTTAATAATATTCACATTAGTAGCTCAATTGTATTAGTTTCGTTCGGCATCATCACAATTGAACTAGTACTTAAAAGTCTCACATATCGGTGCATCTTTCACATCAAGGGAGGACTTGGATAATGACATCGTCCGGAACGGGAATCGAGTTTGTACCTACCTCTATTCAGATGGGTCAAAACTAGACCAACATATTGCGACAGGCTTTTACTACGGAGAGTCCATGGAACTTAGAGACCACAGCACTGTTCCAAGCAGAGGTAGTAGTGAAGGCAGTCAGAACAAGAGTTGCGTGGCCAAAGTTATAAAATCTTCATTGATAGCCAAGCGGCAATCAAAGCTCTGTCTGCTGGCCGTGTGAAGTCGGAGTTGGTTCTGCATTGTAAGAAAGACCGCCCAAAATGGATAATTATGTTTTTTCTCATATTTTTCTGATTCTAAAACGCAATTTAAGTTAATAAAATTTTTACATTAAGTACATATTTTACATGAAGCTTATGTCCGGAGCGCCACTTAAAGGCCACCTCGCTAGGCGTTCTGTGTCCATAGGTAAATCCAGCACTGATTGCAATTGAATTAATTTCGAACCATACAAATGAAAATGAGGTGTCACTAATTATTTTGTGTTTACCTATTCCAATTGAGTTTGAATTGAATTACAAATTTCTTATTTTGTATTTTGTAAATATTGGTGTTCTTTAAACAGGCGAGACACTCTGGGAAACTATACTTCATTTGAGTAAAATTAATTTCACTTCAGACTATTACTGCTCTTTTCATATACCTAATAACCCCTCGAATATTACTTAATAACTGAATGCAATAACACTAAAAAGTTAAATATTTTCGATTTTCCTAAAGGTTTCCTAAAGCGATTCACATATGGTGCGTAGTGAATATGGTTAGCTTCGATGACCTTACCTCGAAATTGGAACACTTACTCAATACATTAGTGAGTGACTTGCTAATGATAACGTGAGTAATAGACAACACCTGAAATATATTCACTGGGAATGATTGCAAAGAAAATGATTTACTATGACATTGGAAGCATTCAAAGTGTATGACGTAAACATTGGCCATCTGGTACTAAGAATGTTTCCAGATCGTCTTCAGACTACAAATGGTTGTTTTAGACTGTATTCCTCATATCGATATTTTTTTTCTGTGTATTGCGGCATTTAATTTTCTTCAGAGAACACCGCATGCTGCTGATGGTGAATTTGAATTCAACACTTTATTTTCAAAAATGGCAATACTGTCAATTGGCAAACATATGCCTATTTCGCATATAAGAATTCACCACAATCCACCCCCCAAGCAACCCTAGGATAGAAAGGAAGACAAAAAATAGCGACCAGCACTTATACAGGAAAACGCATGCGCATTTGGGAAGAGAAACCACTACATATTTTGACAGGGCAACACGAAAGACCTGAACGACCCGAGCAAAGAGTCCTCAATATGGCCAACACTTACTATTACGCGAGCATGTAATTATTATACTTTGAGTAGGTGGGTGGGGGCGGGCTAGAGTCACACGAGGACAAAGCTACGTATAAATGAATTTTCATTAAAACGTGCGCGTGACATGTGAATCGTCGTTGGGTTTGTCGCGTTTATAATAATTGCAAGAGCGCAAGGGTGTGTTGCGTATGCAGTGTTGCCAGATGAGCAGATTTCTTTGGGTTTTACTGGGATTTTTCAAACTAAATCAAACTAATTACAGTCATTCTTTATCAGTTGTTCTTACTTATGCCAGCTGTTCTCACTTGGCTATAGGTTAGATTCGAGATCTCAAGTAATGCCTTAAGTAAAAGCGGTAAATGTAGTAATTGAACAAAAATGAAAAGTTGGGAACTTCAAAATATTTCCCTTGGAACAAGCCACAGACGACCTTGGACAACCGCAAAAGGTTACATTGAAGATGAAATGGGAAAGCTAGGGAAAAATGGATGAAAAATTATCAATTCCCTTCCCGTGAAGCTTTTCATGAACCCCACTGCCAGCAGTATTGGAAGTATACTCCAGTGAAGCTTTCCACAAACGGCCCCACTTATTACCAGCGAGATTTTCCTGCAAACCTTGAATTCCCCGATCACAAATAATAAAATAAACAAAACACCTAAGTTTCGAAAATGTTAAATGAGTTTTAGAAATAACGACCGCCATTTTGAATTAACCAATATAAGCAAAATGGGTCCACCAGGTCCGGGGGTTATGACATTTTTAGAAAACCGTTTGCAACTACAGTTTTGGTGTGAGAGTGAACCGTATAATGACTTCTTAAATATTGAAAAATTATTGATAAAATATCAATAAATTGTCGATAAAAAAATCGATAAATTTTCGGAAAATTATCGATAAAATATCGAAAAATTATTGACAAAAAATCGATAAAATTTTGAAAAATTATCCATTGAATATCGAAAACTTTTCGATAAAATATCGACAAGACCTCATACTTCCAAATTTTTACCATTTGCCTTTATCTTGAGAAATACTTAACCAATTTGGTCGCCGTCTTTTGTATTTGATTGGAAATGATATCGGGAACGAAATGGGAATAAAACTGGAACAAAATGGAATTGAAACAAAATTGTGAAATGAATCGGGAATGAAATGGAAATGAAAATTATTGACAAACAATCCAAAAATTTCGATAAAATATCGAAAAATATCCATAAAATATCGAAAAACTATCGATAAAATACCGAATACCTATTTTCGATAAAATTACTAACACATGATCGCAGAATATATCGTAGTCGCATGTATTTTAGCTTCGGTCCATGCTAATAATGGGATTTTTTCTACTCCCAAATCTGGCAACTCAAATTGTGTGCGCGCGCTCTCACTAACAATGAAATCAAAAGAGTCATCCTCATCGTAGTCTTTAGTTGGTGAGACGTTAGCGAAAGGGGGGAGGGTGGTGGTGGTGTTGTGTTGCGGCTGCTGCTGCTGCTGCTAGTGTTTTCATGAAGGGTATAAAATGTTGGTGTCACCCTTTAACTTTCAGTATTTGCTCTGCGTTGCGTGTACTTGGTGGTGACAGGCTCTCACACACTTTTCGTCATTTGGGTGAATTTTGAACAAAAATTTTCATCTTCGGTAATTCGTTTTTTTTCTCGGTTTGTTAGTGTGTTCTGTGTGTGCGGAGTGATTGGAAAATTGCTTAAACGAAAAAAAAGAAGAAAAATTTGTGAGACTTTCCTTGAGAACCAAATTTTTTAAATATTAAAATCGCTAAAAAATAAACAAATCAGCTGTTGAAGAAATTACAAAATATATTTATTATTAAACCAAAGTGCACATTCTAAGATATAATAAGATAAAAAAAGCTTCCGTAATCTGCTTGTTTCCCAAAGCATAGAAAAAAAAGTGTATATTGAAAAATACCAAACGTAATTATCGTGTTCAAAAATATATTCTCTTCGATATATTGTTTTCGAAAAGTTGTCGCCGCAAACAATACAAATAAATCAAATGGATTTTTATGAACAGCAGCACCATTTTCATGCCGGTGCTTGAAAGGTATTTTTAGAACAAAATGCTTCTTTTTTTTTTCGTTCATCGGTGGCCCTTAAAGTAGACACACACGCTGGCGTTGTGATGTCTCGCATGGGAAATTTAAAATTAAAAATGGAAAATAATCAAAAGCAATTTAATTTATTTGAAAATAAAATGAAAATGTCCCCTCCTGCTAGTGGGAGACAATTTTAAATTTAACTTGAAATTGTAGAAAAATAAACTTAACTTGACTTTCACCCAAAAAAAAAACGAAAAAAAAATTCTGGTTATTATCTCATAGTCGCTATTGGAAACGAAAGGAGAGGAAAAAAATATACATATGACATTTCCGCTTCTTCTTCCGTTTCTTCTCAATTTTCCTACTTTTTCGAATTTTCTTACTATTCCCGCAGTGCCTCATTGTGTACCGCATTTGCCTTTCCTTCTTATACAATGTCTGCGAATCCAGTTCACACTCACTCTGCTCTATTTTTCCGATTTTGGCCAACCTTGTTGCCAGTTTGGAATTTTCACGCTCCCTTCTGTCATTCTATTCTTCTGCATTGAATATCCAACATCCAATTGGAAATCTACTCAAAGAGCAGAGGCCGAATCCACACACAAACGTGCCACCCTTAATTTTTTTATAACACCTCGTGCCGCATCTTTTTTTCTGCACATATATTTTATTCTAGTTTGGTGAGAAAAATCGTTTGAAAGTCACTTGAGTCTCTTCTGGTATATGGGTGAACTCTATTTTCTGTGATTTTCATTAATTATTACTCTTCTGGCGCATTTGCCAACCCGTCTGGGCTGTACACACTTCAGTTGGCATTGGTATAATTTTAATGATATTTTCATTAAATCAAACACTTTTTCTTTGAATATTAAATTTCCATGCATTAAGTGCTTATTGAGTGATTCTGGCTATAAAAATACAATCGATTTTCATATGTGATGTAAAAAAAAACGTTATTTTAAAAAGGAAAATTAAAATTGTATTTAAAAAAGTGTAGGGGAAGGTGTTGTACCTCAGACGGTTGAACATGCCAAAAACGGTACTACATAAGATTTTCTCCAGTCTTTTTCTTAGTTTTTAGTTTGGGTTTAAGCTCGGTATGCAGATGCGACAAAATACCGTTTTGGAGAATTGACAGATATTTTGTGTATTTTTTGACATTTTAATTCTTGAATTTTGTAAATAAAGTTTAATAAAAATGTGAAAAAATTATTGTGAATAATTGTGCGGCTGATATAAATTGTATTCAAAGCTACATAAATTTCGCTGTGCGGGTTGTCAAAAATTCAAAAAAGCAAACTTTTTTTTTCGCTTTCACTGCATATGCTAGCCGAAATAGAAATTTTGTTTGTTTTTCAATCCGTTTTTTTTACATAGGTTGGCTTATGGTAGTAGAATTTTTTCCATCTGCATACCGGGCTTTACTAGTGAAAAGGAAATCGAAAAAACTATTGTTAGTGTAACAAACAATTTCAAAATTTATTTGCCAAATTTTTTTTTTCCAATAACTTTTGATTTTTTTATCAAATATTTGTTGTTACTGAATTAATTTGTTTGGAAAATAAAACAAAATATTGACAAATTTATCGAAAGGAGGCATACAAAAATTATCGTAAAAACATAGTAGGGGATGCTAGGTAGTTGTGATATCAAAATCTCACTACATCGAATCATATTAACCGATTTGTAAGTGTGATCTTTTTAATGAAAGAGTAATTATAAATTTCAAATCCCTGCATTTTTTTGTTACAGCAAATCTAAAATATTAAAAACTAGAGAGTGGACTATCTTCGGCTATACCGAAGCTGAAATACCCCCACACTGTAGGAAGAAGTACCTCGAATATAAAAAAATGTTGTCTCAAGACCCTATTTTGACCCAATTATAGGTGGTTTTGGAGCCCGGAACATGTCCAAAATCCATTTCTAAAAATTTCCAATCAAATCCACCAAAAAAAAATGTTGGTCTCAAGACCCCATTCAGACCCTTATATATGTGGTTTCGGAACCTCGGACCATGTCAAAAATACGTTTCTAAACATTTCCAATCGAATACAACAATAAAAAAGACTTGAACAATTTTTACCTTTTTTTTCGGTGTATGGGAGCCACGCCCAGTTTTTGTCCGATTTGGCTGATTCTCGAACTTGATCTCAGTATTCACGAGAAAAGTTTCAAGTTGATATCTCCAAAACTGCGACCTCTATCGTGCGGACGGACAGACGGACAGACGGTCAGACGGACAGACGGACAGACGGACAGACGGACAGACAGACGGACATCGCTAAATCGACTCAGGAGGTGATGCTGATCAAGAATATATATACTTTTCCATACCGGACACGCCTCCTTATGGGCGTTACAAACGTTGTGACAAAGTGAGTATACCCTGCCACAGTGTGTGTGGGGGTATAAAAATGGTTTTGTTAAATGTTAGGGGATTTTTTTTTTAAGGGAGAACATTTTGACAAGGATATTTTTAACGCCTATTTTGTCGAAATTTATTAAATTTTGAAGGAAACGGAATGGTAATGGACCACAGAACAACATGGAAATGAAACAATGAAAACAGTATAATTTATTAAAAATATTAAAAATATATTATAGTTATCGAAAAAAGTTTCGAAAAGTTATCGGGAAATTTGAAAAATGAAAGAAGTTATCGAAAATGTTTTTAAATTTTTATTCAAATTTACAAACATAAAAAATGTGAATGGAAATACTATGATAATGCTTATAGAAAGATTTTATTTTATTTATTGTTGTCAAAAATAGTATGAAAAATTTTACCGAAAAATTATCGAAAAATTGTCTAAAATCTATTGAAAAGTTATCGAAAGAATTATTGAAAGAGTTATCGAAAGAGTTATTGAAAGAGTTATCGAAAGAGTTATCGAAGAAGGTATCGAAAATCTATCTGAAATTATATGGAAACATACAATTTTGAGAAGAAATGTAGTGTGAGTTGGAATGTGAATGACCCAAAAACCAGGTTGCGTGATAATAAAGCAAAACAATACGAAAATAAGACAATGACAGTGGTTATAGAAATGTCATACAAATTATAGAAAATTTTACGAAAAAATTATCGGAAAGTTATCGAAAAAGACATTGAATGGGGTATCGAAAAAGTCATCGAAAAGCTATACAAAATATTATGAAATCTATCAGACTTGGAAAAAAACGAAATGGGAGTAGAAGTGAACCAGAAAAACACTGAAAAAAAGAAGGGTTAAAACCAAGTAAAATTATTCTTGAATTTAAGTAAAAGTGTCTTTAAAATGAAAGAAATATTCCCACTTTTTCTATGGAATAAGTAATTTTTCCTTAACTGGAGTACTTTTTTTCTTAAGTCGTCAGAATAGTTTCTCAATCAAATTGTTTGTACAGTGAAATCCCTCATAACCGGACACTCACCGTCGCAGTGTTTTTGTCCGGTTATTGAAGCTGTCCGGTTATAAGGACTGTCCGTACAGAGGAATTTCACTTTAACTAAAATTTTTCTGACAAAGCTGTTTAATTTAACAAATTTTAGTTTATTGAATTCGTTTCACATACAGTATTTGTTTTTTTTTCATCTTATGTTTATCAGAGTCCTTCATACTATTTCATCTCATGTTGATTTGTTTCTCTCTTCAGAGTTCGGAAAATTTTGTCAAACAAATTATGCAAAAAATATCGGAAATTTAAAAAGCTATCGGAATGTCATCAAAAAAAACTATAAATAATGTATCGAAAAACTTATCGAAATATTTTTGAAACGTTATCGAAACTTATTAAACTTTGAATATCAGCGTTTTATGAATAAACCAAAACAACATGGGAATGCAACAAAATTAATGCTTAAAGAACTACCAGGAATTTACCGAAAAGTTCACAAACAAGTTATTGAAATCTATCGAAAATTGTACTTATGACCGCAAGGTACAGTACAGGGGATGTCTGGACGGTAATGAAAAGAAAGCCGTAGCTGTATCTTTTTCCAAACTTTTTTCCCCATTAAAAGATTTATTATCTGAAATTATAAATCCGAGTAGACTTTCTTATCTAAGATCTTACCAAACTCTGTGGCAATTACTTTAAAAAAGGAAAAATCTCCTCTGGCAAGTCCTTCCAACGAAATGACAAAAAGCCGGCTAAATTCGTCCCTTGGGAGCGACAAAATCATCTAATCTCTGCAAAAAAAAAGCACTCAAGAGCGCCGAGCCGCGCATGACTTGAGTGAATTTTCATTTAGTAGCAGAAAAAAAACACATTACCGAATACTTCCGTATGGAAAATTTGGGCATAAAAGCCATTATAACATTGATTTTCAAGGCGGCCGTAACGGGGCAGCGAAAGCCACGCTAAAATAATTTCATCTCAAATTCTTCTTTAAAAGTAAAAATAAAAAAAAAATAAAAAAATTTCGAAAATTCAAAAAAGTTTCCATCAAACTTTGAAATTAAGTTTGTGATAAAATATATACAGATTTCTCAATGTAATTTTGAGGTGATATTGCATAAATCTAAAGGAAAAAATAATTCAAAAAGTGTTGCAAATTTGAACGAAAAAAAAACCGTATGAATTTGCCTAGAAATGCCTAATGTTTCGTTATAATTGCGTGCGGTGAAATTATTATTTTTTTTCTCAATTCTTGTTTTTTTTTTATGTACATAAATGGCGAGAGGATACTTTTCCGGAATCCTGCTGTTTTCTTTTATTGATTTATTCCATGCTCCGTGCGGAGCTTGGTGCTAAGTGCGTGCGTGCGCGCGTGTTGCCAATATTAAAAGTGATACTCTGTGTCTGTGTGCCTGTCTGCTACTATTTCTATATACCGTAACGTTTTATAGTGCAATCCAAAGCAGCGAAGTGAGGAAGAGAGGAAACACCAGCGCAGAGCAGTAGCAACAGCAGCGAAGGAGGAGGACACCAAAGTTCATGCCAGTAGCGAGTACTCATTTTTTTTGGCATCCGCAAGAATAAATTTTTTTGGTTTAGGTGCCGCCAACGCGTCGACAAAGGTTGGTTTTTTTTCAACGTTTTTATTTTTTTGTATTTTTTTGTTATATTTTTTTTGCAAACTTAAAGTGAACCGTGACGAAAAGGTAGTGGAAAAAGCAATAAAATAAAAACCTATTAAAGGAACTAGTGGGAAAGTGTGCTCTAAATGTAAATGGGTGGTGCAAAAGAAACATATAACAAATAGTAAATGTTTTAAGTTCAAAACTTTGGGTCGAAAAAAAGTTTCGTTTCACTAAATGCTGTCCAATGTCGTTGTTCCGTCTCATGTCGCACGGAAGTGCATTATGTCATTTTTTTTTTTTGTGGATGGTAACATTTTTATGAAATCAGTTCGAGGTCGCGCCATCGTTGTCGTCCTCAAATGTTGGGTTGTTAAATCGAAAAGCGGATATTAAGTGCAGGCACCCAAACCACACTCACACTCATACGCAAACTTCACTCTCTTTCACACACACACACATACACTCAAACACACTCACACGCTTCAACACAATTCGCAATGAAGTCGCAAATGAGCACAATTTTGTGGCGAATCGGAGTTTCTAATGGCTTGTATTTGGAGACGCTTAGTAAACTCTTTGGCTCATTAGCCTAATTGTTAGTGGGCCACTAATATTGGTCCCTGCTCTCCTGCTCTCCTACTCCCCTCCTTTTCCACTTTCGAATTTATACAAAAATGATGCGTCCATCTGAGTTCCTTGCTAATGCGTCTGTTGTTGTAATCATCATTATAGGTAATGCCCCGTTAAACGTATCGCATTACAACGTTTTAATTAATTTCTCATTCCTACGTTTTTACGAAAACATTATAATTTTGCTACAGCCACGAGTCTATTTGTGGGTGCGTGGCTTTCGTTTTACATAGCAATTGGTAAAATTGAACGAACTCGGAGATTATCAAGTTCGTTTTACACTCTTTGTTTCAGTTTATTTCGGAAGTCATTCTCCTTCTGCTACATTCAATTTAAAAAAAATACTTTTTAATCATAAATTAAACAAATTTATTTTTCCAAATTCTCAATCAAAACATTATTTCGCTTCAACTAGCTTGACTGTAAAATTTCCAAACGTTTGTAAAATTAAACAAAAATTTAAATAATTTTTTTCCAGAAGTTGACCCTGTTGATAAACACAAAGTTTTTATTAAACAAAAAAAATTTTTTAAAAAAAAAATTAATAAAAATTTGTCCAAAGTGTGAAAAGTTCAAGAAAAACAAGTGAGTAAGTTTCAGTCGGGCAAGCTGACTTATATATACACTACACCTACTGGGCCATATTGTATCCGCCATCTTGAATTTTGAAAATGCGACATCAAATTTGAAATCAGCGACCCCAAAAAACCCCCTATGCAAAATTCATACTGTTTTGATGAAATCGTAAAATTTCGGTAAAAAATCGATTTTCACTTAAATGGTAGGTAGGCGTGGCAGTCGACCGATTCCGCCTATTTTCAATACCAACTCCTTCTAGGGACTAAGAAGGATAAATACAAAATTTGGGATCCCTAGCTTTCTTCTAGCTCCTACAATCATGTTTACAAGAAAAGAGGACGGACTGACGGACCGACGGACAGACGGATAGGGCTAAATCAACTCAGGAGGTGATGCTGATCAAGAATATATATACTTTTCCATACCGGACACTTCTCCTTCTTGGTGTTACAAACATCAGACCAAAGTGAATATACCCATACCTCATGAGGTAAAGGGTATAAAAATAGTGGTTTTCTGAAAAAGGTATATTGCAAGCGGGGCAACAAACAATTTGGTTTTCTTTCTTGGAATTTTGTAGCTCTGATAGGTTTTTTTTTAATGCTGTGGTGAACAAATTTGTGTCTTAGGCCCCATAAAAAAGTGTGTTAATTAGCCCAGAGGCACCGATACTACTGTGTAAAGCAATTTGTCCTATCTCTTCCCAAAAAAATACGGAAAAAAACAATGTTGGTCTCATGGGTCTAAGTCCAGTGAAACTTAACTCTGTTCGACAGTACTTTTGTTAAATGATTTAACAGGGTGTTTTCCTATGTATTTAGATACTCTGAATCTGAATATAGACATTTGTCCAGCACGCTCCATTTTGCCGTAAAATTCACCGAAAAATTCACTTTTTGTAATTTTAGTAAGGGAATGTCGTTTTAGTTGTGACTCCGTATAAGATGGGACAGCTGAATTCCTGCAAATTTTCGTACTGGCGACATCTATGTTTTAAATGACGAAGTTATTACTGTTTATAAGATAATGTTCCATGTGAATTAGAACGAGGAACTCCTACTGAATAATTGTATTATTCAAATTTTCCATTATATCTCAGAATGATTTTTATGGTACTTATATCCAATAGACACAACCCCTCAATTTATCTTGGTGATCATATATTTTCATTCATAAATACATTATTTTCATTGTTTTTTTTTCACATTTTCTGTATTTATGTAATTGTTTTGGCACAGAAAAATTGGCAGAGTTCTAAGCCATCTAAAATTATTCAACGTCCGTTTTACTTTGGTAGCTGAGCCGACTGCGTTCATATGTGGAAGTACGTGAATTCTTATCATTATTTCTTTTTATTATTACGTGAGTTACGTAATATTGATGGGATATTAATTGATAAGTAGTACTGCAAGTTTGATGTTGTGAATTGATAATGCAGTGTAAAATGTGATACTATCAATTTATTCTTTTTCATATCAATTTAACAAAAAAGTATCAATATGATATGAAAAACGAATGGAATGATATAATTAATATCAAGTTTTGATATGACTACGTCTGAGCTTCAATAAAAAAGTTAAAAATGCGAGAAATATAAATATTTTTTCGATAATTTTCAGATGCGATTTCCGAATACATTTTCAATGACATTCTATAGATTTTCCAATTATTTTCCTTCTCAATAGCTTTTTTGATAATTTTGATATTTTCCCCATAGTCTTCAATAACACTACTTTTCAATTTGAAGAAATGTGGTTTCAAAAGATTCAACACCGATTTGTTCCAATGTAAAATGGAGTGCTGAGCTAAATAAAACTATTCAGTCACACCTTTTGCGAGATATCATGGAAATGGATCGTTTTTGAAGAGGTGGTCACACAAGACTACTCATAACCCCATATAGCACTATAAAATATTTAATAGTTTATGTACAAATGCGGATCGGGTTTTTGTAAGATTTTCCATGTGTATCATACCACACTGCAAAGTACAAAACTACCTTGATTCACATTTTTTAAGTTACAATATTGGTTTTGTTTATTGCTATGGGCGCATTACAGAGTTACTAAATAATACACACAAAAAAAAAGTCGCTAAATCTAACCGAAAAAGACGGTTAAAAAAGCTCCAACCCTCCAATGTTGGTACGTTTAACCGATGAGAGATGGTAAATTTATTGCACCATTTTTTAAGTTAAGTTGTAAATTTTTCAGAGTAAACTTGTGAAAAATCCTTATTCAATCAAAAATTGTGGTAAAAAAAATTACAACAACAACAGCTTTTCCGATTATTTGAACTATTTTATGTCGAATTTTGAAGATTTATTGTAACAATTTTTTTCGGTTAATCCAACCTACCAACAACGGCTATTAAATTCAGGTTTTTCATACATTTTGAAAAGTTGTACATTAACAAATTTTTTCGCGTTATTTTATCGACGTTTTTTTGTCTGTGTACAATTATTTTTCGAAGTTTTTCAATAACAGGTTGATATCCTTTTCTTTAAACATATGTTCCATTTCTAAGCTGGTGCGGTTCCCATATTCATTTTGTTCCAAATACATTCGAAACCATTCTCATACCGTTCTCGTTCCGTTCCATTTCAATTTCGTCAGTTTTCTCTTCCTCTCAAGTTCCTTTTTCAAATTTGTTTCATTTCCATTTGGTTCCATTTCCATTTTGTTCCGTTTCTTTTCAATTGCGTTTTTGTTCCATTTCCATTTGCAAAAAATTAAAGAAAAAACGACGTCAACATCGGCTCAGTATTTCTTAAGATATACGAAAATATATAAACACAAATAGGCGGCAGGCGTGGTTTTAAAAAAAAAGCATGTAAATTCAACAACAAATTTTATTCCTTAACATTATTAGGCTGTCATATAATCGTCAATTCCACGAACTGGCATAACCCACTCGTCGACAGTATTGCGAACTGACGTAACTCATGGGAAAATCATTAGGAGATACTACGGCAGCTCATGAAATCGAAATTGAGTGATTTACGCCAGTTCGTAAAATTGATTACGATATGGGCTTGGAAATACTGAGGGCGTATGTAATATGTATTCATTTAAAGTGGGAAAATCCTCGAAAACGGGCAGTTGCTTAAAACAACCTTTAAATTTCATATGCTTTGACCTTTTGTTTCCGAAAGGTTTCCCACTTAAAATGAATCACCCTAATATTTATTTTTTCTGCTGGTGTTGTTCTGTATTGATTCCATTGCCATAACCTCTTGATCTTTAAGTCAAATGATGGCAACATCTGACCTAATGTCCTTACAAATTATCTCAATTAAATAAATCTTCGTACATCATTGCTACTAATTTATTTCCACTCCTGTAATTTCATTACTCATTGGCCACCTAATGCCCACGTACACCAACCACACACACTATCGACTTCTGCCGCATTGAATTTCCTTTTTCCTTTCCTTTCGTGTGTTGGTAATTGGGTTTTTTGATTTTCTTTTTTGGCTTAAAGTGAGTTTCACTATCCATCATCACACTTCAATGATGAAAGCCAATAGAAGGAAGATGAAATTTTTAAATTTCCGGAAGTTAAGTGAGAGATAATCGAATGGACCAAACCAACAAACAAAAGCGCACATAACAACTTCACAGGCAGGAGAGTACGAAAGTTTGGCAGAGCAACTATTGAGCAACAGCATTGCCAGCTGAAAATGAAATGAAGTTTTGGGGCCGTACAAATTTTTGTGGTATAACAGTTTTCAGTGGCGAAATAGTAAATGGAATTTCAACTGAAATTACGAGACATGCGGCATTCTGGGGTCCACAGTGAGTAAGGGATGGAATGAGTTGAACGAGTAGGAAAAAAAAAGAAATAGTTGAATGAAAATGAGTGTAAAATGTGCTAAGTAGTAGAGGGATAGTGCAGGACATTGCCGAAGAGAGAGTGACAGGTGCCACCTTCATTCAGGTGCAAGCGTTTTCATAGTGTGAACCAGTTGACGGGGATATTTTTTTTACGCCTGTTTGGTTTTAATTTTCTTTCTTTTCCTTCTGTATGGTAATATGTAATTAATGAATGTTTGCATTAGTGAAATTGTGTTTTTTTAATTTACATTTTTTGTTGAGCATTATTTGACTTCCTACATTGTAATATATTTTTTACATTATTTGTGAGATTCGTTGCAACCCTGAACAGTTTTTTTCTCACAACAATACATGCCTAAAAATTGGCAACAGCCATCGTTCTGGAAAAGCAATTTGTGTGTGCTTTTTTTTCTGTTTCGTGTTTGGACTTTACAAATTTATATTTGTTTGGAAATCGTTGCCTAGTTTTAGGCTGCCATTTAGTTGAGAATTTAAGGAAAAAATATTTTTCATATATTCTCCATGAGATACTTATTTGCTGCTTATGCCAAAGGGAAGTAACACATTTGCTGACTGGAAACTTTGTGTAGATTATGATTTTTATATTTTATTCTGTGTGGTCTGTGAATATTTCTTTCGTTCGGTGTGATTTTTTCCTCTACACCCTGCATTTAGTTGAGTTGTTATTGCCCCGCTGTTGTAACTACTCTTTGCATATAATTAATTTGCAATATAACAAACTTACAAAAGCACATTCAGTTCGCTTGGTTACTGAACCGAACTTCACACTAGAATCCATACTGGAAAACAAATTTCAGTTTCTTATTTGCTTGACACTTTTCACACCACTCGACCAAAGCGTGCGGGGTTAGAGCGCCGAGCAGGGGTGATATTCTGTCTACTTAAAGTGTACATTCTCAACTATTGACAGAGTTACATCCTCAGAGCGTTAAATCAGGCAAATATTCTAAATGACACTGGCAAATAAATGAACAAATTGGAATATTAAAATGAAAAGTCCCACTTCCAACTAAGTTCATCATCGCACATGCGAATCATCATCGTTGTCAACTTCAAATTAGAATTAGAATTTCAATATTGAATATTGATTATTGACTTTTCACATTGACGCACATGCGACATCGGTAATTTTGAAAATTGAGTATATAGAAAAAAATCAAGTTATCAGGAAATGCAATTTTTCACTGAAATATGGAAAAAACAAAAAAAATGTCTTTATTTGAAGAACAAAGCCGCGTTTCTCTGAAACATTACGCCCATATTGCGCGCGCGTAATAAAGAAAAAAAAAACAAAACACTTCAACATGTCCTTGTGACCCAGATTTCGTTTTTGTTGTTTCTGTTTTTTTTTTATTGCAAACGAAAATAACATTTCGTTGAATCAATTTTGAGTTTCTTCAGTTTCATTGTTAAGCTAAAGTGAATCACCCTAAAAGTGTCATAAAAACGAGTAATCAACTGAGTTGAGGCAACAACGAATGGTGTAGACTCTACAATTTGGATTCTACTTTGTTTAATAACAATACAAGTTATATTGAAACTTATAGGGTATCTTTGGGTGGAAGAATTGTACTTCTTTGTAGATATTCGAACCTCCAATGGCAATTATTGACAAATTAGTAGATACAGGATGGATTAAAGATTAACATAATCGGGTATGTTTGATCAACTCCTGAACGAAGTTTGTCCAGCTGTTCAACAATCCCAGTTGTTGGACGGTGACAGTTCTGACGTATTCTCTCATCTATAATTCATCCCATAGCTCCCGGAAATGAGAAAAATAAATTTAACAAAAAGAGGAGAAGTTTTTTCTGTTCATCAGTTCAGTATAGTGGCACTGCCCAGCTGTTGGAACCTTAATCTGCTAAGATGTTCGAACACTGGATATGGCATAGTTCAAGCGTCCAATTGTCTCTTTTATGATTCTGCCGAACCTGAAACCTCCTCCAGAAATAAACCTTCCCGATTCCCCTCTCAGATTACAATACGAAAACAAATCCCAGAACTTGGTATGACACACTGTGCATTTGTAGATCTAATCAAATAAAAATAAGTGTGTAAGTTTCAGTCAGTCAAAGCCGACTTATATATACCCTACACCTGGGCAATATTGGATCCGCCATCTTGAATGCCAACATCAAATTGGAAATCAGTGACCACAAAAGCCCTTATATACCAAGTTTGGAACTACTTTAGCGGAATTAGGTTAAATTTTTACAAAACACGATTTTCACTTATATGTGAGGTAGTCGTGGCAGTCTACCAATTCCCCCCATTTCCTTCGAGAGCCGAAAAAAGATGAATCCAAAGTTTGGGCCCAATAGCTTTCTTCTAGCTGGTGCAATTGTGTTTACAAGAAAAGAGGACGGACAGAAGGATAGGGCTGATTCAACACAGGAGCCGACGCTGAACAAGAATATATATGGTGTTACAAACCTCAGACCAAAGTAAATATACCCATACTTCGTGAGGTGTGACTATACAAATTTCCATACCAGGAATTTCAAATACAGTCTCAAAATTTGGACTTGGACCAATTAGGGGTTTAATAAATTTTTTTAAACTGTTGTCTTAACTTCTATTTCGAACTTGACTGTGGTGTCTTCCAAGTGTCCAACAGGAGGGTAGACATTTTTGGGGATCGTTTTGCGAAGAACTCATCAAATTGACTGGAGATACTTGGTTTTAAGGAATTTAAGCCTTCAACCGAGCATTTGAGCTTCGTAAAATTATGTCTACATAAAGTAATTTGTTTTAACAATCTAGTAGATTTAGGAAAAATGTATTTCTTCCATAGAAGCAGAAAGTTTAGTAGGAAATATACCGGCCCTTACCAAAATTGTACCTTCTCCGAATTAAAGCCACTCCAGCCTTTCAATCAAGTTCATATGCCCTACTCGGTTGTGGTACAGCACACACACAATATGAAAATGTAAAACAAAGTAAAAATAATAAAAAAAGCAAAAATGTAAGTAAATTTTAAAAACAATTCCATTACATTATTAATTGCATCAGGAAGGACTGACTGCGCCTGCTGTGATGCATCTTTTGAAATACTTTTGTTTACCTAAATCCAAGGTGTCCGCGGTCAATGGCAAGCATATTCTTCAGCTGTGTGGGCTGCAGTGGAACGTGTGTTTGTTTAAGTAATATTAAAATTTGTATTTTAACTTTATTGACACGATGATGTCACCGCCGCCACCACTTACATTTGGGGGTAAAAATGCATTTTGCAATCAATTGCAATGAAAACAATAACAATTAAATTTTATATTTTCTTGCCGTAATAATATCAACATTTATTGTTGATATTTATCTTAAATACGCAAGCTTGATTTACGGCAGCCATTATGGGCATTACGGCTTGAGTACACAGTTCTCGAGACTGAGTGGTTTGGCTTTTCCACTATTGAATAATTTGTATGAAGAATATTTTAGTTAGTCTGTCATACTTTGTGTAATGATTTTGAGTTGATGTAAGTCCATAAAGTCTATACATTTGTGTCAATGTTAAACAAAAGAAGAATTGATCATTGGAAAGTTTTCTATTCTATTCTACATCCCTTAGCCTTTCATTAGCCTTCTATTAATCTGCCCTTATTATCAGGTCACACTAAGTACCAAAAGTTACAAATGTATTATTACACAAGATTAACACAGTTTTCACACAAATACCCTGCCAAGGTATAGTAATTGACACAGGCATGTGTGTCATGCAGTCATGCTGCTTAAGGTCCACACCCGCTGAAACGATACCGACAAATACAACTGATGATGATGACGATGATGATGATCAAGATGAAGATGATGAGGCACGTTACATAATTGTGTGTCATTGAACTCCTCCAACATGATGGCACGAAACGTGCAGCATGCATCGTTGCATTTAATAAGCGCATTCACTGCGATGAAATGGGCAAAAAAAGAAAATATATACAAAAATAAGAAAAATAAGATAATTCATTTTTTTTTTTAAAAGAATATAAGAAGGCGTTAAACGGCAATTGTTTTGCCTGAAGAATGTAGTGTACAGTGAGAAGATGGTTTAGCGGTGAATAAGATAATTAAAACTGGCACAAATCCATAAAGTCTAGATTAGAAGAGAGATTTAGATGAATGAGTGACTTGAGCACAACACAACATGCAGAATGAAGAAGAATTTTTAGAAGCTATGTGGGCTTTTTGTTTAGCAAGACACATATAGAACATACAGAATGCGTATCAAGACGCTTCAAAACATTTTTGAAATTTTTTATTTCTGATTGTTTTGGAAGATTCTCACCTAAAAACTGAACTCGTAACCTTTGAATGCTTGATGCACAAAATTGATAACACACACGGCTGACGGACAGTTCACTTGCTCACATTAATTGCTCAATACTAGTGTGGAGTTGTCTATGGAAACTGAATTACAGGGAATCAGTTCAGAGAGCAGTTCAGAGCATAGCGATTACATCACTTATCCTTTCTAGATAAGGGTGCTCTGACATGATAAATATATTCTTGGATAATGTATATCAAGAAGAGGTTTACAGATTTAGTAAAAAGTATTAGTTAGACGTACGGTCAAGCTCCTGCAGTTTGATAGAAAATTCGTATCTATTCTCATGGGCATATTAACGTGTCACAGCCTTTTAGGAGCCCATGCTAGGAGACTGGGTCTTAACCATAACGACGTTTGTAGGGACTGCGGGCACGAGGAAGTAGTCCAAGCCTACAACATCTAAGGCGTAGAATACTTTTCCAATGACCTACCAGAGCTATCTGAGAACCTCTTTATGATATGCTTGCCTTTGTCAGTTTTTGGGAGTGGTTGGAAAACCAAATTATGTGGGGCCTATCCCACCTTATATAAATTACGAGCATCACAATGGGTCAACTTTGTCGTAAGTGTAATGGCATGGTTGGAGTACTTTTGCTCCAATTGTGCCATCAACCCTCTAACCTAACCTTACCTAACCTACAGATCGCAGAATAGTAAATGAGAAACTCAATATGGACAAGGAAACACTTGATCAATTGCTGTATTCGAGCGCCGAAATTTCCATAGTAATACCTACCTATTCATTAATTCTGGACTAGTTGAACTAGCCAATTGGTATAACCAAAGAATATGAATCATATAGAAGCCGAATCACTCAAACCATTACGTAAAAAACTCGTTTTCATCCGAACAAGTGTAAACGAACGAAAGGGGTAGCATGAGAGTGGATGTACGAGTACGTCCACCGAACAAAATTTTTAAAATGCCGAATGGACCTTCTAATGTTTCTTAAAGTTAAATTGCTTGTAACTAGGAACCAGAAGAAGAAGACTCATTGAGGTCATTTACTCATTGGAGATAGGCTATTTTCTTTGTGTCCACTGGGATATCAATGCTTCTATTGTATTGTGGCCCGTGTTCCCTTAATTAAGGTTGAGCCTTTGACAAAGCCGAACTATCACTTCCCGAACTTGAGCTTACTCTTCAAAGTCTTCTCTCTCAACCCTCTCAAATGTTTCAAGACTTATGCTGGGGCGTAGACGTAGACGCAGCTACTTACCCGTTAGAGAAGATACAATATTTGATGGAAAACGATTGGAGGAGAAAATCAGTGCCAATGATCCACCCAGATTTAGCTGCCCGCGATGCTGAACCGACACTATCCCACTGTGGTTGGGAAAGAGCACGTTAGAGAAGGAAGAATCCAACCGGCAAAGCGGGTGGATTACAACTATTGGGTCGAACAGTTATTGACTTTTGGTAATGGGATAATGAGAGAGAAAGTATACGTTCTTAGTTCAATGTCCACTTAAAGCCTTTCTGATATTGCTGAGCATACCATGAGCTAATTTTCCAATCAGCTAAGTTTTTTAATCATTACCATTTACGTGATGCATCATGACAAGGTAGCAAATCCCCGCTGGGAAGGTTAGGTTAGGTTATGAAGCGTGTTCGGTAGCAGAGTAAAAATATCAGCACTACTCGAAGACCATTTCGAATCCCTTCTGTTGCAACTTTGTCGCCATCTACTAGTCACGTTTTTGCACATTTGGTTCATCAGTGATTTATTTCAGTCTTCGAATGAATTTGAGATGATCGAATACTGGCAATTCTTTCAATTCTGAACTTATGACGCTTTGTCTTTGGATTACGGATTATCTTCATAACAAAAGATATTTGCCATACGATAGTCGGGTTCGAATTAGCTTAAAGTTGAAGCCTTCAACTAGTGATAAGAAACCTACTACTGTACCCTATTTTCAATGTCAGTGTTACCAATAACGCATTTCCCCGAACATTTTCATAATAAAAAAATACTTTAAAATGTTGCCTTCTTTGGGGTTCTGGTTCATATTATTACACTTTTGTTGTTGTTGTTACTATGGAGTACCTTCCCATGCCACTTCAGCTTACGTTGTAGCCTGAGAAATCAATGCCGACTGTGGAGAATTACATTTACCTTGATGAGGCTGCTTGCCTGCTTCTGCTCGTCTTACCACACACACTTCGTGGATATGCTTCTTCACCGCGTGTGTGTGTGTGTTTGTGTGTGCTTTTCTTCTACACACTTAAATCTTTTCTTCTTCTTGGCCATTTTCAGTCTTTCTCCGCGCTTCTGGTTCGGTTTCGGTTATGTTTCGTATGTCAGTTTTGGTTATTTTTTTTCTTTTTCTTTCTTCTGCTTTTATTCAATGGGATACAGGGGGCGGGGGGGTGGTGATGGTTTATATGCCATGTCGTGGTATTACATTTTTTTTGTACCTTGGCATAAAATCTTTCACTTCTTCGCTGACGCTTTAGTTGAGTTTTGACCGGCCAACGTTGCGTACGCCTTTCAATAATTTTCAGTCTCTCGGGCAAATATATTCTTCATCAGCACTTCATTCGTTTCGTGCGGAGGGCCATTTACGCATGTGCGGTGTGGTATTCGATTGTTTTGTCAGGGCGTGATAGTGTCCCACCGTTGGTGTGTGTGTGTTTATATTTGTTTGCGGTATGCGCAGGCGCAAAGCGACGCATGCAAAGTGAGAAAGTGAAAATATTCGGAGAAATTTTATAAGGCCACCAGAAATTTTTGTAGTTCGGAAATAATTAAATCGAAAAAGTTCACACAGAGAATATCGATTGTTTCGGAATTTTCAGCCGTTTTTTAAGTGCACTTTTAATTTTGGATATTGGAAAAGAGGCCGCTGAAATGGATACAGTGTCATTGACCTAATTTCGTGTGGATTCGTTCAAATTGTCAGTCTGCCTAAAGTGGAAATGCTTTGGGAGTAACTACTTCGGAATTCTTCAAAAGGAAATTTCATAATTGATAAAGGTTTTTTTTTCTCTGTGTTTTCAAAGTGAGTTTGGGTTTTATCGAAAGTATTTTAAGGAAATTATGACAGATACAACTTAAAACGATTTTGAGTAAAATATAGGTTTTCATATTTACCTACAAAAAATTTAAAAAATTAAAAAAAAAACACAAATTTTTGATTTAAATTAGGAAATAAAAATGTTCAAAGTGATATTACAAATTTTTTTTTTATGTTTTTTTTTTAAATAAATAATAAAATTTATTTTTTTGTTTAAAAGCTTAAAGATTTAAAAAAAATGTATAATCAAAATTTTCACTTAAAACAATTATAGTTCAAAAAATTTAAACAAAATTAAAAATTGTATTGAAAAATAAAAAAAAAAATTTAAGTTTAAAGGTAAACATTAAATTTTTGTATATTAATCTTCAAGAGTTTACCTTAACTCTTGAACTTAAATTTGTTATAAAATCATTTTATCTATAAAAATTTATAAAATTTCTTTTTTATCTAATTTTTTAAACATATTTTTGCACAAAATTTTGAAGTTTATTATAGTAAAATTTAATAAATATAAAAATGTATTAATCGAACATAAAAAAAATTAATTATTAATTATAATTTGGAGAAAATTTTTATTTACCAAAGCATAAAAAATAATTTCTTGCATTCAAAACTAAATAAAAAAAAAAATGTACCAAAAATTTACGGTTAGCAGTTATTAAATTTCAAAATAAAAAAATAGCATTTAACCCATTTTTGGCCGCTCCTAAACGGCTGGATTTTTTAATGAAAATCACAGAGGAAACTTCTGTTGGTATTACAAATTTTGTGTCAACAAATTTTTTTTTATTTTTTAATAAAATTTTTAAGGTGGTCTAAAAATGTAGTATTGGTGAACGTATAGTGACTCGCATCAGTATTTCGCACATTCTTCTCCATGTACACTGCACAGTGGCTCACAGCCACATTTTATAGTATCGATATTGGTATCAATAGAAAAGTTTTTTCAATTCCTTTCAAATGAGTACCTAGTGAGTACTTTCCGAAAAAATGTATACACTTTAAAAATTGTTTGTTTGTGGGTATACAATTTTTTTGAAAAAAAGTCTTGAAATTTAATTATATGCAAAATACGTATGTACACAAAAAAGGTTACAGTGATTCACACTTTTTTGTGAAAATTTTGATTCCGGAAAGATTTTGTAAGATGAAACCTTATTTTTACTGGCCACTAGTATCATGAAAAAACTACTAAATTTTTAAATTCTTTCAATAACTAGTAGGTATTTATTACACTGAGAGAAAACACTGTTAGAAAACTGTTAAAAACTATCCGATAGTTAAAAAACTGTTAAATTGACAGCGAACACTGTTGCAATTTTGCTGTAAAATTAACCGTTTTTCAACTGTCGTATGGTTTTTAACGGCAAAACGGTTATTTTTTCTCTCGGTGTACATTTTTTCCAAATTTTTTAGAAAGTGACTTAATAAATGCCTTTTTTTTAAATACACCTAGCTGCTGGTGAATGTCACCCATATCATACTGATTTTTTTGATTTATGGTCAAAGAATCAAACTGTTATTAACCGTAAAGAGATCAGAAATCAGAGTCTTGTCATCAGAGTCTTGTCACCATATTTTTTTAAATTTTAAGGGTTAATATTTGAATAAGACGAATTATTTTCTATTCTTAATTGACAGTTTTGGTGAAAATAATTGGGCTTCCATTACATAAGACAAATGAAGTGACAATATGTATTTTTGATAACAGATTCATTGTGATTTTTGATATGCCGTTTCACGATGATCGCCTACGTGATGCAAGTATGAAATTTACAAGCTTTCGATATGCTATTTACCTACTGTGGAGTTTTTGCAAGTGACTAATAGCGACTAATAGGTAGTGTATTTTCCAAACAAAACAAAATACAAAATTTTCTTTCATGAAAATTACAAAATTGTTAAAAATAATTTTCGAATAACTTAATTTTAACCTCTCTTCTTGCAATTTTTTTACCTAAAATTGTTGGCTATTTTTTTGTCTTCACACTGTTACAGCAGCTTCATAAAAACTGGGCAAAAATTCCATTAGCCAAGTCACATTTCCGCACTTCTTGCTTGCCCATGCGGACCTTGATAGTATGATGATCTTTCTCTCAAATGCCTACATAATAGTTTTGTGCAAACATCTGTGGAAATTTGCATAAATATCAACAACAATCCGACCAACAACAACAACAGACAACGAGGCACAACATTTTTTTTAATTCATAAATCAAAAATGTCCATAAATGCGTAATGTATTGAAATATTTACAAATAAAATTTGCACGCCAAGAGGATTTCGCACCAGTTCAGTTTGAAAAGTTTCACAAAAGGCCAGCAAATAACTAACAACGGCAAAATGAAAAAAAAAAACCAACCAGAAAAAATCTAAATTCCAGTTAACTGCGCAACACGCATCACGATCACGGTCAGTTACACCGTCTCGAGCCAGAAAAACTAAAAATTCCCAAAAAAAAAATTGTAGTAAACGCTGCTGAAGACGACGCCATCTTTGATTGAGTTGCAAGAGGATTTAACATATTAACAGCCAAGACCGATCGACGTGCTGATATGTATGTGAAATGGAATGAACGATTGGCGCAAGGCAATGCGAAAAAATACTTTAATATCGAATTGCAAAAAAAACAAAAAAAAAATAATAACGATGAAGCGGCAGAAAGACATGCCAAAGAAGAGGAGATGTAAAAGAAATAACAAGTGTAATTGCCATATAAACGAAGAAAATTTACCAAAATCAAGCCAAAGAAATAGTAAAACGCATACACGGGCAATCGGGCATCTTCATTATCCGCCAAACCCAACCACACACACACATACACAAAAATTCAACGAATCTCCTTTGCATTTCGAAAATCCCAAACAACAACAACGAACGAACGAATGAAAGAAAAAACAACAACAACAACAACTTTAAATAATAATAATTTTTATTTAAAAATTTCGAAATGTTTAAACGAAAGATGCGTTGCGGAGTCTGGTCTCTGTCGTGTGGTGTGGTGGTCTTCGTCGTCGTCATACTAAAAGCATGACCCACTTCCACCTGCGCCTCTATAGTCATAGTGCTAGCTGCTCAGGCAATGTCGTTCGTTCGTTCGCTGGCTCGCTCAATTGTGCTGTCGCGCATGCGTCTTTCAGCTTATATTCATTCATTGCTTTTCAACCACCAACAACAACAACAACAACGACAACCACAAAAAACTGCTATGACCTACTTCCGCTTTACAGTTTGTTTGGCCTGAAAAACCATTTAGTTGTTGTTGTTGTTTTTTTCATCCTTCTTAAATGGAATTTAAAAGTAATAAATTAATTTAAAAAAAAAATTTATTATTTCCAAAAGATAACACTTATGCGCTTTTGCCATTTTACCATTCCACCAAAAGTGGAAAATTCTTAATTTCTTTTCACCCGTGCATGCATGCATACGAAAATGAAAAAAAATGAAACTACTAGCGCTCGTCTTTGTTATGGCATGTTTGACAAACGTGTCACGTTCAGGCATTAATGCTTTTGGTCATTGACATGTGTCAGTGTGGTTGCGTCCAAGCCAAACACACTGTCCATTGAAATGTTTGAAAGTGTGTTTGTTTTCCATGTGTCAATGTGTGTATCAATCTTCAAACTTCCAAAATGCCTGCATCAAAGTCACTCCATTAAATTCAACTCAAGTCCAAGATCAAAAGCGATTCTTCTGCATTCGTTCTTCTCTTTTTTTTTTTTTCCTTACTAAAAATATACTTGGAGCATTTGTTATTCTTTTGTTGGAAACTATTGTGCTGTTGTTGTAAATTCTTTTTTCTTTTTTTTTTTCTTTTTTTCTTTCATTTTTGTTGTATAGAAATTCGAAAAGTGAAACTTTATTTCTTTTGGTATTTCTTATAGACTTTGTACTATGACTTGTTGTTATTGTTGTTTGTTTCGCTTCGGAAATGGAAATTATAGAGAATTAAGAATGTGATCACGATTTTGTCATAGTTACATTAGACACATACTACTTTATACTGGGTCATGTTGGGGGCGTGCTTGACTACAAAAATATAAACACTTTGATTTAAAAAATCACAATAAAATTAATTAAACGTGGTTGGCTGCGGTTTTTAAATAGAAATTTTTCGTAGCTAGTGAAAATATTACATTTTACATGCTTAAGGTGAAAATTTTGTAGTTCTTTGGCATGATTTCGGTTGGGTTCATCATTGGGCTTCTCCCATCCTCTTTTATGCGCTCTCGGGCTTCTTTTCCTTAAATCATGAAGGGTACCTTTCAAGGATTTCATACTCATGCAGTAAGAACTGGCTTACGTTGAGAAATAATTATTTTTATTGTTTCTGAAATTTTATTTTTTATTTAATTTTTTGGAGCCTTCCTTCATAGAAGTTTATCTCCTTTTATTGAATTAGGTGCATAGAAAAAAAAAACTTCGGTAAAATTAACCGAAAAAGTTGTTAACGTACAACTTTTCAAAATGTATGAAAATTGTAAATTTTTTAACCGAGCTGGTAGGTTGGATTAACCGAAAAAAAATTGTTAAATAGATCTTCAAAATTCGACATAAAATAGTTCAAATAATCGAAAAAGTTGTTGTTGTTGTAAGTTCTTTTACAACAATTTTTGATTAAATGTTTATTTTTCACAAATTTACTGAAAATTTACAACTTAACCGAGAAAAAAATGGTGCAATAAATTTACCATCTCTCATCGGTTAAACGTACCGACATTGGAGGGTTGGAGCGTTTTTAACCGCCTTTTTCGGTTAGATTTACCGACTTTTTTTTTGTGTGTGCTTCGTGATCTCCTATAGGAATTTTTCCTTTTAATCCTTTCCAAATCCCTCTATTGAATACAGTAAATTATTCGTTGTTGAAAATAAATTTTTTCTTATGAATTCTTGATATTTCCAAAATATGAAATTGATACTTTATTTTTTTTTAGTGTATTTCACTAAAAAAAATTTTATCCATAAATTTGAATTTTTGTTATAATATTTTTAAAATAAAACTAAAAAAAAAAAAAAAAAAAAAAAAAAAAAAAAATGGTGGAGAATTTTTTGGGTTACACTGAAGTAAATTTGCACATAAATATTTTCGTTAGTTTTTCGATTATTTTGCTGAAATTTTATGATAATTTTTCAGTAAATTCCATTCAGTGGCTTAACATTTCCAAATTGGTTTCATTTTAATTTTGTTCGAGTCCATTCCAACTTCGTTTCCATTTCATTCAGGCCGGTAAAATAAACAATGTAATTGTTGAACTACCCTGCAGCGTGCTCTTTTTTTGTACTACTACCTACGAACTAGTTACTTATCACACGCTAGTGAATTCACTTAAGTAAGAGTGCAATATCGGTTCCTTAAGAACAAGTGGGCGCACTAATACGAGGTTACGCATTGGGAACATAATTGACCCCTTGGTAGAATAAGCCCATGTTAAATGCGACAGTAGTAGGAATTGCCTGGAGATAGTAACTGTCTTATGAGAATTAGTGATTCACCAGTTGTGTACAAGTTCTTCACGCTGCAGGGTATCGACTTAAAATTTTTTTTTCTGGATTTTGCGGCATTTAAAGTATGCAACAAATCTGTTCTCTGATTGTAACTATGATCCAGAATACATATACATTACATACACAGTAAAAAAGTGTTTGAAAATACGTTTTCCTTAACGGTCAATTTCTTTATTATTATTAATTCAAGCTCAATCAGTTAATGTCACTATACGAAAAAATGAGGGTGACTTTTTCTGGTTGTCGATCTTTCAACATATTCCAAAAGATCTACACAATAATTCTATATAGGTGCTTTTCTGGTTTAGTTCTATTAAGCGGTAATAAGTTTTTCAAGGTCAAAGGTCATCACTGAGTTACAGCATTGTTGAAAAATCTTTCTAAAGGTAAGCGATATCATGTTGTATCTTCAACAAAAGAATTCTACTTAACTCTAGCTGCAATATTGCTGAAAATCATAGCATTTTTTCTATTGTGGGTTATCTGAGAAATCTTTTATTTAGTCGGTTAAGATGTTTAGCAAAACTGTGGCTAGAGGTGAGTAGGAAACCTTTGTTGAAGACATTAACACGACATTACTTAGCGTTAAGAAGTTGTTTTAACAAAATTTTGTAGTAACATTCTTTGAACTTTGACCTCGTTTATTTGAGCTAATCCAGAAAAACCTTAAATGCGTTATTATGTAGACCAACATGTATTAGAATCTGGTATCAGATCGGCAATTAGAATTTGCTGTTGCACACTGTACTTAGAGGCCGTTGAAAGTGTGCTTCTATTAGGAATTCCATTTTTCCTTTCATGAATCGCATTTTTCTAGCAACACAATTTATTCTCGCTAACTGTTGAAGAACATAGTTTTGAATGACATTGGGCTACAAAAATTTGTAATATTTCAATTCATGAAAATAAAAAAATAAGTACCTATTACTGGACTTATCTGTATTTTGTTTTAATTTTTAAATTATTTTATGAAAAACAAAATGTACTTTGATTGTTGTCACTTTTTACACCAACAGGCTATTTATACTTACAAGTGCATCGAATATGTAAAACAAATCCTATAAAACTACCATTCCTAACCACTTTAACCTGAGACAGTTAATTTTACTCAATTCAGCCCAACCAACGCAAAAACTACTCCACACCAACTCCATTTTACGGAAACACATAAAATCCATTTGAAAGCTTCTGCTTTTCCACCACCATCAACCAACAATTTTCGAGTAACAGTTATTCCATCAATGAATCAGCCATTAACCAAGTCTCACACGAAAATCCACAAAAAAAAACAACAAATATTTCTTGGCTCATTCTCAGTTTATAAGTGAAATTTCTTGATTTTCCACTTTTAAACCGTGGCCATTACCCCACGCCTGCTCCTGCCTGCTCCGCAAGATTCTTTATGGTGTTCATGGTTCTGGTTTTTGTTGTTGTTGTTCTTTTTTGTTTTTAGCCGTTTTCACGTCTTCTTCACACAGCGCAGAAAGAAAATAAACATGTCCAACCGAAACGTTAAACGAACGGTACCGCAATAAACTGGCAAGTGCCGCCACACACACACCGCCGCCGTTCAGGTGAAGTGAGCGAGGTGCTTTGAGGTTTTGACCTATTTTTGCGGTTGCCACAGCCGCGGTCGCGCGGTTCGCCACCGTTGCTGTGACTTGTTTTCGGTGGATTACAAGACTTTTGAGTACGTTTTGACATATGCGGAAGAGTTCTGTGACATTTGTAATGGTTGCTGTTGTGCTTGTGTCTGTGTGTGTGTGTTTGTTGAAGGTCTTTCGGCCTTCTTCTTCTTCTTCATATGCTGCATTTGGTTTCATTCGATGCAGTTGTCATTTGATGTTTGTAAGGTTTGGAAATGTTCTTGTTTCTGTTGGCTTGTGCATGATTTGGAATTGCATTTTAAGCTTTTAGTCCGGTGTACTTTTCGTTAACTTGGTCTATTACCCAATCGCTTTTTATAGAAATTATGTGAATATTTGTTATTTTTCCTAGTTGAAATTGTGACAAGACATCGTAATGGAAAATTGTTTTGCATTTATGTAAATATTTAAATACTTACGTTGGTGCTTATTTTAGAATATAATCTTATAAAGAATTGCCTGGTTCATTGATTTCCTAACATGGCTTTATTTGCTTTTCTTTCTTTCTGAATTTAAATGTACATCGAAACATCTTTCGTTCATAAGCTGAGATGATAAGCTGAGAAATAGAAAGAACTTTATCTCAGTTGAGACAACTTAGCAACGGCATAAACATTCAAGTTATCTTTACCAATATAACTAGAGCATGCTAAACACGATGGCAATCCCCGTTATTCGCCTAGATGACACAATTAATATATTAATAATTCATGCAAAATTTAGTGTTAATTTTGTTTATTACACAGAGAGAATCAATATGATGGATCAATATTGTGAGTATATAACACAATTCCTGTCAACAGTTCTCTCCGTGTAATAACTCAAAAAAATTAATTTTTTAGTTTAATTTCATAAATGTGAAAAAAAGCTTAAAAAGAAAAACCAATTTAAAAAAAAAAAATGTTCACAAAAAGTTTTAAAAGAATTATTTAAAATAGTTCTACTAAATCTAATCTATTAGCTTTTTAACCAAAATAAATAAATAAAAAACGTGCAAATAAAAAAAAAATTTTTTTTAATTTTTTATAATTTAAAAAAAGTTAAATTAAAAAAAAAAAAAAAAAAAATGTATTAAAATTCCATTTGTTTTAAAATTTGTTTTTAGCACACGTGTTTCAAAGTTCAACGAACAAAGCTCTAATTCAAAAACCAATTCGTTTAGCAAAGAGCGATGTCGTTGGATTTGAACACGTTTTTCTCTCAGTGTACTTAACTCTACACTGAAATAATTTTGTTGATGATATAAACACGACATCAGCTATAATTAATTACTGGAAGACGGATTTATATGCAAATGCATATTTTACAGGAACGTCGATTGACTCCGGACCAAGACTGAAATGATTTTTTTTTGAAAAATATTACGATTTGACCACTTTATGTTTTGCATATTTTTGCATATGTTTTGCATATCTGCATATTTTGCAAATTTCTTGCATATGTTGCATATTTCTTGGTGGTCTCCGACACATTTAGCTCCTGGTTAAAAGCTGTTGACCACCACTTAGTCAAGACACATTTAGGTTCACCTGGCTTGATTCACCCAAAAAAGTCCAAAGATGCACTTGGTGGCAGCTTACATGAATCACCCAATTATGGGAAGGATGTTTTCATGTTTTTCCAATATTTTTTTCATATAAAATCTAAAAAGAATCTGCATATCTCTGCATATTTTTTGCATATTTTTTGCATATTTCGTGTATATGTCTTGCATATGATTTTGCATATAAATCCTCTCTATTAACTACCATTAAAATGTTTTTTTTGAACAAGACCTTTGAACTTATTTGAGCTTATCGAGAAAAAACCTTTTAGTGAGGTATTATGTGGTTTAAACCGTATCAGACTCTTTTATCAGGTCAGCAATTTGAATTTTGTGTTGCACAGTGTAATTAAAAAAAAACATGAGAAAAATATTTAAGTTCTCTGGTATATACTAGTTTTGTAAGATCAAGTACTTACTTAAAAGACAATAACAACTCGATATAATTGTTAATCAACTAATGTCTCGGATAAGGAGTTGAATGGCAAACCCCGAAATGGTTCATAACACATGCCTGATTATAATGTCTAATTATTTTGTTCAAAATTATTGTTAGTTCTAATTTTTATTTTAGAAGATTCAATAAATAAATGCTATACAGTAAAAAAAAAATGCCTGTTGATTTTCTCTTGACGTTTCTCTACTGGATCAGCATTTAACTACAAACACAAGCTCAAAATAAACTTAAAAAATTAAATACAAATTTTTTTGGTTGTTTTTAACATTTTAAATAATTATTTTTCAGACACTAATTAAAAAAAATTTGTCTTTAGTTGTCTTAAATTTTATTTTTTTTAAATTAAAATTTTTTTTTTGGAATAAAAAACGACAGTTAAATAAAAAAGAGTAAAAAACAAGTTTTTTAAAATATTACCCTTAAACAGACTAAAAAGTAGAAAATAAATTTCCTTTAAATTAATTCCCGCAAATTCGATTTAAAATTAAGGGTTTTTGGCTACTTTCCGCATAATATCATTGCAGATTTTGAAGATTTTGAATATATAAATAGTCCACCCAAAGCAAGTTAATATAAGGGTTAAAAAAATCAGTTTTAGCTCCAACAATATAAATTGTATTAATTTTTTTTATTTATTATTAAACGCAACTGATTATTACAAAATTAAATTTAATTTTTTTAATGTTTTTTTATTTATTATTAAATGCAATTAATCATTAATTTTGAATATAAAATTAAAAATTTTACAAAATTTGAATTGAATTTTTTTAGTGTTTTTTTACAGTAAAAACATAAAAAAAAGGGAATGGCATTGTCGAATTTTCGTTAAAAGTTTATTATTTTTATTTTTAATAATTTCATAAATTGAATTTGGAAATCACAAATGGAAGGTTAAACAAGTGTTTTAAGTAAAATAAATTTTATATGATTGTGCAAACCTATTTTAATTGCTTTCAACACAAATAATAAAAATGTTTTTTTAATTAAATATTTTAATACAAATGTATTTTCTTTTGTTTTTATTAATTAATTTTTTTTTGCATTGAAACATTACATTTGCTGTGTTAATTATATTTAAATTGGTTTTCTATCACAAGCTTGTGCAAACGCCTCACTTGTCAAAATGAGTTACATTTATAGTTCACGGCTACAGTGTGATAAACATGTCAAAAAATCATAGTATTTGAGTTGTTGGATATTTTTTCCTTTTCTTTTCGTTGTTGTAGTAGTTGTTCGACAGACTTAATTTTATTCATAATGTGAAAAAAACCTTGTACACGAAATAAAAAAATAAAAATATAAAAATCATATTGACCCCCTCCTTCTCCAAAAAAAAAATGACTTTCACTTTTAACAAAAATTCCGCAAATGTGGTTGTTTCGGGCTTTTTTCAGATTTCATTTAAGCTTTTCGCTGTTGTTGTTGTTGTAATTTTGGTTTTTTTTTTCCTTTCGTAAACACTCATAATCAAACATTTACTTACACCACTTCGGAGATATACGAGCGCCTCTTGTATTTGTATTTCAATATCTGTATCTCTTTTAGTTTCAATTTCGTTTTCAACATCATCATCAGCATCATCGTGATGATCAACAAACGCCATCATCGTTAGTAATTTATAGCTTTTTTTTTGAATGCCGATTGCCTGGCTCATTCTCAAAATCCCATTATGACAGCACCGCGCGCGCATATGAAGTAAGAGCACAAAAAAAAAAAAAAATTGAAGATGACGAAAAAATGTTAAGTGAAAAATTTGGCACAAATTGTTGTGACATCTCGTGCTTATTTCGATTTTTTTTCTTTCTTTACGGATCATTTATTTAAATATAAAATCACAATTGGCATGTTTTGCCGTGAATATATTAACGAGTTATTAAGCTGCATACATTTTTGTAGATCGTATGATTTTTTGTCTTTCGATTTTTTTTTTTGGGTGTTGTTGATTTTTAGTTCCCAGGCGGGGATTGTTCGAGATATTAATTTTAGCATATAATTATTTTGGGAACCTCAAAAATATGCAAAAATTCCCCAAAGTCGTTAAATTTGAATCGGTCTGGGTCAATATTGTCGCATAAAGTGTTTACGAACACATTGAGAAAGACATGAATCTGTCAGTGACTTTTTGTAGCGATGCTGGGTCAGTGGTTAGTATGGAAAGTTTTTTTTGCTGGAATGGTGTCAGATACTACGTCAACAGTTTCCTTACTGTTGCTGGTCCTTTCTTACACTCAAATTGGTCTACATTCAGACAACTGGTCAAGGATCCCGTACATCAGGATAGGTCTGGGAACGACTGTGCAGTGTACACAAGACTAAGACTATTTTAGGGTTTAGACCATTATGTCAATGGGCCAGTCTATACTGATTTGTTTAAAAATTGTTTGGATTAATGAGAAATAATCCAACCTACACTCAGAAAAAATACAGTCCTCTTTTAACCAAAGAGAATATAATTTTCGCTTTTTTTCAATTGTAAAACTTTTTTTGTAATTAAAAAATTTTTTTTTTATTTTTAATAAAAATTTGCTATATTTAAAAAAATATTCATAATTTTTTTTAAAAGTTTTTAAATAAATAATTTAATTTTTCTAGTTCAAATCACTTTTTTTTAAATCAATTCTAGTTAAAAAATTTTCCATATTGTCGATATATGAACCACTCAGATCTGAAACCGATTAACTCCACTTTTCACATAGTTCATATTATTGTGTCAAACCTCCTGTAAATCCCATACAAGTTGATATTCTGAATAACTTTCCACAATAAGAAGGACAAAGACCAATAACGGAACTATTCTGATGATGAAGCAAGCTTTTAACCGAGAGTGTTACAGAGACCAATATGACCAATATGAGTATTCAGCAAATGGAGTTAATCGATTTGAGAACTGAATGGCTCATATTGAGGTGTAGCTCTAATAACGTGTTAAGTGACAAATTATTACGATAATATCTATAGGGCATTACTGCAATCTGGTTCTAGAGAAAATTATCACTTAACACGTTATTGGAGCCACACCATGAAGTGTTAGATTTTATAAAAAATGTTCTTATCATTTATCATTTTGAAAGAACTGTCAATTCTATAAACAATTTTCCAACGTATAATGTTTCATAAATACTTTCTTTTCCGCAATAAATTCAAAGGGCACACATTTAATAATAAATATTTCAACTGTCGATTACTGACTGCCCCGGCTGTGACTTCACTAAAAAGAAACCATCGGAATGGGCAATTGTTATGCATTGAACGAAATCGAAACGACAATGCGGACTTCTATTCAGACGTTTTATAATTTATACGGTAGTGCATCTGGCCAAAGTAGTGAGCAGGCAATCTTGAAGGCACAGGGCAACACAAACGCACTCCACTCACACATAAGTACAACTGTGAGTGTGTGTGTATGTGTGGCTTGCTGGGCTAATATAAATTGTTTTTGTTTGTACGTGATTCGCATGCAATTGTCAAATTCGATTGGAGTTTGACCCACTGTTTGTTTGGAGTCACAATTTTGTGTGGAGAATTTTCAAGAAAAAAAAAGCAGATAATTGCGGCATTTCCATCTGGAATGTACTTCAGCATACAGTGAATAATAAGTATTCCTCTAATAATGTTCATCATATATAGAAAAAAAATTATTTTAACCCAAAATATCTTATATTAGTTTAAAAATGAATGTTGAGGTGAAAAGGTATAAATGAGGCAATACACAATCTCTTCATAGACAGCTTTATTTTAACATATTTCTCGTTTTTAAAATACCTTCCTACGACTGTAACTCATTGGGTGTAGGGCTTCACCGAGATAGAAAAAAAACCACATCATTTTAAAAGCACTAGAAAATCAATATTTGCCAAAAATGTCGTTTTGCGCCGCCATGCTGTCACAGTGTGTGTGTTTAATTTTTTTCTTTTCCAAGTGTGTGGATTTGGTAACCAAAGTGAAGTGAATTTTTGAACATTTGTAATTACTTAAAATGTAATGAGCTTTTCAAGCCCATTCACACTTTTATGTGAATTTCAAGCATGTGAAGGAGTTTTTTCTTTGCGGCGAATATTAATGAAATTATCGGAAATACTTGTCCGTTAAAAAAGTACATACAAATGAAATTAATGAATGGGAAAATAAGGAAAATATAATACGAAGATTTTTAGAGGTTTTTTTCAAAACGATCTAGCTTAAAAACGGTTTTGGTTTTTCAACATAAAATAGAACTAGAGAGTGGACTATCTTCGGCTATACCGAAGCTGAAATACCCCCACACAGTAGGAAGAAGTACCTCGAACATAAAAAAATGTGGTCTCAAGACCCTATTTTGAGCCAATTATTGGTGGTTTTGGAGCCCGGATCATGTCCAAAATCCATTTCTAAAAATTTACAATCAAATCCACCAAAAAAAAAAAAATTGGTCTCAAGACCCCATTTAGACCCTTATATATGTGACTTCGGAACCTCGGACCATGTCAAAAATACGTTTCTAAACATTTCCAATCGAATACAACAATAAAAAATGTTTACCTTTTTTTCGGTGTATGGGAGCCACGCCCAGTTTTTATCCGATTTGGCTGATTCTCGAACTTGATCTCAGTATTTACGAGAAAAACTTGTACCCAAAGTTTCAAGTCGATATCTCCAAAACTGCGACCGCTATCGTGCGGACGGACAGACGGTCAGACGGACAGACGGACAGACAGACGGACATCGCTAAATCGACTCAGGAGGTGATGCTGATCAAGAATATATATACTTTTCCATACCGGACACGCCTCCTTATGGGCGTTACAAACGTTGTGACAAAGTGAGTATACCCTGCCACAGTGAGTGTGGGGGTATAATAAGATTAATATAAAGGTGGTAAGGTGAAGTAAACATTTCTGCTGCCACATATAAGATACCGTTAATATAAGGGACCTTTGGTTGGGGCATGCTTTGCTTTGTTCAAAACTGAAACTATTTCTCATTCGCCTGCAATTAATTTCTTTCCACCCAAACAGTGTTACCATCCCAAGCAACCACAGACAGATAATTGCCACAAGCTTTGTGGCATATAAGTGCTTTATAAGTGGCTTGTAACCTAATCTGTTAAAAATAAGTGTTTAACAGATGGCACTTGTAAATTGGTTCCTAAAAGGTTCCATATGAGTGGCTAACATTACATATGCCACTCAGTCGTACAGTGGCAGAGTTGCTTTGGTGGCCCAAGTGTGATTAGCATGTGGCTTTGTCTCTTTCTTTCTTTTTTACTGTACTGTTATTTGTTTAGAAAACCATTCGTTCCATTAATGTCAAAACAAAATGGAGCAAAAAAATAATTTATTCGGTAATAAAAACAAACGATTGAGGCGCAAAATTAAAACAAATGGAAGTTGTAAAAAGAAAAAAAATTAAATGTTGAGAAATCTACAAGCAAATGAAACTAATGAAAATGCTATGGAAGTCGATGCCGAGCCCACTTCAGTTGTTGAATTCGAAGATGTCAGTGAAATTTATAATGAATGGGAGCGGTTATCAAACAGCAATGAAGATTATGCACCAGAAGAAGAAATTCCGAAAAGTGTGCGTGCATTTTTAAGGAATTGGCTATAAAACACCAAATAAAACACATGGCAATAAACGATTTGCTGACAATTTTTAAATCCTTCTACAATAATACCTCGATCCTCGAGGGAATTCAGGCTGTAACTTATCACAGGGAAGACTTTGTTTCTGTAATTCATAGACACGAACTAGTTTATGTGACTAGCAGGGGCCCTATAGTTTCGCAATTGAAGTGCTCTTCACGTCAAAATGTACTCTCGTAAGTTTTCTGGAGTTGAACTCGACACTGCCGATTGTATGTCAGATGTCCTTCTTACTGAGCTGCGACCATCATAATTCTCTTATAGGCTTTGATATTCATATGTAGTACGTATGAATGGTTTCTGACAAGAATCTGTCCATTCAGTCTGATAAGTTCGTTGCATTTTAATGGATATCTTCCTAAGCGAAAAAATTGTGGAGATATCACCTGTGTAAAGAAAAGGATATGCACTGCAAAAAGTAAACAAAATAAAAACAAGGCTAAAAATTTTGTTTCATTCGTTTGCTATTCCAGAGGACAATAAAACATTGCCGGATAATATTTGGAAATTAAGCAAATTAAGATTTCCAGACTTTTAATGATGCTTGCGGTCTATAGTATCTATAGTATTTTTTTACAGTGGTGATATTTGCATTAAAGACAAAAATTATTGCCAAAAATCCAAAAAAAATGAATGTTGGGTTCGGGGCATACAAGAATCCGTTAGTAACACATGCAGTTAATTTTTTTCTATATGTTCCCCATCCATTTCGAAGTAGTATTTGCAACTAAAATTAAGCTAAGGGTGATATAGAGAGGTTGACGAAAGTTCAGTCCAAATGTATACCTACTGGGCCATATTGTATCCGCCATCTTGAATTTTGAAAATGTGACATCAAATTCGAAATCAGCGACCCCAAAAACCCCACTATACAAAATTTCATACTGTTTTGATGAAATCTTAAAATTTCGGTAAAAAGTCGATTTTCACTTAAATGGGAGGTAGGCGTGGCAGTCGACCGATTTCGCCCATTTGCAATACCAACTCCTTCTAGGACCTAAAAAGGATAAATCCAAAATTTGGGATCCCTAGCTTTCTTCTAGCTCCTGCAATCGTGTTTACAAGAAAAGAGGACGGACAGACGGACAGATGGATAGGGCTAAATCAACTCAGGAGGTGACGCTGATCAAGAATATATATACTTTTCCATACCGGACACTTCTCCTTCTTGGTGTTACAAACATCAGACCTCATGAGGTGTAGGGTATAAAAATCAACACATCTATTGTATTCATACAGAAGTCACTGGACTTGCGGGATAGTGATTATTGATTCTTCCTAAACTGTGTTAGAACCTGATCTTGGTGACTTCTGATTTACGATACTTGAGCCACTCAGTTGTCAAATCGACTAACTCCACTTTTCTGAGTTTTTGATATCATAGTGTGAAACCAACTGAACACCCCATACAAGTTTATTTTTCGAACGACTTTCCATAGTAATAACGATAAAGATAACTAACAAGGCTATTCTGGTGAGGTGACATGCTTTTAACTGAGGAGGCTAGAGAGACCTATATGACAATTTAAAGAATTCAAAGAAGTGGAGTTAACCGATTTGACAACTAAATGTCTCACATGCTAATGACCAGCTTTACCTAAGTCAATTAAGCAACCGCGACAATTGACAACACACGCTTTTAATTAATTTTAGCTTCTTCAACCAGAATGACTTATCTCATCTCATCTCATCTACCCTCGCATAATTGTTTTCAAAATTCCTCAAGTCCAATGAAGCTTTACTTTTGGGAATACCACTCGATTCGTCTAAGTAACTGTTTAAATAAAATTATTGAATCTCAAACTGCACTTTCAATAAGTTTATATAATATTATTTACTACTTATAATATCAAAGACCGTATTCCAACTTTAGCGATGATTACTTTTTTTTTTTTTTCTCGACGGCATATGAGTATTGTTTATGTAGAATATTCCGCAATATCCGGGCAAATGAAAGCACTTAAGAGCTCTCTAGCTGTAGACTTCGTGCGACAGTGAAAAACTGCCAACAATCACTGTAAAGAATTACTGTAATGTAAAGTGGATGTGCGAGTGTGTGTGAGTGTCAATTCGCCGTATTTAAATCTGTGTGAGGCTCTGTATTGACAATATAATATTTTTTTTTTCTTTTTTTGCGTTTTGTTATGAGCATCATCATTCCCATGGCACACAAACTTCTCTCCATGTGACCCAACCAACACTGAGCCACTGACTACACACTTGCCCTTACCTACCCTACGTACCTTTAGTGCGTTGGTCGCTGCCCGCTGGACGTTATTTATCGTCAGCGACTTTAATAAATTTTAATATAGAGTATGTTGTTGCATTGTTGCGCGTCTCATTACGTTCTTGTCATTGCTACATGTCGGTTGTGTGTGGGCAGTATCGTGTGTGAAAAGCTCGTCTTCATTAAATTCTACTTTTTTTTTTGCGCTTCTTTTCAAATTTTCTTTCACTATCTTTTGTGCCGTTGACGGTTAAGTCGCACACCGACTTAAGGGGTGTTTTCGAAAAGTGCCTGTGAAAAAAAAGATTGCCCGTTTCATGAATTGCTGTAAGGCGATTTGAAAGGTTTCAAAAGCGCTTGCCAGTTGAACTATTGACGCGGAATAAATCCTAAATGCTTACGAAGTGTTGTTGTGTGAATTCGTTGAGTGTTGCTCGTTGAGTTGGTAATGTATACCATTTAAAAGATATTTAAATTTTGTCTTAAGTGTGTCCTTCACCTGGTTAGAGCAGCTAAGATTGAGTTATCTTTACTTATCTGAGGGAATACCTCTAATCTTTTTAATTACTTCATTTGCTTACAATCACATTCACCCCAACTCTCCTACAGCCTATTTCCAATTTGATCCTTGTAAGTTACAAATTTCACTAGAACATTAAGGTCACACCAGTAAAGTTCCTAAATTTCCAAATAATTAAATTTATATCAATTCTTAAGTACTTTTAGTAAATATCCAAAAACTCTTTATCTCGAAATATTTTTGAGGTCATCTACGTCATTTACGTAGTGGTTACTAAATGTACCTTTATGACATTTTCTATTTTCCTGATTTATCAAAAATATTCAGACAATCTGGATAGCTGCCAATAATACCAACCAATAATGGGCAATCTCACTGTCCTAGCGAACATTGGTAGAGACGTCATACACACTGTAAGAATGCGTAATTTAAATTGATCTCAGAAATTACCCAAGTTGCAAATTGGTACAAATATAGATTATATTTTTATTTTGGCAAGTGTCAAGTTCATAGCACAATGATTTGGTATAGAAATCAACAAAAATATTTGTGGAAATGGCATAAGACATACTTAATTGACATTTTAATGTGGGTGGGATTGAAAGACTGAGTGATAGGAAGGACTTGAATGTAACGAAGGTACCATAAGGTTGCCTGCGAATAAGGTTTCTACTGACAGATTGATGAGAATTATTCCATCTCTGAAATCCATTTGTCATGTTTATTCTAAATTTTTTTAATTGAAAAAAATGTAGGTATAAAGTTGGGATATGCTGTGGCGGCCAGATAATTAGCAACAGCCTTTTTTAGTCATTTTGAATGACTTCCAAAATTTTAACAATATTTACTTGGGTACCATTGGAAAGGTCTCCAGGAGCACGTTCTAATGAGTACAAGGATACACTAATCCTTTAAGATAGGGTTACCAAATTCTCTTGAGTAATAAAGAGTACAGAGTTGCAGGGGGTCCCAAACTCCTCGGTTTTACACCACATATTTTTTATAAAACAAAAAAATTTTAAAAAACAATTTACCTAAAAGTACTTAAAAAAGAGTACTGTACTCTTTAAAAGAGTACGTCTGGTAACCCTATTTAAGACCAATCCAGAAAATGCTTTTCGAACTTTTCTCCTGGGGGCTATACAATTTTTTTTGGAATCTAAAAAGTTGCGCTGGCCAAAATAATCCTAAAGGGTGTTTTACAATAAAAAAATTCTCCTGAATTTTGAGAATTTTTTTAAAAGTTCGGTTTTCTACAAATTTGTACGGAAATGATAAAATTCTGTCATTTTTAGCCCGAAATTCAATAAGGATTGACAGAACGAATTATTGATTTGACTTCCTTGGGCTACTCTCTGGTCACTGCATATTGTGGGGGCAGCGTTCTCACGCTACTGCTATCGGCGTAAATCTACTACTCTCGTGTTGATTTTTAAATGTCTGATATTTTTGCAAGAGATCTACTACTCAAAATTTTATATGAATTTCTTACGATGCAAAACGACTACTCTTTCTACAAATCTACTACTCAGACCTAAATTTATATTACTAGTAATGATATCTAATCCCCTTTCTTTAAATCTACTCCCCTAAAATCTACTACTTTCACCCTGCTATGGGCGCGGGCACCTGACAAAGTTGTAATTTACTGGATTCTTGTGGAGCCATCATACACTCATTAAAATGGATACTAGGAGACTATTTAATACCAGAGTACGATTAGCCAAAATTGGACCCCTTAATAATCCAGAAATTTCTTGGGAATTTTGAGTTGGTGGAGGATCTTTAAAAATTTGCGGCTTATCGATCGTGGAACTTGGGGTATTCGCACCCAACACGGACTCAGAACTTAATATATAAAAAAAATTGGTTCGGGAATGGACCATTTTTTTTCCCATATTATTTTTTTTTTGTTGTATTTTGTTGATGGTTTTTGTATGCAATGAAATAATTTTTTTAACAAGCAAAAATATACTTTCTAGTTTTAAGTTTTTAGTTTCTAGTAGTAAGACGGCAAACTGCAGCCCGGTAATTGCTTTTCTCGAGAAACGAAACAAATTGTATGTAGGGGAAATTTTTTCAAAATATATTCAACTTTTAAAAATGTTTGATAGCCTTGTGAAATTTTTATACAAGTTTATATTCCGAACCACTTTCCATAATAATAATGGTAAATACCACAAGGTTATCTAGTGAGGTGACAAGCTTTTAACTGACCAATATGACAATATCAAAATCGATTTAACAACTGAATTGCTCAAATTTGGCACCAAACCAAGTCTTTTTATTTTTCACCTTATTTGGTCAGATTTTTCAAAGTATAATTCGAAATTTAAAAAGGTCTCGTTGAAAGCTATGGCAGCTTTGAGTCTTTTTTTCTTTAGTTTTTATAATTCAATGCTGGTAATTATTTCTAATAAATAAAAAAAAATACCAAATTGACAACACTGGTGAGCAGTTTTGAAAAATTCCATGGTTTCTAAATTTTGTAGTAGATTTTTCTTCATACTACTTTTTTTTACAATCAATGATTTAACAAATTTTTAGGTTGAGGCCGATTAATCGGTAAAGAACAACTATGTAAAAAGAATTATTTAATAAATATTTTTTGGGAAAACAGAATTTTTTCAAGATTAAAAGTCAAAAGAATGCAACGCTGGGAAATTGTTAAGTTACAGTGGTGCAAGCAAAAAAAAAATTGAATAAATTTTTTTGTTTTTGAATATTTTTGGTCGGAACAGGGTAACACTCTTAAGAATGCCGTTCCCCCTATACCTCTCAAAATATTTTCTGAACCTCTAGACTCTCTGCTTAACTAAACTTTATCATTGATTGAATATCTTCTCCACAGCTTAATACAAATCAAACTAACTTATTTCCCTTCTTCTTCTCATTGCAGTTAAAGTTGGTTCAAACAATAATGCTGGTCACCTTAAATATACGAAATTAATTACAACAAAATGGATAAACGCTCAAAAGCAAGAAGAACATTTCTAAGCAGTTGATAAAGACACAAAAAAATCTCAGAAATATTTAAATAAAAATAAATAAAAAATAAGTTAATACCTTAATCAAATTTAAGTTATTTCTTATCTTAAGAGCCCAACCTCACTTCTTCTGCTCCGCAAATACAAAAAGCAAAAAAAGAAACAAAACAAATTTTAATATCAAAAACGAAAAATTCGCTTCGAAAGTCTTTGCAATTTCAAATCTACAGCAAAATAATCAATAACTTCCGTTTTCTTCCGAAAAGAATAGAAACAAATCTGACAAAGTTCATTTCCTCATAAATTGCATTCTTCAAGGTTTTTTAATTACAAACAAAATTAAATAAAGTTCAGCAAAAACATAATTTTCAAACTAATCAACTAATCAAGAGCAATAAATTAATTTTTCAATAAAAAAAAACAAAAATTTATAAAAATTTGTAAAATATTTAAAATCTAATGTAAATCGCGCACATTTAAAAACCAAACTGCTTCCTAAATATTACAAAAAAAAACAAAAAAAAAATACTGAAAAATTAGCGAAAAAAATAACGAATATTTAAAGCCACAGTAAATAAAAAATAAAAAAACAAATACTAACAATTCAAACGCAAACAATTAGAAAAGTACATAAATTAGCAAATATTTAGTTAATACTTAAATACAAGAAGAAGAAGGAAAAAACCAAAACCAATTCACTTAAAACATTAACTCAACTTAACTAAGTAACAACAACAAAAGCAAAACAACAACAACAAAATATAAAACGGCACGTTTTTAAGCGCTACGTTCGGATCGGATCGTAACGGAAATTGATTTCAGAAAAATCCAAAAACCCATAAAATGTCTTACACAACTCAAATGGAAATGCATGGCGCAGGCAGCACCCTTGGCGGTGGAGCTCCTGATGCATCCGAAATATCTATTCCAAAGTTCTATGCGGGTCGCAGTGTTTTCATCACAGGTGGCACTGGATTTATGGGAAAGGTGAGTGATTTTTTTTAAGTACACTGTACACCTTAAGTGTGAAAAACCTTGTAAACCCATTTAACACACATAAGTAAGAAGTGTATTTATTTAACACACATAATATGCATATTTAGACACACCATAACATAATTACAGCGCAATAGAGCAACGAAAAATGTGTAACGTGAATAAAAGAAAATTATAATAATTTCAATGACACCCGTGTAATTTGCGTCACGTGTGTACTTTCATAAGTGTGTTGTATGCCTTTTGTGTGTAAACCTTACTTTTGTGTATACTGTTGATACACTTAAAGCGTATATTAATTTGCTACACGCTTTTGTTACACGCTTATGCCGCATAAATACTATATACGCTTAAAGTGCTTAAAAAAAACACGTATGCGTGTTAATATAGCATGCCAAATCTGGAACGTGTGTTTTTTTTAGAATTATCAAAATAAATACACACTTAAAAATATGTGTTGCATGTAAGATTACACTGTAAAGTGAAATGTGTTATTCATACACACCTAAAGTGTGTAAAACTTGTAGACACATTTTACACACAACTTTGCGTGTATAAACACTGTAAGTGCTTTTAAAAAACACGCATGCGTGTTAATAGAACATGCCAAAATCTTGAATGTGTGTTTTTTTATTTATCAAAATAAATATACACTTAAAAATGTGTGTTGTGTGTAAAATTACAGACCAAAAGATAGGTTCACTTTGCAGTGTAGGTGGCTCAAACTTTGGAGTTATTCTTTTTAGGCCCTCGAAGGAGAAATAGTTCCAAACTTGGTCTTAACATTTGTATTGTTCTGTTGTTTGGTCAGCTATTTTGTTTAAAAGAAACGTTCACCAGAATTGAGGTTATGATATAAGCATTTTAATATCCCCAAACACACTGTGGTAGGGTATTTTCGATTGACATTGTTCCGTGGTTCCGAAACACCTTATAAATAGGACAAAATGGGGTCTTGAAGCTGAATTTGTATTTTGGCGATTGCATTGGAAAATTTTAGAAATGGATTTTGGACTTGGCCGGCGGTTCCAAAACTACCTATAAATTGATCAAAATGGGGTTCTAAGAAACATTTTTTTATGTTCGAGGTATTTCTAAATGGGCTACATTATGTAATAATTTTAAAGTGGTACCAATCTGGATGCGTTTGCAAAATTCTAATACGTCTTAGTTTTCGTAGTGTCTATTTAATATTTGCTTCCCTTAAGTACATATCAGCTGACATAAATTTCGAGTGTGAAAAATACATCACAATCAGTATTTTAAATTTATATTGCGTTGTCCTTTTTACGAAATAAATTATGAGTGCAAAAACTACAACACAATAATGTCCTTTTCACACTTGCAGCTGTCAATTTAGTGCATACATGTGCTTTACCACATATTGAACATTTTCTTAACATGGGTGACATACTCGAGGCTTTTTCACTGACAAATAAGTGGCACACACGTAAATATCGAGTTTACAGGAAGCAGATTTCTTGTATGGATTTTTCTACTACTTTCAAAGTTTCTGTGTGCTTTAGGTGTCCAACTAGTGGGCAAACATGTTTGTTGAATAGTTTGTGGAGCCTTCGTCCTTAGCTTTCAATTGATTCCATAAAAATATATTTAAAAAATAAGTTCTGGCTTTAAACTAAAAGTCTCCGTTGCGTACGAAAGCGTCTATTGGCTACCACAGTGAAATTTCATGATTGCTAATTCCGCTTTACAGTAGGCATTTACAAGCAATTAGTATACAATTTTAATAAATTTAGAATCAGGCACTGACCATGTTCGGCATGTGCTTGTCACCTGTATCACGTCAGAGTTGCATTTCGTATGAAAAATTTAAATTTAAAAGGAATCTCCCTTAACACTCATACCCCATTCAACAAGAACCACACTTATCGCCTGATTGCAAACAATTTAAGTAAATTGTTTTCCTTGGTGCACTGTAATGAGCGCTTAATTATGGTCTCCAAAACAACAAAACCCACCCGTGGCCAACTCAACTCAAACCAACTTTACTTTGCCAAGCCAAGGACCTTGCACGCTTTGGAAAAAGCTAAAAAAAAAAACTGAAGAAATTGATTTTTTCCAACTTCTTTAAAAAGGCCACACGACAATAACATAAAGAAACACAAAACTACGGTCATAAAAATACTTTGAAATAATGAAAATTTTGGCCAAAAGCTACAAGCGGCCACCCCAAATGCGCTTTTCATTATAAGAACAAGAACAACAGCAAAATCACACACACACACGCACACACACACACACACACAATGGAATCTTTAAATAGAAAATGCGCAGCAGCAGCTCTTGTTGAGAGCATATCTTCATTTCCATTGTGTTCCAGCAACGACTAAGGAGGAGGAGAAGGATGAGAAGGCTGGCCTATTTCCTCAATGTGTGCGTGTGTGTGTGCGTGTGTGCATGTGTGTGCTCTTTATACCTTAAACTAGATACTAGAAAAAAGTAGTTGGCTGCAAGGCAAAATAGTCTACTTGAGTAAAAATCGTTGTTGGTTTAGTGTTTATGAAAATGTCATAAAATTGTACTAAATCCCATTGTGAATGAGTCAATTTTTAATTCTAGTTCGTGTTTTTCTTTTCTTTTAATTTTTTTTTTGCACCATTTGCTTAGTGTGGCTTAGAGGAGAGGCCTTTTTTTTTTTTTTTAAGATGGCTTTTCATCCTGGCATTGCTAGCAAAACTTTTCCAACAATGGTTGCAGTGAGCTTTCTTGATTACTTGAGTGCATCAAAATGAAATGAAGAAGAGGAAAAAAAAAAACGAAGCGAAATTAATGGATAAAGAATAAGTATGGATTTTGTAGTCAGTCTTGAGGACTATGAGGAATACCCTACACTGAGATGGATACATATTTAAACAGACTAATAGCCGCATAGACAGTTGAGTAACCAAACGACTTAGCTAGACAAGCGTATAGACACTGAAAAAGTGAAAGGAGCACAGACACACTCACACAAATAGACAGACCGTCCTGCAAGCAGAAACTGTCTGAATCAAGAATAAATTAAGAAATGCCCTTATGCCTGCAACGAATATATCCACTTAGGTTGGGTACTTCTCCAGCCAGCCCTAGTACCAGGCCCAGTGCCAGCGCAACGTCGACAACGTGAAAAGTCGCGCCATATTGTATAACAACAATGGCGACAGGCGCTATTTCGTGTGGCCTATTTAGTTGATGGCTGGTGCCGTATATCCTCGTATAGCCTGCTATATGTGGTTTACTGTTGTTGCGCCATTGACGTTTTTGTTGTTGTTGCTTTTTTTCTTTTCTTTGTTTTGTCGCGTCAATCTTGGCAAATAAAAAATTAAATTAAAAATGGAGTTTAATAAATTGTATACATGAGACAGTGACGTAGACAGGGATTCGGGGGATTTGTTTTCGTCACTGAAATGCTTAACAATAATTCTATGATAAAAAGTCATAATCGTTAAAGTCGCAAAAAACATCTTCGAGATATTCAACATTTAGAACAAATTTTTGTTCTGAAAATGTTTCAGGAATCTTGAGCCTAACATTTTTATATGTGTATTTTCAAAATTTTGGGTAAGACAAAAAAGACCGAAAATTACTGAATAGAAGATTGAAGCAGACACATTTTTCTGCTGACATTTTTCTGCTAACATTTTTCTGCTAACATTTTTCTGCAGATAGCTTCGTAACAACGTAACACAAGATATATTTCCGTCTAACAACCGAAAAAGCTTCTTCTATTTGGTGTCATTTGTAAAGGTGTCTTCATTCATTTTGGACTCTGCACAGGAAACATATTTTTGTAAAGTGTGTTGAGTTATTTTTAATAACAATAAATTTGTAATTAAAAAAAAAAGTTCTGAAATTAATTGAAAATTGATATATCATGTAACCACCCTGGATGACTGGGTTCAAATCTCGCGGACTCCTAATACTTTTTTATTTTTTCAATAGGGCTCTGAATTGACACCTTTTTTTGAACAGTTCGAGAAGTTGAAAAAAAGTTAAATTCTACAGCAAAAACCGGTTAATCAAACAAAATTACTTTAAAACAACAGTTATTCTGCTAACAACTGAATAACAGTGAACGACTGTCATTTCTACTGCTATCTTTTTTCTCGGTGTAGTATCAAAAAAAAAACACTGGACTGAAAATGCCTCCACCATCTCATAAATATGCACCAAGAGAAAAAAATGTTTAAAAAACTGTTAAAAACCATTTGACAGTCGGTAAACTGTTAAATTAAAAGCGAAAACTTTTACATTTATTTTAACAGTTTTTCGACTGTCGGATGGTTTTTAACGACGAAATTGTTAGTTTTTCTCTCGGTGTGGGAATTGGATAAGTGAACGTAACATATCTACAGTGACGGCCAGATAATTAGGGCAGCCTATTTTAGTCATTTTGAATGACTTACAAAATTTGAAGAATATTAACTTGGGTACCATTGGAAAGGTCTCCTGGAGCCCGTTGTAATGAGTATAAGGATATTTTAATTTGTTAAAATGCATGTTGAAGTTTGAGGTTCTTTTCGAACTTTTTTCCTGGGGGCTATAAAATTTTTTTTGTGATGTAAAAAGTTGCGCTGGTCTAAATAATACAATTTTTATTAAAAGGTGTTTCTTGTGATAAAAAATTCCTCTGAATTTCGAGAATTTTTTAAACACGATTTCCTATTCCCGCAGATTTGCAATACCAACTCTTTTGAGGCCCTAAAAAGATACATACATCCAAAGTTTTGACTTCTACTTCCTTACTAATGCAGAAGTCCGTCTGTATGTCTATCTGTCTGAGACACACAGACGGACTGCATCAACTGAGGAAGTGATGCTTATCAGGAATATTTATACTTTTCCATACCTACACTGTAAAGTGAAATTCGTTGTTCATACACACCTAAAGCGTGAAAAACCTTGTAGACACATTTTGGCGTGTATTCATAAGTAAGAAGTGTATTAATTAAAATCATATAATATATATAATTCCGTCACGTATGTACTTTCTGATTATTTTGATATGCCTTTTGTGAATTTTTTTCCCACACGTGTATATTTGCCTAAGTGTGTTGTATGCCTTAATTTTGTGTATACCATTGATACACTAAAAGTGTGCATTAATGTTTAGTATAATTTTTGCTACACGCTTATTCGGCATAAATATTTTAAAAGCTTGAAGTGCTGTTAAAACACACATGTGTTATTAAACATGCCAAAATCTGAAGCGTTTTCTTTAATTTATCACACACTTAAAAATGGGTGTTGTATGCAAGATTACACACCAACAAATAGGTTTACTTTGCAGTGTACAATGCCTTCTATTGACTTTACATACATTCAAACCTCAGAAGGTGTAGGCTATATCCAAAATTTATTAAAACACTAAGCAAAACACATTTTTAGAAAATTGGTAAACCTCTGCTGCCCACAGCTCTTAGCTATTACAAGTGTATTCCATAAATTTCGTAGCATCATGCAATGCAATGCATACTCTAAACTAAAATTATAATTAAAAAAAAAAAACTTTAAAAAATCGTAAATAAAAATTGTAACACGATAGCGGAAGGACGAGGCTGTTACAGGAAATACACAACTGCAGGTGTGTAGTAGCTTTCCACACACAGAATTTCCAACCAACAACCAACAACCACTACCATAATCCACTTCAGGTTAAACACAGGACGAGGGGGGGGGGGGGGCAACTATTAAAATTTACTATGGCGACACTTGTCTACACCATCATCGATGTCCACTTGTTACCAACCAACCGAGCAGGAGTTTTGCATTTAATATGAAACAGAAATTTTTCTGTCTACCCCACATGTAAGCTCAATGGGTGGTAGCGACAGCAACAACGACGATCGAGGTGAGGTGTTGCCAGCCAGCAGGTCAGGTCAGACATAACATGCGCTTGTGTTGTGCTATATATATATGTGTGTGTGTGCAGTGCTATGTTAATGGAGCTAGAAATCGATTTAGATTTATCGTAAATAATCATCCACTTCGTTTGCTTGTTAGCTTTTGAGTTTTTAGCGGAATGGACCGTTCATGTGGCCGTTCATTTGTTCAATTTTTTTTTACATGCGTGCGGGCATGAGTGGGTTGTAATTGTTTTGTGACCATCGATAGGGTATGTCGATGATAATTTTATTTATTTATTTATTTATTATTTTGAATAGTTGTGGCAGTTCGTTGCGTTGGCGGGATAGCGTGTGACAGTACGCGTCACTTTCATTGGTGTTGTGGTGTCGACACATGTCTTCGCCCATAGTCTACTAAATGCAAGGGTAGGAGGTGTGGTTGATTGGTTTTGACCATTTATTATTCAATACAAATATGAAATCATGAAATCATGAGTTCGTTTACAAAATCGCCATTACTTGTGACGCAAGTGACCCGGTGTGTTCTGATTGATAGCTTTTGTGGTATGTAATTATAATTAAGTATCAATTAAAGGACACACGATAAGATGGTGGAGAGGTTCAATTAATATTTAAGCCATTATACGAAATTAGATGAAATGAAAAAATGGATTTTACTAACGAAATTGCTTTCCTCCTTTCAGGTGCTGGTTGAAAAACTACTACGCTCATGTCCGGATATAAAAAATATTTATCTGCTGATACGACCCAAACGTGGACAGGAAGTGTCAGTGCGTCTCAATGAACTGCTAAATGCACCGGTAAGTAAACTGAAACCTTTTAGTAGTAATTACTGAAGCCAAGTAGTAAATATTTAAACAACAGAAATTATATAACTGATCACATTAGAAGTGAAGCAAGTGTTTTGTTTTTTTATATTTGCGACTGGTTAAGATAACTTTTAACGTTACTTTGATGTGAGTCGTTGAACAAAATTACTTGGTTGTGATTAACAACTGCGGTTATTTTATTTACTTGGTAACGAAATGTCTTTGTCATTTATAGTGCAAATGAATGTTTGTTTCAATCAACAATTTTAGTTTAGAGTCAAATATACTTTAGTGCACACCAAACTTTTGTAAATACTTGCGGTCCATTAAATATTTTTTTGCTGTGTATTTGCAAAAAAAGTCGGTATATCTAAACGAAAAAGAGGGTTAAAAACGCTCCAACCCTTTAAAATTGTTCAGTAAATTTGTGAAAAATTACAATTACAACCACTTTTTTGATTATTGGAACTTTTTTAACAATATAACAAAAACGGTTAATAATTTCAGTTTTTTCATACATTTTAAAAAGTTGTATGTTAACAACTTTTTATACCCCCACACTCACTGTGGCAGGGTATACTAACTTTGTCACAACGTTTGTAACGCCCATAAGGAGGCGCGTCCGGTATGGTAAAGTATATATATTCTTGATCAGTATCACCTACTGAGTCGATTTAGCGATGTCCGTCTGTCTGTCCGTCTGTCCGTCTGTCCGTCTGTCCGTCTGTTCGTCCGCACGATAGCGGTCGCAGTTTTGGTGATATCGACTTGAAACTTTTTTTACATGTTTTTCTCGTGAATACTGAGATCAAGTTCGAGAATCAGCCAAATCGGACAAAAACTGGGCGTGGCTCCCATACACCGAAAAAAAAGGTAAACATTTTTCAAGTCTTTTTTATTGTTGTATTCCATTGGAAATGTTTAGAAACGTATTTTTGACATGGTCCGAGGTTCCGAAGCCACATATATAAGGGTCTAAATGGGGTCCTGAGACCAATTTTTATTTTTTTTCGGATTTGATTGGAAATTTTTAGAAATGGATTTTGGACATGGTTTGGGCTCCAAAACCACCTATAATTGGCTCAAAATAGGGTCTTGAGACCACATTTTTTTATGTTCGAGGTACTTCTTTCTACTGTGTGGGGGTATTTCAGCTTCGGTATAGCCGAAGATAGTCCACTCTCTAGTTTTGGTTTATTTTAACGACGTTTTTTTTTCTGTGTACAATCCAATTTGTAATTTAAAATACTTCAAAAGTGGTCAAGATAAAAATAAACAAATTTCTGTTGGATCAACGCATGATTGTATCGTAGAAGATATCAATTTTGTCTGGAAGCTAATCGTGGGCAGTTAAGCCCCTATCAGATACTTATTTGTATTATCACGTGTACATTGTACAACTGAATTGTGGTACAAAAAATGTACCATTTCTTATATTTAAATAGTACACAATGGTGGCCACGTCTCTGAAATATTCAAATAAAACCTCTGACTCACGATTGGAAGGGTTCAGGTTCGACTCCCGCCTGGGGCTAGAAGAAAAAATATTTTTCGTACGCCCTAAATATAATTTTGTTCGGATTATTCAGTTTGTATAACCTTGAAGGCTTTTCAAAGAATTTGTCTGCTCAAAGAAAACGTGGAATATTATTTTGTCGTCTCTTTTACTTCATGACATGAAGTAACGGTATACTAGCAGAGTTCTACAAGGCCCATTTTAGGCTAACCGCTGAGCTGCTGTGTTCACTCATCCGTCTCGCCTGGGATAAGGAGGGCTTTCCTGATGAATGGACAGACATCATTATTGTAAAGATTCCGAAAAAGTGCAATTTGCGGGAATGCGTTGAATGGCGTGGATTCTGTGTTGCGCCTGCGGTTTGAAAAATTAACGTGCTGGTTGATCCTTTACGGACGATATAAATGCAGTATGCATCATCATTGAGCAGTGTGCGTAGTATAGATTCGATTTGGACGTGATGTTTATCGACTTCGAGAAGACATTGGGCAGTATACTGAGGGACTGCCTATGGGTTGTCCTTCGACAGAGGGATATACCCGATAAGAGCATTGCAATAATCAGAGTAACTTACGAAGGTGCAAAATGTAGTGTATTACACAAGCGGAAGTTGCCTGACTGCTATGAGGTCCAAAGTGCTGCACTTCAGGGTGGCAGTTTGTGACTTTGTGACCGCTTGGCAGGACATGTAGTTCTCCCGCTAGAAAAAGAAGACATTAGAGATTACAAAAATCGAATAATCAGTTCAATTGCAATAGTAAAATTTTTCCCTATTACTACAGAAATTAAATCTGTGCTTTAATGACCTTTAGAATCGGTTTAAAGTTACAGCAAACGTTTTTATTAAAGAATATTCTGTGCCAAATTACATGCCAGCGAAAGTATGTGGTGACATCACTTCTTGCGCTATTATATTTAAAGGGGACACTTTCAAACGAAATTAAATAAAAAAGAAAACAAATCGTTACCATTTAACATGCATTTAACATGCATTTAACACAACTCAAGCCAGCCCTAATCAAATGAATTTATTTAGGACCGTGCGTTTTTTCTCATTTAGTTAGTTTTATTATATATATGGGATAGCACCAAAAATGTAAGAAAAACTTAACCATAAAGTTATTTTAGTAGCTAGCCGGATATTAATGGAATTCACACAAGAGTTGTTAATTCGTTAGTCGTTATTAGTTACTATTTTCATAAGCATTTTGTTTTCCAAAAACAAAAAGTGGGATAGCGAATGTTATGGTCTACAGCCTAGAAGGCAAATATTTTCCCAAATTCACTCAGATATTTTTTGAAATATATAACAATCGTTTTTTTGTGTCTGATGAGCTACAACAAAAATATTAAAAAACACTCAAAGAAAAAGTGGGGGAAAAATATAAAGTCACCAAAAATCGAAATGGAAAATTGGCCACGACCTATAAAAGCTCGCACAACAATTGAATGGTTGTAAGTCTAAAATGGTTGTGGTCTAACTTGTAAGCAAAACTTTTTGAAATAAAAAAAAATTATGTACACTCCAAGAAAAAAGTTAGAAAATTGACATACTTTTCGAAAAATTGCTCCAAAGTGCTTCAATTCAGTATTGAGTGATTAAGTTTCCGTCGGTCAAAGCCTTTGACTCAAAGCAGACTTTTATATATCCACCTATATTAACGCATATTGGTTCCGCCATCTTAAATTTTGAAATTTCAACATCACTAAGGTTCAAATGCGAAATCAGCGCCCCAAAAACCTTATACCAAATTTGGAACTATTTCAAGGTTATATATTTTACAAAAAATGTTAAAATAAATCTTCGAAATTCGACATAAAGTAGTTCAAATAATCGAAAAAGTAGTTGTTGTTGTAAGTTCTTTTACTGAAAAATTTACAACTCAAATGTGAAAAAAATGGTGCCATAAATTTACCATCTCTTATCGGTTAAACGTACCAACATTGGAGGGTTGGAGCGTTTTTAACCGTCTTTTGCGGTTATGTTTACCTACTTTTTTTTTTGTGTGTAGGACTAAAAAGACAAATATGACCTTATTATTTTTATCAACTAAATCAAGTTAGGAGTTGATACTGATCAATCTCTTACTTATATAAAATTCTTTGTATGTATGTATGTATGTATGTTTGTTCCCTTATAACTCAAGAAATACTTGACCGGTTTTAATGAAACACATACCAAAATGTAGGTAATTTCATTGATCTCATCATAGGCTATATGCCATTTCATTAAATTTGGGCGTTCAAGGTGGGCGTGTCAAATATTATTCTAAAATGCTATAATTTGTGCAGTGTTTAACCGATTTCGCTGAAATTTAATATGTGATTTTGGGGGATGAATGGGTAGCATGTTGATTCTGCAAATTTGCGGTCCGCCCACTGCCACGCCCTAAAATTTTTAAAGCTCTGTAACTCGGGTCCTATTCAAGGGATTTCGCTGAAATTTTAGATTTGGTGCTGGGAGGTGAATGGGCAGAGGGATGACTTGCAAAATCTATTTTTATTTCAGTTGCTTAAATAATACATATAAAATTTATACGTTAACATGAAATAACAAAATTATTGCGAGCGAAGCTGTGGGTATAAGCTAGTAATATATATTTTTAGAGGGTTACTAATCAATTTCCTACTACCCAAAAGGGCTACTACTCCGCTTCCGATTAAATTTTCAAATAATTAATAACCAAGAAAAAAATTATATTTTCCAGCTCTTCGAGTCATTACGGAAAGAACAATCAATGGAATTGAACAAAATTATTCCTATATCCGGTGATATAACAGCCGAGAAACTGGGTATTTCCGAAACTGATCAGGTAAGGATACTATATATATATTATTACATTGAATTATTTCTTTAAAATATTTATCTCTTTTTCCCCCAGAAAATACTTTGTGACGCTGTGTCCGTTGTATTCCATTCAGCTGCCACTGTTAAATTCGATGAAAAGCTCAAATTATCTGTCACAATCAATATGCTTGGTACGAAGCGTTTGGTTGAGTTGTGCCAACGCATGACACACTTAGAAGTAAGTAGCCAGTGTTTAAATTCGTAACTGTTCGTTTATAAAATTTGTTGCTCTTTTGCAGGCACTAATACACGTCTCCACTGCCTATTGCAATTGCGATATAACCGATGTCGGTGAGCAAACCTATGACGTACCCTATAAACCCGATGACATTATTTCACTTATCAATTGGCTTCCGGAAGACATGCTCGATCAGGTACGAAGTCATCTTTCTTGTATTTTCAATGCAAATCTAATAAGGGACGTATGCAATTTCTAGATTACACCCACACTGATTGGCAAACGCCCCAATACGTACACATTTACAAAAGCCTTAGCGGAAAAGTTGCTACTCCAAGAGGCTGGTAATCTTCCAGTTGTCATTGTGAGACCGTCTATTGGTGAGTACAGCTGCAGAATACAAATTTAGGAGTAAACTTATTCATTTCCTTTTTCGTTGTGAATTTCCAGTGATTGCCAGCTTAAACGAACCTTTTGCCGGTTGGGTGGACAACTTTAATGGGCCCACCGGTCTTGTGGCCGCCGTGGGCAAAGGACTCTTTCGCACAATTATGTGCGAAAAAGATTACGTCGCCGATATGGTACCTGTCGATATTGTGATTAATTTAATGATAGCGGCCGCATGGCGCAGAGGGACACAAACATCAGGCCAGTCAAATTGTTTAATATACAATTGCTGTACCGGTCAACGACATCCAATAACGTGGGGTCAATTTCTGAAATACGCCTTGCCGAATGTGCGAAAGCATCCATTGGGTAAATATATGCGAAAACTGCTTGAAATTATTTTGTAACACAAATGTTTCCCACCCCCCCCCTACAGAGGGTTGCCTGTGGTATCCAACGGGTGTTCTACGCATGAATCGTACTTTGAATATGGCGCATGGATTTGTTGTACACTACATACCTGCATACGTACTGGATATATTAGCTAGGCTAATGGGCAAGAAGCCATTGTGAGTAATAATTTCTCTAATTAAGAGGCTTTTGTTGTAATTGTAATTTGTATGCCTTCCTTTTTTCTACTATTTTGTAGCATGGTGAGCATCCAGAGTAAGATTGGCAAAGCAGTCGAATGTTTAGAATACTTCTCCACACATCAATGGCGGTTTAAGGATGACAATGTACAAGACCTTCTGAATACGCTTAGTCAAAAGGATCGCGACACATTTGTCTTTGATGTGCGAACCATTAATTGGGAGAAGTATGTGGAGAACTATGTGCTCGGCTTTAGGGAATTTTTGTTCAAGCAACGTCCAGATTCGCTGCCGGCGAGTAGAAAGAAAATGATAAGGTAAGGCAATATGAGATAATCACAATACATCGATAGCTTAAAGTACAGTCAGGCTATTCACAAACATGGTTGGGCTTTAAGGTAACGATATAAAATACCATCCGGATGTCCTTTCTTATTTTCCTGGCCGTTAAATTCGGCTGAAGCAAATATAAAATCTACAGAACTATAATTGCATACACATTGCATTAACCAATATCTAGAGTAAATCGCAATTTGATCTCCTGAATATGATCTCCTGATGCCTCTAATGAACCTAGAGATATGTACCTGCTGAACTTATCGATGCTTCGAAACATTGATTTGAAAGCTTTACTCCCAGCTTACATTTATTTTTGAATGATGTTCGTATATTATACAAGGTGACAATAGCACTAACGCCTATGCCGGCATTACTTTTGCATTGCACACGAAAGTTCTTTAATACTATTGCGAAACGGGTAGCAAAGCATGCCCATCAATGCTTTGGAACAGTATTCCATTGATTACAGAAAACTAAGCGACGGAAATCTGCGCTCATGAAATTTCAACAGAGACTGAATTCTTTCTTTCGTATTCTTTATCGTTGTGAAAACACGAGAGCACTACGGTTTGCGAATCAACTTTTGGGCATCACTGTGCTAAAGAATCGATAGGTATTCTATACGATATGAAGTTGTTTTGTTATAATATAAGACCGGATGATCTACTGAATACACAAGTGACCCTCGAAAGCGAAACTAGTTCAGTGTGTCTTTTAACAGCTCCCAATTACTCTGGGCATGTTTTGGAGCAGTGGTGGGTGAACTTGGCTCCCAGGCTAGCATTTGCATTAGAGAGCTTTTGTGTGCGCTATGGTCCCTTTGCTAAGTGTAAGAAAAAATACCAGTGACATGCGACATATATAGGTCCTGCTTGTTCAACTTCTGCTTTCACACTGATGCCCTTATCGCTTCGTACGTGAACATAGTTAGTGATACCCGGTACCCGAAAAGTCTAGTTACTTTGCTTTGAGATCACATTTTTAACCTTTCTTAAGTCATAGTTAGCATATTTTCTTGATATGCTCTAGGCTACAGTAAATGGGTACCCGGAAATTTCCGTTACTTTGATTTTTGAACAAACTTTTACAGTCACATTCTTTATCCGGGTTATTCGAATACGTTCATGTAAAACATATTTCTTTTTGTTTACTCGATTACTTTGCATTCCAATCAAAATCTTAATATTTTTAGAGAAAAATCTGGTGGGTTTTCGGGGCATGTTATGGGCTATAATAAATGGTTACCCAAAAATACCGGTTACTTTGTTTTTAGATACATTTTTTAACTTTTTTAAAATCAATTACAGCCTTGCTTTAACCAGTAGTGACAATTGCAAATGACACCTCCTATTGAGGTTCTAACAATTTGATGAATTAACTCATTTTGTGTCTTTTTTCTCTCTTTTCTAGATTATACTATCTGCATCAGTTGACAAAAGTGTTGGCGGTGATTTTCACATGGCGTTTCCTGATGTCCCGCTCGAAACGTTTGAGCAACTTGTGGTCGGAGTTTTTGGCGAATGTCTTGAAAATGGCACGACTAATACCGTTTTTGTAATATTCATAAAAGTTTCTAGATGATCATAAAAACGATTTTTTTTACAAAACAATTTCTAAAAACAAAAACAACAACAACAAATGGAAAATTACAAAATTTATATACATAAATACTTAATTGAGGAAAACAAAAAAAAAAAACTACTAACAATTAGCTTATTTTCTTTTTTGTATGCAATTCTTTTGTTTTTTATTTAAGTAATTCAATTACATTACAGAAAAAAATTAATTTCAATTCGAACAACTTTCAACTACGTAGGGCATAATTGTAAATCGACAAGGGGTTAATAGTTTTTTTCCTTCATAAATTAATTTTTATTACACAGAAAAAAATTCAATTCACAATTTAAGTTTCATTTCGGAGTGAATGACTCCAAATTAAATATTTTGTAAAAATTCTAAATGTATTTTCTGTACTTTTTTTCTCTTCACAAACTCAATATTATCCATACACAATTCGCTTTTGTTTGCTTTAAAAAAAATTTTGGAAAAAAAGCAATTGAAGAAAATTTAAAAAAAAAATTTAAATAAAATAAAAATTGCAATAAATTTAATTGAAAGTGAAACTAGTAATTAAATTAGTAGCATTAAAATAGAACGAAACAAATGAAACGGAAAACAAAAAAAACAATGCTTGTTATAACTTTAAACAAAAACAAAAATATACAAAAACTATGCATTATTGAAACAAATTATTTAAATACTATTAAAAAAAAAGAAACAAAACAAAACAAACAAAATTAAATAATAATAACTGATGAGGGTAGTAGAAGAAATAAAATAAAATACAAGTACATAGTTTAAACACATTTTTACAATTAACCTAAGCGAAATACAATTGATTGTGTAAATTTATTAATTATAAATTTAAATATTTAAATTATAAATTAATATTTACATTTACATTTAACTTTAAGCGTATAAGTAGTAAATGATTAATAAATTATAATTGATTAAAAGCATGGGGGTATATAACAGTAAAAGCAAAAATAAAATAAAACAAAAACAAAAACCACTAAAAATATATATATATTAATTTTATAAAAAAAAACAAAACAAAAACAAAAACAAAAAACAAATGGAAATTGTATGAAAATTGATTATTTAGTAGAAAGCAACAAAACAAAACAAAAACAAAAAAAAAACAAAACAAAAACAAAAAAAAACAAAAATCAAACAAATAAACAAACGGTGTAGAGAAGAAAATATTAATTAAACATATTCATTCCATCCAACAGACAAGAGAATCGTAATTTTTAAGTTCCATTCGATTTTGTGCAATTTCCCTGGAATTTGTTGTTGTATTCTTTTAAGTGAATCTGTTGCTCGTACTTCTTCCACTCATACATGCACTCACTCAACTCAACTCAAACTCAAGTCAAACTTTTATTAAAGTTTTTTTTTTATTTTTACAATTTTTATTATTTGTTTTTTTTTGTTTGTTAAATACTATAGTATAGTAACTGGATATGGTCATACTGTATGTACGCATTTTTGTAAACCTTAGTTTTCGATGGAGAAATATTTTGTTAAATAAAAGATAAAAAAAAAATAATAAATAAACAAATAAATTTACTTTAATGGCCAGAAAATAAATAAATAAATAAATGATAATACGTATACTCACTTCATATATAAGGGCGCCTGCCCAGTTGTTGGACATGTTTTCGTTTTAAGTCATCACTTTTTTTTTTGGAAAGATAACACGGAGTCGAATAGCTTCACAGTCAATTTGTTGAAGGATCCAGTAAAAACGGACCCAAAAAATGTCTGTCCACCTATTGGACAGCTAAAACACAGCTATTACCAATCCAAAAAATGAATTAAAGTATTGCATTCGATTGAATTGTTGCTGGGTTTTTTCGGGGCAGTGTTTTCCAGTAAATTATGGAAAAGTCGGTATCCTCCTCTGACGATTGTGGTGGTTTATCTTTGTCACATTTTGTTGGTGAGTTTGCTGTCGCCTTTTCTGTTCTTGCTGCTATTTTCGCTGCCTTTGCTGAGGCTCTTGCGGATCGTTCTGCTTGTTTCTGCTGAGGTTTGATTTGGATGTTCTTCGGCCTTTTTTCGTTGAGATGGTTCGGAGGAAAGTTTTGGTAGGAGGTTATGGAGAATCATAATATCAAGTTTATGCTTTAAGTGCCCCACACCCAGTGTTCATTAGATGGACAGATACTGTGTCCAACCGGTGGTCAGCTGACATGATGTTGCAGAAATGTTTCCCTCTCCACAAAAAAGTTACCTACCGCGTCAAATTATGAAGAAGAGAAAATAAAATAAACATTCCATGCGTAATCGCCTTTTTAGCAATCAAAAAAAAAAAAAAGAAATTAGCGTATGGACTGATGAGCAACACCAGCCTCGAGGCTATAAACAACAGATGAGTCTAAATCAGTAAAAGTGATCATACAATGAAATGAATCTTTGACGCTATGGACATTGTGGCCTTGACCACGGAATACCTCAGAATTGTCACTGTCCAACAGTTGGGCAGGCTCTTATATACTTATTTGTATTAAAATGGGCAAATTTAATGCTATGTATGAGTTTATTTTTCGTTTGGTATATCTCATTTCTTATTTAGTTTCGCAATTATTGGCATCAGTCCTAAAGTCTTTCTTTCTTTTGAATCATATTAAAAACTTACGCCTATATTCTTTGAGGTCTGAATTGCTAACGTACATCCATCCTAAATATGGTTAAACCCTTAAAAAGTCCATTAACTTCACAATTTGATACAACTTATGGAGAAATATACATAGGAGTACAGTGTATTTTACATTATTAAAAAATCATAATTGAATTGATTCAAGTCATAAATAACAACGCTGAATGTAAAATCTAAAACAGTATGAATGATTTAAAATTTTGCTAGCTTGGTGTAGGGTTGCCAGACGTTCTCTTTTTATGAGAACAGTATTTTTTTTTTGGCCGTACTCTTTTTATAACCCTTATATTAACTTGATTTGGGTGATTTGGGATATGTTTGAGTATATATATATAATATATATACTCAACATGTTCAATAAAGTTTACAGTGTGATCCAGAATAACTGTCACTCTTTTTGCCACGGTTTTTGAGTTTGCTATGCTTTTTTATAACCCTTATATTAACTTGCTTTGGGTATATATATATATCCTCAAATCTGCGGCGAGCTTTTTCATACACTTCCACATGAGCTAGAGAGCAGAAATTTTGGGGTCCATCAGAGGCGTAGGGGGCAGTGGGGGGACTCAAACCCCTGAAATTGGTAGGTGGGTTCTTATTGACAAAATGAAATTTTATACCCTCTGGAAAGGGGGTGTGGGGGCAAAGGGGAGCGGGATGGAGCCAATTTAAAGTTCTAACTTTCGTATTTGTAAGCTACAAGGCTGAAATTTTTTACTTAGGTTCGCATTCGAGAAAAAGTGTAAAAAAGGAGAAAAAAGGGGAAAAAAGTCGGTTAAAGGGGTTATATTTTAAAAAACTTGTTTTTTACTCTTTTTTTATTTACTATCAATTTTATTCATAGCCCCGGGATTTCCTGGACCCCAAAATTGCAATCCCGAGATCGCAAGAATTTTTCAGGATTTGGTAATTGATTTTGAAAAAATATCCCGATATTTTTGGGACTAAAATGGCCTGAGAGCGAAAGCCCAAATATGTACTTAGTGAGTTTTACTTCTAAGCCGTCGTATTGAAAACAAAATAAATATTTTTTTTTGTCAGCTTGTAAATGAAAAACATTTTTTAAAATATAATTTTTTTTACATTTTTTTGCGAGCACATTTGTGTAAAATATTTAGAGAGAATTTTTTCCGGGGCTCTTTTGAAGAAATTTTTTTTTTGCATTGAAAATTTGTTATTTTCTTATAAAAAGAATAAGTAGCGTAAAACCGAAGAGTCCACCTGCATCTCTGTACCCATTTCGACTCAAGAGAATCTGGCAACCATCGGCTTCAACACCACAGTTTAAAAAAAGCTGAACAAAGAAATTACGTTGTATGTTTTTTATAAATTTTTTTAAAAAAATCTACTTATCTACACTGTTCTAAACTCTACTTCCAACTTAGTACTCTGCCCAAATTCTTACTGCCTATTTTTGTTAAGTATTATATAATACTCCATTCCTTACTAAGCGTTATGAATTGAGTATGGTGAGTAGCTATTAAAGAAACATTTTTATTAAATTAAAAAACATTCTTACTACACTCATTTAGGGATACAAATAATTACATGAATACTATTAAATATAAATTTCAATCAGTTTTTCTATTAATTCAAAAAGTTTCAATTATTATTATCAACTGTTATTATTTCAAAAGTAATGTATCCCATTGAATAATTTTTATAGTATTTATATAATTTTTTTTTTCTAAGTGTATACCTGCGTTTTTTAAGTCCCATATTTTGTAAAATTAACGATTTGGAGGAATTTTTGAAAGGAGCTTTGGAAGTACGTGTTCTATGCTGTAGCTTATAATTTGTTATCGTTTCTTGATTCCTGAAGTATGCTCCATTACATTCTTTGAATCATAAAATTTTATTAGCACCGGCATAAATGTATGTATTTTTTCTTGGTGTAATCATTGCTTATAAAAATTTATTTTCTTTTTTTAAAAGACTTATTTTTACATTGATTTTACTCTAACCCAACTAATTCTTCTTAATTTTTGTTTTCTCCACAACTAAACAAATTCATTAACAAAATCTAGCATCAAAATAGCTTTCCTGGAATTTCACAAATGACACATGAATAACCCTTAACTAAAAACTAGTTAAAATTCCAGAGAAAATGTTATTTTTCAAATTGGCAAGTGCGGCCATTTTTGTAAGGCTTCCATGCCACAAAAAAAAACATGTAGCCATTTTCATACAAAAAAAAAACAAAAACAAAAACTAATCGAAAGGCATAAATGAGCACTTAGGCAATATTCTATGAGAAAATTTTTATTAAAAGCAAAACAAACAAAGAAAACAAAACAAAAAAAAAAAGGAAAAACTAAATTATTAATTAACTACTATTGGCATTAGAAGAACAAATACAAATTAATTTCATAAAGAACAAATAAACGATAAATACAAATAATAGTAATTTGCCTAATAAAAGCAAATTAGCAAATAAATTAATTAATAATAATAATAACAAAAGAGATGATAAATTAAATTATTATGTACGTTTTACTGATGAATATATTGTGTTATTTATTCAATTGTATTTACGATAACAATTATTAGAATGATAATAAATAATAATAATAATTATTATTATTTAACAAATTTCATGAAAAATCAATAAATTTCAATACAAAAAAAGAAAACATTTCTATTATTAATTTAATTTTTTTTATAGGGATTTCAATAAGTTGGTACGTATATTTTGCAAAAAAAATAATTCCTAATTATATTTATTCAAAGGTCATATTTTGCCCATTGTGAATTTTTTCTGTAAGCTTAAAAAGAAAAGAAAAGAAGGAAAGGAACTATTCAATGTTTTGTTGTCGTATCTGACCTACAGGCAATCGTTATAGTCTCGCAGTAGTCGATGAACTACACTCCACTTGTGACTGAAACTGGTCACAAATCTAGCGTACCCTCATACCAAAAACTAGTTTCGATAGATCTGTTATCTCAAGGTTTATTTACCCAATTGCAACTGGTCCACATAAATTGGATCATAATTTAGACAATATGCACCATTCAGCATAACATTTTGGGCTGGATTTAGATCCTTTAGATCCTTTTTGATCATATTTTTGGGGGAAGGGAGAGGACAATTAGCACTGCACATGATATTTAAAAAAATCATTATATGCATGGCAAATATGCAAAATTTAAACATGCTATTAAAACTGTTTTTATAATCTTTACTTATATAAAATTCTTCGTGAATATGTATGTATGTATTTATGTATGTGGGGTTGTTCACTTATACTTCACCGATTTTAATGAAACACGTATCAAAATGTAGGTATTTTCATTGGCATCGACATAGGCTTTATGCCGTTACATAAACTTTGGGCGTTCGATGTGGGCGTGGCAAATGTTATTCATGCAGTGATTAACCGATTTCGCTGAAATTTTTAACGCATTGGGTGATAAATGAACACAGTGCTGACTCTGAAAATTTGGGGCCCGCCCACCGCCACGCTCTCAAATTTTAAAGCTCTATAACTCGGGTCCTTCGCTGACATTTTGGATTTGTTGCTGGGTGGTGAATGTGCAGAGGGTTGACTACGAACATTTACGGTCCGCCACTTCCACGCCCTAAAATTTTTAAAGCTCTATAACTCTATAACTCAGACAATTATGTTGAAATTTGGTGCTGGGATGTGATTGGGCAAAAGGATAACTGGTTTCAGTTGCTTAAATAATACATAGTATAACATTTATACATTGACGTGAAAATACGAAAGAATTGCGAGCGAAGCTGTGGGTATAAGCATGGTGATTCTATAAAAACTGAGAGACATGGGTACTCATTTTTAACCCCGAGTTTACATCTGCAAGCAAATTCTCGGGTTAATTTTGCCGGTTTAGTATTTTCAAAAATTACCAATGTATGCCATCTTTTTGGGCGGTGCCACGCCCCTTTGTTCAATTCCATATATAACATTGAGATTTTAGTTGAAAGCATAAGACCATGTGAAAAAATTTAATGGAAATATGGAATTGTATGGAGGATGCCACTCTTTTTCAGTTTTTACTAACTTATGGGCAGTAAAAGTAAGCGTGTCCAAACCTATCCACGAAATCGACTCAAAATCCATAGAAAAAGTATTCAAATTTTTGTGAAGTAGTTTTCGCGTCTACTAAACACAAGCACGTCTCTGTTATGTATAGCTAATTAGATGACTGTTTTATTTGTGCTAATTGTATACATATGACAAAAAACACACGACAAGTGTTTAGGGTGTAAGTTATGGTGTGGTGAAATATAAAGTCTGTAAGACATTTGACACGTTCAGAATAAAAGGCGATGAAATATAACAAGCAGTAAATTTCATCGAAGAAAAAACCGATGAAATGTGTCATTTATGATATTATTTATTAAATGCGACAGTAAAAACTATCAAAATAATAATACACAATCATGCTATGTCCGTTTTCATGAAAATGTATTGTTTTGGGTATTTTTGGATTCCTGAGAAGCTCTTTTGGGGGTTTTGTAGAAATCGTAATAAAAGTATTTTAAAAAGTAGTGAGTAAGTTTCAGTTGGTCAAAGCCGACCTTGGTGCAAAAACCTCCCCATATTCGATCCACAAATTTGAATTTAGAAATTTTCAATATCAAATTCGGAATTAACAATCCCAAAAGCCCACTTATATCAAGTTTGATACTATTTCAGCGAAATTGGATTACATTATGGGGATTCACTTAAAGTGGGATGCCCCTCGAAAACTAGCAGTTGCTTAAAAGGCTTGTTAAAATCTGCACAACTGCACCATTTCCGCGGGGTTTCCCCCCACTTTTAACGAGTCCCCCTTGTTACACCCAGAAAACAAAATCGGTTGTACCAACTGATTTGTGACCAACCGAATGTTAGTGCTTGTCTGAACATCTACTTTCAGCTGTTGACGCATATGCGTTCGGTTGATACAGCATCAGTTTTCTGCTATACGTCTGCTCTTTGTTGTCACAGCATCACTTTTTGACCTCGCAACATCAGCTGTTAGAACTGCTACCAATATATTAACATTAGTTTAATATTTGGATGTTGTGACAACAGAGAGTATATGTTGCGACATTCGATTATGGTTCGATGCACATAGCTGGACGGCGCAGAAGAGGGCGACCACATCTCATATGGAAGTACAAGTTGATGGGCAATATGAGTGCTCTTGGTAAAACCAGACAGAAACGGATAGCGGCGATTTTTGAACGTGGTCAAAACTGACAAACGTTTTGATGGATCACTGACATGTTACACATTATTCCCACGGTAGCATCTCAATTATTTAGCTATCGACTTTAAATTTTGCCAATCAAATGCTAACGAACTTAGGAATTCGGATCCATTCTCAAATAACAGGTCTCCTGATCACGACTGGAACTAGACACTCATCTGTAGCACTACTGCTTGTGGCACTGTTGCTTCAAATACATACCTTTCTGTACCATATAATTAAAAATGACAACAAAATCACATTTTCTTTTTCACATTAAATTTATGTTTGTGTTTTTATTGATCTTATCTTTTTGGTTTTAATTTTTTTGTGTTCTTTCTTTTTTTGGGTAGTATTTTCGCGAGAGCTCTTAGCTCTCACGGAAAATGACATTTATCTTCTGTTAAATATTTATGCAGTAATAATACATATGTTTTTGCCCCTGTAGGTACACGTACATATACACTAAGTCTAAATGAATTTCACATGTTAAATACATACTCTGTATTTGGGTTTTTTTTTGTGACATATTCTTTATTTAATTTATTTTTTTTTGTGGTATTTATTTTATTTTTTCATTCTTTCTGACATTTAGATGTATCTAATAAATATATAGTATGTAATGTATGGTATGCAATTCGCTTAAAAATATCGTAGATGCTGTTTGGTTTTTTACTTAAAATTACTTGCACTTTTTTTTTGGTTTTTGTTTTTGTAAAATATTTTTTATTTTCATATATTCAATGAAACAGCAGCGCTTGGCATAATTACTATATTACATTTAATAAAATACACATTATATGATAATTTGTATGTGATTTTTTTCTCTGTTCCTGTGGATGTTTGTGTATGTGTATGGTTTGCTGTTATATATATATTTTTTTGGTTATTTAAACACATGGAAAAATTAAATTTAAGTGTTGTTGTTGTGTGACATTTTGGTGATTTAAAATTAATGAATTTTTGTTTTGTTTTTTTTTATATATAAAATCAGCATTCATAGTTGTGGTAATTATTTTTAATATGTCTTTAAGTCTATATGTCTATATAAATAGTATTCGTTTAATATTTGGTTTTCCTTTGTTATACTAAATGGACTTGTGTACTATTTTATGAGAGTTTTAATACCAGAAATTTTTTGTTTATAATTTCACATATATTTTTTTGTTTGTTGTTGTAAATATTTTTTAAGCAAAATTGCAATTATATATTTTAATATACATAATTTCATAATTTCACTTAAATTATTATTCACTTAAATTATTTAATATTCAATATTTATTTTTAAATAAAAGCTTTATTTCTCTTTAACATACTTCGCTAAATTATTTAACAATTTTTTTTTTATTATTATTTCACATCCTCTCTTACAAAATTTCTAGTCTTTACGTTACTGTGTTCTTTTCTTCTTCTGTTCAATTATTTTATTATTTTTTAAACTTATAAATTATTCAACTGAAGCTTATAATAAACTTGAATTAAAATATTCTCATCGTTTTTGTTTTTTGTTGTTAATTTTGTTAATTTCACTTTGAAAGCATATAAAAATACTATTTATTGTATTTGTTTTGTTTTCATTTTTTATTTTCTATAATAAATATAAAAAAAAAGTTTCAATTTCTCTTTTTAAAGGTTCGTTGCTACAATTTATGTGTGTGTTTGTGTATGTGTGAGAATTGCAAATAAGAATTGATGTATTAAAATTAATATGGAAAAATATAAATGAAAATGTCAACATTTGTGTATATTTTACTTACTCCATCAAGCTAACTACCAAAAATGTGTGTATTTTTTTTTTTATCAACCAATAAATATTAATAGTAAATTAATAAAATATTTGCAATGAATAAATGTTGTTACTGTTTATTTTATTATGTAATTTATAAAAACATAATTCTAAAATTTAAAAAGCTCATGGGTTTGGTGGTTTTTTTATGTGTAATATTTTTTTCTTAGAAATATTTACAAGCAAAAAAAACAAATAAAAAAAAAAAAAAAAAAAAAAAAATTAATGAAATAGAAAATAATATTTTAATTGCCCATTTCAAAGAACAGCGAGGAGGAGAAATTTATGTAATACACCTTTAAAAATTTTCAAACGTTTGTTTCAATTATTGCATACAGCAAAATGCTTTTTTAAGACATTCTTGTTTTATGAAAGAGGATTGGCACAACGTAATTTCTGCCCTTGGCTCTCTATACTTTCTCGTATTAGAACTGAATTTTATTTATCTTATGAAGAAACTGAATTATTGGCCAAATGCTGCATTCTTTAATGCTGAATTTTTTAACCGTTCCTGACAGACAGAAAGAAAGAACGAGAAAAGAAAAACTGACTGACAGACATTTGTGGACAAATATATTATTTCATTTCCTTATCTTCCTACTATGAATGATTTCACGGCCCCACTAAATACGAACCATGGAAAAGGACCTTAGAAGACAAATTCGTGTTCAACCCTCTCAATTAAAATCCTTCTTAATCCCGGCTGTCGTGAATAAAAGTTTCCATTTTTCGGCTTACATAAGGGAGTGTCGTGCTTAGGACGTCGTATATATTTACAAAAGATATTGGGACAGCTGTATTTCTGCAATTTATTCTACTGGCGACACCTAATGATCGAATTTTATTGACCTTGAAATTCGTTGCATACTTTTAGTGACAAAAAAACCAGAAAGTGTCACAATGTTAAGTCGATAGTTCAATAATTACATCAGGGGAATTCATTTAAAGTGTGAAACCCCTTGAAAACGCGCAGTTGCTTAAAATAACTGTAAAATTTCATATGTTTTCACAGCTCATCTGCACAACTGAATCGTTTCCCAGGGTTTTCCCCACTTTAAATGAATTGCCCTATTGTTTAGTGTACTAGTCTGGCATTTCGCACCATATAAGCACGATAATGTGGTAATTGTTGAAAATTTTGTCCACTCTGGTTTTGTGTCACTAAAAGTATGCAACACATTTTTTAGATTAACAATATCCATTCCCTGGTTATGCCTGTTTATAAACTAACCTTTGTAACGACCAACTCCTGTGGATTTTGTGTATGCCAAGCAAGGCGTTGATTGTTGTATGAAAAAGATATTTTCGATACTTTCAATCAATTCATGTAAGAATCTCCAATGTGTCTTCCATTCAGTGGATTTATATTGCGTGTAATGCCTTTTCATTATGTCAAAACCAATGGCAACATAAGCTTACAACGACTGACGCAAATTCAGCACTTTGCTGAATTTTCTGGTCCATGCCATATGCAAATAAGTTTGCCAGAATGTTGTCAATTTTCGACGTATATGACAAACGGTGATGTCTCCGCATATTCATTTTCCCATATTTTACATCAGTTGGTTAAATTGACAACGAAATGCCAACCAATTTTCACTTAACTGACAATAGTAGCCATTGATTATGACATAATGAAAAACTGGCTTAACAGTAATCGAAATAGAGTACAGCGTAAAAGTAATTTCTCGCTTTTTAAGAAATGTCCTGGCCTTGAAATGGCCTGATGTGGGACACTCATGTCACAATCAGATGACTTTAATGAAGATGTCTGGCCAAACGAATGGTTTTAAGAAGCAAATGGATAATTTCTTTCTATGTGGACATTAGGGATTACCTGACGTACTCTTTTATTGCCCTTTCTCCTATTTAACTCTCACTTTTCAGCCGAATGTACTTTTTACCCATTAGGTACTCTTTTTCTTATTCCCGGGTCTATTTTCATTCCTAATAGTTTTCAATTCTGTTTCAATTGTCCATTGTATTTTTTTTCATAAGTTTCATAAAAGCACATAATTTTCTTGGAAACTCGGACCGAAGTACTTTCACTTTCGTACCAACTCCTACTCTTTTTTACTCACGACAATCTGGTAACCCTAGTGGCATTCCCTCTCAATTCTAATACACTTTCAATTTGTCTTTTCATGTAACCACTCACTTTTTTTAAGATAGTCTAGCTTTCAGCTTATACTGCTTTTGAAAGGAGTGTTAAAGGACAAGTAATTTAAAAAAAATTAACAATAACAAATGAAAGCAACTTAAAAAAATATGCAACCATACTGAACTATAACTTTTATCTTGACTTTATTTATTTCTTTAAATACAACCGTTTGTAATTTTATCGTTTTATCTATTTTTAGCAAAAACATTAAAGCATATTATGTAATTTAAACTTAATTTGGTTTATTTGTGGTTTTCTTTACTAGGTAATGTCAAAATGATAAAGGATGTTTTTTTTTTTACTTTTCGATGAGCTATATTCTTAACTCTATTATATTCATATACATATGTGTAAATTAAATGACTAATTCTAGTATATAATTTCTCACTTGTACACATTCATCATTAATTTCTGCAACAAATTAATTATTTCTCAATATACATACATAAATACTTTTTTCGTTACGAAATATGTTTTTTTGTTGACGGTTTTCCCACCCATACCTAATCATTAACAATTTTAAATTTCAACATTTGCTGCTTGACTGTGGATGTAATGAACTTGAGATTTTTTAATACATTTTTTAGATTATTTACTTTTTATTGTAAATGCTGTGTGCTGCTTTTGTGTGTATGATTAGTGTTTGTAATGTTTAGAGATTTTCTTATGATTCTTTTTCTGTTCAATGAAGCTACTGAATGGTTATGGTTTTTATGGCAAATTTTAAGTCAAATTTTTACAAAATTTTTGTACAGTTTTTGTTTTTTGTAAGTATTTATTTTGTGGTATTTATATATACTATTTTTATTTAATTTTAAACACAACTGCTTGCCAATTGTACTTAGAATGTAAACTTACCATTTTGTTAAATTCTTTTTAAGTCTAGTTTTACTTTACTTTACTTTATTTTATTCTATTTTATATTTGTTTTTATTTTATTTTATCATATCATATTATTTTACTATACCTTTAACGTTAGCACATCTACAAATATATATAAAAATTATATACGTTTTAAAGCTTGTTTTCATTTTTATACAAATAAATTCATACAAATTTTGTTATTATTATAATTATTTTATAAAATAAATAAATTAAAAAATAAAAAAAAAAAAAAATTTAACAACATTAAAATATTTAAAAAATACTCCAAAATTATGAACTTCTGAAAAAATAGCTGGTAGATTTGGTTGGAAATAAAGTACACGTATGTCGGTATATTCTTGATTCAGTAGAGCATATTTGGCACTGCCTATTATAAATTCTGTGCCTCCAGCAATGGGCTCATATAATAATAGTGTAGAAATGGGGTAATGTGGGAAATTTAATTTTCGGTCATGTTTCTGCAGTAATTTAGAAAAGGTAACAACTGTCAAGTGTGGCCTAACATGACACCACATTTTTCATTCATGATTACAAATTTAACAATGCTTAAATGATGTTAAACATAAAAAAAATATCAATATTGGGGTAATGTGGGAAACGTTTGCTGTTCTAAAATTCATTGATCCTTAAAAGAAACATTACATATGGATTGTGAACATCTCTTAACTTTATCCAATTTCTTGAAGATATGTAAACTCATATTTCGAAAATCATCCAAAAATCCAATTAAAAGTCAAAACAATTGTATTTTATTAATGCAGGATGTTAGATCACAAACCACTCTATGGATTAGGGGCTTCAAAAGTACCTATTAAAAACAATTATTTCGAGGTACATGCTGGTATGGATCCACATCCATGTTAACCCAATTTTCCAGATGAGTTTTTCTGGAACATATTACTTAAATAATTTTTGACTGAATAATAAAAAATATCATGAAAAATCTTTTTAAGGTAAACATAAAGTTTAAGAAAAAATGACCTCAAAAATTGTTTCAAGGTGTATTTTTTTTACCAAAATCTATCAGAAGCTTTTGACTTGACCAGTGTTTTTAGCGGATTTTAAATCAAAATGATTAATTAATTCAAAGTAAGTTTCTAGACCAAGCCTTGAACTGAAACGTGCTTCGCTTTGAATCGAAATTAGTTGGTAAAGGGTCGAAGCTAAGAAATGTTTTGACCAAAATGTACTTTCATTCACAAACTTCATCTACATAAAAACTGTTTCAAGGGGTTTTTAATTAGCTCAAAATAGCCAGATTTTCGAAGTTAAAGGCCAACATCACTGGGTTACTACACTCTTTTTGAAAAAACTGTGATACCGTGTTAGTATCCTCAACAATATAATCCCACTTTACCAGCAAAATTTTTCTACTTATCCCTAGTTACAATGTTTGCTGAATAACTCATACAGTCAGTGTGTGGTGGACTCACGAAAGAGTGATGACTGTTAACAAATTTTTACCATATTTGTGTGAAGCATTTTGTTTTTTCTAAAAAAATTTCAGCTTTTTTCAGGTGTTAAAATTTTTTTTAAAAAAATGTCCAAAAAAATTATTTTAAAAAAATGTTAAAAGGAAAAAATAAATTTAAAAAACATTTTATATTTCTTTATTGATACATGTAATTTACGTATTTATATTATTTTATTAAAATTAACAATTAAATAATATAAAATTAAAATTTAAAAAAGAAACTTAAATAATTGTGTTGTATTGCACTTGTTTTCTTGTTGTGGTTTGTGTTAAAAGTAGTATAATTACACTAAAATATATTTACACATATAATATTCAATAATAACTTTTTTTTTAGATATATACAACCTTTAAAATTTCTTACAAATATTAACTAAAAAAAATGTTTTAAAAAAAAAAAAATTCATTAATCATTAAAAACTTTAACAATTTCAAACAACTTATTTTTTACATATGCAACACTGGCTTTTGTCTCAACAAAAAATGTTTTTGGGATCAAACTATGTTTAATAAATATAAATGAGTTATCCGATTCGTATGAGGTTTCATTTGTGTTAAATGGTTTCTAATGGGCGGGAAGCGAAGCTAAATCGGCACAGATGCTTTCAAGGAGACCTTTAACTGGGCTGTAGTTGACACGAAGCAATGTGACTATAGCAATTTCAAAATTAATATTTTTTTTAAGAATATTTTGCATTTCAATGTATTAGCTTTCGAAGGTCATGGGCCATGGTGTCTCGGGTGTGTACTTATTCGTTTCTCCCTATTTTAGATTCTAACACAGTCGAAACACATTTCATACCAAGTATCTAGTACGCGAACACATCTTTTGTCATGACACCTTATACTATGTTTACATGTACGAGATTATCTTCATTTCCAAGCTTTTCGCTACTATCTAGTATAAAAATTAGCGATTTTTCATTAAAAAATCTTGCGAAATGCACGATCTTAAAAGAATCTCCTTATAGCGATTTCCATATCTTTTTATTTTACGTTTTTATTATACCCCCACACTCACTGTGGCAGGGTATACTAACTTTGTCACAACGTTTGTAACGCCCATAAGGAGGCGTGTCCGGTATGGAAAAGTATATATATTCTTGATCAGTATCACCTCCTGAGTCGATTTAGCGATGTCCGTCTGTCTGTCCGTCCGTCTGTCCGTCTGTCCGTCTGTCCGTCTGTCCGTCCGCACGATAGCGGTCGCAGTTTTGGAGATATCGACTTGAAACTTTTTTTACATGTTTTTCTCGTGAATACTGAGATCAAGTTCGAGAATCAGCCAAATCAGACAAAAACTGGGCGTGGCTCCCATACACCGAAAAAAAGGTAAAAATTTTTCAAGTCTTTTTTATTGTTGTATTCCATTGGAAATGTTTAGAAACGTATTTTTGACATGGTCCGAGGTTCCGAAGCCACATATATAAGGGTCTAAATGGGGTCCTGAGACCAATTTTTTTTTTTTCCGGATTTGATTGGAAATTTTTAGAAATGGATTTTGGACATAGTTTGGGCTCCAAAACCACCTATAATTGGCTCAAAATAGGGTCTTGAGACCACATTTTTTTATGTTCGAGGTACTTCTTTCTACTGTGTGGGGGTATTTCAACTTCGGTATAGCCGAAGATAGTCCACTCTCTAGTTTTTAGATTATGACAGTCTCGTTGAGATAATCTCTATATCGAGCCCTATCCGTGAAATTAACGTAAGCGACAAGAAGAAAGTTTAGTTTCTTTATGTAATTTTTAAGTTTAATGTCGCTTACGTTAAAATTTAACCTCCAATATCTTTGGAACCATTAACTCTTCAGCCTGAATATTTTGTTTTATTTTTTTCATTTCCATTAAAAAATCGATTTCGATGCCGCTTACGGCCGATATGTAAACGTAGCATAAGGTTCTTTCAATTCAAATTTTTTTTAAAAATCGGCGTACTCGAGTGTCAAATTTGTGAGTCGTGTTACATTACATCTTCGTCGCGATCTCCGATATGCGATGGTATGTATGAATGCTAACGAAGAAGGGAAACACCGCATTTACTAAAAAACAGAAATTATGTTGTGTTGCGGGACTCCCACACACATTAACACATTTTACATTTACATTGAGCTTAAGCCATTCATGGAAAAACATAGAAATCGATTTCGACTGTAGCCAGTGAATGACCATTAATTTGTAGCGATCACTTCGAATAATTTATGGTTTTGAGGAGTTTTTTACTTGCGGTGGCGGTTAACACTTGTATTGTTTTTTACTGCTTCACTTAAATGAATAACTTATACTAAGATTATATGTGTGAGAGAAAGAGTCTAACACCGCAACATCGTTTATGTTTTGAGTCATTCTGGTGACGTGGATTTTTTTAAAAGTAATTTTGGTAGTGAGTCATTGAAAAACTAAGTATACATGCGGTGTATGATAGAGTGCAGTGCATCGCTGCCGTTCTCTGGTATGCATCTTTGGTCTTAAGCTGAGCACTGTGATCCCCTTGTCGGATAACTTAACAACATAAACAAATTTCAACTAAGAATTTTATTAAAAAATAATTTTTTTTAAATTATTAACCATAACGTGGTGTGTACCAATATTTAAAAAAAAATGTACTTTAAGTGCAATTGTTTTTTTTCATCAATGCATATGAATATGATTTTCTAACCTTGTTGTTGTATGTTTTTTTTTTTTGTTAAATAAAATTATTTTGTCACCTTCTCACTCGTGTGTTTTTTTTGTTGTTTTTTCTTTTTTAACATAATTAAATTCAATTTTAATTCTCAATAGGTGTTTGCTTTGCTTTGTTTGTTTTTTATAAATGTTCTATAAATGTATTTGTTTTATCATTAAGATAATTTATAATGTATTTATAAATAAATTAACACTAAAACACACATTCACTACATCAATACAAACCGTTAAATACGTTCATTTTTGAATAGCATCATTAAAGGTTTCATTTTTCTCTTAACCTTTTTGTTGAGTTTTCCGTTTAATTGTAATTGAAAATATTGAAATATTTTTGGTTTACAATTAGAAATTTGAGTTTTGGTTTTGTTTTTTTGCTTTGTTTCATTCAAAATTAATACAACCAACACTCCACCCTGTACACCGCCAAACCGCAGATTACACAAATTAAACGTGAGAGCGCGTGTGCGTCTACTTACTTGCCTGCACTCAGATCTGCCACTGCTTCAGTTCGTTTGTTTTTTTTCTTCCTTTTCTCTCTGTATATATTCCCAAACGCTCTCTCGCGCTTAACAGCTAATCTCGGAATGGTTATCCTTGAACCGATCGCTGTAGCCTTGTATTGTGAATGGTGCACTATTTGCATTCGATGCTATAACACTGCCGCCATTCGCTGAGACCACACCGTTGCTGGGGCCATTGTGTGTGCCCATGCCCGAGCTGACCACGCCATTCATTTTAAGCTCCGCGGGCAGGTCGTTGCCGCCAGTCACTGCTTTGTGCGGCACCCCTGTCGACATCATTTGTATATTCGCATAGGACTGTTTACTGGCCGCGGATGCCGCAGCGGCATTACTGCTGCTGTTATGGAGTAGGCTCTTTGTCAGGGCAGACGGGTCCAGCGTTATGCCGTCCAGTTGTGATGAAAATGACAGAGGCGGTTGTATGGTTGTGGGCGTCGGCTGGGGAGTATCCAGGCTAATGAGTTTGGCCTCTTCAGCATCCATAGGTGCTGCAGTTGTGTCCTCCTTTGATGTGTTCTGGTTAACGCTGCCATTGTGTAGCGTTTTTAGGCCATTAGCTACTACCGCACCACTCTGCAGCACTGGCGAACGCTGAGTACTGCTGCTGTGACCGCTGGCATTGCCGGGGCCAGCTCCGCCCACGATAATTGCATTGCCTATGCCATTGATGCTACGCTGTGAATCGTTGGTGGAGCCCAACAGCGGTTGGTCACTCTTCGAGTTGGGCAAGATGAATGAGGTCTCCCAGCAGCCGCCCTGCTCGTCGTTGCCATGTGGATGCGGTGTCGAGGGTGAGGTGACCGCAGGCGGTGTGCACACATTTGAGCCGGATGCAACATTGTTGCGAGTGATCAGACTGCCTGCATATTCGCCGCCATTGCGTTGTATCCCGGGCAAGGGTATAAGGTAGTCCGAAGAGGGCACCGGCAGACAGAACTCATCGCCGTCGGGCGGTCGCATTATGGTTAAATCGCGTTCAGACGATGGCGGGCGGAAAATGCTTGGCAGTGGAGCGTTCATGACCTCAGGTTCCTTGGGGAAGAAGTAGAGAAAAGATTTTATTAAGAAGATTTCATCACTTGACTATAGGACACATAATATGGGTGAAATGGTGAAGAGTTTTGAAAAATTTCGACTGACTGTGTTGCATTTTCCAAAGTTCTGTTTGCTAAGAAGACACATATACGCTGGAAATATCTTTATACATTTGGGTTCATTTCACCATCGAAATACCAGAGGCTGTCTGCAATATACACTTGAAAAAAAACCCTATACCTGTGTGCAGGCGGTCAAACGCTCCAGCAAGCTTGAGAATGTGGGGCGATCTTCTGGCGTGGGATTCCAGCAGTCGGCCATTATTCTATAAATTGCGGCAGGGCAACCAGTGGGCGAACCCAAACGGCCGCCCTTCGTTACCAATTCCATGACATCGGGATTGGAGAGGCCCGTATAGGGCATCACACCCAAACTGAATACCTGCGGGGAAAAACAATGAAATTTTAATAAATTGAAAATTCTTACACCCATCCATGCACTCACCTCCCACAACAGCACACCGAACGACCAGACGTCCGTTTTCGATGTGAATATGCCATCGAGGAAAGCCTCGGGCGGCATCCATTTAATCGGCAACATGGCCTTGCCACCCTTACGATAGTAATCGCTGCGATAAATGTCACGTGCCATACCAAAGTCCGCAATCTTCACCACACGTCCGGGACCCTTACTGCTGAGCAGGCAATTGCGCGCAGCAATGTCGCGATGTATGAAACGTTTACTCTCCATGTAACGGCAACCCTTGGCCACATCCAGAGCACAAAATACCAAATCCTTCATGGTTAGTGCGGAGGGACGTTCGGGCTTGTTGCGTCCCTCTCTCAAGAAATTCTTCAAATCACCGCCCGCCAACAGTTCCAGCACAATGAAACGGGGATGGCGATCAAAGCAAACGCCAATTAAATGCACCATATTTGGATGGTTAAATTTGGCCATGATGGCCGCCTCCATTAGGAAGTCCTCCTCCGCCTGGCGTGTGGACATCTCGGGCAGAGTCTTAACGGCCACGGGCATTTCGACAGCATCGCCATCTCGATGACGGTAGAGACCTTGATAGACCTCGCCAAAGGCACCTTGGCCGAGAGCTCTGTGAAATGTGTGGGGAGAGATTGAAAAAGTTAGCAAAAGTACTTTGGAGAATTTGAAAACGCTTGATACTCACTTGACTAGACGTAGGCTTTCGCGCGCCACCTGGGGCAAACTCTTCACATCAATATTGCCATTGAGTATGCCATCACAACCATAGTTTGGATTGAAGTTGGTCAAGTTGGAATCATCCACATTATGACGCAAGCGGCTCAATTGTAGATCCTGTTCCAGTAGCATTTTGTGACGCAGCTTAGCCTGCTTCTTGCGCTGATAGCGATTGTCTACATAACAAAGAAGGACACCAAAGTTTAGTAAGTTTTTGATACTAAGGTAATTATGAATAATAATTCCTACATAAGATGATAATGAGCGCTGTTAAGGCAGCTCCGAGTAGCACAACCAGAAAGATGAAGAATCCTATCAAATAGGGGAATGGTATGCGCTCATCTGCAATAACTGTAAATGGAAATGCATTATTAGTAAGTAAATCAAGTTCAAATTTCTGTCCAAACCCACCTTCACATGCCGTATGATTATCCTTCTTCAAGCGCCAACCATCCGGACAGATGCAACGTATTGCCGACCTGAACTCATCCAGGGCAATACAACGATAATCACAGCCACAACCTTCAATGGCCGGTATGATAATCACTGCACCCGCACCACTGCTGGCGCCCTCATAAATCACATTGAAGTCCTTCAAACTGCGACCGGCACTAATGAACGAAGTGCCCCCTTCGCCGTTCGACTCATTCAGGTAAACATCACCGCCCGCATAGCCACCACCGCCACCGCCCGTATTGCAGCCGCCTCCACCGCCACCAAAACCACCCTGGCCATGCTTATTAACCGTACTGCCATTATTGCCAATCTCCACATAGCACGAATGTCCGCCGCGGCCACCCTGCAACAGGGCTGCACCATATTTCGGACTTAAAGCCTGATCTTCTTTGGCACGCCAGCCACCACCCGGGCCTGCAGTCATCTTATTCAAGGGTTCGCCATGAATTTGCCCTGTGGCGCCCAAACGTGCGGCATTTGCACGCTGGCCATGCTGGAAGTCTTCATCGATGTACTGGCCAATGCCGAGACCGCCTCCGCCGCCAGCCACAACCAAGGGAACTGCTTCGTTTTTGGCCGAGTTGAGCTGTTGATAAAATGAATTATCAAGAAAATTCCCATTTGATTCTGCTACCAAACCCACCAAGAACACATATGAGCCGCCACCACCGCCTCCGGCTCCATTCTCTATATAGATATTCTTCACCATGTGCTGCTTCGAACTGAAACTGTATTTGCTCAGATCCAATTCGTGGTTTTCAACGCCGCCACAACCCTCCTCCTTGAAGCTCATCGATTTGATGCAGGCATTCTCGCCCTGCTGGCCCACCAGTATGTAGAGCTCTTCGTTCTTGTGCAGTTCCAGTACGGCCAGGGACATGGCACCACGTGATGAGCCCACGCCGCCACTGCCGAGACCACCACTGGCGCCTTTGGCAATAATACTGCAAATAAAAGGGAATTAATAGGATTTTGATTCAAAATTGAAAGTGTCTGGGTCAGTATTAAGTCTCAATTGCATTCGGTCCAAGGTTTGGTCCACGAGCGGTTGTACTTACGTATAGTAACCCTCGTGCGGCACCTTCCACTTTTGCATGCCCTTGTACGAGCTTTGGTCTTCCACCACGCGCACTTCTTTCAGCACGTGACTCTTATTGTTGGTTTTGTATGAACTTTCACATTGGGGCTGTGAGGGTCCTATCATACCTCTCGTATCACAGGTGGTTAATTCCAAGTCTGTAATATACAAAATGGATAAGTTTGACTTTAAAAAATGATTCTCCACCACTTACAGTGTTTATGCTCGAAGTCTCGATGTGACGGACTCTTCATATTATGCCTCACGTCCCAATAGTTATAGCCATTCAGGTGATCTTTTGGTATATTCAAGCCAAAACATTCGGGACTCAGGGAGAAATCATCGACAGCCACATCCGAGTAGATGCGCATACCCATGCGTGCCTCGAATTGTAAATAGTATCTGAGAAAAGTGAGTGAAAATTAGTAACAGAAAATCGCCGAAAGACATTTTGTCACTTACTTCGAAGTAATATTGGGCAGCACATATTCCGCACGCAACCAATCGCCGCCCTGATTCTTGGTGCTCCACCACAGTGTTGTCGTTATATTTTCCTTCTCCTTCATCTCGACAACGGACAAATTTATACTGCCCGGATTCTTGCCAAACTGATGTATATAAAATCGCACTACACACGAATTGCGATACGGCGAATTCGGATTACCATGCACCAAGGGCGGCGGATTGAATGTTTTGCTTATCATAATCGCATTGCTGGCAAACCCTATGAGTGATCCCTTCTCCGAGTTGTTAATGTGTTGATTCATATCGACTAGCATGTAATAGCCGCCCGTTGCATTCAGGAGATGCTGATAGGTATGATCGCTTTCCGGGCCAGTATCGTGTGTGGGCGAGGAGCCCGTGTGACGCGACCAGGACAGTATTGTTTTGGCGGAGTCACGCCAACCACACCAGTCATTCTCGAAATCACAGCGACCTCCATATGGTATTTTGTCTAAGGAGTGTATAAATTGATTAGAGTTCATAGGTAAATTCTGAATAAAATAAATTACATCAAAATTGCATCTTTCAAAAAAATTTGTATAATTCATTGAAATAAAATTTGTAAGTTGCCATAGGAAAAGTTTGTTCAGAATTTTACTCAACTGCTGAATGGTTGCTGAACGCACCCACTCTTTACAACAAATTTCTTGACTCAAATTCTCGGTTGCGAAAAAAGGCAAAGAAACCTTGCCGCCCTTGCAAATCGCTCGCCACAAAGTTTTGTAATTAATTTTTTCGTAGATTTCATCGTCCATTGATTTGTTTTTCCGAATGTGACGTTACAATTTACGGGCCCCTGTTGTGTCGGAAAGACTCGGAATTTAGCTCCTTCTGTGTAATTTTTTGGCTTTTTATAGGTTCTTAAATTATTCCTTAAATTAGCACTTTGGATCATGGACACCACGAAGGTGTCACATTTTTTCGCGCTATATGTTCTGTGTTTTTGTACAAAGACACAACTTCTGGGTAGTTTTTTTGATTAGAGTGTTTTATTCTTTGGGATTTTAAATAACGGTGCTCTGTTAACCTTCGTATATTATTTTGAATGGTATTTTTTCGTTCGCCCATTTGCAAATAATTGACTAGCGCTTTACCGGGTTAAGCCTCTTAGATAACTTGTAAAAATTACAAGACAAGTTCACAATTTTTAAGCATAACTCCATGCGACACAATCTCAGTCCTTAGGAAAACTCCCATATGTTTTGGTCCTATATGTTCTGGCTCAGAATAAATAAATCACTCGCAATTGAATAGATTATAGTTATAAATACCCAGGCTTAATACAAAATCCGAATCTTAGTATTCATGACTAAACATTTTAAATAATTATACCCCCACACACACTGTGGCAGGGTATACTCACTTTGTCACAAAGTTTGTAACGCCCATAAGGAGGCGTGTCCGGTATGGAAAAGTATATATATTCTTGATCAGCATCACCGCCGGAGTCAATTTAGCGATGTCCGTCTGTCCGTCCGCACGATAGCGGTCGCAGTTTTGGAGATATCGACTTGAAACTTTGGGTACATGTTTTTCTCGTGAATACTGAGATCAAGTTCGTGAATCAGCCAAATCGGATAAAAACTGGGCGTGGCTCCCATACACCGAAAAAAAAGGTAAAAATTTTTTATTGTTGTATTCGATTGGAAATGTTTAGAAACGTATTTTTGACATGGTCCGAGGTTCCGTAGCCACATATATAAGGGTCTAAATGGGGTCTTGAGACCAATTTTTTTTTTTTTTGTGGATTTAATTGGAAATTTTTAGAAATGGATTTTGGACATGGTCCGGGCTCCAAAACCACCTATAATTGGCTCAAAATAGGGTCTTGAGACCACATTTTTATATGTTCGAGGTACTTCTACCTACTGTGTGGGGGTATTTCAGCTTCGGTATAGCCGAAGATAGTCCACTCTCTAGTTTTTTTTTTATTCATGGATCAATATTGTGACTATAATAGACTATTCCTGCAATCAGTTCTCTCTGTGTACAATAAAATAAACCCATCTTCCCGCAGTCATTTGCATCTGGAGACCTGTTATTTCACATATAGGTATATCCTATGCATTGATGCAGTATTTTTTGACTTTAAATTTGTAATCAACGATACCAACCAAGTTTAGTACCAGCCTGTATGCTGGTCTATAATGCGGCATTTCTCCATGTCTGTACCATGATGTCCATCACCCTACAGTGATCACCACTGAAAGCGAAATCGATCAACCAATACCGGAGTTATTCCATTTTAAGTATACTATTCTGAATATACTTTCTTTTTTTGGTAGGCTTGGCCAATGTTGGATAAATTAATTGTTTCTTAAACAACGCCTAGAGTGGCACCAGAGTATGCAAAAAATGTCTGAACTCATGCAGTGTTGGATCCTAAACAAAACTGAATCATTAACTAATACTTTTTGGGGAGGTGCAAATAAACACTATGATTTGTGTTACTACCAACTCTAAAAGAGTTCTGATTAATTAACTGAAAATGTGCGATTGTCTGACGGGGTAATAAGAATTTAAAATTATTGGTGTTCATGGAATTCCGTTTCTTAAAAAACATTTCAACAGATAATGGAAAAAAACTGCTTCAATACTTTGAGAGACATCTAATGACTTAAACGCAAGTCGAAAAGGTCCTTGGCTTGACTCAGGTATTTTAGGTACTACTGGCCATGAAAGGGTTAACAAAAATCTATAATTTAAAAATTCAGAGCGAAAAGATTTTTTTTTAATGACATTTTATTTTCCTATATAAAAAACGTTAATATAGGAAACCAAATTTCTTATTTAATTTCTATCTATCACAAAATGTATTCAACGAAATGTCTGTCGCAGTATGAATATTTGCTACTTTGCAAATTCTTCTACTTAATTGCTTTTCTTATCAGTACGATGTCATTTTTCCTTGGAACATCTGAGTATTTTCAAATGAACTGCTCAATTGCCACTTAGAAGTGTTCCGTGTGATATATTCTATACCATCCACTGAATGTTTCTGACATTGCCATTAAACCCTACATTGTCGCACTTGATGGATCATTGCACAAGTCGATTGAGCGTGGAGTAAAATAATTACTTCTTGCTTTGATAAGAATGAAACTTATTGTGATATTTATAGCAAACACATTTGGATGAATACTTCCTTAATTTTTAATGTTATTTTATGTTCCAAAACTTACCACAATTCAACAATTCATCCTCCGCATCATCGCAGTCTTTGGTAATGTCGCATATTCTCGGCAATGGTATGCACACGGGCACCTTATTCATCATGCACTTAACCTGCGAAGTGCTGCACTTCTCCGACTTGGTGCCCTCGGGAAAGCAATTCACCATCTTCAAATTATCAATGGCCACATGAGCCTTCTGGGCCTCACCCAGCTTGGGCACAATCTCGAAAACGATGCGAAAATCTCGCGATATCCGGCCCAGGCGGTAGGTTTTGCGCACCCATTGACGGAAATTGTCGCCCACAATTTCGGCGGGCACCCAAGAGCTCTCCTGCGAGTGCAGCGGCTCGACAACGACACGCGACAGGCCGTGACTCATGTCGCTCTGGTGCATGTAGACTTCGAGGTAGCATTTCTCCATGGTCGTACTGAATTGGGGCGAGGTGAGATTCACTTGTATGGTTTGGGGCAGGAGGCGGGCGTAGAGAAAGTGGCCTGTGTGAAGGGAATTAGTTTGATTAGTAAGTAGCTAAAATTGAGTATGTAGTTACTTACCATTTGCATCGTCTACTGAGTCCGCAATGGGACCGGGCAGTAGGCCTGTCATATTCTTTTTGTTCAGTTCGGCTCCATTGAAGACTTGAAAGCCATCGGTTATATTGTCTGTCCACTGCCAAGCGCAGGGCGTCTCAAATGTGCATTTAACTCCCAGTTGATCCTCGATCTCAGAGGATGGCGTAGACTCAGTGTGGGCCTCATAGGGATTCTGTTGGATAATTTGATAAATTGATGAAATTGTAAAAATTAAATTTTCTATTAATACGAACAGACTGACATTCTTTGTTGGCATTGAGAGTATCTTCCGCTGTTGCAAGTTTCCCAATTACCATAAATAATTCCCTTAACTAGCTTAAAATGCCTTCATGTTTAACTATCAACATTCCTCTGTGCTGCATCAAATGAAAGAGCTGTCACTAGTCACACTTTCTCATAATTAAGTTAATTAATTAAGTAGTCATGCTTCCTCTTTACCCACCCCATTTCCATTACTGAGATCTATCATTTGCATCAACTAAAAATAGTTCACAGTGTTGACACTTTTGCCTACTGTAAAAAAATGCTTGATGATAGCGACAAGAGGAATATCGGAAGGCATACAAAGTGAACAGACGGAAAGTTCATTTCCGCCAGAGTATAGCGTAGCGGGATAGGCTATTTTAAAGTTACACCATGACAAAAACGGGGGGGAAGCATTCACCATATACATTTGTATGCAAACAGTAACAGAGTGGATGGATTTGTAGAAGAAAAAAAACAGCAAACTTCGACTGCAGATTTAGGATGCACTTATGCATGCAACTATTTTTAGCTCAAAGTGCGTTTTTTTTCTCCTTTGAAATTTGGCATTCCCATTCACTTACCGATTTCGGTGCCGATATGCGCATTTTCTCTTTAATCACTTGCAAGGGATCATGTTCGTCATCATCGTCATCGATATTGCCGTGGGTGACCCCGCCAGCAGGCTCATCTGCCTGTCCGTGCGGCGTATAGCGTTGCTGTTTGGCATTTTGATTCATTTTGGCAATTTCCGATATTGAATTTGACGATTTCTTCGGACTCGTGCGCATTGGCTTGTCATCGAAGGCGCCTACAAGAAACCATAATTACAACTAACCGTTTCCAAAATTCTCATATAATATATATTCACCTGGATTGTAAAGTGGTGGAAATCGCGTTGAGTACATTGGCGCTGGCCTCAAGGGATCTCCATAGCGATCAGCCGAACCCAAACTGCCCACACCCTCGATCTTGCCTATCGAGTACGATGGATAGCCTCCACTACTGCCCGACATACTGCCGCCTGGACCATCTACGGACGGCCTCATTAGCACTTTACGCAATGTTTCGATGCCTCGTCGTCCATTCGTGCGATCGGGGCGCGGCCCAGTACTGCTCAGGCCTGCCAAATTCAAGCGACGTCGATTGTCACGCCTACCGCCCGGCTGCGGGGGCAGACGTGTGCCATCCATGTCGAAATCATCATAGATGGGCACACCCCGTTGCAGTTGTGGTGTGGCCATTGTGGGCTGAGCGCTGAGTGTCATGTCGTGGGTACGGCCATTGCGCAGCTGTTTGCCGCTACCCAAATAGTTGTGCTGCTGGGCCGTGGCTATCGAATTGTAGGTGTGATTCAGCAGAGGCCGCTGACCGTGTACTAACTCTGCGTAGAGCACAAAGATCGTAATGAAGCTCAAGGTGGCCACACTGAAGCAGCAGCTAAGTGGCATTTTTAATGTGAAATTTAAGTTGAAAATTTTAAGTAATAAAGTTCAGTTTTTTTTTTGGTTTAATGTGTTTTCTTTGTTGTTGTTTGTTTCTTCTTTCGATTCGGCTGTTGTGTTGAGCAAGTTTAGTTTAAGCGCGAAATTCACTCAGGTGCGCACTTTTTTGAAGTCTTTTTGTTTGAGTTTAATGAAATTTTTACACTTAACTTTTATATTTGTTGCAACATTTCGGCAATGTTTTGGATATTTTAAAGCATACATTATTTTTCGTTTTTATAGGCGACCACATTTTTTGGTTTTTGAGGACGTTGTGGGGTTTTTTTTTTCTGTGTATGTATGAAAGAGTGTTGAGCTGTGGTTTCTTTGTTATTTGACGGTTTCGGTTTAAAGTTGAGCCAACTCCTTCAAGTGTGGATTATTATCTGAAATAGTCAATATAATTTTGGTTAATATTTTAATCTAATCAAAGGTATTTTTTTTAAGGAATTTAAATTTTTTCAGTAAAAAATATTTAGTCGCAAACTGAAATTAAACAGGAAACATACAGGAAAAAAGGAATAAGACAGCCTATCTTTCAATATCAATAGCGAAGGCATGTTTCAACAATTTATGGAAGTGTAGTCCATCCCAGCCAATAAAAAAAATAACTTTGTCATAAATTACTGTAAGTATTTGTATTTTAGTTTTGGAAAAAAAAACGTTTTTTGTTTGCAATTTTATCAAGGGTTGAGTGAGTAAACCTAATACTCGCGGATTCCAACTATGTGCCGTCAACGCAGGTTTGGATGTAAATTAGAGCGGATCTGTATCCTCAAGTCGTTCGACAAGGACTACTCATATCTTAACTAGGAATGGCAGTAGCTCAGAGTACTGCACTCGAGTTGGACTCTCTCTGGCCCTTGTGGCCTCTCAATCGTGAACCTTTTCACCTGGCTTTTGGTTTCGGAAAATAAATGATCTGAAACTACTTATTCGTCTTTGTATTGCCCCTTTTCAATTGTGTTTGTATGTTTTAAATGCAACCGTGTCCTGGCAGTCTCCTTATCTCCTTTGAAAGGTTCGGCTTTACGCCACCACGAAACGGTAGGCGCTAGTGGCGCTGTCAGCGATCAACCCACGGCCCAAGGCAAAGGCTCCATATAAAATTAGTCGTTTCTAACCAATACAGAAAATAAGGCACATTAGTGTCATGAAGAAAGACTTGCAGCTACTCATCACGGAACCCACGGTCATCCACTTCTACACCATCATCCGGAGCTTACCCAATAGATTTGGACATTTTAGTAAGATCCTACCCTTCCTTAAATATAATAGATTTAACGCAAATCGTGAATGAAATCACTTTGTAGTTGGCTAAATAACATTAAATTTTCATCTTAATTGTGCGTTCAGTGCAAACGCCTTCTATGTATTTCACACTACATAAAATTAAAAGCATTTTAATGAAATTTAAGTTTCTCATCCTTCTTTCCTTTAGATATGCACTATTTACTTTAAACTAAATATGATTAGCCTTGTATTTTTTTTGGCATTACGAAAAAAAATGTTTTACCCATTTAAAAGGGTTTGGAAGCTTGAACATTGTTCAATTTCCGTTTCTTAACATTTCCAATCAAATCCATTAAAAAATTGTTTGCTTAATTTTTAAAAAAACAACGTTTCCTTCAATTAATATGAAATGGTACATCTTTTGAAGAAACCTCATAATACTATTAGCAGAGCATTAAATGATACACCTTTTTCATATGAATCGTGAGTAAGTACGTCCCCTCTGAGGCCAACTCTCTGTAAATCAAGCACTGATTACAAGACATAATTCGGATGTATTCTTAAGTTTCCGGTCATAACTATTGTACTTCTACTACTGAAACTAGAACCAAGCCCATTTAAAAGCAAATAACCAATTTTTATAATGCTTAAGAATTCGATGAACATAAGTTAGGTTAGGTGACTGCCAGGACACCGACACACTTAGACCATGAGATCCATTATGATACCACATGCTTCTTGCTGCAATTATCATGGGCAAGTCATAATGTATATGATAATTGCAGGTCTTACAGACATTTTTAAATTTTCTTCGTTTGAGCTCTTGTGTCTTAAAAAATATAAAAACAAAAAAAAAATGATTTCTGTAACTTGCCTCGGGTAGGGATTGAATTCGCCATTCGATGAACAAAAGAAGGCTTATATTTTAAAAATTCTGATTTGCTTGCATTTATTTTCTTTAAAAAAATTCTTTTGTTTTTTGAAAAATTATCTGAAAATTTGTTCTTAATCGTTTCCGCTCACACTATTTCTGCCTACAAAACCAGTTTTTTAAACATGCATCTGAAATACATAACATTTAATTGCAATAGCTTAGAATGTGTTAGTTGGAGATAATCATCAACGAAGACAAAAATTGCATTCAAAATTGTCTTCCCTTTGAATAAAGGCGATTCATAGAAACTCGGAAACCACTCGGAAATGGTGAAGTTATGCTGATGTACAGTCAAAATATACAAATTGTGACCATTCATTTTATTGACTTTTTGCTCTTAAATAACGAAAAAAAAGGGAAAAGAGTAAAGAAAGGCTGTCCTGCATTAACAGTATAATTATGATGCAGGTCGAGAAACAATTAATTTGTCAGCAGTGAGATATGTGGGAAAGCTTTCGGAAAATTCGCAAATCAATTATATTTTATGGCAGAAAAGGAAATGAAACCAAAAAAATAATAAATTGTGAATTAATAAGGCGACTCATTTAATGTCAGAAAATCCATTTGCTTAATAACTCGTTTCAATCAGAACAAAATCCGAGATATTAGAAAAAAGCATCATGATCTTTTTAACCTTTCAATTATAAAAAATACAACCTGATGCAGAAAGTTGGATTAAAATGTCGTTTGAAAGAAGTAAATAACCCAGTGGTCAAAAGATGGTGTCTGCAGGCATGCCAGTATGCCTCTTTAGGAGCTCGGATGCCTGCCCTCCTCGCTTCCAACCTTTACTTCCTTTTTATATGAAACGGGGCAAATAAACAGGCCTACGTCTGTCGCTTCCATGCGTATGCCTACTGGCAGGCAATATTGCATAGAAAATCCATTGACACCACCCTATCTCCCTTCTGGCGCAGGCATACCGGCATGCCTCCACTAGAAGCGAGGATGGAATGTGCAATTTCTTCCCATAGCAGGCGTGCTGGCATGTCTCTAGCTGAGAGGCCTTGCGAAATTTACTACTGGGAAATAGAGAATTACCAGAAACAAAAAAGACAACATTAATGGGGAGAACATTTCTTAAAATAAAAAATAATAAGTTGTAGAGCGATTGACGAAGAATATCTCGTCGAGCTGTGAGAGGATAAGATAGGTGAGCTTTGGGTTTTACGGAAAAATAGAGATATTTACCAGTAGATGGCGGTTGTATTTGTGGGGAAAAGTGGCACAGTGGTAAATAAACAAAAGAGGAGATTAAAATGAAGCTTGGCAATCTGCTTAATCGCACTATTTTTTAAAAGTTCATTATTATTAGTACATTTTTCTAGGTCAACTTCAAACCCAACTACGAACCAACAAATTTCCTTATTTTTTTTGGAACCAATTTAGTCTTTCGATGTCAAAGCATTCTCCAATATTTCAAAAGGCACCTTGACTAAAGGTACTTTTTCAAAATTCCACCATATTTTTCATACTCTCACTCACGCCTTCAAATGAATTCAGAGAAAGTGTCTACCCAGCCTCATGTGGAAAATTTGCATGCCATCAATCATTTAAGAATTTTTATAACATTTACAACTCCACAATGCATTCCATCCATCCATCCATCCACCAAGGAAGCAGCGACAGCGGCAGCTTTGTGGCAATTGTGAATTCTCGAGATTCTCTTTTGGCACTAATTAAATTTAATAAAGCATGGCTAACAATGAAGTTGACCTAATTTACATTTACAATAACAACAACAACAACCAGTTACAATAGCCGAATATATGTGCAGCGTTTGACTTTTTGTTGTTATTGTTGCTGCTGCTGACAGTGTTGTTAATAGTTGCTAGAGAGTTTAAGGACTTCCGCAATTGAGCAAAAAATATGTGAAAGCGAAATGAAATTGGAAACGTAATTTTTCGTATATGTATTGATTTTTGTCAGTGTGTGTGTGTGTGTGTGTGTGTGTATGTGTGTGAGTGCGCGCGGCATTGAGCGGCAAATTTTGCAGCATTTAGGTTGATTTTGTGTAATTTTCGTTAGTACATTTTTTTTTCTTTTTCGGGAGCCTTCTGTAAAATGTCAGAAGTGTATCTTATGTCAACGGTTGTGTTCCAGTAGCCGAGGTAAATGTTGTGTGCCGCTGAAGGCTAATGGAACATTTCTGACATGATTGAATTGTGCAAGGAGGCATGAGAATTGCATTTTAGAGCATTTATTTTTTGCTTGATATGCTTTTTATATTTGAAATTAGGTTTTTCGGTGGGTGTAAGTAGCATGTGAGTTAAAAGGCCGTGGGCTTTAGGCATATGTTGCAGGTAATGCCATTGTGATGTTTGAAACTGACGGCATAATTGAAAAAAAAGAAAAGCGAATAGTAGAATAGTGGGACATGATTAAAATGGTTGGGCTACTTTTTCCTATCTGTGAAACACAACAATAAAGGGGTTAGGTTAGGTTAGGTGGCTGCCGGAGCACCGACACACTTAGACAGGCTTCTTGCTGCAATTGTCATGGGCAAGTATATGATAATTGCGAATGGAAATGGAAGCAATCCTTGGCAAGTTATACTCTCGTTAGTTTGCCAATGCTTACGAGAGGTGGCGTTCTTACAGAACAAAATGTTTTCTGTAACTTACAGCGTGTTCTGATTCAACACGATACCTTCCGATCGTGACAGAGAAGTGGGGAACCAATTTACCAACTGCGCCACGACCGTCACTACAATAAAGGGGACAAATGTATTTGTTGGTAATTTAAAGAGGCGGATTTGGATTCTTAGCAGCGCGTTGCAAAACTACTTCAATTTAAAAACAATAAGATACAAAAATATTTTAAAAAACGAATTCCCGTAAGCCTACTCATACGAAATTTGGAGAAACATCAGTATTTTTCCTATATAAAGTTAAGTTGGGTCTATCAAAACATCACAGACTGTCTGTCCGTTTGTCTGTTTACATGATAGCTTTCGAAGTTTTTCTCTACAAACGTAGATCAGCCAAATCGGAATAAAACTAAGGGTGGAAGAACAAAAGGAAGAGCAAATTTTCGAACTAAAATTTTCTAAGGCAATAAAAGGCCAAAATGGTGTCCTGAGAGAAAATTTTTTTATTCGATTCGATTGGAGATTTTTAGAAACGGATGTTTGACAAAGTTTATGGATTAAAGCCTACAAATGCGTCAAGATGGGGTCTTGAGAACAATTTTTGTATGTACGAGGTTTTTCTAAATGAATCATTGCCGAAGACAGTTCACTCTCTAGTTTATTATACCCTACACCTCATGAGGTATGGGTATATTCACTTCGGTCTGATGTTTGTAACACCAAGAAGGAGAAGTGTCCGGTATGGAAAAGTATGTATATTCTTGATCAGCGTCACCTCCTGAGTTGATTTAGCCCTATCCGTATGTCTGTCTGTCCATCTGTCCGTCCTCTTTTCTTGTAAACACGATTGCAGGAGCTAGAAGAAAGCTAGGGATCCCAAATTTTGGATTTATCCTTTTTAGTTGGTATTGCAAATGGGCGAAATCGTTCGACTGCCACGCCTACCTCCCATATAAGTGAAAATCGCGTTTTTAACGAAATTTTACGATTTCATCAAACCAGTATGAAATTATGTATAGGGCGATTTTTGGGGTCGCTGATTTCGAATTTGATTTCGTCTTTTTCAAAATTCAAGATGGCGTATACAATATGGCCCAGTAGGTGTAGGGTATATATAAGTCGGCTTGCCCGACGGAAACTTACTCACTTGTTTCTAATTTGATTTGCTCAAAAAAAATTGAAACGTTTCGTTTTGATTTTTTTCTCAGTGTAGAAATATTTTACTGTGACTTACGGAGCAAAATCTTGCAGGGCAGTGTTATTGCGCTTTGAAGAATCTTGGCATTGAAGGCTTAAACCTGCATCTATTTAGCTTTGTCTAGCCTTAAAAAGAATATGAAATGTGTACACTGAGAAAAAAAATCAAAAGGAAACGTTGTCAATTTCCAGCCAAAACGAAATGTTAGGATTGTTGTTGTTTCACGACTGAAATTGTAATGTTTTGTGACTGAAATGCTAATGATTTGAGACGGTTTTTGTTCCACAATTTTTTTTGTAAATCAAATTTTATTGAAAAATATCTTATTTGATGATTTTTGATGGGCTTATTAATTTTTTTTATTTATTATGGACCTAATCAAATCTACAAAAAATTCTCCTATAATTTTTCTAATTTTATTAATAGTTTTTCATACAAATCCGATTTTTGAACGTGTCTTTGCTTTTTTTTTTATATAATTTCATACAATTAATTTTTTAGAATTTAGATAATACCAAAAAAAAGTACAATCGTACATAAATAATCAACATTCAAACATTGACACGGTTTCACGTTCTATTTTAGAACTGAGCTGTGTTGATTTTTTCAAAGCGATACCCGTTTCAAAACATAACCAAGCAGTCTTGAATTTTTGTTCTCAGTGTATGAATTTGTTAATTTCAAATATTTTTTTGAGTTCCTTTAAAGGTCGTAGGTTCTTTGATTATGATTCTAAGAAAATGTTTGGCATTAGAGACATAGGTAGACTACTGAGAAATCATGTATTCATAATTTCTTTCGCTTTCAATAAATTTTCATTAAATGAGAATAAATGTAATAACTTTTGGATTTATATTGTTTATTTTCCAAATTTTCCACCTTAGTGCACTTCCTAAACCATCACAATTAGGTTCAAATCTTAGTGCAAAATAATTGCGGGTGTTACAGCCTTCGCAGACTAAACTGCCCAAGGACTAGACTTGTTATGTATTTACAACTTGGTTGAGCCATTTCGTTTTTTTTACTAATACATTTTAATAGAAGGAGTTTATTTCACTTTTAATATGTTGACATCTTGTCTTTTTTTATATCAAAAGAAAACTTTAACTTAATTATGTGTGTATATTGGTTTTTCTTGAATATTTTTTGTACGCATTTTCCACATTTCACTTTAAGGCTGGCGATAATTTTCGACAGACAATTGAGAAAACTTTGGTTGTAACTTTTGTATTTTTTATTTTTAAAACTTGTGCAAGTGTTTTCTTTTAATTATATGAAACTTTTATTTGATTTTTCTTTTTAATTATTTTCTGAACCGTTCACTTTGCCATTTTTCTTTGTCTTCTTCTACTTCTACACAGCCTCAATGTTTCACATCACTTTGTCCCAAATTCTCACCCATATTGCACAATTTTCCCATTGGAAAATCCTTATTTTTTCTTGTATGTTTGAGATTTTATTGAAAATGTTTCAATTGCACTTCACTTCACTCGAATTTTCGTGAAACATTTTCGAATCTTTCTTACGTTTTTTGCCAGTTAGTTAAATTGGAAATAAAAAAATCTTTTCATGATGAAGTTAAATCTGCGAATTTTTTTCTTCACTACCAGAACGAGAGGAAAATTTTTCGTTTGTTGGCTCGTCTAACGGTACACATACACAGCGATTGTGGGGCGTCGTACATTTTCACTTTTAACATTTTCTTTGGGACTTTCTGTTGTTTTTTTTTTTCGCTTTTTGCGCCCGGAGTTTGGCATCAACCGAGCGTTGATTCGGTTATTTTTTTTGCAAAATGTTTTGTTGTTGTCCGTACTTTTTGGGATATTTTTCGCACAATTGTGTTGAGCGGCTGCAGAGATGCTTTTCGCCTCAAATTGCCGAATTCGCTGCGGTGGATGTTTAACTGAAAAATTGTTGGTCCCATTGTTGTTGTTGTTGGTGTTTGAGAAGTCAACAGGACGAGCGCGCAAAGCATAATACCAAAGAAAGTATCGCGTATAGAAATGCATGTATGTGTTTCACACATATACGTACGTCTTTGAGTGTGTCTGCGTAATTGTGTTCTTGTCTGTTTGTTCAGTTATACTTTTGGCCATATTAGCCACACAACAACAATAACAAAAAAAAAAACCCATTTGGCATAGAACAACATCATCACGAATGTGAGCACAACAACAAACGACAAGAAACGAAGTAATATACGAATGAACTCACTCACACTCCTTCACATACACACACAGTCACATATCGCAGTGGAAATATCCAAATAGAAAATCACAAGCAGCGGATGTGAAAGCAGATGAGCAGATGCCAGGGTTGCCAGAATTTTGGCTTATGATTTAAAAAGCGATTAGGGGCCTTCTTTTAAATTAAGGTAATGGTGTCATCTTATGTTTAGGAAAAAAATATTATCTATTAAATTTACAAATAGACACTGCCTTTCTTCCCCAACGCACTTTTTAATTTTTTTTTTAAATTCCTTTCAAAACAACATATACTTTTTTAATAAAAAATCTTTTAAAGTTGATAATTAAAATAATTCAAAAAATTAGAAAAGAAATTATAATAAAAAAAAATTAAATTTGTAGTATAAAAGAAAAAGTAAAACCTAATCGCATATCGTAGATTTAAGGTTAGGTTTCATCTCTCAAGTAATGCTTCAAGCCTAATTTACCTACGCTCCTTTAGGTGGAAAAAAGCAATAGGAAAGTACATAGAGTGTTGCCCAGTGGCACGTACTTGAAAAGAAATAAATAAATAATCACAATTCATTAGTTTTTAGTCATAATTACTGATTCAGTCTAGGTATTTATTAATAAGGACTATTGAATTATATCATAATTCCTGCGAAAACTTCTCTCCGTGTAGTACCTGCTATGGCGTTTTTTATATGAAGTTATTTGTATTTACGAAAACTTTTCTTTTTCGAAAATTCAATTCTATTCGGAATTTGTATTTAAATACCAGTAAATTATTGACCCCTATTGACCTCCTATAGAGCCCTTATTGACCCACCTTGCCACCCCTTACCCTGGAAAAAATAGCTATCTACTTTCAGTGGTTGTAGCATCCACACTCAGCCCACACAACATGCGCTATTTGCCGTCACAACAGCAGCCACTGATGTCGCAACATCTACTCTCTGTTGTCGCAACATCCAAATATTAAACTAATGTTAATATATTGGTAGCAGATCTAACAGCTGATGTTGCTAGGTCAGAAAGTAATGCTGTTACAACAGAGAGCAGACGTAGGCGACAACAGAAAGGTTAATGCTGCATCAACCGAACGCATATGCTGCAACAGCTGAAAGTAGATGTTCCAACATGCGCTAACATTCGGCTGGCCACAAATCTGTTGGCACAACCAATTTTGTTTTCTGGATGTAGACTCCATTAAAATCTTTTGTTGACCAACCGGAACTGCAACCACTACTACATACTACCGAGCCCTCTTTGAAAATAAAAATTCTTGATCGAGAATCTCTAGCCATTATAGCTACTGAGTTTAATGAGGATAGTATATAAGTAACATTCTCATATTTTAAACTGCTTTTCTGAAAATCCAAAATCAGGAACCAGAGTCTCACAGAATATATACAATGGCGGCCAGAAAACTAAGGACAGCCTATTTTAGTCATTTCGAATTACTTCCTAAATTTTAAGAATATTTACTTGGGTACCATTGGAAAGGTCTCTGGAACCCGATTGAATGAGTACAAGGATATATTTATCCGTTAAGTACCTATGGAGAAAATGTCAGTTGAAATTTTAAGTACTTTTCGAACTATCCTATCCGAACTATTGGGATGCAAAAAATTGCGTTGGTCTAAATAAAAATTTTTTACTGAAGAAATTAAAAAAAAATTTTTTTAGTTCTGTAGATTTTTTTTAATCCATGTGCTACGAAAATAAATTCTGAACTAACTCTGGTCACACTTTTTGAACTTTGCTAAAAATTATTTTTGGTTTCGAATTTACTTGACCTTTTGTCTCACATAAATTCCTAAGGATGCAGATCGTCAAAACGTTATTTACTTATTATCTTCATAATTAAGATCTAAAGTCTTCCCTACTACCTTTGGTGTTAACATTTTATAAGTATACAAAAAAAAATGTTCATTTAACTATGTGCGAGATATTTCCAACTCTCAAAGAATCCCCTTACAATCTGTCAGAATTTAATAGAAAGTAACTCAAGCATCTGGCAATCTGCCCCAGACTCCTTTTCTATTAGAGCAACTCCAACTTGTCTCTAAGTATGTGTGTGTGTACAATTATAGTACGTTAGCCGTAGTTTGTAGTTCTCCCTAGTTCATAGTACGCGCTATCCAAAATGGCGTCGAAAGCGAACGAAGCTAACGAAAGCTAAACAACAAAAACAGAATTACGGTCTACGAGTATATGTGTACGGCTGTATGGGGGGCAAAAACAAACGCGCAAATTGCAGAAAAATGAGCGGAAACGCAATTGAAGCCGAAAGTTAACATACACACACACACACACAGAAATACACAGGAGAGAAGACACTGTGTGTATAGAAATACGGCGAATACGGCGGGTGACTAGCTGCGGAGGAATTAATATGAAACGATATGAAGAAGAAGAGGAAAAAAAAATGTTCACAAAACAAAAAACTTCGCGAGCAGCAGAAAAGAATACGAAAAAAGGTTCAAAATACGTACAAGTGCTCAAGTGGCCAAGAAGGACCCGACGACGTCGACGACGACGATATCAGGGTTGGCAGGCAACACTGAGAGGAATTTTTATAATTGCTGATATAGTAAGGAACATAATTGTATCGGCACCATACGAAATGACTATGTCGGCTGCTGAAATTGACAATCTAACTAAGTTGAGTTGTGAGCTATGGACCGCCACTCTAACGCAAAGCCATGACAAACTTAAGAGAGTAACTTCCTATGAAAAGGCTTCTTTAATTTAGGAGACTCGCCATTCGGATTTCGTCCAGAATTTCCTATACATTAGCACTTGCCCATAATAATTGCTGAAATGGGAAAATACTCTCGGAAAATCAGTTTCATATTTTGCGGTTGTATTTGAAGATTCGTGTTCGACTAGGCCTACAACTAACTTATCGTCTTAACTCTATTATTAAGACCTCTGGAACCACCTGTAACAAAATAAGGCAGATCAGGTCATTGCTGGATCAGTTGCTGCAGCATTCACACTCAGCCCACTCAACATCCGCTCTTTGCTGCCTCAGCATCCACTCTTTGCCGTCACAAAAGCCGCCACTGATGTCGCAGCATCTACTTTCTGATATCGCAACATCTACTCTCTGTTGTCACAACACCCAAATATAAAACTAATGTTAATATATTGGTAGCAGTTCTAACAGCTGTTGTTGCGAGGTCAGAAAGTGCTCTCTGTTGTTACAGCAGAGAGCAGACGTAGTCGACTGCAGAAAGCTGATGCTGTATCAACCGAAAGCATATAGTGCAACAACTGAAAGTAGATGTTCCAACAAGCGCTAACATTCGGTTGGTCACAAATCTTTTGACACAACCGATTTTGTTTTCTAGGTGTAGCTACCTAGAACTAACATATCAATGGTGGTAGGTGTGATCACTGGTCACTGTTTGATTGGATTCAATGCTGCAAGGCTTAGTGCCTTCGGTAAAGACTTATGTAGGCTGAAGAGACGAGGAGGAAGGTGAGTCAGTACAACAACTGCTCTGCTCCTGTCGGGCCCTTTATCTCGTCGTATACGAGGCCCTTCTATAGAAGGGCCTTACTGGGATCATTCTTACTGCATAGTCTGTGCGTCAAGAGATCAACATAGGGAGTCTACAATATATCGGTTCATCATGAACTCTAAGTGCTTTGCTGAATAGGAGTAAGTGACGGTGACCCTGTGGTATCACAATGTACCTAGTGTGGCCTACAACATACGCTACAACATATGTGTCTAGCTCTGTGTCTAGCTCTATGTCTAATCAGCTAGCCTAAAATAAAATTCAAATCAAAGAATTTTTCTGATGGTTTTTTAGAACTGTTACCCAGTGTTACCATATCAAAGTGAAAGCACTTTGAGAAATTTATGAGGAACTTCATTATTATTTTTATAAAAATTTATATTTAAATTTCACATAAATTTCTCAAAGTGCATTTCACGAATGGCATTTCTACATACATGATGCCGTAGAAGTGACAAATATTGAGATCTCTCAAAGCAGAACGGATTTAAATGAATTATTTGGCTAAGAGGGAAATATTTATAAAATGTTTAGAGGAACTGACTTCTATGCTAGTTTTATGAACAATTTAAAATTTACGAAAGACTATGTTTCGTCTTACGAACTTTCAACCCCAGCAGGCCTAATTTCCATAGAGTCCATGGAAGGTGAAGAGAGCAAGGGAGAGTAATTGTATTTGTTGAAAATATCGAATGGTCTATTAAAAAATACTTTAAGAAAAGGTTTTCAATTCAATTCAAGTTCTAATTAATAATTTTCGTTAATTTTTACTTAACTTTTAGGGCATAAAATTGGTGGTGGTATTTTTTTGTGAAAGGAAAGGAAATTTCTTGCTTTTTTCAGGGATATTTTTGAGGGAGGTTTGAGTTGGTGTGGTGTGTTGCAAAATTGAGTTTTAGGGAGAGGCAAGTTAACAAATTGAAGATCAGAAAATCAAGATTTAGAAAAAAGACTTTAATTCAAAATTAAATTAAAATTTGGTTGAAAAAAATATAAATACAAAATAGAATTACCACAGAAGAAATCCGTACAAAAGTAAAGGCGAAAAATGGACTTCAACACAAGCAGCAAACAACTACGCAGACAAATCGTTTACCTATCGACGTGCACACAAATACGAGCTTACACATACACTTCTGCACACTTACACACACACACACACACACACACACCTATATATACACAGCAACCGTATCTATATCCAGGCGATTTTTTCTTCACTCAACATTGCTGTAGCTCACATATACAAAAAATGTAATACCAAATTTTTGGAAACCATTTTCTTGCACTAATTCCATTTAGATTTTTCTTTTCACACACACTTATTACCATATTGATGGACACTTTAAGTAATTTTTGAAAGCGATTACTTAAGGGCTTTGAGACGTTTTCTTTTTCTTGCGGTGTGAAAATTTGTGGAAAAATTTATTTTTTGGTGAAAAATGTAATTTTTTATCTTTTGGGGGTTTTTTTTCTTTTGTGTGGTATTCAGTACCGGAGAAGAAATTCAATTTTCAACTGCGCGTTCGACGCGTTCAACACAAAGACTGAAACTGGGAAATTTTCGTTTCGGGGTAGCAGAGATGGCAAAGAAAAAATTTAGACGAAACGAAACGAAAATGGCTAAAAACAGCATCCATGAGATACAAACTTTGCCTGGCGCTGACGACGACAACAACAACAGCAACAACAGCAACAACAACAACAAAAACGATACCAACAACGACAACAAGAACGACAACGAACGATGCTGATGATGAAGTACATGTATCTGCAAAGTATGGTGCGCGCGCCGCACGAGCCGTTAAGGATACGAATTTCCTGCCAGTGGAGCAAGACCCCACCAAACCAGCCGCCTATTATACCCACTCTATTCGATTTGAAATTGAAACTGAAAATCAAGCAAATTAGACGAGAGCGAGGGTTGCTTGCATCCAGCAGCAATCGCAGATACTTTTGTATCCAGCAGATACACCACACGCTGTTGCTGTGATTTTCAAACGAGGCAAAGGAATAATCTTTTCTGTATTTTTTTTTTCTTTGGTTGCGTCTTTTTACGTTTCAGTCAGTCCGTGTAGTGACATAGGTCGGTCTTGTGGTTGTTGTTTGTGTGACACTCTCTCCCCCCATTGCAGCCAACCATCCAGCTTACTGGTGGGATATTTTTGCTCTCGCCTCTGTCGCTTATGGGAAATTCCGAAATTCGGAAATTGAAGCGAATTGACTGGGAAATTCAATTTGGCCGCCGCCATTGCTGCCTGCCTGCCATCGAAACCTATCTCAACTTTTGTCACTTCTCAACGAGCTTGTTGTCGTCTGTTTGATGATTTCTGAATTCTCTGCGCGTGTATATATCATTTTTTTTTTGCCATCCCTAATGCACTTCATCCTAATTCGATTAGTTGGAACGCAAGAGTAGCAAATTTGTCGGTTTGTCGGATTTATTGCAACAGGAGATGGAATTAAGTTGATGTCGCTGGCTGGGATTCAATGAGAAAAAAAAAGCGCACTCAGTGCATTAATTTCAAAAACTTCCTGAAAATCTCCTTAAAGGAATCCATTGTTTTACGAAATTCCTAGGAATGTTCGTGCTCGGATAGGGTTGTGTTGAGGAAAATTTTATTTTCATGTTTTGATTACACTGTGCGACACCAAGTTATGTTTGTTCAGCTGATAAGTGATTTGGAAAGGTTTTTGTCCATATAATTTCCTCCAGCGGTTCTACTGCTTTAAGGTTGGAACCTAACTCCACGAAAAAAGGTACCTAACATTTTGGAAAAAGGGTACTTACAGATACAGTAGCAAACTACTGACGAGCTGGAACGATGCACAAGTAAATTTACTTTGCCATTAGTTTGAAGTTTGACAAGTTCTTGAGAGCTGGAGCACACGCTTTAGCGTGAATAGGGCTAGTTTTTTTTGGTCAAAAGTCAGATGATTATTACTGGTAACATTTTTTTTTTTGTTTTTAATTGAAAGCGTATTTGCATTGCAATTGTATTTTAAAAATTTTTTCGAAAAATCATTTGTCACCCGAATTTTAATTATTTACCAGAAGGGGATACCGCGTGGAACCAATACTTTTTCTTTAACTGAAATATTGCACAACTTTTCCAACTTTAACACTGTACACTACTGTCCAAGGATAACTTCTATAGTTATGAAACTATCGACTCCAAATTTTGGGGCAATCGCTTATGTTTGGACGATATTGACAATGGAAAACATTGGATAAGCACCACGCCTCCCTCCCATAGAAATTAGCCGCAAAATTTCTTTATTCTCGTTCATCTTGAGAAATATTGAACCGATTTTGACACCATTTTTTTGTATTTGGTAGCAAATGATGTTGGGAACGGTATGTGAATAGGAATGGAACTGCAACGAAATGGAATTGATCGAGAATGGAAATGGAAGTAGAAATGAAAAATCTATACTTATATATCGTTGTCTTAATTTGTAAAGGCCCTAACACAATGTTTCATATTATGTAGGCATTCATATGATAGGGCATTTACAAAACCGTAGGTTTTCGATGTATGGCACTAAAATTTTCTAGACCGTCAAGACCGTCAAGAAATCACCGAAAATTCAGCCGTAAAAGTATAAAAATTGTGTAAAATAGTCAAATTTTTTTTTGCAAACTTTCTGGGGTCGTCAAAGTTTATCTTTTGCAGCAAACTGTCATACAGAATTGCATACTTACAGGGGTCGTCATAATATGGCTGTAGAAATTCCTAATCCTCATTTAATATTAACAAATCTTGCTACTGGGGTGTTTTCGAAGTCAATGATTTCGAATTTGATGTTATTTATGGTCGGGGAGTTTCCCCGTCAACCCTTCCTCATCAGGGTTCACGGGAGGGTACTTCCACTACTGCAATTGGTGTCCGAGCAAAGCCGGCCGTATTAAGCTAGTCATAGATAAGAAAACTCACGTGTGCAGTAAACTAACCATTGAAAAAAGTTTAAACCGCTGGGCGGAATATGTTTCCTTTTGACCTAAACTAGTACCAAAAAAATGTCTGGGCAATCGGTTAATAATTGTTATCAAAAACGGGACAAAACAACTCAAATTTTCAAATTTTTTTCAATTTAGAAAAATACATTAAAAAATAGTTTTTTGTCTTCTTGCACTATTGAACAACAAACAAATAAATAAATAAATTACGGCACAAATATAAAATATATAAAAATATTCATAACTTAGTTGCGTCCAATCACAGAAACCCAAACCAAAACGTAAATAGTTTTGTGTTGAACGGAAATGAAATGAAAAAAAACTTAAATTTTTCCTAACGTGGCCAGTGGCTATAAAGTATTTAGGCAAGAAATAAAAACATGAAAATTGCACATCAGCTCATGCTTTTGAACGTCAAGCGTTTGTACTTTATAGTTAATTGGGGCTGTGACGACAAAGAAAGGAGCGACGGCGCACATTATTGCAAAACAAAAATAACTACACTGTGAAAAATTTTGAAATAGTTTTTTTTAAGAAGATAAATTTTAAAACCAAAAAAAAAATTATATAAACACAACAAAAATTAAAAAAAAAATTATAGCAAAACAAAAATAGCTACACTGTGAAAAATTTTGAAATAGTTTTTTAAAGAAGATAAATTTTAAAACCAAAAAAAAATTATATAACCAAAACAAATATTAAAATAAAAATTATAAATTTTTTTTTCAAATTTGAAAAAAATTTTTATTAAAAAAAATTGTTTTTTTTAGGTTAACCATTTGGGTTTTTTTTTCATTAAGTATATTTTAATAATAAATTTGAAAAATATTTAATTTCATGGCACTTTTATTTTTTCTTAGTGTATCAAACGCCAATAAAGTATATTTTATATTTAGCCAAGAAAAAAATACACACAAGAACAAAATAGAAATAAAAGTGAAATGAAAAATAAAAGCCGAAGACTTACGACTCGTGCCATCGCAGACACTTTTTATGTGATTGTAATTTTCTTTACCTCTTTTTTTTGTATATTTTCTCTATTAAGAATCCAAAATAAACGCTCGCGATTGCATCCGTTGGATATATTTTCTGCGCTGCACAAAAATCCATTCAAACCGCAAATGAATGTGATTTAAAGAATTTTTTCTTTCATTATTTTGTTGTGCTCTTTAATTGAATTTATTTCCACACAAAATCCGCACCGTAAGTTTCTACATACAAGCGCACTAATTTAATACGCTGTGCGCGCTACTCTTATTTAAAAATATTCTTGGTTTTTTTTTCCAATTTTATTTTACGTATTTTTCGTCTACATTTCAAAAATAACACACAAAATTCGAAATTTTACATCGAGAAATTCTTTTTCCACAAGCGAGCTCTACACACGAACAACCAACGACGGCGACTGAAACGTTCCTGCGCGTATTTCCATTCGATGGCAAGCATCTCATTGACGCAGACGCCAACGACGACAGTGATTCTTCAAGATACTCGCTTTTGCACTCATTCGTTTTGAGATTCTTTGCCAAGAAGTCAGAAAAACAAAACAAACCGCTCGGATCGTATGGACTGCGAGTGTGTGTATGTGCAATAGACGCAAGTGCCTCCCTCAAGTTGCACCACTGTGCGCAGGACGCCGGTGTATTGTACACTTGCTTCTGACGTTCGTCTGCTGTGGCGGCTGTCATGTGCGATTGATGTACTCTGTACTCAGTTCGGTTATGTTGTGACTACCCCGAACAGCGGGTGTTCGGCGACACAAGACAAGGCTTGTCAGTTAGTATGCATAGTGGAGAGAATTTGACAATTTAAATTAAAATTTAATTTTTTTAATATTTAAAAGTATTTATAAATTAGATTAAAGTAATAAAAAAAGTCTTGAGTATTTTAAAATTTAAAAAAAATTTACCACTCAAATTTAATAAAATTTCGTGTTAAATTTTTTTTAAATTTTTATACAAATTTTTTTTTAGTAATAAATTTTTTTTAAAAAAATAGTCTTATTTGAAAAATTTTTAAAAAATTGAGTTTTTAATTATTTTTTTTTAAATTAATTATTTTTACTTTTACTTTATTTTTTTTTGTTGAAAATTTGGTTTGAATATTGAATATTTTCTGTTAAAAAAACATTTTTATATAAACTTTATTTTGTGATAAATACGAAATATTTTCCTTAATTTTTAAAAATATTTTTGTCCCACTGTCTTTCAACCGATCTTCATTTAAAAATATAATTACGCAAAAGTGAAAAGTATATCGAAAAAAAAGCCCCAACAACGTAGACGGCAAAGAAAAACTATTTCACTTGCTGATGTACTTGAAATTTGCATTAACGACAAGACGGACGATGACTTTTTTCTGATTTCAAGAAATCAGAATATTTTGTATAGCGAAGAAACGCTGGGGCGAAGATTAATGGAGATATGTACGAAAAAATGTAAGTACGTGTAGATTCTGGAAGCCAATAGAGAATATGAAGTACAGTAAAGGTTCAAGTAAAGTCTATACATAAACAAAATGTTTTAACAAATATTTTACTTAGACCAGTCTACTAAGTCTCCTTGAATGTTACTCAAAGATATTCAATATTCATATTTCTACCAATAGTGTCGGACACAAAGCATAGCCATGAAATCTTTTAATACTTTTAATGGAATCGAAATCCTATACACTATATTTGCATAACAAAGAGCACAGTTGCTCGCTGAATTTATATTTTATTCACCCATTTTGTGTATTAGTTCCTAAAATACTGTAATTTCTATGATAAATAGTATCTAGTAGTAATTGAACGGAGAATACATATTAATGGATTGTAAAATATTACTTTCAGTTGGGCATTTAGTAAAGTGTTGACATAAGCAACCGTTTCGACATTATCCTATGCGGAAGCTATGCTGTTTCGACATTGTCCTGGCCTTGCGAGTTCGATACCTTCATCGAGAATTTTTCTGAAATGTTGCTTCATTTTCATTACGTTCCAGTTCCATTCCATTCTCGTTAAATTGCTCCCTTTCCATTTTTTTCGGTCAATTTTGGTTTCCTTCTATAGAAGGATAGTTTCATTCTTATTCTGTTTCCATTCCAATTAAAAATACCAAACAAAAACGAAAACAAATAAATTTAGCGTTTATATTGAATGGAAAAGGTACAGATTTTCCCAATATTCTATACTGCCCAAATAGAATCAAACATAAGAGAAATGCTGAAACTTTGAGTCAATAGCTATAGTTCAATATAACAGACAGACAGACTGACCTCCCCAGATCACAGCAGGAGCTCAAGAATATATATTGATATAATTTTTTAAACCTACCACTCCTCCCTTGATCCGGTCATATTAATTTGTAGCAATTTTTATAAAATGGAAAACAATTTTTTTAAATAAAATAAATGAGTTTTTTGAAAAATTTGGCAAAACCGTTCTTCTTGTTTTTCTTTGGTTTCCTTCACTAAATTTTCCCATTACAGCTCATGATAACTGCCAAATGTGACAATCACCGACGACGCCACACGATCATACCGCCCGTCGTCAATAGGCAGACAAAGCAAGACAGTCAAACCTGATCCTGTACACAGGATATGCTGTAATTGCACAATATCAGTGTGTCGCCTGGAATCAATGGTAATGATTTGTTTTCTACCGAATTTCGTTGTTTATTTTATAAACAAACAAAAAAAAACAATGTGCGTGCGGTCATCACTGCAATTGAAATGTCAAGTGGCTCTCGCTAGCCGTCTGTCCGTTTGTAGCGGCTTGTCTGTAGGTCGATCTCAAGTGGCTCAAGTGTGCGTTCATAATTCGGCTTGGAGGTGCGATCGTGGCGTTAGGGCCTAATGTGGCTGTTTATTTTGGTTTCACATATCGTTTGTAATATGAAGAAGGTAACACAAACCGATTGTCACCACCAGTCAAAGGCGATCTACTGTGTGTGATGTTTTGTGCTGGTTTGTGGGTTTCGGTATCGAATAACCAATTTGAAGTGCTTTTCACTTGATAATTTATATAAAAAATTTTGCTACTGATCGAAACTTTTTTTATATAAATTTCAAGAGGTCACATTATTAGAATCACAGCATTGGAAAAATTTTGGTGATGCCAAATAAATTTTTTAAATATTGAAAGATTTTTTTTTTATACAGTAGGAACCGTTCCCAGTTCCTTTCTCAATAAGTTGAATGTTTCATTTCCATTTCATACTGAATACCAACCTACCGTAAATAAAACTAGTTACTCTCGAACACACTAACGAAATGAACACAGCCACAACAAATGTCAGAAAGGAATTGTCAAAATCCGAAAAAATGTCTCTCCTGTCAGATGGCTGTCATCACTGGATTTGTTTATATTTATGTATCGTATGTGCCATGTACTACCGAGAGCGTGTTATGCGCAGTAAATGAAAATATAGTAAAGCCTACAACAACAACAGCAACATAAAACAAAAACAAATGCAAACAAGTGGGCCACCTCCGCCGAACGTACGAACGAACGTACCTAACCTCAACTGTCAGAATACACGTATACGAGTACAGAGAAACGGGGCTAAACACTTTGCTTTGACAATTGTAGCTGGTAAACATGATTAACATAACGCCAACCGCCGAGGCAAACTGTTGCAATGTCAATGCGAAACTATCGATTGTGTGTGTTCGGTGTATTCGGTGGACATGCGCGCCAATACCAAAACCTTAAGGAACTGGGGGCCAACTCCTTTTGATGTACACACAATCAACATATTTTTTCACAATCGTCAGAACGAAAGTGTCCTTTGTGCGAAACGGTTCAATAGTGGAAAATTGCAACAAAAAATTTATACAAAAAATTGTGGAAAAATCTAATTTGTGTGTGAAAATCTTGCAGAAATTTGAGATTTTTTCGTAGTGCAAAATTCGTTTATTTGCTGCTTTTTTATAGTTAAATTGCTTCGTTTGCAAGTGAGGGAATAGTGCTCCTTCTAAGCCATAAGGAATACACTTTATATATATATAAAAAATATATATAAAAATATCTACTATATATCATTGGATATATAGAAAATTTTCACTTTTGCTGACCAAGAAATAAAAGTAAAATTTAATTTCTTTTGCTTAAAAAAATTAATAAATAAAACTTTAATTTTCCCTTGGAAAAAATTTTGCTTGTAACTCTGAATTGCTATTTTTGAACTAATTTGCTAAAAAGAAAATATTTTTTCTTGTATTTAATTTTTTTTAATTAATTAATTTACTAAAAAATTAATTACTAAAAATTTATTATTCATTTAATTTTTTATTTTTTTTCACTTATGCCAAATTTCCATTTCATATGAAATTTGAAATTTTTTCCTTTTTTAGTAAATTTGTGTGTGTATGCGTAAAATTTCTACACCCACATCCCATAGCTGCCCATACCACCACCACCACCTGTGCCCCATACACCTCCTTGTACCCAAAGGCGCATTTGTGTATTTCAATTAAAAATTATTTTTTGCGTCTTCTTCATTTGATTTTGAATACCTTTTGTATTTGCCCTATAGATATTTTACTCTCCCTTTCCCCTACACCTCCCCCCTCCCCTCCCACAGATCACGGAATGTAATTTTTACTTATGATTCAAAATTTATATTGCTCGATTGCTCTACTTTATATAAGTACTTCGTTTTGATTACCACCACCATCATCACAACCACCACCACCCCAAAAAACCAACTCAGTAACCTCTCCAATTATAATGAATGCAAAATTTAAGTCAAAATGATATAATATTAAGCCCAATGGATTTTCTCAGCGAGTTTAAATCCGTTCAAACGCAAGCATTTTGCGAATTGCCACAGGTAAGTATTTATTTATTTTTTTATAATTATTATTTTAGTTATTAATTAATTAATATGATTTTTATATAAAAGTTCAAAGAAAAATAAATTTTTTTAGTAAGTGTAAATTAAGAAAATCTGAAAAAAATTAAACCAAATGAATTTCTAAAGGTAATAGGCCCATTTTTAATAACAAAAAAACTTAATTTTTTAAAACATTTTTACTAAAATTTTTAAATATTTAAATTTAAAAGAAAATTATTTCTAGCATGCATATCTCTTGTACCCTTGTCACGTACACCATTAACCCTGTACACATATTAACACACACACACATATATATAAAAAAAAGAATCACAAAGTTCCTGAATTTGTTGTTGTTGTCATTTTCAATTTATGTACATAGGTAATTCGTATATATACACCAGCGTGTATATTGAGGTAGAGTTGTAGTATGTGTGCAGTACTTATAACTCTGTATCCCGTTGTTTCCCTAGTGCCCTTGCGTTCGTCTTTTTTTTTTTTTACCTTGCTCGTTAGCCTTGTGGTTGTTGTTGCTAGTATTATTGTTGTGATTTTGGCAAATACGCAAAAGACACATTCAAGGCTAGACACGTTGTAGGTGCGGTTTTCATGGAATTAAGTCAATGATTTTGATGAGATTTGTGATTTAGCTTAATTGTATTTAAAATTTGTATTCTTAGCAATTACAGCGAAAACAATCAAACAAAAAATTAAATTAAGTTAAATTAAAAAAAAATTTAATTAAATTTAAAAAAAACAAACAAAAATAGTAAAAAAAAATAAATTAAAGAAAAAAATTATAAAATAATAAAAATAATAGAATTAAAATAAATTTAAATAAAATAAAAGAAAAAAAAAGACAGAAAACTGGAGAACTAACTTAGGCTATGCCAAATTCCCAAAAAAAAAATTGGTCTCGGACCCCATTTTGACCCATTTGGTGGTGAGTTGAAAACCTCCGTTTGATCGCTTTCGGTTTGAAATATTTGTCCTACAAAGAATTTAGCTTCCCCTTTTTGGCAATTTGAATTTAGAGCCCCCCTTAGTTTTGGTTCGATTTAGCTGATTCTCGAACTTTCAAACTTGATCTTAGTTTGGAGGAGAAAAACTTGTGAAAATTTCAAGTCGATATCTCCTAAACTGTGACCGCTAAAGTTCGGACAGATGGACATGGCTAAATCGGTTCAGTTTTCTATGCTAATCAGAATATACTTGTATATACCAGCCGAGCCTCCTTATGGGCATTACAAACGTTGTGTCAAGTTTATGTGTCCTACCACAGTAATGTGTAGAGGTATATTAGAATTTCTACCTCGGAAACTCCTGTCTGTGGTATTTCTAGGTCTATGCGTGGCTTCGGCTAGGCAGTCCAACGGAGTTATTGATATCCATTTTATACTCAAGATCTGTTAAATATGAAGTTTCTATATAATGAATTGGTTTTCTGGTCCCGTGCGAATTCATTATAGAGAAGTTCGACTCTACTTTGACCCCAGAAGAAACCCTTCAACTGTAAAATATAATATCCTTAATTCCATATCGCATTTTTACCAAACTCAAGAGCAGTTAATTTATTTATCAACTGTTGTTGAAGCAAATCTTTAACTCTTGTCATCACTTTATCAATGTTTTATTAAACAACCCCCGATTACTGGCCTGAACAACAATTTACTTTTAATTTAAGGGGGAGAACTAGTAGGTACTTCACCTCTAGCTTGCATAGTTTGTCTATAGTATTTGATTATAATTTTTTGAAATGGTTTTAAGTTGCTTCGTTTTAAACTGTTTGTGGTTCTACCGAATTTGCTACTACTCTCCCGGGTAACAGTTTGAGGGACTAGGGTTTATAGAACTTGAATAAGTAAACTTCGTAGACTGCCCTCTTTTAATTTATGAACTACTGTGACAAGTTAATTCAATTCCCAATGGCAGTAGTCTCCCAGTTAGGACTGAATTTCTTAGGGGTTATAAAAGAGGTCGAAAAAGGAAAACTCATTGTTTCTAAGGGAAAACTACGAAAATAAAGAGGTACAAGTTCGGCCTTAGCTTTGGTATGCCGGGTTAGGTTAGAGTGACTGTCTCGTAAAGAAATACTTCATAGAATATAGTTAACCCCAAAGGTTCTGGGAGCAGTTTACTATATCCATTTAGATTGTCATTGAAATAGAACAGAATAAATTCCACACTAAACCCAATACACTTTGTAAATAAAACTCAACACATTTTTAAAGATTTTTTTTACAAAATAAATTTTATCTCGTTTTTTTCGTAATGCATCCCACCCAGTACAAATAATAATTTAAAATTCCATTTTTCGCCCTTATAAATACAAATATTTACCCTCACAGGGGAATGTACACATGCATATTTTCTTTAAATCGATACTTGGACTTTTCAGAAAACCCAAATGCCCGAAGCTCTGACACTGCCCGGCATGGCTGACGCGGAGCCAGACTTATCAACGTTCGAGAATAAAACCGGCCTGGCCGAGGACATGAAGTTTCTGGCCTCGATGCCAGAGCTGTGCGATGTCACTTTTTTGGTGGGCGACACACGAGAGCCCGTATGCGCCGTCAAGGTGAGTAATGTGTGTGAGCGAGAAGCCTTCAATGAAACCTTCACTCAGCATGAGAGGGTGAGGACACAAATTGCATTTTAAATATGAAGAAAATATTTAAATTATTTTCGATGACTTTGTTGGAGGATATAGTGACATATATTAACCCATTTAAACCCATTGGTGATTGCTTTTGATTCTCTTTGACTTATGTATTTACCTATTTACTTATCCTATTTACTTTAACCTCTGTCCCTTTACGCTTTCTCTCATAGGCTGTGCTGGCCTCACGGTCGCGTGTATTTGCGAAAATGCTCTACTCCGCCCCGTCTCCCCAGCGCAAACGTGAAACTTCCACCAAGGAGAATAAGTTGCGTTTGTTTTTGAAGCGTTCATCGGAGCCGTTGCTGAATTTACAAAATGCCGCACAACAGGTGGGCCATCCAAGTGATTTTGCCCTTGTATTTTTTTGTAAAGTTTTTTTTCGTTTGTTTGGATGTGTAGGTGCGTGTGTTTGTCAAGGGGTTAATGAGGAATTTGAGGATTTCCAGGGGTCTCTTGTATAGCATCGGAGCAAAAATGTGTTATATAGTATGCTTGTGTGTGTGTGTTTGTGGAGTTGTGTATGTAAATGTTTTACATAGAAAATTGATTTATGCAAACCAAATAATTCCATTGAGTTTTGCATAACATTTTTTCATTATTTTATTTTTCTGCTTCTAAATCCCCAAACATTTTGAGCCCCCCACCCCGCCTGTTTGAGTAAATGTTTTACTTGTATATGAAATTGAAATTTTGAAATTTTTAAATCTTGTATATATATTTGAAGGAAGAGAAAAGCAAATCTGATACTAAATTCATGTTTTTTATATATTTTTTTGTATATTTTTGTATGATTTTTTTTTCATTTTCATATGTATCCTACCTACCTTTTAGAGGAGTGGTTTCACCCAACAATTAGCTCCGATACCCGAGGTAAAGAGTTTTCACCAAATGATGCCATTCTACAAAGGTTCATTTGTGGAAATACAGTGTTGTTGTAAATTCGTTTTTCTTTTCAAACAAGATACCTAGTATGTGTACTCTCTTCCGCATCTTGGGTAAAGTGTTTTTGTGGCTCAAGTGCAATTGTTTTTGGTTTTTGTTTTTTTTTGCTTTAACTGAATTGGCTTTTAAATTTTTAATTAAAATTAGTTTAAAAAAAATTTGTAATTTATATAAAATTAACAAATTATTCTTTCGAATTGTTCATGATTTCAATCCAGGATAGTTTAGAATATTTACATTTTCCACGGAACCACTTCAATACATTATAATTAGGCGACATTTGAATGTGAATACCATGTGTACAAAGATTTGTTTTCAATACACTTTGGAAGTCTTTTGGAAGTAATTAAGCTTTCAATAATTAACTGGCCACCACTGTATCACCTTTAAGGAGAGATGACAAAGAGTCATCATCACTCATTGTACACCCGATTAACTTACAGATATACAACCCTAAAAAACAATTTTGACATTCTTATGAATTTCTAAATGAATTTAAGACTAATCGATCGTTTTGCACGAATAGAGTCAAAGAAATTGTGACCAAAGACTCTGAAAAGTTTGCGTTACAGCACATTTGCAAAAAAAAAGTCTCTTCAACTCTGGGTCTCTGCCACCTCTGCAGTGACTGTCACTAAAATAGTGCCCAGTGATAGCACCGGTAGGCATTATAAGAAGGTCAGATTGATATCGATGTAATACGTGTTGTTAACTGGGACCTCCTACGGTCAGGATACACTACAAATCAATATTAGTTTTTTTCCAGGGACTGGAATCGAAACGAATATCAGTCCCGGTTTCGGTTTAGGTTCTCATATTTAAAAATAAATCGGTTTCAGTTCCATTCAGTCAAAAAAAGTTCAAATTATCTTTCGTAATCCTTCCTTTGTAATCTTTATCCAATCCAAAAATTTTGGTCAGCTACACGAAGTGCTTCAATTGAGAGATTTTCAGTTTGGACACCTCCCTTATCGAATTGAAGAAGGCCTCTCCTAGTATTTTGAGTCTTCATCTGGCCAGCACAGGGCAGTAGCAGAGCAAATGTTCAAGTCTTTCTTTCTCATCAGGTTCGTAACAGTTCCGTCACCAGTTGTTGGACACCAGACCCATCCTAAAAGCTTGATGTCCTATAAGACAGTGTCCGATCACAACTCCCACCGCTAGTCTGCATTCGTCTTGGTTGAGGGATAAGATGTAGTTGGATTGATGTTTACTGTATATTGGCCAGAAAATTTTAGTAATGTGATTGTGACTTATATTCGCCCATTTGTTTTGTAAGATTAAAATTGTTTTATTATCTTGTTTTATATTGTTTTGTATAGGTACCAGCAAAGTCTTTCTAAAAATTAAAAAGTGAGGTTAAATACGTTTTATTGAAAATAAGTTGCCAGCAGTAGCCAAGCCTTTGAAGAAATATACCTAAAAGAAAGGAACATAATTTGTCGAGGCGTTATAGAAAACTGGCCGAATAATTATCATTCGAGACCTCCTATCCTTTCCAACTCGAAATGGGAACGGAGTAACTTGAAAACTCATATTGGAGTCTAATTTCGGACACATATTTGAATCATATTTAGGAACAATTAAACTTAGAAATTTTTGCAGTTTAATTGCTAAACTATATTATTACCACACCTTCGCCCTAGCCCAAAACTGTGGAACAATTTTTTACAACGATTTTGATTTCATTAATCACGCTTTGATTGGGATCATGAGCGATTTGAAACTTATACTATAATGTACAGTGAACTAATTGAAGTATATCATAATCTCTTTATGCATGTCTATTTGTTAAGCAAATCACTAAAGCGCACAGAAATATCTATACCTACTGCTATTCTTGGAAGGACTTATTATGCAAAAGTCGATTAGAATCACAGAAAAAAGTCGGGGTTTAAATCTGTCTATTTTCTATTGTAAACCTCTTACAATTTACACTTAAATAATAAATAGAAGTGCTATCTATCATAAAAATCATATCAATTTATAAACAAATTGTATGGACTAACATCGTTCATTGTCCGATACAAGAAAGACGCTATTGCTGGGACACCTGTTAGCAAAGCACATAAAATCAAAAAAAAAAAAAAAGAAAAAAAAATTTGTAATTAAAATTTTACTTTTTGGTACTTTTATATTTTTTATTAAAAAAAATAAAAAAAAAACAATTTTTTTTCAAAATAAAATTTTTGATTAAAAAAATTAAATTTTAAAACAAAAAAATTTTTGTTTTGATTTTTTCAAAATTTTAGTTGAAAAAACATCTATCTAAATTGCTGTGTAATTATAAAAAAAAATTTTAAATGTACCTAATTAGACTGTGAAAAACAAATCTTCGGTGTCTATGTATTTCGTATGTGTTTCTGTGTCTATCTAATCCAGCTTATGTATTTACTCTAAGGTTTCCATTTTCCTTTCAATACTGAACATCTCCAACTGACTCACCTGTACTCACATGAGAATTTCAAAATTTTAGCCCTCCGGTCAGCAGCATCAAACCCTGATTATTGAAGAATTCGAGCCTGATGTATTCCGTCAGCTGATCGAGTACATCCACACGGGATGTGTGACATTGCAGCCGAGAACGCTATTGGGTAAGATGGTCCTATAGCTACAATATAAATACCGTAATCAATTCTCTTTTCTCTTTACTTCAAAGGTGTCATGAATGCAGCCGATTACTATGGCCTGGAGGAGCTGCGTCGCGCTTGTGCTGGCTTCGTGCAATGCTGCATTAATGTGGACACTGTTTGTGCTCTGCTCGCATCTGCCGAACGTTACATTCAGTATAAGTGCACTAAGAGTTTAGTGCAGAAGGTCTTGGAGTTTGTGGATGAGCATGGCAATGAGGTGCTTAATTTGGGTAGTTTCACTTTGCTGCCGCAACATGTGGTGCGTTTGATATTGGCCCGCGAAGAATTGCGTGCCGATGAGTTTACTAAATTTCAGGCCGCTCTGATGTGGAGTAAGAAGTACTATGATAACAATCCTGTAAGACTAGTCAAATGATGGCCTAAGTTGTTTTTAAAAGAACCTTATTCTTCCAGAATATTGACATGAAGGAGATACTTGGCAACTTTCTGGAGTACATACAGTTTCATAAGATTCCCGCCAATGTGTTGATGCGCGAAATCCATCCGCTGGGTCTGGTGCCATATTCGATCATAATGAATGCCTTGGCCTATCAGGTAAGCAACGCTCGATCGTGAATGTGACCGTTGCCCTCGTTGCAAAGCGTTTCACTCTAAATTCATGCTAATCTCATTTGAATTAAACGAACGACATTAACGCAAAACCATATTTAAAACGACATCGGCGCATTTTTGGACCCATCCGTGTGCCATTGTCGTTCCGCCCCCCATTTGTCCCCCCTTTATGTCTGATTCTAACCATTGCAGGCAGACCCAGAAAGCGTCGACCCCGGAAAGCTGTCTCCCAACTCTAGTCGAGTGAGGCGCGCGCGCCAGAACCAAGGCAGATCGATGTCCGTACAGAGTTCACTTGACCCCTACGGTTCGAATACAACTTTGAGCTCGAGCGGCAGCAGCGATCCCACCAGTGGCCCGCATAACAGCAACTAACATAAGTTGAACGGCCCCTCCTCCTCCTCCTCCCATCACACATCATCAACCGGTCGCCACAAACACCATCAATCATTGCCCAAGATACGAAAAGCTAAATCCCAGAGTTTCCGCACCCGTCGCAGTCCATCCGAACGGCGCAGTCCCAATGCAGGCCAGGTGCCCGGTCAGGGCGCTCTCACACTGAATACTCTGCTGGCCGGCAACGACAAGAAGCGTAGTCCACTGACGCCAAAGAGTCCAATACTACCACAACCGGAATCGAAGAGTCCGGGCAGTACTTCGCAGAAGACACCCACAACCTTGTCACGTCAGGGTACACTACGTGCCTCACATCGACGCAAGAACAGTATGACAGGCTCACTTGTGCTAGTGCAGGGACGACGCAGTCCCGTGGGCTTCAATGATCGTAGCCCGCAGGGCTTACGCAGCCCACTGATCATGTCAAACGATCGCCTGAAATCACCAAATGAACTGCCCGTGCACTCGGTATTCGGCACGCACAGTCCGACTGCGCGCAGTCCCACAGGCGAGCGGCGCAGTCCCACATTCAGCATACACACACAGGAACGTCGCTCGCCAATCGGAGCGGCCGCACCCTCAGAATTTGGCCAACCAAGACGCAGTCCCACATCCACAGTGCACGTGCAGGAGGCACGTGTTGGCTATGAGACCACAGGCACTGGCATGGATGCGGACGAGACGAATGGCGCTCCCATGGGTTTTCCGGGCATCAAGCGGCCCTCGATTAACCTCTTCACGCCCATTTATTTCAGCGGTGACAAGCGCAGTCCCATCACATCCATGCCAATTCCTCCGATTATGGTATCCAATCCCACGGAGACGTGCAAGATGGTCGAACGCATTGCCGAGTCAAATGCTGCGGCGGAGGCGGCTCGCGAGTTGGAGCGCCTGCGGGAGGAGAAGGAAAAGGCCGCCGAGGCTGGGAGTGTGGCGTCCACGGAGAAAGAACAAACCGAGAAGAAGGAACGCACCAGTGTCATGAAGGAGATACTCGCATTTGTGCGCAAACCCTCCAAGCACATTTCGACGCGCACAAATCGCTTTGCGAACGCCTTTACACGTGCTGAATCGGGTACATCTAGTGGGCCGCTCATACGTCAGAGCACATTCTCGGCCAGTCCGGCTGCCTCATCGACGGCCGCCAAGAGCGCCGTCGTCAAGCAAATGTCCGAAGTTGGATTCGAACCGAAGATGTCATTGAAATTCGCGCACTACACCAAAATGTCACTGAAACTACGTCGATCTGCCAACGACGAGAAGGCGAAGCAAGCGGCCGCAGCGGCCAGTTCATCGAAGCGTCCGAGCGCCGATTCCAATGCAGGCGGTCTGGAGCCCGGCGATGTGCAGCAGGTAGGTCGTGCTGGCGGTGGTGGTGCCGGCTCCGGTCGCGCCTCACCGCTCAGCGACATACCATTCGAGTTGGCGAATGTACACTTCGAGAAGGTAGGTGAGTCCTATATCAAGCATGAGAAGATCCGCGAAGAAGAGGCGAACGACGATGCGGCGGCCACCACCACCAACACCGAAATGGCCACTTTTGTAGAAGAGATCACCAATTCACTCAAAGTAGTTACGTTGTCAAATGAGAACGCACAAATCACCACACATCACTTCCAGCGTCGTTCCGAGAGTAGGGAACCGATTGAGCCGCGCATTAGCGAAGAACGTGAATCCGACTCGAATGACTTGACCATTCCGGAGGAATTCCGTACAGAGCTGGTAGAGATTTTGAAGGCCTACACACCAGAACCAGTTTATGTTAACTTAGAAGAGCTACGACGCGAGACCGAAGGTTTAGAGTCCCCGGCCCTAGTGCTGGACGATGTAACGACCACGGGCACGACAATCGAAAAGTCCCCCCTGCAGTGTCCGATCATTGAGTTTGAGCCGCCTTCGAGGCGGTCCTCATTCGATCCTCCAAGATCGCCATTTCTAGAGAACTTACGTAGTCCGGGGGGTGACACAGACACGGACCTCATCAACTTGCAACGCCTCGATTCGGGAGGCGACAGTTTCGAAATGGTCGAAGGTGATCGCAAATCGAGTCGAGCCGAATCGAGTTTTGACTATCCGTACTCCTCGCGCGACACTAGTTTCGATATCTCACGCTATCAGTCCACCAGCTACGAGGATCAGACCTCAAGCTTTGAAATAGTCGATATGGATGATAAGAAGAAGTCCAACGTTGACTTGCGCAAGTCCTCCATTGAGCTGGTTGATGCCGAAACATTTCGGCGTTCGGGTTCGTCATGCGGACGCAAATCCTCACTAGAGACCCATTTTGATTATACCCCCTCCGATGCGAGTGGCATAACGCCTGCGCGTTCGCCCAACTTTCCCATGACAAAGAAACAAAAAACCGAAACCTTTCGTTCACTGCACATCTCACCCTTCAGTGCCTTCTCGCGGGCACGCAGTCCGCTCTCCAATCAGACCTCTTCCAACTACAGTTCACGCGACAGTTACGACTCGAGTTCGTCAGTGCCGGGCGGCGGTGCTGCAGCGGCCGTAGCGGCACACCCTGAGCCCCAACCACCACGCAGTCCCTATGCCGATCCCACCAAAAAGCATTTCCCCTTAACAATCAAGCAGCGCGAAGAGGAGGTGAAGACCTTCTTGTGCACGGACCAGCGTTGCGCCTCAATCTTTGAGCCACGTCCCAGTTCGGTGCTGACCCAACAGTTGTCCACCGGCTCCATGTCCACGCCCTCGGGCTATGGCAATGGCACACCGCGTGTCAATAGTGGGGCAGGCGGTTGTGGCTTCTCGAGTGGCAGTGAATTTGAACCGCCATCGCCGCGTCGGGCAGCCAGTGCTTCGCCAAAGCACACTTTTACTTTTCGTATTGTAATGAAGAAGGTGGACAGCTCACCGGAGGCTCTATGTCCGGAGCGACATCGCAGTAGGATTATTGATCGGTATAGGCGTAGAGACAGTAGACGCAAGCGTTTGCATGATGCGGGCAAGAGTTTTTAAGTAAGGGGTAATTAATCCCATGGAGCTATGACTAGAGATTGATAGGAAACGAGTACAGGGATAGTAACAGTAACAAGAAGAGTTGGAGATTTTTTTGAAATTTTGTTTTTCTAGAGGGCATTAGTGCAACGGGATTCTAAATTACTGCTCAGCGTTTATAGTGAATTTACTTAGAGATCTTTATAATATTAGAAATTTTTGAATTACAAAAACGGTTAAGTTTATGAGAATGGGTTAATTTTTGTGACCTGAAATTTGTGTTTTTTGAGTGATTCCTCTTAAGACCGAAGTATTAGAATGAATTCAATTTCGAATCAACAATCATATTACAAAATAAGTAACCTCTTTCATCGAATAAATTACCATACCATGACCACCTCCATTCGAAATCTTATGAAGACGTTTACGAAAACAACAACAATAATTTATGCATACCTAGACTTCATTCAAGGAATTTACATACAATCATCGGAAAGCTAAAACCATAAAGTACTCTTATGACCATGAAGCAAATTAGAGTTTCTACCACATACATACATACAGTTTCTTTTGTTGTTCAAGTTTCAAAGCATATATTTCCTTAAATCAACAAATAATAATATCAACTTTACATAAATACCTACATACATGCATATTTTTGAATATTGAAATTTATAATTGAAGAAATGAAATAAATTGACTTTTGACAATCTAAGTGTTAAAATCAAAATAACAGTATTTACAAAGCAAACAAACCAAATAATAACTAGTCACAAAAAGCAAAAACAAATAACAAATAAAATGAAATATATACTATAAATATATGTTTATAAAATGGTTCTGGTTTTTAGGCCGTTTCAAAAACTCTACACAAACTTTAAAACTAAAATAAACAGCAAAAAAAAAATTAAGAAAAAAAAAAGTTCTCTCAAACAACAATTTTTGATCGTCTTTTGTAAATGTTAAAAAAAAAAAAAAAAATTAAAAATTTAATTTAAAAAAAAAAATTATTAAAAATTTGTAAACAAAGAAAAAATTAATTAAATTAAATTTATTACATTAAAAAATTAAACAAAAATTTAAAATAAAAAAAAAATAATCCCATTCAATAACAAAAATTACACCCACATACATGACCTGATTAATATTTACTCTAAATAAATTTAAGTCGTGTTTTTCCCCCCAAAAAATGTTTATAATCTATGTGAAATGTTACAAGAAATGAAAAAAAAAAACTTAAACTTTTTATTAATAATGGTTCCTGCTAAGCTTACTCCTTCGACACAATATTGAATGGCATTTTGACATAATTGATTCACTGGCAAACCATTTGTCAGCGAAATTGTATTTTAAGTATTTTTAACTGTAAGCTGGATACGGGGCCGTACTTATTAATTAACACTAAACCAAAAAAAAAAAAAAAAAAAAAAAAGAAGAAGAAAAAATTTTAATACATACAAATAGTTTTGTTTATTTTGTAAGTGTTGCTTGCTATTTGCAATAGCTTAGCTTAATTAATTATATGAATTTTATAAATATATATTTTTTAAGTTATTAGGTTCTTGACAAATGAGAAATTTTAGAAAAAGAGTGAACCAACAGTAAAATTTTAAGAATATTTAAAAAACTTAAATGTCTACAGCGAATGTTCTCAGTTGTCAAGACCTAAATTTTGATATTTCTGCTCTATTTGGTTTCAGTTGCCTTGTTACAAGAACATTTTTTTCCCAATTCATTTTGAATTTTTATTTTTTTGAGTGAATTCAAATTTATTTAAACGAAAATTCAAAAAATCGACATACACGTATATGAAATATATATGAAATCATCACCCAACAAACAATATTATGAGCACTCAGAATTTTAAAAAAGTAGATCTTTTCTGATCATTTGTGAACGTACAGAATTCGGAAAGTTTTTATTATGGACATGAATGATAGAGGAGGAATATTACAGATGTAGTATACAATTTGGCGCTACGGAAAGTGAAGTATCGGGTTCGAATCAAGCAAACATTCAAAAAAGATTATCTTTAATATTTGAAATACGTTACCTAACTGAACAGCTTTCCAAAGAAAATATATTTTTAAAATTTATAAAACTTCTCATTGATACTTTAAAGCACAATCATGCTATGTCCCTTTTCATGGAAATCGAGTTATTTTCATTTTTGGATTCCTGAGAAAAAACTGCATCCTCACCTCCCAGAAGCCACCAGTGAACCTACGGAGGTGTAATCTAACATACATTGTAAATCCCACACACCCATAGCTTATGACACTCGAGCAGGATTTTTGATTTTTAAAAGCGGACTTGGCAGCTCAAAATATGACCGTATTAATGTCAGCAGAAGATTCCGGATAAGGGTTTTCGATTTTGAAAGAGGGCGTGGCAGTTAGAGTTGGGCTCAAAAAGGGTTCAAAGAAGTCCAAGGGGTGTCGATAATGGGTCCATGGCGGGTCAGAGAGGTGTACAATATATGCGTTCTCTCTGTGTATTGAGCAAATATTCGGGTGACTGTCGTGGCTATAACAGCCTCACTAGCTTAATTGATGTATATTTAAAAGACCACTCGCCAAGCAATGGGAAACTTTCGAATGTGTAATTTACCATGGAAATGCTTAAATTTCGAATTCGACATCAAGCTGTAGGTCCCTGGAAAGTCTTTGTCATACCAATTGCAGGAAGGAGCTCACCCTTAGCTATAAGTCCCAATAAAAACTCCTATATATTGTGGGTTTGACTCAAAATAATCAATCGCTCGCTGTCATTTTTTCTAGACCAAATCTTGCTCCAAAGGTATTGTCCGATGTTTCTAATGAAATATGAAAACGTTTAAAATATATGTTAACCGCCACTCTATTATGATATTTGTTGAAATAACTGTTAAATAACAAAACATATTGGCATACATTGCGTATGAGTAATATAAAAGCATAACTGACAACCAGCAACTGGTTATTCTGAGTCCCACTACCAGAACATAAAGGAGTTTTTCTTGGGACTGAGGAGCCAAAATAGTAGTAGTATTCGGGTGAAAGAAATTGAAAATTACATATTAAATAATGTGGATATTTTGTGATTGAAATAAGTTTTTCAATTTGTTTTTACAATTTCTTAATAAATATAATTTTAAATTGCGATTTTTTTAAGTTATTTTGATTAGTTTTGAGTTAATAAAATTTAGACGACACTTAACTTAAATGAAATTAATACAAAAAGCTTAAAATAAAACAAACAAACGAAGAAAAAGAAATAACAAAATTTTAAACCAATTGACAATGTATGTATTGGCAAAGTATTTATTAAAACAATTTAATTATAAGAAATTTAATTTATTTTATTTCTTTTATTCCTTTTATTATTTCTTTTTTTTGTAAAGCAAAATCACACGCTTGGCTAAAATGAAATCGACCACAGTTGAATGCAAGTAGAAATTTAAATGTTATCATTTGTAGAGCTTGAGAAGAACGCTGAAGTAGTGGCTTTTGTTAAATACGCAATGCATTACGTACAAGAAAATTGCTTTTTTGGGAATCTTTTTATAAAAACGAATAATATTTGGCAGCGCTTTTTTATGTAACGCTCGTAGTTGCAAAATGTAAAGTAAAGTAAAGAAACTTATCTCTCTTCTCACTGATTTCAATGCTAATGAAACATTTCGAAATACCTTCTTCTATTTGCAGACCGGGTCATTTTTAAAAGCGTGGATTTTGCTTGACTTGCCAGGGCCATACTTTGCCCAGGAAGTAATTGTTGGTTTATATTTGAAATTATTTTAATTAAAATTAGAAAAGAAACTTATGGAAGCATATTAAAAATATAAAAAATTCTTATTATAGTTAATAATGTCACCCTGTGTTTTTTAGTTTTAAACATGTTAAATGTATTTAAGAATTGATGCTCGAATATTTTTAGTAAAAAATTGCAACGTTTTGATGAAGCTGAAAAATGAAAAGTTCAAAATTATTCTAAATTGCGTAAAAGATTTTTGTATGAAGGCGAAGTGAAAAGAAAAAAACGTTTAATATAAACTTAAAAAATAATATAAAATTTTTAAATGAATAAATTTAAATCAAGGCAATATTGTTTACCTAAATGAGAAAAAAAATGTAAAATTTAAATTTCAAAAAATTTTTGTGAATTTTTTCAAATGGTTAAATTTATTATTGATATTATATACAGTGGGCAAATTTCAATGTAAAATCCAACTTGAATAATTTCCAAACAATTGCGTAAATGTAATTTTCAAAATAAATTTTGTCGTTTTTGAATCTAAAAATGGTATAAGGCGTTTTTATTTAAATGGAATTTATTTGTACAGTGGAACCAAAACACGAAAAAAAAAATTTTTTTTAACACATAATTTTACTTTTGTCTCTCTACAATTTCGAGCCCGCATGTATGGCCAGAACGCCATCGAATTCGCCCGCACCAATGACAATATCAGCAAAGCCCCAGCCATCAACGGTGACTGACTTGCCCGTGCATTTATCGTAGTCCTTCTCGCCCGAAATGACATCACAGTACACACCCTGAGGCAGGCCAGTTCCCAATCGCTGTCTCAAATCGTAACCATTGTTATTGAATGCCACAAAGCCGCGATTTTCGCGTGCAAAGGCAATCTGATTGTCTCCATTGTCCCACCAGTTGGTCAGGCCCAGGCCGCGCACTTCATTCTTGAAACCAATCATATTGTAGATTTGCCTCCAGCGATGCTCGCACACCCAACCATTCGTACAGGCTCCCTCACTGTTGAACACAGGCGACTGTATAGAACCATCCGCATTAGCCGGTGGGGACTGATCGCGATCGCTAAAATCGAAAGAGCTCATCACACGCGTAATGCCATACGGATGAGCCAACGTGAAGGCCGTGGCCATTTTATATTGCTTAGCGTTCTTATAGGTGAGTACGGCACCACCGTCACGCTGATTGTCGTGATTGTCCACAAACACAAGGGCATGCTCGGAGGGCAGGAAGCCCCATTGTGGGCCCCAGCTGACCAGCCATTTCAGTTGATTGTTGCCGCGGAAGGCATTACCAATCTCCTCGGAGAATGCGAATTCGGTAACTGCGCCCAGATTGTTGTACTCATATTTGCTGACCGTTTCGTGGCCATGATCGATTACCTCCTGGAAGATGAAGGGACGTGCATTGCGGGGGAAACCGTGATCGATGCTGAGGTCACGCACGCGACCGTAAATGACCTGGATGGGGTGGGTGGGGAAAGAGGAAAAGGTTATTAAGAATATATTTTTCAGAAAGGTAAGGTGTTCAATATTTGTGGGTACCCTGTTTCGCCTAAGCTTTTTTTCATTGAAAAGTTTCTCAAAATAATTCCAAACTGCAATTACTCACCTTCAAATCGTCAGCAGCCATATGCTTAGCGGCATCCACTCGGAAACCAGCCACGCCCAATTCAACCAAATGATCCAAGAAATCCACCAGACGATCGCGCACCCACTCGACGCTCTGATCCAAATCCTTCAAACCGACCAGTTCACATTTTTGCACTTGGTAACGATCATTCCAATCGTGAATTTCGCAAGTTGGATGGAAATCAATAGCCGAATAGGGAACAGCGGGGAACAGCTTCTTGCCAGGATCGACCGAAGAGCCAGCAGTGCCATACGAAACCTTATACTGATCGGCTGCCATATGATTGAGCAGAACATCAACGTAGATGCGTACGCCCACAGCATTGCAGCGAGCACACATATTTGCGAATTCCTGTTCGTTACCGGAGCGCGTAATCAGTTTGTACGACACGGGCTGATAACGCTCCCACCAGGGACGATTGGCCACCACAATATTCTCGGAGACGGGCGAAACCTTATGGAAATGCAAAAACAATTACTCAACCTTATAATTGCAAATATTTGCACAGGTTCAATGAACGCACTTGCACACCCGCATAGCCACGAGGAGCCAGAAACTGTTCACACTCATTGGCGATGTCGTTCCATTTCCATTCGAACAAGTGCACGATGGTATTGCGATTGCCCCACCACTGGGTATTATGTTGGGCATACGAGCCGCCACAGAGCGTGGCCAATACAAAGAGGGCCAAACTGAATTTGGCCATTGTTGAAGCGATTTAATACGATTTTCAACTGCTCAGGCGCTGGCAATGTTTGGTCTTTTATAGGCACGTTTCGCTCATCGTGGGGTATTCATTATCAAATTTATTTAATTTTTTGCCTGTAGTACAAGTAGATGTGGCGATTTGCCTATCAGCAGCTGATAAGAGTTTCTTGTACATTTTTATGGTCTGCGATGGTATCAATATCATGCATTCTATGGACAAATGTCAGCATTAACCAGGTGCCTTAGCCATAGTAAATCAATGAATGTGGTGTTATGAATAAAAACAATTTTTCATTTTTTATTTATGAATTGCTGCGATTTGTTGTGTGTTTATTTTTGTTTATCTTTAGTGCGTTTTAAGTGTACACACAAGACATTGTTTGCGGGGTAATTATTATCTTATCAAATATTAATTACAATTAATTATTTAAAATTGTTTGTTATTTTAAGTATTTTGTATTCAATTTTCTCTTTCCGCACCCCCGCCTTCATTTGTTTCCTTTTCTATTTCCACTTTTGCTCTTTTGTTAAACAAGAGCTTCTCACGTGCTCTGACCTCTTGGCCATAGTACTTTCGTAAAATGACCGTGAAAAAATAGAGAATCTCTACGGCCGACACCATACTCATGCCCACAAATAAACTGAAGGCACTACCGAGATTAGCTTTTGCAATTGGAAAGGTTAAATTGAGGTAAAATTATTTTTAAATTTATTTCCAGTGTCATACTTACATATTAGAGTCACCGTGTTTGATAGTAAATCGCGTCGCACTCGTCGGTATACTTGCGAATTCATGAAAATGTGGGCCACCGAATAGTCCTTTTTGATGCCGTGACTAGGGATAAGTAGTGGAAAATGTAAGAGAGAGTCAAATTAAATTAAAAAGTGATTGAGAAAAAAATAAATCTGAAAATTACTGGATTCGTCCGAATGGGCGAATCTGAAAATGTCTACTACTAGGAAGTCCTTAATAAAAGCTGTTAATTAGTTTAAAATTTATAATTTTTGGTTAATTTCAAATGGCCAATATTGGGCCTTTAAGTTGAGCTTAACTTCGCAAAAGCAACCCTGTAAACAGCTGATTCTAATCTCCAAAGAAAAAATAAATTTCTAAAATTGCTGAAATAAACTCGGTTATAGATTGTAGTCGTAAGAGAAATATTCCAATTCTGTGCCGCTAAAGTTTATGTGATAAATTTCTCTTGTAGCAAGCAATCTGCAATATGCTTACAGTAAGTCAAAATAACTCCAGAAGTGAAATATTTCGTATGGAAAATCTTTATAGCATAAATCTAGCAAATTGAGAACTGAAATGGAGAAACGATGTTATCGATAAATATCGATACATTATCGAAAAATTATTGATAGAATATTGAAAAGTCATCGATTAAATATCGAAAAACATCGGATAAGAAGCACGTCTAAATCCAAAATGGCCGCTAAATTTGTATTATTATTTGGAGCTCGATAAAATCTGAATTTAAATTTTAGTTGATCTTGAGAAATATGGAACCGATTTGGACGCCGTTTTTTTGTTTGGTTGGAAATGATGAACGAAATGGAACTGGAACAAAGTAGAATTAGACTGGAACAAAATCAAATTGGAAAAAAATTTTTAATATTATCGAAAAATAACAAATAAATTATTGAAAAATAATCGATAAATTATAGAAAAATAATCGATAAATGATCGAAAAATAATCGATAAATTATTGAAAAATAATCGAAAAATTATTGAAAAATAATCGATAAATTATTGAAAAATAATCGATAAAACATCAAAAAATATCCAAAAAAAATTTCGATAAAATATCGAAAAATTTTCAATGAAATATCGATAAATTATCGAAAATTGTCAATAAAATATCGAAAAACTTTTCATAAAATATCGAAAAATGTTCGATAAAAATTACCAAAAAAATGGCATAAGAACGTATCGTACTCGCATCTTCGATCAGACCGAAGATAATTCTTTAACTAGATAATATTTTATCATAATAATCAATCACATTACATTTTTAAGTTACAATTAACTAAAAATCAACTTAAATTTATGCTGTGAGATTGATTGGCCCTCAGATTCCTTGTATCCCACGACAATAACCTCAAAAAGTTAAAATAAATGATTTGTATAGTCCGGTTCTAGAGCAACTTAAATTAATTTAAACGAAAAAAACCCTGTTCACAGGGATTATAAATTATACTGATAATATTGATCCATTAATAAAAAGTCAGAATTGCACAATTCTTACTCATAAAAACCTAATATGATGACATATTTTATTTATGGATCAATATTGTGAATATAACACACACTTCCTACGAACAGTTCTCTCTGTGTAAGAAGCGAGTTTTACAAAAAACAAACTGTGATACTATTTCATTACTCATACGCAGTGTATGGCAATAGATATTTTTAAGATTTTTTTATAAAAGTGTGTTTATACGAGTGTGTGTACTTACTAAAAAGTGTCCACTGTGGGAATATCCAATTGTAAATTTGCACTGGTCAATTGCACATCGTAGTCCATCATTTCACAGATATTTGGACAGGGACACTGAGTATTGCGAAAACGCCCAATGATATCAGCTGAAAAAAAATAAAATTATTTGAATAAATTTCCACCAAAAACCTTAAAAGCCCACCGAAACTCTCCACCAGACAGGGAACATCCTTGAACGTGCAAACTCGATCGTTCGAACGATTATTAACGAAAAAGAATGTCATGCAACCGCAAAATTTCACCGTATTCAACACACGACAATTCAGCTCACAATTGCCGCCCACAAACGATTTAAAATATTTCAAGGGAAACTCATGCTTCAAAACGCACTGACGCTGGGCAATAGACAAATCCGTGACAGCCTCGGAACAAAATGTTTCGACGGGCCGCACTGTGACAAAAATCTCCTCATTCAAGGGCAAAAACTTGGCCACCGCATGGGCACTGGGAAAGGCATCATGTTCGTGCAGCAGCAACTTGAAGCCAGACGAATACGACTGCACTTGATTGTACGTGCTGTCATTGTAGTAGAGTATGAGGGAGAGGCCATCGTTCAGACCGGGGCGTGCATACTTTTCAGTGAATTTGATGCTGAAATGTATGAAATTGGGTCACCCATAAATTTACTATGCAATGTTCAGTTGTGCTGCCCACCCTTCTTGTTTCAAATTGAAAGAGCAACAATAACCATAGAAGGCATGAGCCACCTGAAACAGCTCATCACAGTCGACGATTTTCCAATGAAGGCGACAGCGAAACAGCAGATCCTTGCAATTCCAACGCATCTTCCCCACAAAGTCGGTCAAGGTCAAGTTGTTTAGTTCTAAAACGGACTGCATGAGTTCCACTGCGGGTTGGTCGAAGCGTTCATCGTCATTCAGAAAGCCCGAATTGATGCGTAGAGATTCAAGCACATCACGAGGGTTGGCATATGAAGGCAATTTCCTAGGAAAATTTATGAAATCGTCAGTTTACATACACAGAAAACGCATTAATGTGACGATTCAAAATTTAAATGTTCTAAGTACATAGGTTTCCTTAAGCACTTAGTCCATTTCAATTTTAAATCCTTCTAGAGTCTGCAGTTTTCACTAACAATGTTTCTATGAATAATTTTGTCTTATCTATGCTATATGACACCTCCGGGCAAATGGTAACAGCCGGAAAGAGTAGACTCGTTATGGGCGCATGGTCATTTTCCACATTCATGCGCGTCGGATTGCTGCTATAATCAACGTAGAATGTGAAGACCATTACAATGGCACAGATGAACATGATGACTGTGATTAACATCCAAATATATCTAAAAAAAATGATTACTAATTAATAAAAATAAATTATCATTTATTTATTTAGAGTAAATCACAAACCAAAATGTATTTAAAAAAAATTTTAATTTGGAAATTAACAAAAACGTTTTGTGTTTAAAAAAAATGTTGCTCATAGATTTTATTAAACAAATTTAATATCTTTAAACACAAATTTAGGTACCGTGGGACACGGGAACTTTATTTTACGAAAATATTTTTAAAAGTTACGGCAATTACTAATGCTGCACACAAAAAAGTCAGTAGATCTAACCGAAAAAGAGGGTTAAAAACGCTCCAACCCTCCAATTTCGGTACATTTAACCGATGAGAGATGACAAATTTTTTGCACCATTTTTTCTCGGTTAAGTCGTAAATTTTTCAGTAAATTTGTGAAAAATTCACATTTAATCAACAGTTCAGGTAAAATAACTTACAATAACAACAACTTTTGCGATTATTTGAACTATTTTATGTCGAATTTTGAAGATTTATTTTAACAATTTTTTTTTCGGTTAATCCAACCTACCAACATCAATAAATAAATTCAGGTTTTTCATACATTTTGAAAAGTTGTACATTAACAACTTTTTTCGGTTAATTTTACCGACGTTTTTTTTTCTGTGTACCATACGTTTAGGCGGGGAAAGTCCCGCTTTCAAGCACTTTGTCCCGCTATCCGGGGTTATCTATTCAACAATAATAGAATAGTTTAGGTTAAGGGTCGCGTTGGTCTTCATAGATTTCAAGCTAGTATGTTGGGATATAGCTTAAGTTTATATTTCTTTATATCAACAGTATAGAATATGTACAGGAGGGGTCAATAACGTTGCGTTGGGATTCACTTGGGAAGTTTTAAAAAAATTAAAGATATGAATTCCGTCTTTTAGCAGCATGTAGAGTAATACCTGAGGATTCTAGTGACATAACGTTTGGAATATTTGTAATGCTACTTTGGTGGTGGTGAAGCCTGGTTTTTGGGTGAATCATGTCACTTGGGAATAGAGCAACTCCTAGGTGCTTCATTGAAACTTTTTTGGGTGCTTCATGTCACTTGCGATTAACACAACTCCTAGGTGCCTAAACAGTTCCATTGACGCACTTATGAGTTTCCCTAATCCCAAGTGGCATGAATCACCCAAAAAAGTTCCAATGACGGACCTCAGAGTTGCTCTACATGAACTTACCGTATGATTCTATTGGTTTCCTCATCTTTGGTATACTTCAAACCATGTATGCTGGTTGTGGCGCAAAAGGCATCCCAAGTGCGTTTTATCGAACCATATAAGGGCGAGATGGACTCGTCAATATCCTCAGGCTCCAGTTCGGCATGACCCATTGTAAACAAAATAGAAAATAGATACGAGCTTTGAAAATCAAATCACTAGAAAGGCTACTGCTCCTTGAAAGAGACTAAACAGAAATAAGACTAAACCAACTAAATAAGGTTCGATTGGAACGCACCGCCCACTTCAGTTCAATTCATATTTCACATGTCAAATTTGGCACAACCTTCAATTAAATTCCGATTAACAACAACAAAATTGATATCATCATTTCATATCAATTCGGTTCTGTGTGATTGCATACTTTCAGGCGAAATTTCGACCAATTCTATTTAAAGACTTTATACCATTTCATTTATACTTTATTCACCACACCCACCATACTTATTCACCATGTTCTCAGTTTGGTGTATTCACTAACTGAACTCACCCCTAAATATATACATTTGTGTGTCACTTTGTATGCTATCAGTGTAAATAAAACACATTGGACTCACATTGCTGCCGAATTATTTCGTATGCAAAACTATTTCGGCAGTAAGCATAAATTTAAAAATGTATTTATAAATTATGAAAACTATTTTTGGAATGGGATTTCAATTTGCCCGTCCACTGACTAAGTTTGCTGACATGAAAAGCTTTCAATATTCCACTTAAAGCATTAAATGCATTTTTTGTTAATGTTTCCTGTATTTTCTCTCTCAGATACACCCAAAAAAAAAGGGAATTGCCGAAACCAGGGATCGAACCAGGGACCTTTAGATCTTCAGTCTAACGCTCTCCCAACTGAGCTATTTCGGCACATGACTAATCAGTTTTGAAATATATTTTAGGCTTGGCCAAATATATTTGAATTAACATATCAACTCTGAAAATAATTTTAATATTTTGCTGGCATTTGTTCGAGATAACCGATAGTAGGAACTATTTAAATCTTCACGGCAACGGTAAATTCTAATCCACATCGTGGTGGAATATCTTGGAATTGGTGTGACTTATGCAAATGGAATTGGAATTACTTCAGTTCGTGATATTAGCGACTACGGAGTTGGACCACATTTTCCCACAAAGCTTCAAAAGAGCTCTTTCGTAGATTTGTAGAAAATTCTAAATTCTATTCTTAAGAGTTCACTCCAGCGTTCTCTCTCCTTTACTACTCTACCGTTTATTTTTAAATTTCTACTCTAGTTTTAAATTTTCTACTCCCCTCTAGGTAATTTCTACTACTATTGTTAGAAATCTACTTCTCAAAAGGTTATGTGAGTTTTATATGATGCAAAATTACTACTCTTTCTACAAATCTACTACCCTGACAGAAAATTCTACTACCCTTGTAGAATTTCTACTATTCTACGCAGTAGAATAGTCTACTTTGTCTAAATTTACTACGCTAATAGTAATTTCTACTACTTTCTTAGAATCACTACGTAGAAATACTACATGCGTGATAAAAAAATTGGAAATGAAAATATTACCAACTATTTTCCGCACATTCAATCTACGATCATTCAGATTGACAATGAAATGAGGCGATCTATTACCTTCAGAAAAAAAGATCTAACTTTTTACTTCATAGATTTTTTTAACTAAAAACATTTGTTGCAAAAAAAAAATATTTAAAAATTTTAAAAAATGTTTTTTTTTACGAAAATTTAGTTCATATTGAACTAAACGAAAAATCTGATTTGAAAATGTTTTATGAAGAGTTTATATAGAATTCGATTACCTTTAATTTGATATAACAATCCATTCAAATTGCATTATTAGAACGGGTTATATGAGCGGCTTGATGTGACCACCTCTTCAAAAATGGTAGGGTAAAAGGGGGCGCAATCGCCACGTTTTTTCAAAGATTTATAAAAAATTAACCAATTATCGTTTCTTACAAATTATTTTACAGTTCGAAACTTACATTTATTAACTTTAATATTTTAGCGTCTGAAAGCAGATCTCTAAAAGCTTTCCACTACTTTTTCAACGAATTTCAAAAAAAGCCAAAACGGCGACACTGCATCACCCATGGTAGAATCGCCAAGGGATATAAATTAAAAATGCACAGACTTTTTCGGTGAATATAATATTTTTTTTAAATATTGAATATCAGCTAAAATAAAACATTAAATAAATGCCTTAATTAAGTTATTACGAAAAATTGTTCACAAAATGTAAAAAAAGTTAGTAAATGAGATCCGAGTTAAATGAAACTTTCCAAACGATTTTTCTAAATTAATTGATAAGCTTTAATCATTGATTCTTCTTTTTCTCTTCTTTAAAATTGGTTTTGTAGGTTTTGTTATACCAAATACACTGACGTATGTGCCCCAGGTGCGATTCGGCGAATGTGCCCCAGGTGTTCCCACTCACACAATTTCTTTTTCTTTTCATATTATTACTTTATGAAATGGAATCAAGTCGAGCTTTTACTCCATGCTCTAATATCAACGCAATAATACCACAAAATGTCGATTTCCTAATCCAAAAACTGAATATATTATCACCAAATGTACTTACCCAAAAACAAATGTACTTACCAAAAAACAAACAAACACGTTTTGCCTTGATCACGATTGAGGTAGAAAGGTCATGTACTTAGGGAAGATACTTTATCGATATATGCACAAATTATCCATACTATCAATTTCAAAGAGTTTTTAGTTTTTAAAAAAAGTGGGGTGGCAAATGCTTCCAAGTAGCGAATCCTCCCCTTTTTACCCTAACCTAAACGGTGTGACAGAAATTTGTTGTACCAATTTTTGTTTTGTTATCAGCTGCCGATTTTACATATGAAATGGATGTCAAGTAGTTTGAAAGTATTTTTATTTAGATTATGTGGAGTAGAGCAGTTTTTGCTGCAGGGCATTAGCGCGTCTCTTTCGTATGAGAGCACCTCTAAGGGGAGGAGAAAGGGGTTTAGTAGGTTCCCAACACTTCGATAGCTATGGGGCTATGAGCCGATCGATCACGCATTTTTTTCAACTTTTGCCTCTATGCGGCACGATTTACCCAATTACTCAATTTTTTGGCTCACGCATTTTTTTTTTGTCGAGCCTCACAAAATTAGGGGGTGACTCGTATCAAAATCGAAAAATCGTGCCCTATGTCATGGTGTTACAAATTTAACAATTGGTTAACTATCAGAAGTTAATCGGACCTTAAAATTACTAAAATTGTTGGCAATTAAAAAAAAAAAGGGTTTAAACTAGAGAAGATGCTCGTAGAGTCAGTAGAAAAAGTTCACCCAAATAAAACATTTGAATTGGTTTCCTTGAAGGAATCTCTGATATTTTGTCTTTTTATTTTTTTAGATACTTTCTTGCAACAAAAAAACTTTCTTTGAAAATTACATTGTCAATAACAATTTGCATACGTACATATATAAAAAAAGAGAACAATATTTTAAAAATTTTATCACATTTAAAACTAAATTTTATTTGTTTTATTTATTATTGTTTCAATTAATACAATTAACCATTATTGTCTGCAAAGTTATGGAGAACAGAAAGAAAACTTAACAAAATAACAAAAAAAAAAAAAAACTTGTTCTGAAATGAGGTAATGAAATTACACATTCTTTGTGGTAAAAAAAATGAAATTATTTGTGTGGTTTTTTTATAAGGAATTTTTACATTTATAAATTATGATTAAGATTAAACATTGTGGCGCACTATTGACTTTGCTTTTCACATTTTACTAACAATGGTAAAAAATAAAGGTTTTTTCATGCTTTGTTTGCAATTTTATAATTTTACAATTTGCGCTTGTAAATAATCCCTCGATTGTCTTTTTTTTTTATTAATTTTGATTGCTTTAAACGCTTTTACCCGCCCGCTTTTTCATATTGAATATATTTTCTGTGAAATGTGAAACTTAAATTAAATTAAAAATTATTTTCTTTTTAGGTATAGTTCGAGCCTCCGCAATCAGTGCCCGATCGTGTTAGTGCCCCGTTTCGGTTATTCTTGTTGGAACTCCTAAAATGGCGGGCATAGTTCTGTCGAAAGCAAAGCCATTCGTGGTTTGATCATTGCCAGCCGGGGCAATCTCTTTCTTCTCATCATTCTCCGGGTTGTCCCAGTGTTGGCGTTCACCGGAACCGAAGATGTTGTAGAAAGTACCACAAATGATGTACACGAAGGCGGCTATGAAGAAGACAATCTGCCATTGACCCATGGTGGGCTGTGGAGTGCAAGGAAATGTTCGTTAGAAATTGCCGTGGAATAAAGTTTTTGTTTTTCTGTAATCTTCTCTTACCTTATTGTTGATCAAATTGCCGGCCGCAATAGGAGCCAAGAGACCGGCCAAATTGGCCAAGCAATTCGTGATGGCCATCAGGAAGCCTGCAAAGCGTGGCGACAAGTCCAAATGATTGATTTTGAAGCCCGAATAGATGCCACCATTGAAGCCCACACCAATGGTGAGGATGGCTATTGTTAAAGCGCGATCACAGCCTGTATAGGAGGCAGCTATTAAAGCAATGCCAGGACCATATTGACCTAAAAATTACCAGGAATTCGAATTAATAAAAGGAAAAGGAAAGAAAATTTTGACTTGAGTTTCAAGACTGAGTCCTTTAACTTACCAATACTGTTGATAATCTTTCTCGTTGCTGTGTGAGTGAAACGCTTCGATGTGATCATCCAATCGGCAATTACCGCAATGAACATCGAGAACAGCCACATGGCCAAGTAGGGCAACGACGACAGCAGGCCATTGGCCTTGAGGGAGAAACGCAACACCTGCATCATATAGGTTGGCAACTCTGTCATGAGTGTCTCATAGCCATAATTGTGACCCATGTGAGCAAGAAGAATGGCATAGAAGGGCAAGGACCTGAAGATTGCTTTGAAGGGAATGGGAGGGCTCTGTTTGGAAAAAAGAAAACAAAAAATTAAAATTTGTTCATACAAAATGTCTTCACTTCCCCACATACCTTCACATCATTGGCACCCCACAGCGATTCGTTGATGTACTTCTTCTCACGCTCATCAATGGTGGGATGGACGGTGGGATCCTCATAGATCCAAATGAGAAAGGCAATGGACCAAATTGTGCCCACAATACCGAATATGTAGAAAATTGAGGGCCAGCCTCCATCAAAACCGTACTCAGCCAACAGACCAGACAGCGGCATGGAAATAATCGTACCAAATTGGGCACCCGCATACACGGCAGCTCCCATACGCGAACGTTCATTGGGCGGTATCCATTTGGCAAGTAGAGCATGCGTACAGGGCACAATGGGACCTTCGCCCAATCCTTGAATGAAACGCACAGCCGAGAGTCCGAGAACGCCACCCTGACGTGCTGCCACGGGCACTAAGAAGGCGAATACGGAGTTCAACAGCATGCCATAGCCGAGGAAACGCATGGCACCATATTTCTTGGCCAAAATGCCAAAGGGTATCTGGAAGGGAGAAGGTAAAGGAAAGAATTTTTTAGGAATTTAATTTAATTTAATTTTTTTAAAATAGAGTCTTACCTGCGTCAACACATAGCCATAGAAGAAGGATGATAGAATGTAGCCCTGCAAACTGGAGTCCCAAGCAAAAGGACCATCCTGACCATGGTCCTAAAAACAAAAAAAAATAATAATTTTAAATAAAATTTTTTTTTTTTTTTTGTTTTTGTAAGTAATTTTTTTTTTTTTAATTTGTTTTTTTTTACCTAAATTTTCTTTTTATTTTTTAAAAAAAAACTTACCACTTCAGTGTAATTCTGGTCGGGGCACTCATCATCGAATACTTCATTGCCCTCATTGATGGCGGTGTGATTGACCATGGCAACAATGGCAACGGACATATTTGTACGCATCACATACGCATTGGCCATGCCCAGGAAGAGCATGAATGTGACGAAATAGCGTGTGGCGAACCATCCTGGAAGAAATGACAAGAGAAGAAAATGAAAATTAATATTATACAAATTATATGCTAGGAATTCCACCCAACAAGTCACGAATATTTCACATGAACCACACTAGTAGACACAAATCGCCTCCACATGTGATTGATTGTCCAAGTGATATCACGCGTGGGCATGTGGGGCGCAAAAATATTCAAGTGGTAACAGAATTAAAAGAAAAGACAACAAAAAAACGGTTTGGCTACCGCCTAGCCGGCCTCGTAAATTAAGCTAATTGATAAATTCATTTGCACTATGAGAGAGAGATAGCCCAGTACAGTGCTAAGCGCAAAGGCGCCTTTTGAACCAATTAGCGCCACAAAGTGAACGGATTTATTATAACGAATAAATGAATTGTTGAATAGGTAAATTGTTGAGACTATACATTTTATGACTAACCCCAATGCTTGTGAGAAACGCAAAAGGCTCACTATACACACTTGAACACGCATGTCGGATGACTCGTCCGACACGAGCTCACGTGCAAAGCATTTTCATTAGGCATATGGAATTTTATTTTAATATTTGTTTTTTAATATTTGTTTGTTTGTTCTATTCTCTTATGTCTCTTTGGCCACAATGATATTTCATGATTTCAAGCAATTTTCCACAATGGCAAGTAAATTGAACTAATAATTCTCTCAGTTTATATTACTTGTGTAACCTGAGTTGCATAAGATATAAATAAAATCAATTGATATTAATAACAACAAAATTGAAAAGATCAATTTGCAAGTGACATAGGTCACATTGATAGTTACAATTTGTGTGTGGGGTGTGGAATTTAATTGGAGAAATTTCTTATAATAAATATATCAAACGGACAAGTTGACAAGAACAAAAGGAATTTAAATAGAAATTTATATTTAAGAAAATAGTTTATTAATTTCACTGTTCGACAAATGAACATTTTGGAAAAAGCTGAAGCTAATCAATAATTCGAATTACGTTTTGCTCTGCTACATCACAATTTCATGGCCATACATATCATCAATATTAAAAATAACTAAAAAATAAAAAGGCAGTATAATTTTTTTTTCGAAATTCAACTTTTTTTCGAACATTTTCGAATTTTTTTTGGAAATTTTCACGGAGAGAAATGTTGGCTCATGACTTACGATTATGGAGTCCATAAAATTATTGTTACTTAATTACTAACTATAATCATTAATTGTGAATATTAGTCACAAATTATGCGAATTCGTACATAAACTATGCATATGGATAGTGAATACATTATGATAAGGGTTTATGAATTTCGTGATTTATTTTATTATTCTTGAATAATAGTTGATGATTAACTAGGTCATGAAACTGCACGTGTTATCAGGAATTATGAATAACTGGGTTGATTGTCATGAATTGTTGAGCAATATACAATACATTTAGACGCTTTTACAATAATGCCAGGGTAGCCGAATCGGTTAGACGTCCGGACTGGAGAGGATGATGTCGGTTCGAATTCCGGGAAAACTGAATTTGTGTTATTACAAATTATTCTAAGCAAGTTGGCAAATAAAAAAGTAAAATTAAATAAATAATTAAGTAAAAAATTAGCAAATAAAAAAAATTTTAATTTATTTAAATGGAAATATGTGCTCAAATTATTATTACGAATGATTTATTTATTCTCACTTAAGCCTAAAATTATGAATTTTTAATCATAATTTATGATTTTTGTTTGCACAATTTATTCCATCTGGTCATTGATTATGTCAAAAGGGAAAATAATAATTCATGTTTAAGTGGAACAAATCAAGCAAACACAAATCACAAACTATGATTTTCACTTTTTACAGTTCTTAAGATTAAGAATTCTTGATTATTGACTTCTAATTAATGGATAAATATCGTGACTAATTTTTACTTAATTGATTCCAATAACGCATGATTTCAGCAAGCATTTCCCTCCGTGTTGATTTCACATTTTTAATAAATTTTTTAGATTGTTTTTTCTCAGAAACAAATTTTTAGAAAAAAAATGTGTCAATATATTCGTGTGTGTCGGATATTTTGGCAATAGTTTCGTTTTTTGTCTGTTAAAATCGATTTGGAATATTGAGAAACCCTATGCGCCATTTTAAAGGTTAGGGCTATCTTTTCGCCATAGGCGGTTTTTCTATACAATGTCATCTTTAGGTAGAAACATTTCATTATGTAAATGTTCAAAAAGTGACAAATTACCCGAATAGGTGGGCGATCGAGTGGATATTTACAGAAAAGTAAAGCTTGAGTAAAGCATTATCTTTCGTCAATTACAGTTTTAAAAAATTGCAACAACATTGGAGAAAAGATCTACTGCCACATTACACGAAGTGCCAAATTACCCGACAATCCTTTACTAAATAAAAATTGTTTTTCTAGTAGACAAGAAATAAAATATATTTAAAAACAAATTCAAAAACAAATTCGAAAATGTTAGAAACATTTCTTAAAATGTTCGAAAAAAAATTCGAATTTCGAAAATTTGGTTTACAAAAAAAACATAACTGCATTATGACTTTTTATGTTTTTTATAATAAAGTTTTGTATAGCCATAAAAAGAAATTGTGGCGTAGCAGAACAAAACGAAATTCGAATCAGCGACCTCAAATTAATATAAATGGTAGAGCCCGACCGATAAGCATTTTCAGGCCGAAGCCGATGCCGAAGGTCAATTGGCAGCCTATTACTTCGGCCGACGCCGAAGCCCTATACCGAAGCCGAAGCCGATACTTAAATAAAAAACCATTAAAAACTTGTTTTTTCGTGTATTTTCATTCAAATTCCAGTGTATAAATACACATTTAGTTTTTTAAGGAACTAAAATTTTATTTAAACAAATAATAAAAGTAACCAAAAGAATTCACAAACAAATTTTGGGCCTCCTAGGTCAAAACTAACAGGAGCCTCGGATTATCCCATATATCCCGTGTAGAAAAATTAGATTTTTTTAAAATCATTTTTAAAAATTTGGAGTGGAGCAAAATAATGGGAATTTAGTAGAAATGGTAGAGAATTCTTCAAAGAATAAATCCATCTAAGTAGCTGTTTTTTAAGGACTCTCCAAATCCGTCAGGTGATGGGCAAAGGATGCTCTAGTTGATGGTAAATACCACCTGTGAAGCATTTAACTTAAATGTAAAATTTTACCAAAATCGGTCCCGGATTTCAGCAATTTGGGCTACATTTCTAAAAGGTAGAATTCTTCCGTAAGCCACCCCTATATTTGAAATTTCATACAGTTTACCAGGACTACTTTTAACATAGACATCAGGGCGAGTAGTAAGCTTCCAAATCTATATTTAAAATTCAGTAATCCACCCAGGATGTACTTTGTGTCCAAGGATGTACTTTGTGGCAGCTGTAACCCTGTGCCACGCAATTTGAGGCGATATTCACTCAATATTCGATGATTACTAGTTAAATTTTAATCATATTTTTTGTTTTGTGGGCCTCTTATGTCCCATTGGAAATTCCATCACTTACACAGTTTTACATACAAGTATTAAGAAAATCAGTAAGACCGTTTAGATGTGATGTGGGCTAGAAAATCGTATCGTAAAAAATTAGTTTTGGTTTTCAATGTCGCAAAAATTAGAAAAGCTTCGGCCAAAACTTCGGCCATTTTTTTAGGAAACCGAAGCCGAATGTGCATTTTAGGCTGATAATGGCCGAAGCCGATTAATCGGTCGGGCTCTACAAAATAGACTTGCCTCATTATAAATTTTGGAAAAAAAAAATTTTCAAAAAAAAGCTTTAAAAAAATTTGAAAATGTAACTTTTGACTTTTTTTAATTGCATTCTCCATTTCAATTTAAACTTATGTATTTATTAAATTTTAAATAAATTAAAAAAAAAACAATTTATATTTATAAAACGTGCAGCTGACACGAACTTTAATTTAAATGTTCTTGTAATTAAAATTTAAAAATAAATTTCATGAATTAATCACGCAAATAAATGACAATTATGTAGTAGACAGAAGTGAGAAAAAAACGTGGACAGGGAAACAAGTAGAAGATGAATCCAAAAGATCGAGCGCGTGTGCGACAAATAACAAATTTTATTTTGATGATGCACTAGAAAAACTACTAAGTTGATTTTAAATACAAAGTATAAGAACCAAAAGAAATTCTTAAAATTTTTATAATCTAAATATTAAAAATGATTAATGCTAATGTGAAATGCAAATTCCTTACGCAGACTTATGAATAGCAATGAATGAATGGACTAGATAACCACCAAACAATTGATTAAAGTAATACATTAAATGATAAGGTAGTATGCTTGTTCGACACTGTTAAAGTGAGTAAAGCATTCAACAAGATAATGAACACTAAATACTAGCTAGATGATAGTAGATAGTACTTCATTGTTACAGTATTGAAAGGTGTTAAGGGGGGTATAGTATAATTTGTTGTTTACATTTCCGAAGAATTCCCACCTCAAAGCAAACAAGTGCGTGACTACTCAGTATACTGACTGTACAATATGCGAATAGAAGTTATGGAAAACACCGGAAAGCTATTGAAGCAATTACGTCACAACCGTACCGAATCAGCTTGATACAAACTGCAGCATAGAAGCTTGTAGATAAGATTAGTAAAATGATACACGCTAGTGTACACATTGTTTGCATTTCGAAAGCATTCGTAATTGAGTTATGAAAAAAGTATACAATAAAAAAATAACAAAATTAATTAACTCATAACTTATTTAATATACTAAAGTGTTTAGTAATGTTAAGTAGTTTTTGTTGTTACATTTGTGGAAATTCTTTTCTTTTTTCAAGTTTAAAATTAGGAAATTGAGTGACAGTTTTGCATGAAGTAAAAATAAAAATTAAATAAAATGTTCACTTGTATACTGAAAAATTTAAAGAAACTTGACCAATCGATATTATTAGAAATATTTCCCATAAATTTCCATATTCAATAATTCATTTATTTTTGCCAAAAAATTGAGAAAAATATGCAAATATATTCAAAAATGTTTTCATGACACTTTCACGGGACTTACGAATTTTAGAGATTATTTTGAAAAATTAAATATTTTTAAGTTCACTTAGGTACAGTCACGTTTACGCTTAAAAATAAATTTTTAGTGTATGACATCAATAGAAAAATGATTTTACCAAGTGACATCACCTTTGAAAGGTATTCAACTGGAAACAGTTCAATAGACCAGTTTCAATAGAACATTTAAAAAAATAAACCAATTAGCCGTAATTTGTGTTGCAATGATCAATCATTAAATAATAGAAAATGTACTCGTAAACTACGAATGGAAATTTTTATTTTAAAAAGCAAAAGGAACAACAATTTAAACTTTATGTTGAAATAATATAATATAAAGAACCCAGTAAACGGATAAATATGACTATTGAATTTAATTTTATTTTAGGTTCCTAATTGAAAAAAAATTAAATCTTTTATAAAAAAAAGTAAGTATTTATTTCAAATTCTAAAAAAATTATTTAAAAAGAAGGACAAAAAAATATAAGTTACCAAAAAGAAAACAAATTTTTATAATTAAAAAAAATTAAAAAATTAAAAAATAAAAAAAATGACCTACAAGCAAACTCCTGGTGGGGTCAAGCCAAGTGCTAAGGCTTGCTGCAGCGAAACAAGAAGTATTTCAGTCCCGCCAATATCTACTCTGTCAATACCACCCCATATCGATCCTCCTCCCATATCGAGCCTCAAGAATATATGAGGTGTTAAGTTCCATATTTTATTAAGTTCATACATTGAACTTAGTGAATTTTTGAGAAATTTAATATTGACTTGACTTATGAAATTAATCCACTGTGTAACTGGGAGCCACATAACTTGGGCTCATAGACCGTATCCGACGTGTGACTAAGCCAATTGATGACAGTAGTCTATTCAGCACTATTGACTATTTGAAGCATAGTCGTAACGTGAAATGTGTGATGCTATTCTAGAGTAGTTGTTCCTATGCGATAGAAGACAAATTCCATCAGTCCGAGTATTCGCAAGAACTGCTGGTTTATCCAGAGAGACTAAACCGTTTTCAATTGCGACGATGTTCCTACTTCCGTGTTCCTACTTCCGTGTTCCTACTTCCGTTCTTCAGTCAATTTGAATGTGAAACAATCTCCCTGCAAGTGTTTTTCCCACAAATTGAAGCGTTTCCTGATTCCAAACATAAATCCACTGACAATTTTTACTATTTCCTCCTTTCCTATCATCCTTTCTGACATCCTGGTTTTTTGTCACTCTCTATTATCAGAGTGAACCAAAAAAGGCCTATACCATTTAGTAAGTCAACTTTTTAACTTTCTCAATACAAAGCCTGTTGATAGCATTTCTTAAATCTTTTTTATCACCTTTTTTTCTTAAATATTTTATTTTAGGTGTACGTGACGAATTTTTGTTGCAATTTTTGAATTTTTTGAAACAGTTCTAATTAGCAATGACTGTCATAAATAATTGCAAACTTAAGTGAACTACTGGCAAGTGACTAATAAAGAAGAAGAAGAAAAATGTCGTATTGAAAAAAGTAGCACCTTTTGAATATACTCGAAGATGACTGGCAATTTCGTTTTTTCTCTACAAAATATAATTGATATTAATTAATAAATAAAAATGTTTGCCTTCACTGATCGCTTAAGCTATATTTATCGAAAAAGTGTAGAAACGATAATTATGGAATTAGAATAATCATTTGGCTAGTTTTTGATAGAACACATATAAAAAATAAAAAATAAAAAAAAAAAATATATTGAAAAAATTTTTAAAAAATTATGAATCTGATATTAGTGTAACACAGCCAGACCCTAAAACTACAGTAATCTGTAATTGAAATTTCAAACAGAAAAAAATGAAAACCATTCAGAGCACCACCACATTTATGGCGGAGATTACAATTTTCTTAACTTTCCCTTACAATGTTACGTATACGCCACTTAGTCCAATTTTAATAATTTTTAATATTTTCCCAGAATTGAATTTTTTCCACTTTAACTTAAAAGCAATACTCAATTTAAATTGAAAACTCTTGCTTATGCCAGCAATTTTATTAAAATTGTTTTTTGAAAATTAAAACCAAAAGTAAAAACACCAGCGAATTGCACAACACCATGCGGAGCTAGGCAGCTAGCAGCACGTGTCGCAAGACAGACACATTTTTAAAGTAAAATAAATTTAATTTTCAACAGCGGAAGTACAGTCTCCACACGCATGCAAATATTAAATGAAACACAGAAAAAATTTCAATTTTGAACACATACTTTTCGGTTTTTCATCTTCAAAGATCTCATTGAAGCTGTCCTGATCCCAGACAAGGACGTGACCGTTACGCTGGCGATTAATCTGATTACGAGCATTCGTCATTGTGGTGTATTTTGAAAGGCGGGTGCAACGAAGAATTAAATGTAAATATATATATATATATCTGAGAATATATATATTTTAATGGAACTTATGCGAATACATAAATTCTCAAAAGTAAATTAAACTAAATTTTTTTTAAGTCGTAGTGAGTTTTTTTTTCTTTATTGTTGAAAAAAAAATGAAATTCTTCACTTTTTACGCACGCGTTTAAACCATTTCATGTTCTACCGGTGACCGTTGCCGTGCAATAGCATTTTAACTGAGTTCAGGTAAAGATTCTTTGGTTTCAATTCACTTTAGTTTTACAAGAAATAGAAATATTAGAAAATTTCCAAAAAAAAAATACTGTCGAACGAAACTGCCCTAAGTGAACGCTTGCATGGGCCGAAATCAACTAAATACGTTCAGTAAAATTTTGTACAATTGAACTCGCTCGAAATATTTCAAATCGCGTATTTTGCACTTTTCGAAACGTTTTTGCTTTTCTTTTTCCGTTCGAAACTTTTCCGTCCGGTTTGTATATGGTTTTGGCGCGCGTTCTTTCGCTCAACTGACACTTGACTGTCTGCCGTGCTAAACTTTTTATCGCTTTTTACGCTTTGCACACTCTGCTCGAGACTTCCTCGTTCGGCTTCCAACTTCTCCCTTTTCAACGCTCTTCTTTCCTTCCCTAAACTTAATACGTTTTGTTTGTGGTTTTTTTTTTTAACCAAAAATTTTCATACGTTTGTGATTTATACATTTGTGCGGCCATAAAAGCGAAGAAATGTAACAAACACAAGAAAAAAACAATTAAAATGAGAATGAGAACATTTGATTTGATCTCTGCGAAGCTTAGGGGAGACCCTACAATCCACATACATTTATTTGATACAATAAAAGTTATTTTTAAAAATATTATTAGTTTTTCTAATTAAGAAATAGTTTTTATAAAATAAAAATAGTGACTGCAGCTTTTTTTAAAAATTTAATATAAAAATCTATTTTTTTCAATAGAATAAAACTTTTATAAAAAATATTTGTAAAAAAAATTAAGAAAAAATTAGAATGACTGCTAAAATTATTTTTTTTCAAAAAGTTTTTTTTAATGGAAATAATTGTATATTTATAAAAAAATATTTTCAATTAATTTTTTTAATTTTTTGGAAAAAGCTAAAAATTAATTAATAAATTAAAAACCAATTTTTGATTTTTTTTAATTAAATATAAGATTATTTTTTCATTTTGTGTTAATTTTAATATTAATTATTTGTAATAATTTTTTTTAATTTTTTAAGAAATTTATGGTATAAAAATGATGGATAAAAATGTTAATTTTAGTTTTTTTTAAAGTAGTTTCTTAATTTAGTGTATTTTAATTAATTAGCAAAAATTTATTACTTTTTTATGAATTAATTTAAAAAAAATTTTTTTGTAATAATTTTTTAAAATATTTGTGAAATATTGTTATTAATTTTTTTCTTAATTTTAATAATAACATAATTTTTTATTTTAATTTTTTTTAAAGTCTTTTATATTTTTTTCTATAAAAACTAACAAACAATTGTTCTAAAAGAAAAAATTTTGTTATACAAACGATCAGATAGGCGTTTCCTGTGATTCGATCATCACAAATAATGTTTTAATTAACGAATCTATAGACAGGATGTTCGAGCTATTCCTCCCCTACTAAATAGCTATTGTTGTTGAATGTATTTACAGTGTAGCGTTGACGCCTTGCAACAACAGATAATTTATGTACACACATACAGTTCGATAGTGTTGCAAATTAATTAAAATGACGCAAGTTACAGTATTTACGAGAATTTTGTGTAATTGACTAATTGTGCTCTCGAAAAAAACAACAACAAAAAACAAAATACAACAACCAAAAATCCGAAATCACTCAACGGGGCTCTCTTGCACTCTCCCTCTCTCCTTTTCTCTCTCTTCAGAAAGCTCAATGCCAATATGCCGGCAAGTGCATTTCCATTTCCTCTTACAAGTTCTTTTTTTTTGGCAATTATATTTAGAACTTTTGAGTATTCTTTATGTTAATTCCACACTTGATTTATACACATGTCATTTCTGTATGAGCACATGCTCTATTTTTATTACTTTTTTTATTTAATTTATTTTAATTTTCTCTTTTTTTTATTTTCTTTTTCAATTTCATTCATTTTTTCTTGGTTGGTCTCGATCAGCTGTTTGACTCATGTTGTGATTATCATCATCATAATGATCTCTAACGTCGATCAGATTAGTCACATTTGTTCAGGGTTATGCAAGATGTCCCAATAGGCATTGAGGGTATTGTCATGGGAATCGTTTTTATTTACTTTTTCAATTATCATTTTATAGTTTGAAATGTCATTGTGAGCTTAAAAATATCGGAATTGTGAAATTGATAAAATTAGAATTTTCAAAAGCTTTCAATCATAATTACTTTTTCTTAGAAAGACTTGTGAGTTACAGTTAAGCGTGCGGGCATTTATTTTGACAGGTTAAATGATTTTTGCCAAATTTAATTTAAGATTCTCAAATAAAATTTGACAAGTACTGTGATTTTTGACAGTTGACAGAGAGTAGAGAGAGACAAATATATTATTTTAGCATTTAGTGTATAATATTTATTATGAGCTATAAGGATTCTACGTACATTTTTCGTACCAATTATGATAATTTAAATTCGAATTACGTATTTCCTAATTCTATGCAATTGAAAAAACCACTTACAACCGAGATTTATTAGAGTTTCAGTTGATTAAGACTGACAGGTCTACTCTAAATTATTCCTAGCCCCCAAAATTCAGTGATGCAAGCAAAAAAAAATTCCAAAATATTCCAATTAGTATTTTTAGCACATTTATTTCGCTCAACCCCCTACCTCACAAAAAAACCATAAAATCCCCTTAAATACACAAGAAAAAAAAAACAATTCAATGACCGCAATAAAAACAAGCATAGAAAAGTAAAAAATTCACTTTGCTTCAACCAAAAAAAAAAAAAAGTTTTTCATTTAAAAAAAAATTCCTTTACCACGTAATACATCATTTCTTAATGGACTCTCAGTTTGCCAAAACACAAATAAACCACAATCAATAGGTAAGTGATTGTCTCTGTTCGCAACAAAAAGCAAAGTGATCTCGTGACTAGAACGAAATACTATAGAGAACAACCAAACTTAAGCGAAATGAAAGGCTAAAAAATGGAAAATAGAAAAATAATTTCGAAACAAAAAATCTGAATGAAGTCATTCACTGCCCACCAACGCCACCATCACCGCATGTACGTATGTAGTTCATGAATACAAGGTGCGGTTTTCCCTCTATTGTAGAATGGAATAAAATAAACCATTTTAGGTTTATTTATGACTAACGTGCTAAGTGTCATGTTTAAAGGCCATAAATGTTAAAGTTTTGATTTAGTTTCTAAGTAATTTGAATATTTTTCAGATATTTGTGGGGTATTTTGACTTTGTTAAATAATGCAATTGCTATCAAACTGTTTTGGTTGAGTTTTTTTTTCAAATGTTCAGGTTCAATTCCTGACTGGGCCATTAAAATTTTTAATTTAAAACTTATCATTTCAATTACCGATAGTAGAAAAAAAAATTTTATATTGAAAAAAATTAAATATTTGAAAACTCTTAAAACATCCTACCCAAATATTTAATCACCCATTTGAATAAACGTTTCAAATATACAGAATTCAAATTTTCGTTAAAAAAAAATAACTGCCTTGTCATGCTGACAATTCTTTCTATACACATTCGAAACTAATTTCGCTAAATTTGTCATTTTTTGCTTGTTTGTTTTGAGCGCTTTCAGGCTTTCATTGTTGTGACTTTCCGTTCACCACAACTGCTCACGTGTTTCTCGCCTGATATCGGAATTTTTTTTATAATAAACACATTTCAAAGAAACTCGTTTCGATCATATTCAAGTGATTCAGCAGCGTGAGACTGTACAAGTTCACCGATTTTGTTGTATTTAATTGAAGCGACACGCGATATGCGATTCTTAAACACACACACACACACGAGCCTCATCATTTAGAAACTTTGTATTGTTTGTTTTTGCTTTTTTTTTGTTTGCCAATTTTGTTGTTGTTTATTGCGAATTTCATAAGTTTGATTTATTTTTGCAATAGGTTCTGCTTATTGGAAACTTACCAATGCAGTAGCCAACTAAATGCAAAGATGTTCTGAGTGGATAGCATTTATAACAAATACCTGTCGAACTTACAGAGACAACTGTTTCGACAAGTGTAGTCCTAAAGTAGGCTTTTGATTAACTGATCCAAATGAACTAGTTTTAGTCTGGTTTAATTGTAATGCAGAATTAGAACAATTGTCCAATTAGTGGTCAAACTGTAGTGAGGGAGTGGACCACTTTCAATACGAACGTTTGTGAAGTCATTTCCTTCGGAATCAAATTCAATGAAGTGGAAAGGAGACAATTGACCTGCTGCACAGACACGCAATACTAGTTAAATCTAGTTATTTTTTATAATGGCTCATGTAATAGTTCATAGACCACACCGAGAATAGTCCGGATAATTTGACTTTTAATCATTAATTTTTTGTTTTGAGGTTTTTAATCAGAAACTTCTTAAATGAAGATCATATTATGAACATTCAGTGACATCAGTGGTGAACAAACTCTCCTCTTTCTGTGTGACGTAATTCAGTTTTTCGTTTCAGTTTCGTGGTGTAGTGATCTATGTTTTAATCATTCTCGGTATTGACTCATTGAACCACAAACTGATTTTTATTATGAGTTTATTGAATGATTGCTTCGATTGATTGCATGCTGATAAGTTTCATAGCAGTGATTGGCTCCGTAAGAAAAAGGCTTGTTTCGACGTCATAATCGCAATATCAATACCAATGATGTGCAAAAATTGGTTATGATTCTTATTAATCGTGGTGAGGGGGTAAAGTACAAAAATGACAAATAAGAAATGAATTCAAGTATTAGGAATTAATAGTAGTTATGACAACTAGACATGAATCCTGTCACATGATATACAATATTGCCTTAATTTACTTCTTAAGACAAATAAATAGATATTTTATGTATTTATTTCCGTATGGTTATCTAAGGCCCAGCTTCACTTAGTTTTTTATTAATGTGGTCTTACAAAATTTTGCCCGAAAATAGTTTCATTTTTGAGCGAGAAGAAAATTCACAAACAAATTTTGGACCAACTGAGCAAATCATTTTTTATGGAACTCAAATTTGTACCATACATTTCATATGGGATACCTTGAGGTTTCGGTTGCCCGTGTTAGCGTTGACCAAAGATGTTAAATTTTTTTGTGAATGTTAATGAATCTTTACTTGTTTGGTTTATTGTACTTTAATGTGCGGTGATGTTCCTTAGGGAATTAAGAGTGAATTTATTTTAGTTTTACAAATGCCAACCAGACATACTGAAGAAAGAGTCTCAAATGTGATAAACCCAATAGTTGAAATAAAAAAAATTAGCTAACCAATAAACAATTTGAAAAAAATCTTTTTTATTTTTTTTTAATTGTTTAATTTTGTGTTAAAAAATATTTTTTTTATATAAAATTGAGTTTTCTGTTTTGTGTTAAAAAAAAATATTTTTTTTTCAATTTAAAATTGAGAGTTTTTAAAAAAGTAATCGAAAATATTTCCGCTTTTTTTTTTCTTTTTTTTTCATTTGTTTTGTTTTGAAATTTAAAATTAAACTTTTTTATTTACCAACCTTTGAAGGGTTAATCTTTTAATGAACACAAAAAAAGCTTTCGAAGCTTTTCTAGTCAGTTATTTGTGGTTTACCACTGTCGTTGGTTGGAATTACTGTGGTGAAGTTTGTTCATAAAGTAAAGTCAGAAAGTGGTCGAAAAAAGCTAAATTTTTTGGAGCATACTTTTAGGCAGTCCAAACTACCAAATTTAAAGATATTAGAGGGCGAGATTCACAGTTCATGATGAATTGATATTTTTCCATAGGAAATTTGACTTCAAAAGGCCGATGTTGGCCATTTAACTCACTGTGAAAGTCCCCCTACTTAATTGAAGTTATAAGATTTAAGTATTTATTTTCTACCAAGAAGGAAGTGTGTAGTCTACAGTGTCAACTAAGCTTTGTTTGGAAACAGAGATGCAGTGGTTACCAGAAAATTTATGTTAATAAATTGCAGTCTGTCGGTGTCTGTCTGTTAGGGCTCTTGTCCATAGAAAAAACTGTCAGATTGGGTCGAAGGTTCACTAAAAATATTCCCAAATAAAATTTCATCAAAATAAGAACAATAAGAAAATGCAAATCTACCAGCATATAGAACTATGAAACCTTTAAACTGCTCTACGTTAACTAGAGGTACGGATTTCACATGTCAATGTTCTGTATTGGCTTTGGTCCAAAATAATTCTTTGTCACATCCTGGCCATTTTAACCATTAATTACTGTTCTGAATTAAGATTCAGTTATTTTTGTAAACATACTCTTGTTACAACCAATAAATTATCCTAAAAATAATTGCTTAATATTGAGTTTTATAATTGAAACGACCTGTTCACACTTCAGTAATACAAACAATTAAAAAATTTAAATTAACAAGCACTTAAATTTTGACTGGAAGCTCTTTAGTGCTGCTTGAAAAATTAATTACAAGTAATACGTATTAACCAAACATTTAAAAATACAGCCATACAGAATATTTGTACATGTAAATAAATGCTTTCTGCCAACTTTAATTTAAATTTTACATGGATACGTAAAATTTAAATTAAAGTTTAGGTAATAATTTCAGAACGGTTTCAAGTGGAGTAAAAATAAAAAAAAATAAAATAAATATTAACAAATTTTCTATAAATTTTCGAAAATATTAAAATAAATATTTTTATTAAGCCGAAACCACAAAATATCCATTAGACGAGACACATTTCACTTGGGGTGAAACCATTTCGAAACTGCACCTTTTAAAAGTCACACTCTGACACACACTTAAAGACGCCCCAACAAATTTAAAAAGTCTACAAAAAAGTATACATTTTCAAACATTTGCATTATTAATTTGACTTTATGTCTGCCTGCGAGGTGTGAAAATGTTTTGAGCAAATATGAAATGTAAAACTTTTAATATTCAATTTAAAAACGAAAAAAAAATAATACAAAAAAAATCAAAACAAATTCATTTCGAAAGATGAGACATTGACAAGGTCGCTGCAGTCACGTTAGGAACAGAAAAGTGCGCCTTAAAGAATCACGAGAGTTGCACAAATGCAATCAGCATTTGGTGAGAAAATAAAAAAAGTAGCAACAACATAAAAATTAAGTTAATTACAGGCAATTAAAGATCGAGATAAAATGAAACAAAGTTAAATTGAGCGAGAAGTGCAAACAAATTTTGAAAAGAATTCCAAGGTGTGGAAATACAGAATTTCTTTGCATTTTTCAACAAAAAAAAAAACACTTAAAAATTCATTAAAATAATTAACCATTTCTTTGCAGTGTATTTAATTGAAACGCCCACAACAAAAACGATTAAACAATAACAACAAAAATATCTGAACAATTTTAATTGAGTTTGTTCGTTTGCTTAACCCTTAAGTCTCTTGTCAATTGCTGAAGCATTTCGAAAGTGTAATTTTTTTTTAGATTCTTCGATTTGGTCACAAATGAGGTTAGCATTCTGGCATGATTTTCTGTTCATTTTTAGCGTGATTTTAGCGTGTTAGTCTTAATCATTTGACAAATTGTTTTGCGGTAAGGTCAAATGACAAATTTTTAGCGTTGTTTGATTTTAAAAGACTAATTTAAGTAGAAAGTTTATATATAAATTTAAATCTATTTTTTCTTTGTATAGGGAAAAAGAAATAAAAAAAAATCAAATTGAAAAAAAAAAATTTTTAAATTTAAATAAATTTACAAATTAATAAATGATACGCAAAAAAAATTTGATTAAACAAATAGGCAGGTTTTAATTACCAGAATCACTAAATCTATTTTTGAGCGATCATTTAAAATTAAATCTGCTAGAATGTGGAACGGTTCACCTAACGATCTCAAAGCCTTTTCTGAGGCTCTGGGAACCTTTCAGGTGAGATGCCTACAACATTTCCATGAAACACTACATTAGTTATTGATGTCGAGTATTGGTGGTGGATACAAATAAAAAGTAAGCCAGCGCTAGAAAGTGGGTCCAAGTTTTTATAACTTGTTATTTTTATCATTGGGTACGCTTTGCTTTTGAAATTAGTTTGTAATTTGTATTATTAAGTATTCTTTTTTCTCTCTATAATTAGCGTTTACTGATCTGACCATGTAATCATTTTCGGACCTAGATGGCTTTAGATAATCTAAATAACAAATAGTAAATGAAATGAAATGAATGAAATGCCAAATTAAAATAATTTACAAAATCTTAATAACAAATTTTGTTGCTCCTAGTGGGGGCCCTATGCAATACAGGGAGCAAAAGGATTTAAGAAGATGAAATTTTGTAATTGATTCGAATGAAATGGGGTAAATTAGAACACACTTTGATCGGCCTTCAAAAAAGTAGATAGGAGTGGTTTTTTTTTATTCTTTTGAAGTGCCTATTCCATAGAGTGGTTTATTATGTCATTATCTCCATTAACAGAATACAAGAATACAATTGAGGTGACTTTTGTCTAAATTTTTGGGTGATTTTCCAAAAAGTTTTTGCAAAAACCTTTTTTTTAGACGCAAATAAATGGTTAGTTCAAGCAAATATCATGTTTATTAAATGCTCAAAAAAAGGTTAATACATTAAAGGAATTTGAAATAATGTAGGAAATTTTAAAAAAAAATTTATTAAAAAATTTAATATTATTTTTGTTATGAAAAAAATTGCAAAAAAAAACTTAAATAAAGTTACTCTTCCTCCGAATAATCTGAGTCATGTTCGCATATCTGCTGGACCAATTAAATAAAACATGATAGCACCTTATTTGCACTAAAGTTGAAATAAAAACCCTAACCTTGCTTTAATGACACTTCGCACTTTACCAAGAAATATTTCCCATTACCCTAATTTCACTATTTTATTGTTTGACATTATTAAAAGCAATGTTGAATTATATGCAAAACTCTTTCCGATTTTACAAAATAAATAGCAAATGATCACATTCAATGCAATAATCTGATTTAAATTACAAAAAGTTCCCTCTGTTTGATAGCAAACACCAGCATGCACAAAACAGCAAGAAAAAGTGCGCATTAAATTTGAATGGTAGATAAAAAATGTGATGCCATATTAAGGAACAATCATGAACAAACATTTCCACAAATTGGGATTTCCCACATTAACCCATTGAAATTTTTTTATATTTGTAATTTTTCCTTTTTTTTTAATCTTATTTGAGAATTGGTATAACTTTAATTAATTTTTAAAAATTTTTTTTCAAAATAACAATTTTTAATTAGAAAATTATTTTTTGAGAAGTGAACAAATCTACATCTCCTAATAAATATTAAAATTATTGAAACAAATTTTCGTACTTTTTTAATGTTACAGACAATTTTTTTTTTAAAAATTTAAATTTGGTTTGAATAGATATTTTTTTTTTCTTAAAAGAGTTAATTAAATTGCTTTTTTTGTAATTATTATTATAGATTATTGCAATTTTTGTTTTATTTTTGTTAATGTCATAAGTTTTCTCTAATTTTTCTATTTTTTTTCTATTTCAACATTTGTCTGGTAACCCTATAACGGATTTAAAATTTAAAACAATGATAAAACTTTTTTACAATTGCAAATAACATTTCCGGTTATATTAATTTAAATCAATGACTAGGTTTTGCTCTTGATGTAAATTCTATTTATTAAGCCCTTTTACCCATCAACTGACGAGTCACTTAAATAATGTCATTAAAAGCAATTAAAGTTGTAAAAAAAAGCAAACCATAATAACAATAATTAATTAAACCTTTTTGCAATTGAGTCAGGTAGTACTACTATCTTGTGTGATTGGTAAAGCACTTTAGCACTTTTGCCACAAGCAGTTCTCGTAATTGAGTTTTAATTAAAAAGAACATAACAAAATAAAACAGATAAAGTGATTCGATTGTATTTCATAAGTATTACCAAATACTTTGAAGAGAGATGAGTAAGCTGGGTGAATTGCCATTTGATATTTCTTAAGCTTTAATTTATTTATCATATCATTGTTGCGCCTGTTTACGGTAAATTAATTGCTTGAGGTTCTCCAAGTATTTGAAAGTAATCTTTTTTTTAATAACTTTTATTATGAAATTTGTTTGTTTTTTTTTTATGTATCGATTTTCTTAACTTTTATTGATTAAAAGTTTACATTACAGTGTTTATTTTATTTCCCAACCGATTCCATGTGGAAATAATAGAACAGCAAACAAAATCAAAATACTTGGAATGACTAGGTGGATTGGGTGCAAAGATAACTCGCATAATAATATTAAAAAGCTTATTCGATATATGAGGTATGATTAGTTGTTTATGTAATCAGTTTCTAGAGAATCAAATCAGTTCAATGAATAAGGGGAATTTATTGAACTGACACACTACGTTTAGTATAATATGAGTGTGTAATGATTGCGATTTGATGTATTATTGAAATTTTAATACCCGCAAAGTGTAACTGCTTCCCATTCTCCTAGAAGAAGAAAATAATAATTTCACAAAAAAATCACATTGCAACAACACATTCATCAATTTTGTGTCAACTGTAATTATTCTCATTTCCACACATATACACTTCTAAAAATATATTTCACTAAAATCATCAGCAAAAATCTCGCACTTGTTATACGCTTGAATAGGCAATTAAAATGTATTCAATGATTCGCATATCCGCACATTATGGGCCTAACACATTTTAAGGCATTGTGTGAAGCGTAATTATTTCACTTGTGCCATTTCTTGGCAAAATTCTGTTTAAATTTAACAATTGCCCATTCGTTATGCTTCAAATCATTCAATTAATATGGGAATCATGTACTTTTCAGTCAAAAATACAATACAAATGTACAATTTAAGCAAAACATGTTTCATTTCGATTTCAACACAACTCATCCATAAATGCCACTCAATAAGAAATATTGTGAACACCCTCTAACTAGAGATCATGTTAGAAATACCTTATAATTAATGTGAATCATTAAAATAGTAAATTATTTTGCAAACACGTGTGGCAAATGTGATTGTGCCTGAAAGACCTCATTGAAAGACCTCATTTCGCAATTTCACACAGATTAATTTTAAACCGAAATAACATAGCAAAATTTTGTACTCAAATCATGTTCGAAATTAATTTGGAAATTTCAATACGTCATTATGACACTTGGCATTTGAATTTGAATATTGTGCATTGTCAATGTCAATGCCGTTCAGCTCATGTGCAGCGAGAGTTGTCGTTGCGGAAAGCAATTTGGCGCATTAGAGCAAGTACTGTTAAAGGAAAAATGCAAGAAGCTAAGAAACAAAATTGGCAATGCTTGTCACTAGTAATTTTCGATGCAATTTCGATAGCTTTTTGTAATTAGGCAATTTGGAAAACTAATGTTGACTCATGTACGACTTGAGGTTGATTGATTTTAGTTGCAATTTAAAAATATATTTACAAAAAAATAAGAAAAAAACTCAAAACTTGGCAAAAACAAAAATTAGTTTTAGATTTTGGAAAAAAAAATTATTCAAAAAAAGATTTAATAAATGCAAAAACTCTTTAAGACTTTAAAATTTTAATGTTACAAAAAATATTAATGTTATTTTTTAGTTTACCAAAAAAATGTACACACAAAAAAATTAGCCTAAAAAATTTCCACAATAAAAAAAATGTCCACAATAAAAAAATTATATTATTTTATAGTTAAACAAACAACAAAAAAAAACTAAAAAATTAAAAAAAATTTACAAACAAAAAAATTAACTTAAAATTTAACTAAAAAATTTCAACATTTAAAAAATGTTGTTTTATGTTATTTTTTAGCTTAACAAAAAACTTAAAAAAAGTAAGAAATTAAAAAAAAAATTAACATAAATTTGCAACATTAAAAAAATAATTTTTTAGTTAAACAAACAACAACAAAAAATTAAGAAACTAAAAAATGATCTTAAAATTTAACTAAAAAATTAAAACATTAAAAAAATTATGTTTGAATAATTTTTTTAGCGACTTAAAAATTTTAAATTTTATGGGCTTTAAATCAAAATTAAAAAATTTGTTGTATTTGTAATTTCTGTTTTTTTTTATGTACTTAAAATAATTATTAAAAGATGAAAAGACTATTTTAAAATTTTTCCCAAATTTTTTTTAAGCAAATAAATAAAAAAAATTCTTTTAATTAAAAAAATTAAAAATTATAATTAAAATTACAAAAAAAAAAATTACCTTATTGAAAAAAATGTAAAACAAAAGAATTTCATAAAAAAAATTAATTTAATTTAAAAAATGTACAATTACAAAAGTTAATTAGCAATTGTTTTAAAACTGAAACCTTATTTAAAAAAAAAATATTTCATAATTAAAAATTTAAAAAAATTAATTGCAAATTTTGCAAAGTTTTGATTTATTAAAAAAAATTTTTTAATTTGTTTATTAAATATCATGGTTTTTACAACAAGTTTCAATATGTGGTCGTCAATGTACTTGATTCTCTTGCCATATTTCTGATAATGAGCTGAACTTGTTTAAAGAAAAAAAAAACTTAATTAATTCAAGAACTAATTACAAAATTACAAATGAGCTGATTAATGCAAAAAATAATGCAAACAAATCCATTCAATATCACTGAAAAGAAAAAGAACCGCTGATTTCCACAACAAAAATGACATGCAACATTAACAGCTGTTCGATAACATTTTTCATTGCAAAGGTGAGCGCACTGCACTTCAAAAAAAATCAACATGCATGCACATAATTTAAGACTAGACAACCAGTTAGCCAGTCAGCCAGCGAGAGCAGTTATAAAGTTGAAGTGACACTTTGAGCCAAGCTGCTGTAAACACATTTGCTTCTGGTTGACCTTACGCTGTAACAACAACATCAGAATGCAACCGAAAGCCGCTAAAAAGTAGCCAAAGTTGTAATTACACTGAACTTGCAACTAGTTTCGCACACTGGTTTTGGCGCCACTTCACAAAGCCCACAAGTAGATACGCATGCGTTCACATTTTGCCGGTAACCGGTTTTGAATAACACAGTTTATGTTTGTTTTCGTTTTATATTTTGCTTTTGCTTTTATTTTTTTAAAATTTTTTTTATGAATACAAATTTTATGCAATTGTGGCACATTTTTGAAATTTTATTTAATTTTTTTAAAAACATATTTTTTCATGAATTTTTAAAAAAACCTCTACCATTTTGTCTTTGTTTAGTGCATTTTTAGCATTGATAAATTCAGGGACGTAAATTGTGTCAAGTGCAAAGCCGGTGAATTGCCTTGTAAATTGCCAACTTGTGCAGTTTTGTTTTCTTTTTTTTTTTTTTATTATTAGGTACTTATTATTTCTTCTTTCATACAATTCAGGTTTTATAGATCCCAGCAATAATTAACAGACGGAAATGGAATTTTAATGCATTATTCCGTTTTATTGGCAACTGGTGGCTTTTATTATTTCGTTCTGCTTTGTAAGGGAATTATAAAAACTATTAAATTTTATAGGTGACAATATATAGATACTAGTGCAACTGTAAACAAAATTTAGTTGTGGAGTTGCATTCCTACCACTTTTAATGGTTCAACTAAAATTAAGTACTTAAAAAGTTGCTCACTTGTAAAAACTTAAAATTGAAAAATTGTCAATGGCACTCAATGAAATAATATAAATAATTGTTAGCAATTGTAGGGTTAAGTGGAACTGTTTTATACGAGTACTTGTATTTTCAAATTAATACTTAAAATTTATTGTTTAAAATTAATCATTTCATTCTAAAAGGGTTTAGTCATAAGAAAACTTATTGGAAAATAGAGGGAATACAAACTTTTGAACTGTTGAGTGAATGTATAGGGTGAGTTACACAGAAATACTGATAGACTGATCTGGACAAATGTAGATATAATAGAGCTCGAAAACGAAGAGGTCGTATGAAAGGAACGTGGTGGATGCTATTTCTGGTGGTAAAGACCTTTTCCGAAAGCACCGAATTCAATCTTTACCACCTCTGGTCAAGCAATGGCAAAGTTGAGAGAGTATATTTTGCCACGAAAAAACTTAATTACATTTTCAGTTGTCATTCGAATTCGGAATTATTTCTCATTTCTTCAATTCTCATAATGGTTATCAATTCCCAGAAAAGTTCAGCCTAAGCCATAGTATAGACCTTTGTATTAAAAAATAGCATATCCAACACTTTTTTGAATAAGTTTTTAAAAAAGTTTTAACAGCAAAACTAAATTGACTTGAATTCAATGGAAATATGACAATTAAAACTGGTTCAAATGTAAGGCAGAATGGGGCCAATTGTCTTAATTGTGGTCCAATTGTAGAGCAAAAGTGGACCAGTTAAAACACCGTTCGACAAACAAAAAATGTTGGTAACGCTCATGATCGGGAACGACAGATTCTGTTAAAGGGGGCTAAAAAAAGTACACGGGTACTTTCCCAGTTTTTCTAGATCAATTCTGAAAACCATTTAAATCGCCCTTATGCATTTCGCATTTTTCTCATGTACATAATAAATTTTCAAAAACACAGTTTTGATTGCATTCTAAATATTAAATATGCATTTGATAGGGGAAAAACATACCTTTAAAAAACATGTCACAAGTAGAGAAAGCAGTAACTCCTACACTAGTCCGGATTCAGACAAAGAAGTAATTTCTTGACTAGACAGTTCCAAAATCTATACAGACAAGCACCTCAGAACGTATCCTGTTTAATACGATCGATTGGATGTGTTATATGCCCTTTACATACAAATAAATCAAAATAATTTGCTGCATGATATTTGCATATCACAATATGTTAAAGACTGGATTGTAACCCAAAATCTTGAACATAATTCGAAACGTTTGCGATTGGATCACTCGCCAAATGTATTAGGAAGGGAAGCAGGACTAAAACAAGGCCACCTTAATTGATGGAGTCGAAGCTGCCTGGGATGAAATTTCTCTCAATTACTGTACGATTATCTTAAACAAGTGATCTAAATCTTTTTTCCCTGATGTTTATCAGGTCCTTCAGGGTTCAGTTTTGGCAAAAAAACAAATCAAAGTTACAACAAATTTAATTGTGAACCTATTCTTTTGACGCGTAGTGTATATCAAGTAAAGAGAAATAATAATACCAAAATAACATTAATGATAGTGACAACAAATAACTTGTTTAAAGTTAATAAAATTCTAAATTTCTTGCTATGCCAAAAGCTGTTCTAACTAGATTCTAAAGAATCTTCTCCTATCTAAAACTGGAACAATAAACTTTAAACTTTAAAGAAAGGTTAATGAACTCAAAAGTACTAAAAAGAAATGCTTATAAATCAAAAGTCTATTCTTTAGAAAGAACCAACCACAAATTTCTACTCTCTACTTCATCTTTTTCTACAACTTTTCAGTATAATTTATTAAGAATATTTATAGGAATAATTGAACACACCGAATTAGCCTGAGGCCCTGAGCGCTCTCAACCGGCCCTGACTACGAATTTGCGTGTATGGAATTTTTTAATTGTCGTAAAACTATAAAATATAAAAAAAATCGGAAAATGTAGTAAACGGAATTGGGTTGAGTAATTAACACAATTTTTTGTTGGTATTTTTTTAATGAAATTTTTTTTTGGTAATTTAAGTAAGTGTTGTGCAATTTAATTTAATTTGCAAATAAAATTAATACTCAGATTAACTAATTAGTGGTTGTTTTTTGTAATTCATTTAATAGTTTAAAAGATTAAATGTAACTTTTAACAAAGTGAATCTTGATTGCAAAAAGCATCTCAATTTCGCTTTTAGTAAGCATAATTTTTCCATTTGTCCAGCTCCAAGCGTAAGTAATGGGCCTTTTTTCTTTTTGTTATATTTTCGCCAAGTGTAATTTTGATTAAATAATGAGTCTTAAATGAGGCACTCGCAACAGACGCGGGCTTGGGAAATGAATACGTGAGGTCGTTTACACGCCTAACTTTGATTTACGAATACCCCACACTTGGCCGAACGAATGTCGTTTCAATTTTAGAACGATTCTTTTGTAAATTGGCAAACAACGGAAGTTATTTGTTATGCCATCAACGTTTTTGTTAGCTAGAGTGGAGTATCTTTACTTGTTGTGTATCTATGTGTATTTTTTTTATTTCGGTGAAATTTGCGTACGTGAATTAGCAAGTAATTTCGAATTTAATTTTATTTTTAGTTTCATTTGCCAGACATTATAAATTATGTAAATTTCTGTCAATTTGTTGTGCTGACATAATTCTGCTTTTATTTATTAATTTTTTGGAAACTTTTGCTACCTTATTTTTTTGCCGTATAACCTTGTTTACGCTTTCGAAATAATTAATTTTGTTTTCGTCGTCAGGGGAATTTTAAGCAGGCAAAAACAGGTAAGGTAACAAATGAAATGTTTTATAATAATCTCTGTTAATATTGTTTACTTTTACATGAGTTTGAGGCACCCCTTTCGAGATACCCACAATAAGTCACTCTTAATCTTTATTTCCATGGACCTCTTAAGGCCTTAGAAAGTTTAGATGAGCTTAAAAGGTCATAATTTTAACTTGGTAGATACTTAGAAATTGGTAAGAGTAGATAAAATTAAGCTCTTATTAGGTAAAACGATAGTTAGTCTGAAAAACATCAAAGTGATATGACAAACCCTTCTCCGATTTTATATTGAAAACTATTAATTAGGGCGTGCCCAGTACAAAATATAATTTTTTTAAATTGCTTTAGAAGGAGAAAAGTTTTTGCAAAAAAAATTTGTTTAAGCGCTGGGCCAACTTTTTCTTTGTTTCCGTCTTCTATAGTGGGTTATATTCTCCCTTCCGGTAAGCGGTCAGAAAGAACCAATAATTTCTATTTTTTTACTTATTTTGAAGAATATTTTTTAGTTTTCCGATGAACTCTTAAGCCTCATAGAAACAAAAAAAGTAGTAAAATTTGAACTATCGAGGAATGAGAGCATTACGAGATGTTTTTCAGCATTCTGTTGAGAAAGACGATTACCGCGAAGAACTACTCGCCCAACCAATACTGAAATTGTTTTTAAATCTTTCAATCTTATCCGATAAGTATCAGATAATCGCATATGGACCAAAATACGTGTTTAAGTAGGTACCAAAATAGACAATTTGAAAAATTTAATTGCATTTTGGCCAAAAACAAGTTTGGAAAAAGAAATATGTGTTCTGTTTAGAAATTTTCCTTTGGCAAGCTAAATGAATAATGCGGACATTGTGCACTACCATGATGAATCATCACTGATGATTGTAACTTTGTCAAATGTGTGATGAACTGAAGCAGTCTTGCACAATATAATATGTCAAATCGAGTCGAGTCTAATAAACGTTGTAATTAATATTTCGATTTTATGAGCCATTTGAAATTGACTGAAGCTGTCATGGATAAATCTTTGAGGAACTTGATAGAACGTGTATGTAACCTTTATAACATTTCAATTGACTGGTATGGGTTAACTTTTTTCGCAGAGTTACAAGTAGTCGAAACCAAATAGCTACAAAATCCAGTACATTTGCAACGTTAATCAGAATTAAACATCATTGATCGTGAATTCTGTGTTTAAAATCAACAGGGACTTAACTACACTTTGGAAGAGTTGAAATATGATGAACAACTCCATACCATTATATCAGAATAAATCAGATATACTGGATTTCATCGGATTTGCTATTAAAGCTTACATTTACTCGTAAGTAAATGAAGCGGAAATTATGAAGAAATCGGGTTATCTCTTTGTCGGAAGTTACAGATTTTTAGTCAGAAAAATTACAGTTTTACAGGATTTTGACCTGAAAGTAAGTGAACAAACGTATTGTAAATATATTGGATCCTTATTCTGTATCGCGATGAGAAAGTAAAATATTGTACAGATACTTTTGTACGTTTGTTGGATTTAAATTTACAATCAGAATGACTTTCGGATAACAAGACAAAGCAACACTCACTGAATTTTACTTATCTTTATATTTTGTTTCTGATCCTTGTAATTACGCAACTTCAGGGTGAGAAATTTCTAGTGAAATTACAGTTTATGTGGAATTCGAACAGCAAAGAGCTTTCTTCGAGAGAACCGAAGAAAGGCTCCCACTCCCACATATGGAAAAATATTATGATTACGAAATTTCGTTTGAGAAATAAGAGTTGAACAGGAACTAACTTTTTAAGATGTCGGTAGGTTATATTACTAAAGAGGAGAACATTGTTCAACCTGTGCATATACTAAGTATTTCATAAAAGTAAAAATATGTCGCCGACTCATAGATATATGTCAGTAAGTATATACAAGGATCATGAGCCATTCAGAAGTCAAGTCAATTGAGTCCACTTTTCTGAGACCTGAAAACCTTATATTCCGAATCACTTTCCATTATAATAAGAATAAAGACCACTAACAAAGCATTTATACTACCGAGGTGACCAGATTTTAAAACGTGGAGGTTACTGAGACCAATATGAAGAATTCAGAAAAGTTTACCTAATCAATTTGACTTCGGAATGGCTCATATATTCCTTGATTTGATTTAAATTACAAGAAGATGCTGTAAAAATGTATATCTTTACATATAAAATAAATAATTTTTTACCAAATAACTTCTGTCAACATTTCATAAGCAGCAATTGTTGTCTGTCTGCTTTGTGGTCTTAACTGACGAATGATACAGTTAATTAAATATTGCTAAAACACAATTACCACAATTTACAGTGAGTAATAACGGGCAGTTTATTTTTAAATTTATCTACATGATCACATAATGAATCATCAAGTCAATATTGTTGAAGAAAAAAAAAAAATTTTATAGCTTCAACTCACCTTTTGGTTTGTCGAGATCCTTGTCCTCGCTGGCGAAAATGTGTTCCTTCGATGTGGACATTTTGTATGAATTTGTGACTTTTTGGCAAATGTGTGCGAAGGATTTGTTTCTTTTTAATACTGATTGCAATTAAACTGTGTTACACAACCGTTCGTTTGATTTGTTTTGAGGTAGCAAGGTAATTTTGTATAAAATAAATAAATGTGCAATCACAACAACAAATTAAATAATATTCAAATAAAATACAATTTTTTATCACAATTGCACAGCACACGGCAAACAGAAGACACGTCTCGGTGCGGTTTTAAACCATTTTTGTGTGTTAACAAACAAAAGGTGTTTGCGCTGTTGGCCTTTGTTTTATGGAATTTTTTGTTTCAGTTTTGTTTTTGCGTTTTTATTTTTTGCTTTATTTTTTACGTTTTGTTGTTGCAATTTTTGGCTGGTTTCCTCGTTTAGCGTTTTATTTTTTCCGTATTTTGTGTATGTTCAGCGTTCTGTCGCGCCTCACGTTGTTCGCGTTGAGCGGCTTAAAACGTTCTGGTTAAATCTGTGTTCCGTAACTGCGGTTTAAATAAAAACTTTTTCGTCTCTCTGTAGTGGCTGGATAATGATGTTGCCGTTGCTATTGTTGTTGCCCGTTGACGATGATAATGATGTACGAAAGCTTCTCTTTTTTTTTATTATTTTTGTTGTATATTTTCGTGAATCTGCGCTTGGATTAATCTGTGTGTGGAAATGAAAAGAACAAACTATTAATTTTGTTTTTAATGTTAATCGAGTCAATATGGCTTATAGTATAATTCAATTAACTGATCTACACTAAGGAGAGTTGAGCGTGAGTGGCATTGATTGCTTCGATCTTCATTGGTTGTCGAAATTTGGCTAATATCATCATTGCTGCGCACGGTTTCATCTATTATTTGCTTATCAATTGTACACATTTGATACTATTTTTCGTCTCGATTTTTGCAACTTAATTTCGGATAACGTGATTATTATCGTGTGCAAATTTCTAGATCATGCTTATAAAATGTGCTGGCAAATATTTATTTTGAATTTTTTGGCCAATTTCATATTTGTCATATCTATTAGTGAATTTTTTGGCATGCTAGAAGGTTGGCATTATTGATATTTGATGTACAAGTATAAAACGTGAAGTACATTTATTTTTAGTATTTCTGAGTAATTTTAAACAAATTCTGATCTGCTTTGTTATGTAATAATCTCATGAATCGTGTTAGCTCAAGTTACAAAAATTATCTTTACATCTCAATGAATTTCATTCATACATTCCTGGTTAAGTGGCTTGTCAAACAATGGAAGAAACACACACAAAAAATTTAAAAATTTCTTTCGCACTGGACCGGTTAGAACATGTGATTTTTGTGTTCCATATGCTTAACCTTAACTAATTAAATACTACTGCGTTTTAAATTTTCATATATTATCAGTAGCCCAAACAAAGCTTAAATCACTGGAGCACAAATGCTTTCAATCATCACATTGTGAATAGAATTTTGAAGAAGGAAGTTACAATCAAAATATATTTTTTAAACTGAACTTAAAGCCAATATGGAAATTACTGTATTTTACACACCTTTCCCATTTATGTAAGTGTCTCAAGAAAAGTTATTTTGTGGAAGTATGCGAAATTTTACTAATATGTAGGTACTGGAATTGGGCTAGAAAATATCTAAATTTTCTCCACTACTAAAACTTAATATTGCTCAATATGCACTAGTTTCGGCCTACGCACTTTGTGACTTCTCGCCATAGAGGGAAAATAAAACTAAATTAATTCCATTGTCGTAAATATGTAAGGGAGCGTGGGAAACCATAACTTTTTTGAAACATAATTTTATGAAGCCCACTAACTCCGTGATGGCTTCCTACTTTAATTTACACGCTCATATTTCGAACTGCAACCTTTTGCACCCTTTTGGGTAAAAAATCAGAAAATAAAACTCGAGAATCTGTAGCCGCGTTCTCACAGAATATATGTGTGAAATTTACGCTTTCAAATTCCACTCTGCTAACTTTCCACAAATCTCCAATCAAAAATCTGGTCTCACAAGTGTAATGGCAGCCTCCTAAGTCAACTGGTGGCTTCAGGAGAGCTACTATATATTCAACGCTCATATTCTGAACTGCCACACTCCCTTTTCGAAAATCAAAAATCTGGCTCTAGGGTGTCAAGCCATGGGTTCATATATATTCAGCTCTCTAGCTCCACTGGGGGCTTCTGGAAGGTGGGGACAGACATCCGAACCTCCGAACAGACAAACAATGGGATTTTCTATGTAGTGATTCTTTAAATGGAACTGAAATATGGGAATACGTACAAGTAAATAAAATTAAATGATGAAACCGCTGTTTGATGTCGTTTCGTGAACAACCCCTAGTGATCCTAGTCGGACAATATTGATCAGACATCAACATACTGAAATCTTAATTAAATGTAGACAACAATTATGAAAATTTCAATTTATTGCAGTAGGACCCGCAGTATCAGTGAGTACATTCGCTAAATAGATGCACTTTACTAATTATATTTTTGGCAATAAATTGCTAAGACGCTCGACCTGCTATCATAATGACAATTGGATGCTTGAACTGCGATGTATTTAGTGTCCAACAGATGGGCAGATCCTGTACAAAAAAAAAACAAATGGGCAGCTCCGCTTTCCTGACATGATGATGGACAATTTTTTCCCCTTCCCAAAAAGGTTAGGAGCCTCACCAAAATATCAAAACAAAAAATTAAATACTCCACACATATTCGCATTTTTTAACTGTGAAAATAAAAACCAAATTAGTAAGTACATGGAAGATATGAGTGAAAAAAAATATTCGCCTCGTTTGTAAGAAATGAATTTTTCTTATTTCCGTGAGGCTAAGAGCAACAGATAGCTAACCCCAATGCTTCGCTAAAAGTGATCATATAATAAGATGTGGTGTGACTATGACATTGCGGTTCCCAGTACACTTTAGAACAGTCACTGTTAGGCCCTTTTATATGCGCTAATTTGTTCAGGAATAATTACGGAAAGTAGTGAAAATTCTGCTTCTCTAATACTTTGATAGATAATACAGACCAAATCCCCTCAATGACTTTTAAAGTATCCCCACAGTCACAAACGCCGATTGCAATTTTAATAACAAAGTTCCACAAAATTCACAAAAAAATGCTCAAGAGATTTGATAGTTGATCTTATATAATAAAGCCATGCTGAACACGATGGCGTCCTCAGTTTTTAGCACGACATTATTTTTGTTTATCGCGATTATTATTTTTTTTTATAAAAAAATTGCAAAACAATTTTGTAAAAACCTCTTTCCAAGTATTTTTAATAATTTTTTAAATATTGACAAAAATGTAAATTTTTTCAGATTTTAGTCGATTTTGTTCATAAAAAGATTTTACATACATTTTTGTCAATATTAAAAAAAGCCCTAAAAAATATTTACAGTGTAATTTACTTTTTTATTTTTCTACAAATAAACAACTTGTGCGGGTTATTCCCCTTTCAGAAACCCTCAAAGCAACCAGCAAGACAAGTTGTAAATGAAATTCAGTTGTGTTTTTTTTCTTTAAAAATATTTATTTCCACGTTAAGAAAATAATAAGTAAGTACATTTTAAGTAAAGTCAAAAAGAAGTTATGTTTACTTTATGACGTTTTGATGGGTTTCAGCACGCACTCACACAAAACCACATGTTTTTGCGCATGTTCCTTTTAGCCTGCTCTGTTCTGTTCTTGTTATTCTTTTCCTTATGCCGAAATGATTAATATACGAAATACTTGTGTTTTCACAATACGTCAAATACCACTTTAACGATTCTATTCAACTCCAAGTGTTTGTTTGTTTGCCTTTTTGTTGGCAGATTGAATTTGGGTTTTTTTTTTGGCTAAAAATTAAAACCAGGGTTGAAGTTTGTAAATTAAATATTTTGATGGAAAATAAGAATAATCGATGAAGGCATAGGTAAATGTTTGAGGATTCTAAAGGAACTATAAAATTTGCAAAATATGCACATAAAATATGCATTTAAAATTTAAATATAAGCACTAAAAACTGTAAAAATAAGCATATAGTAAAATATTCGATGCACCCATTTCCTATCCACTTCAGCCCATTCCCAGAAAATATAACCTGTATTTCTTATTATTTTAGTTTTACTTTTAATTTTCATTTAATTTTCTCTATGAGATAATATATTTTATCTTTAATCTGGTAGCCCTGACAATCACCTGAAACCAACTTAAATCTAATAAATAATATTCACCCAATCAGTTTACTTAAATTGTGGAATATTTTCGCCAAACGTGACGTAGGTGATGAATAATTATGTGGAATTCCAAAAAAAAGTGCTTATAACCTGAATTGAGATTCCGAGAAAAGCTTTTCTGTTTATAAATTTAAATTTATTCAATTTTTTTTTACATTTTTAGGTAAACAAAAACAGTAATTAGCATACTAACGTTTTAGAGTATGTTAGCGTAAAAAATTGCATTTGATTGTTGAGTTGCCACCTGGAAGGATTTTATTTTTATTTCCCCGCGAATTTTCATAGCAAATATTTAAAATTTTAAGTTAAATTATTTCAAATAGCAAATGGCATGTGCCGCTCATAAACTAAATTGCCACACAAATGCCAATTGTCATGTTATGTGAAATTTGTCACAATTACATACATTTGTCAAGTATAATGAAATTGCCAAAAATAAATTTATTTAAATTTGATTTATTAGAAAATTGCCATTTGAATAGGCAAACAAAAAAAAAAGAAGAAAACACGTGTGTCTATTGTGCAGAAAAGCTACTAAAATTTACTGAATTAAATTAAATTTACTGTTAAATAATTCTATAATTTAGATGCTGTTCATGCTGTTCACCACTCAACATTCCACATAGCCTTAGTATAAAACATAAATTAATTGTTTCAGTAAGTGTACTAACTTTCGATTTCTCGGAAAACACTTGAGAGCCTAATTAATTATTACCTTGATCCAGCAATAAATACATTTTTCACTTAATAATTTCTCTGTGCAGTAGCCATATCATTTTTATCAACCCACTTAGCTTGACTTCCATTCAACAAAGATTTATATTTAATAAAATTAATTTCTCAACTTAATGCAAAAGAACCACACGTGTTTGGGCTTATCTTTGGACAATCGAAAAGGCAACAAATTAATTTGGAAATTTAATATTAACTAAGTAAGCTTATCGCAAATGAATCGTGCAATAAATTCAAAACTTATATTTTAGAGTATAAGTTGACATAGTTGTTGCCAAGAACAAACAGAGAAGAAATAAAATATATTCTTGCACTCTCAAAGTACATACGAGTACGAGGGAGATTATTTGAATCACAGAGGAAAGAATACGGAAGAAGAGGGTGTAAAATAGTCAAACTTTTGGGGAAAAATATTATTTTTTTAGTTCATTTTATGTATTAAAATTTTAACATGAATAACTCCAAAAAATAGCGATATTTTCGTATATTTGTGATCCACTTTTGATCCTTGAAGATATCTTCTTAAAAATCTCTTAATTATTTTAAGTGATTTCACAAAGAATGAGATTTTTCTGAACTTTCTCTTTCAGCTCCTTCCTGCATCATTTCCACCCACATAAAATTTTTCTTGACCTTAGGAATCACTTCCTGCACTATAACACTGTAAGTACCGGACCACCAGCATATTAGCAAGCTTGAGCTCGGGGGCTTCCCTTGCGAGATTATACCCGGTATACCTTAAAAGAGACTGTAGGATTCAAAAGTCTGTCTCTTTTTGACGTCTACAGGCAAGACGAGAAGTGACACAAATAAAATTTTTGAGGCAAGTGTGAACCTTTGATGGTAAAACTCACAAAATGAGAGAGTATAGCAAGGGTGCCCACCTACTGGCACCCTAAGGTTTTGAGGCCATAACTTTCGTTTGAAACATAATTTCGTTGAGGTTTCGGGTTCGTTTGAAAGCAACATGTGCATACAACTCAATGATTTATGAAAAGTTAAGGGTTAATGATATGACACTTTAAAATTAAGCTCATTGTCGCTGTCATTGCCACGAACATCAGAACTAATAGGTGACAGCAGCAGGGCACCCTTCCTTACCTTTTGTAATCTCAAATAAAGGTTACCCTATTAGACATATAAATGCGTATCTACCCTAAATAAAATAAAGTGTCAACCGCTTCACTTTGAATTTAAAAAAAAAGCAAAATGTATCTAAAAAAAATGTACGTGGTTTTCCGAATACCTACCCAGAAAACACCAAAAACATTGACTTTAAAAAACATATAAAATTTTGTTCAAAAGAAAAGTAACTGGTATTTCTGGGTACCGGGTACCCACTTATTATGGCCCATAGCAGGCTTTGGAGACTCATTTACTCTTACTTGTGAAAAGTGAAGAGTTTTATTTAGAAACTAGCTAGAAACTAGCTTGAATATGCGTATACACTGACAAAGTCTTAATGCTGTCCTATGAATGGTTCCAGAGTTATTCCATATTGAAAATCAGGGTAGTGTCGGAGGTACTATGTGGTCTTATTCAATCAACCCCCTTTAATCATTAGAGTGGCATTGTGACTTTAAAATTCATTTATTTTTTTCGAGTACCGGGTACCCACTTATTGCAGTCTATAAAATCCAAGGAAATAGCTTGTCTTCTATGACTTTGAAAAACGTTAAAATCCCAAAACCGACAGTCTGGGAACCGAAAACGGAATCGATATTTTTGCCAATCTGAGAACCGGAACCGAACTTGCATAATTGGTTTTTGTTCCAGTTCCTAATTTCATAAGTCTACAATACAATTTAAAAATAAAAATTTTAATTAAATTTTCTTTCCATCCAGTTTTTGTGAGATAACTTTTGTCTACCCGGTAACCGAGTACCTGATACTATTTTTTATAGCCTGAATCAAATACTAAGAATTTTCTAAAAATATTTTATGCATCGTTTTAGTAATTATTTCCAATTTGAGCTGACAGAATGTACTTTCTCCTTTACTACCACTAGAAATCAAAATATTTCTTGTTTAAAACTTAAACAGTTACCAGCTGCTGGAAAATATCACCACATTTCAAAGCACGTTTCCGAGAAAATAATAAAATTAATTCTTTATTTAATTTACAACTTATAATAAATTATGAAAAAACACAGAGCGCTCTTTGTTTTACAATGCCACACAAATAAAGCTAATAAATTTCTGAGTTTGCACTTATTTATGAATTTGGAATTTCCACTCCGTTTGTTGTGTAGTAAAATTGCTAATTTCTAAACGTAGTACAATGTCATAAATTTGTACGGGTCTTTGTTAGATAATCTTTGGGCTTAAGTTTAAGCCATAAAAAAAAGTAAAGCAAATAAGCAGTAGCTTATCGGCTTTTGCTATCTTTTAATTGGGTGTAAAACAACTGTTAACCGTTTCATTAGAATGATCGATCAATATAAATGCATATAATTTGGAGCCAATAGGTATTGACGTGTTCAAAAGTGCTAACCACTTAGTATCAAGAAATGAAAAAAAAAAATGTTAAATTAACTCAATGCTAGGAAATGACATTGGCTGTAAATATTATTATTTCGTTATTTTTATTGGCTTTTAAAGTGGTATCAAAATTTGGCCAGAGCAGTTGTTTATTATTTTATAATCGAATTCGTATTGCCCTTCAATTGATTGTATCTTTCCTATATTACTTTAATTACTTTTTGAATAATTAATTTATATTGTAGAGAATGCATTTGAAATAAGCAATAAAAAAAAGTCCCTTCGTAGAAGTTAAGGCACAACTGCATTTGTCAGGCCTTATTTAATCTTTTCTGATCAGTAGTCATTTGGAGGAAAGTTTTTATAATTATAATGAAGATTTTTTACTTAAACCGCTGTTTACGATTAATAAGTTACTCATTGTCACTTGACTATGATAATTATATCAAGAAGCATGACCTAAGCCTATATCTAGTTGTTGTGACTAATTATTACTTTTACAGTTATTCAGTGGTCATTTTAGATAAAATCAGTACATAAATACGGTTTATTATTTATTATTATGGTATACTAGCTGGGCCTAAAACACTTTTATAGTTGCATTGTTAAACTTATCCCGTGTCAAAACCTATCCTAGAACAGGACTCACAACCCATAGAACACATATATAAATTTTGGTGAGAATCTGTGCAGTAGTTGTCGCGTCTACTGGTCGCAAACATACACTTTTTTTATACCCCACACTCACTGTGGCAGGGTATACTAACTTTGACACAACGTTTGTAACACCCATAAGGAGGCGTGTCCGGTAAGGAAAAGTATATATATTCTTGATCAGCATCACCGCCTGAGTCGATTTAGCGATGTCCGTCTGTCTGTCCGTCCGTCTGTCCGTCCGCACGATAGCGGTCGCAGTTTTGGAGATATCGACTTGAAACTTCGGGTACATGTTTTTCTCGTGATTACTGAGATCACGTTCGAGAATCAGCCAAATCGGATAAAAACTGGGCGTGGCTCCCATACACCGAAAAAAAAGGTGAACATTTTTCAAGTCTTTTTTATTGCTGCATTCGATTAGAAATGTTTTAAAAACTATTTTTGACATGGTCCGAGGTTCCGAAACCACATATATAAGGGTCAAAATAGGGTCTTGAGACCATTTTTTTTTTTTTTTTTGGATTTGATTGGAATTTTTTAGAGACGGATTTTGGACATTGTCCTGGCCCCAAAACCACCTAAAATTGGCTCAAAATAGGGTCTTGAACCCATACTTCTTTATGTTCGAGCTACTTCTTCCTATTGTGTGGGGGTATTTCAGCTTCGGTATAGCCGAAGATAATCCACTCTCTAGCTTATATGTAAAAACAGTTGATGTATTAGTTTAAAAAAATTATGCCCAATAAATTACAAAATAATCAAAAAAGTAAATTAAAAAAAATTGGAATTAAAAATGTTCTAAAAATGGTATAAAATTTATATCGCTCTGTTGTACAATTTTTATACCAAATTGTCCAAATGTGCACGACTATGGTTACCAATGGAGGAACTACCAAGGCAAGCAAGTACAAAGGAGCTACCAGAGATCATTTACGACAGAGTTATGGAAGAAAATTTAGAAAACACTTGCTTGAATTTAATATCAAGGATTTGGTATGCCAATCACTGCGGTCAAAAAATTAGCGGTCGAAATTTAATTTTTTTTTTTTGTTTTGAAACATTTTCTAGAATATTTTTTTGAACCATTGAAAAGATCTCTTATGCCCCTTATCGAGAAAATCCCTTTTCAAAATTTACTTACTATTCAAACTTTTTTCCTTTTGGTTGTACACTTTTTTTTTATAAAAAAAGATTTTTTTTGGTCTAAAAAAGTATTTTACCAAAGGCAGTTTTGTGATAAAAAATCATAAAAATTTTTAAAATTTTTTTAAAAATTGTTTTTTTTTATAAAAAAAAATTTAAGTTAAAAAAAAATCTGCGATTAAATTTTTGTATACAAAGTAAGTCCACACCCATCATTGGGTACGTCTTGGAAACATGGCCCACTTGGATAACGTACACATAATTAAACATTCCGTAAATGTCGGATTTGGGGTAATGTGGGAAACCTTTGAAGTTGACTTTTTTAATACCAGTATTTTTTTTTTGAATAAAATGAAAACTTTTCACATTTAACCCCATGTCACCCTACAACTAATAGAAGTAACAGAACGGCTTACGGAATTAACACAAGTCTCTATTCCCTTCGATGATTTGGAAGCAATTTTATTTGCCAGTGTAGATGATACCTTTGGCGCTTCTGATGCACTTGAACTTGAAATAAACGCCACGAGAATTAAATAAATTATAAATAGAAAAATAAACAAAACAATTAGAAAAGAAAACTCAAAACAACACAGGCAAAGCCAAAGCCAAAAACAATAGCAAGTCAACGAAACAAAACAAAACAATAGCAACATCTCAGACCAAAACAGGCTGCGCATTCAATTAGTTTCACATTTAAGGCATTTCAACCGCAATTGCACTCAGTAAGTGCGACGAACTAAAAAAAGCAAAACTATTTGTCAGTCTGCAGTAGTTCTTATTTACGCTCACTTGACACTGAACTTGTGAAGAATTTTTGTGAAATTACCTCAGCCCCCATCGAATCGAGCGCGTGTAAATGGCTCATAAAGTGTTTAGTCATAAAATTATTTTCGCTTCAATTCTTCTCACATTTACACACATAATTTGCTTATTTGCTGAAATCGTTGCTCCGATATGAATAATTATTTGTGGTTATCATTCGGTTTCGCATTACAGCACAGAGTAAACATGCAAATGATCTCACGTTTGATTAAGTCACAGGCAACAGGCAAAACCCTTGGGCTTGGTTTGGAAAATTTTTACACCATAAAATTATGGTTTAGAAGCGGTTATTCTGTTAGTTGACGTATTTGTGAAAAAGGCATAACAATCATTTGCTATTATGACTCTGATAATTGCAGTTGTAAACTGTGATAGCGGAATTACACGCTATTTCCCGTTTTTTTCTTCTATTGTTTTTTGTTTGGCTTAGAAAATGAAATTGACTGCAATAAAATGAAATAGTTAGTTAAAATATGAACGCAGAAAGTTTGGCAAAATCATTTTAGTGAATCTTTTCTCTTTTGGCGCCTAGTTGTTAAAATTGCTTTAAATTGTTTGTAAAATGTGAGTAGGGCAAATATTTGCCACTTAGGTACTGTAGTCCTGGCGTGAAAAAAGAAAGCGACGCATTTCGAAAATAAATTTGTTTAATTTACGTTGTACATTTTCATACAATGAACTATATAAGTTAGCTTGAACTATTATATCGTCCAACACAAGTTTGTGCACATAATAAATTACTTTATTATCTGAAAGTACTATTTAAAATAAAATACCCACTTTGGGCGTTATTCTAGATGCTCTAGTTAAAATTTTAAAATTCTTTAGTATTAATATTACTCATACGCCCACGGTTAATTTATCCGTAAATTAGTTGTTCTGTTTTCATGTCATCATATGTATTTACATTCACCACGCAGAGCTAGTTTTATTCGTCTTCATATAAAAATTATTAATATGACATTTAGAGCCCATCTAATTGTCTGGAAGATGAGATGAAATGCACTTTTACAGTCCATATAAAAATTAAAAGTAAACTTGAGAGAATATTCGATTTGATAGTATTAAACCAACTTGCCCCCAAAAAATTATTACATCCTCACTGATACACCCTGAATAGACTAGGGTAGAGAAAAAAACACTTTTTTTTATCAACTTTTAATAGGAACGAAAAAATAATTAAATAATCTGATCTTCAGTTCTCAAACAAAAACATGAAATTTTAAAATCGAAAAAATTGAATCCAAAATAAAAAAGAAAAATTAGTAAATAATGTGTTTTAGAATCAGAAAACACGAGAAAAAAACATAACTATCCATAAACAAACATTTTGATTTAATTGAAGCCTAATTTGCAGATTTTTTAATTATATTTTTTTGTTGCTTATGGGTTATTTCATACTAAATCGATAGGATGTTTTTACTCTACTGCTCCAATTTTATTGAAATTTGCAATGTAGATACATAACAGCAAATTTTTGTGCATCTTTTCCGAACATATAGTTTTTCGAAAATCCTAATGAGTCCACCAACCGATTTGGCCTATTTTGTTTCCTGAATTACTTTGACCTATTACCTACATTCAGACAAAACCACATAAAATCAAAAATAACCCTCTTCAAATCAAGTTGATACGGTCATGGTAGTCTGGTAAAGTAGAAAATGTTCAAAACAAGTACGAACAACATCACTTTGAACCATATATTTAATACTTCTATATTGCTAGAAACCTATCTGCGCAATGTGTTTGAACTCCGAATTCAATTCAGACAAGTTTATTCAAATAATATTTGTGCGCATGCTCAGGTTTTGTATGTATTAGTACCTGTGTATATTTGACTACTTACACATATAAACAATTGACTTCAGGTCTGGATTTGAAAATACAAAACGATATTCTTCGATTGATCTCTTTTTTATCACACAAAAAGCATCGGTGCGACATTGTTTTAAATTATTTCACAGACAAATTATAATATTCGATGGAATTATTTCAATAAAAATTTTGTATTTCAGCTCTTTTTTAATTGACAAAAAATTATTCATCCGCTCCTGTGATTTTCTTCAAATTTAAATGTTGTTTTTGCCGAATACATAATCGGTTGTCTTGCTCAAATAACAATATATCTGGACTGCAATGCCAGGGAATTGAATTTGAATATATTAGCAATATAGAAGTATTACATATATGCTTTGAACTGAAAAGTTTCATTTCGAAAATCGATCTTACTTTGAAGTTGTTTCTGATTACTTCAAAAATTCTCATTTTAATTTGAGGTTGTGCATTTTTATTTCAAAATTGTATTTTGAAGTGGTGCAATTTCAAAGTTGACGACTTTAGTTTGACGTTTTTAACTTTATTTTGAGTATGAACTAATTTCACAAATTGGATTTTATTCTGTGTGTAAGAGCTTGTCAAATTTTACGGTATTGAAATATTTTTGGAAAATATCCTTATGAAAATCATTTCCTAAATTTCCGAATAATTTGAACTCCTCTTTCCACAGGGGATACTCGGTTAGTATTTTAAGATCAAATACACAGCGATAAAAAGTCTGCATATAAAGCTATTTCATGGTCATGACGCTGCAGTGACTCACGGACACATTTTATAGCATCGATATTGGTATTATTGGAAAGGTCTAGTCAATACCTTTCGAAGGAATGTTAGGATGCCTTATGCCGTTATGTGCCTTTCTATACGAAAAATTTGTTTGAGAGCGAAAAAATTTGTATCTACATTTTAATGGTTTCCCTTATAACCTCCCCATTAGGGTAATATGACCCCATTTTTTTAATATTTATTTTTGTGTAAATATTTTTTTCGATGTAGTCCCGAAAAAACAAAGTACTGGACACTGGTACTGAACTCTATCCCAATTTTGTTTTACAGACGCGTCTTAAAATCAAAATTTTCTTTACTTCTATTACCACATAACCACATATTCTTAGCCAAAGAGGGTAGATAAATGTTCAAAACACGAAGACAAATTCCATAACTTGTTCGCAGTGCTCAGTCAAGATTTTGCTGAGCATTTCTTATCGTTTCACAAATTAAAACATTACTTGAACCATCGAATTTCGTATGTTAACTAAGACACCAAAAGTTTTAGTTATCTACTGTATTTTTGCTTTCTAAGAAATGATAAATAGTAAAAATCGCATTCTTTATAAAAACTTGTCAACGGAAAACCGGATTCTAAAATAACAATAAATTCTCATTAAGGAATCGCAAAAAAATTCTACAAATTTCGGTGAAACTATAAAATTAATTATAATTTTAAGAAATAATGTAAACACAATTAAGGAAAAAGTCACTCACCAGACAGCAGCAAAATAATAATGTGACATTTCGTGTCCTTCGACGAATGAGCAGACAAAAACAAAACAAGTTCAGTAAAGCAGCAGACAAAACGCAGTGAAGAATAATGAAACACTCGAAGCGTTTGCAAAATGTACGTTGGCAAAAATTTAGAATAATTTCAGCACGTTTCTCTGCAAACACACTCACTGCGGGTCTTTATCAATGAAAACGAGACGTTTGCAATTTCCGTTGATGAGCAAAAATTCAAATTAAATGCAAAAAGACACGTAAAATCGAAATTTTTTTTTTGTATATTTTCAGAAATAATTTTTTAGCGAATTTTCTTGAAACTGTGAAAAGTTTGGCGAAATAAAATGGAAACACTCACAACTTCCGAACGAACTGGCGTACGAACGAGCGAACGAACTGCTGCGGTCGACAACTGGCGAAGCAGTGATATACCTTCGCTAATTGATCGTTTAAGTATAACCCGTTCGAGTCTACTAAATTTCTACAGACACCAACAAATACAACAACAAGTCAACCAACAAAATTACAAAAGAAAAAAGTAACTACAACAACAAGTAAAAAAAAGAGAGCAACAAACACTTTGCGCGAATTATTTTGCGATTACGATTAGCTCCAGTGTAACCCTCTTCGGCACTCAAACACAACCCACTCTCAACCCTTTCGTAGTTGTCGACGCCGTAGTCGTCGTCTTGCTGTCAATTCGTGTGCAGTTCGTGTTTAAATTGTTTTTTTATTGCCTTAATCTCTTAACTGATATTTTTATTGTGATCATTTGACGCTTTTGTGTCAATACGGCAAAGTAATTGATCAATAAAAGGCGTTAAGAGGCAAAAGAGAGCGTCATCATCATTTCGTTGATGATTTTCGTTGACTTAGTTTTGGGTTCGGTTTTGTTGTTGTTACTGTTGCCGCTGTGACTTTTGATAACAGCAAAAAGATGCCAAGCTTTGAATCTCTGCAAAAAAAAACAGCAAGCAAAATTAAAAGAGGAGCAAATAACAAATTAAAGACGAGATATGAACCAGTAGCCGCATCAGCGCATGTGCTACGTCAAGTGTCAGTTGACGGCGTCACCGCTTGTTCTTAACCCAGTCAACATTAATTGAATTGGGCATCGAGTGGCTGGCGTTAAGATAGAATACAGATTAGAAAATGTTAAGAGTACATTTTGATGATGAGAAAAATATTAGCTCCTTATTATACAGGATGTCCCTGACTAAGACGACAAACACAAAATTTCACAAAAAAAATAAAATTTTTTAAATTTGACAATAAATTACAGCTATTTATGTTTATCGTATTTTATACAGTAGTTTTTGTCATCGAATTAGCTTTTCAACTCGGTCAAGTATAGCCTTCTAGCTGCAGTAATTCAGAAGTAAGAAAAAAAAAAGTGAATCAGTTTTTTTCCCAATTTTTTGCACACTTAACCCTACAACTCCTTACAGGTCATTTGCGGTAACCCCCCTACCATACAATTTTTTTCGTATCTCGATCAGAGGAATCAACTGACGGAAGTTTGTCGTCTTAATACAGGTGACCGCCCGGATTTTTGTATGATCAAAAAAGCGTCTCCGAGGATCGAGTTTATCTGAATAATTATGCCAATATGGTCATTAGATTGCGACGAGTGAGGGTGAGCCGATATAAATAACTTATATTTAATGGTTCTTTATATCGGTTAAGGTCCACTAGAACAGGCCACACAATGCGCAGGTCCGTTACTTTTTTCTTAGCTCTCTCGTGACAATTAGCCAATCACATATATTCGTTGATGAGTTTTGTGACATCATAAGGCCTTTGTGTCTTCATTTGTACTGCAAACCACGGCAAAAATACGCCTTGTGACGACATACGCAGAGATAGTCAATTTTTGCAGTACTTACTGCGGGACCTGTTATATATGGACCTTGGATATAGGCCAGTGACTCGGAACACAGCTTTTATGTGAGGTCCAATTACCAACATACATATGAGGCATTCAGAAGTCTCTTCTGAATTTTCACCTCCTTGGTTACAGGCTTGTCAGCTCTCCAGGATAGCTCTATTAAAGATCTCTTCAGAAAGGCAGTTCGGAATGTATACTCTTAGAGCGTTTTCAGGTGTTGACTGACTCGATTCGACTTCTGAATTGCTCATATATTAGGGCTCAGTTCCATAGTAGATGAGGGCCATAAGTCGAATCAATTTTGAAATTCATTAGTAGCTTAATCAATACTATACATACACTAAGAATTATAATTTTTATTCAACTAATGGCAATAATTCATTAAGGAATTGCCTCATGTGCTGGGAGAGTAAAAATGATATAAAAGGTGTGGCTCCCGAGGTCTATGTTGAGCGAATATATGACTCCATAGTCACAACTTTATAATATCGTTTGTTTACTGGGATGTTGGTCTCATACTTCATTCTACCATACACTCATCTTGCATATATTGACACCGTGCATTGTCTGTTAAATTTTTGCGTTCGATGCGATATATTGTTTTGTAAAAGTAGATATACTGCCTGAGGTGGTAGCGGGCAAGATCACAGTCACTTGTAAGTAAAAGTAAGTTAAGTTTCACCTGCTGCTTTCGTTAGCCAATGTGCGGTTGGCGATAAGTGAGTGTTGGAAGTGTGATAATCGTAATGTAAGAAGAGAAAATGAGCGTGTCTAAATGGAAATTTAAGAGAATTACCTAAGAGTGATAAGCACTGAGCAATCAGAAGGGGAAATTGATTTTATAATTGGAGTATTTTGGGAAAACAAACAGAATATCAAGTTGGGAAATGGGGGATTTTATTATATACGTTTTTTTGCGATTTTTAAAAATTAATATTAAAAATAAATTTTGAAAAAAATAAATTTTCCATCTTCGAATTTTTTGAACACAAATATTTTGAAATTTTTAAAAGTTTTTTAGCTAAAAAGTGTGTTAAAAATTAATAAATAAAAGATCGATAAAATTCGAAAATGTTCGAAAAAATTCGAACATTAAATTTTTTTAATGAAAGATCGATAAAATTCGAAAAAATTCGAACATTAAATATTTTTAATGGAAGATCGAAAAAAATTTGAAAATATTCGAAAAAATTGGAACATTAAATATTTTTAATGAAAAATAGAAAAAAATTCGAAAATATTCAAAAAAAATTCGAACATTAAATTATTTTTTTTCCAAAAAAAACGTAACTGCATTTTTAGTTTTTTAATATATTTAATATAAAAGATTTGTATAACCACTAAAAAGTGGACCTTACCCTAAATAACGGAATCAGTGTACCCGAAATAAATAACCCAACTGGGAGCGCAGTGTGTTCTATCTATCAACTAGCATAGTGTTATTTATTCAATGTAATCCCCTTTAAGAGAATTTAATTTCAACCTAAATTTACCAAATTTCTTTAATAGCTTCTTTACATCATTCACGTGACAATATCAGCGACATCAATTGGATTTCAGTGTCACACCTCACACACTTAACCGAATGTGAGTGTAACTGACAGCTGATTTGGCGTACATATGCAATGCAGCGTGCGCACTGACATGATTGACACATTTTGCAACACTCTGACAGTTGCAGGTGCTCGACAAGAGAATAATGAGCTTATTGCGTGTAGGTTAGTTAATATTTGACCAGTGTTTATAATCTCGGCACATATTTGAGAAACTATTTAAATTAATTTAAATGAATAAATAAAAAATTTAAAAAAAAAACATCAAGTGGCTTAACAAATAAAACTTGAGTGCATTCAGGGCATGCCAACTGACATGTTGGATGATGCGATGTTGACAAGGTGTTAAATGTTGTTGGTACTCGTATTAAGAAAGGTTGTGACTGAAGTGTCAAAATATTGGATTTAATTTTTGACACACTAATTCGGTAAATAAGAAATAATTGTTTCAGTGAGTCAGAAGAATTAACTTATAGAAGAAGGTAAGTTCCAACGTCATCAAAGGTTTACCAACGAAAATCGCTTTGTAATTGTGCTTTACAAGAAACTTTATTATGATTTATGACATTTTCAAACAATTAATGGTGTTCTTTTTTTATAAATTTCCGTTCATGGATCGCGATAAGCGGGTAATGTGTATTTTAAAATCTGTAATCTAATAAATAAGAACGTAAAGAAGTTGTTGGCAAAAAAAAAACCTTTATGATTGGACTTTGTGCAAATTTGCTCAATTGAAACATGTGACAGTGACGTCCACTTCAAAGAACATTCGTGATTAAAGGTCATAAAGATTTCGAAGGTTTTGAATACACAAATGTTGTATTTAGTTTACATTCAAAATTAGATTTGAATTGGTAAGAAGCAGTACTCAATTACTCAGTATGCAATGTCAGACCCATTCCGTATTTACTTTTCTTTAATCAACTCTGATTAAGTAAGATTATAGATCAGCATTTTTTTATTTATTGATTCTCTTCCGTTGCGATTAGTTTCGTCTGTGGTCTGGAAAGCAAGCGCCTTTGTTTATCTTCATGCATACATAAATATTTGCCAATTTAATATTAATAATCATTCATGGTACTTGAAGGTACTTCCACTGCTAGGACTATCATTTGATAAATGCCAATCACTTGAAATTGTATTAATTTCTGTTCTAACTGGTTTCGAATCGCACTACAGTATCTAGTGAGCTCTTCAGGTGTTAATTTATATTGTTTTTGCATTGTTGGTGTTGTGTTGTTTGTTGACGTCACTACTAACAGCATGCAGACAACACTTGAGAAATTAATTGAAATTCGAAGTACTTGCACAATTTTTGTTGATAATTTCGGTGATTTTTTTTAGTTTGAGAGTAATTAATAATTGGATTTTGTTTTGGTATGATTTTTGAACACTTCAGAAGTATTTAAACTAAATTAATTAGGTCAGGTGCGATTAATCGCTTTTTGATTAATTTTTATCATAAATCACCACATTAGTCAATAGAAAGCTGTAATTTTTGGAAACGTTTTATTTAATTAATTAACCTAATTATTTGTTTCAAAAATTGGAAAAAAAATGTCTCAAGAAAACGAAAACATAGGAGTTTGGGCGGCTATGTTGTGTGGGAGGCGTGGTCCTAGATCGAATCAGGAAGTGATGCTGATTAATCTTAATATATAAAAACGTTGGTGCGTATGTATCAGTGAACATCACGGCTAAACCACTGAAAGTATCAGACCCATACCACTCATACAATATATTATTCCAAAAGTGCAATTGAATGAGTAAAATTGGACAATGGTCAAGCATTAGGCAAAAAAAAACTAAACGAAACAAACAAATTTTGATTAAAAATATAATTTGCACAAATGAGAACTTCAAATCAGGCGTCACGCAATTAGAAATATATAAGTGTTTGTCCCGATTGATGGAATGATTGGTAGAATGATAGACTGACTCATCACCGCCCAGCCGAAACCGCTGAACCTAGAGTTCTGCAAATGTTTATGTTATGCTAAGGTGTTTTGGGGGTTCACGGAAAGGTTGGAGGGTACTTTCACAACTTTAAGTATAAGTCCGAGCAACGCCTGGGTATTCAACTAGTTATATATTTATTCTTATTAACCTAACGCCTTCTTTTGGGCGTTACACTGCAAAGTGAACCTATCTTTGGGTGTGTCATTTTACACATAACACACATTTTTAAGTGTGTATCTATTTGGATAAATAATACAAACAAATAATACAATGAATATACATCTTATATGTGTTAAATTAATACACTTTTAAATACACGCAAATTTGTGTGTAAAATGTCACTACAAGGATTTACACCGTATTTCACTGCAAAGGGAACCTATCTTTTGGTGTGTAATCTTACACACAACACATGTTTTTAAGAGTGTATTTATTTTGATAAATAAAAAAAACACACGTTTTAATTTTTGGCATGCTATATTTACACGCATGTGTGTTTTTTTAAAGCACTTTAAGTGTTTTTAATATTTATGCAGCATAAGCGTGTAGCAAAAATGGTACTAAAAATGAAAACACGCTTTATGTGTATCGACAGTATACACAAAATTGAGGTTCACACACAAATGGCATACAACACACTTAGAAAATACACACGTGACGCAAAATACACGGGTGTCATTGAAATTTTTATAATTTTCTTTTATTCTCAAAAACAGTTAAATTAACACATGTTTTCCGCTGTTTAACTGCGCTATAATTACACACAGAATACGTTTTAGTGCGTTACATAGTACACGATTAATATTAAACATTTTTAGCTGCTCTCTTGAGCTATAATTACATTATGCTGCGCTATAAATAAATATTGTGTTAAATTTAAACACTTCTTACCTATAAATACACGCAAATTTGTGTGTAAATAGTGTTCACAAGTTTTTACACATTTTAGGTGTATATGAACAACGCATTTCACTTTGCAGTGTTCTCTTTGCGTTTTTGAAGTGTTTGTTAAGCACCTGCATATGGTCTACGAAATTCGGATGAGTTTAGACATGTTAAAGTGGGGTTAAAGTTGAGTAGGCTAAGTTAAGTTACACTTTGATCAAACTAGGTCCATTGTAATACCACATGCTTATTGTTGCAATTACCATGGGCAAGTCATAAGGTTTCTGTCAAAATAGGGTCCGGAGAATCTAGAGAAAACGAAATGGTGCTGAACCGAAATAGTAGGAATTGGAACCACTTTTTGAAATGGAACGGGACAGATCGTAAACTTATCGAAATATTACAGAAGATGGTATAGTGCTCCTTTGTGTAGGGTATTTTAGCTTCAGTTAGACCACTAGTTTTAATAAATTTTTCCTAGAATTCAGAAATTTATTTATTGGTTTTAATTTTTTTTGGTAGGTTTTGAAAAGTTTTTTATTTTATAAAGATGAAATCTGATCTTCAGGCACTGGCCTGTCTCCACAATGCCATACATTCATTGCTTAGCCTATTGTCTATTGCAATGCGTAGTAAAGAAGAGAAACACGCTATTCTTATCGAAACAGGCCCCCAAATATACAGTCGTCATTGCTGCGTAGATTCTAAAGAAGCATTGAATTAATTTACCTCAATTTCGAGAGATTAAAATCGTCTACGCACTTTAATTACTGATTTGTAAGTAAATATATCATAACCAATTGATCGAAAAATAACTGGACTATTGTTTTTCGACGTCACTACTAACAACTGGCAAATTAATTAAATTTCAATGCAATTAATAAGATATCTAAAGGAAATATATAACTAGTATAGAGAGAGATAATCTCAACCGAAGCAGACAATTTCGTGACTTATTGTTACAATTATCGATCCATCATAGGCCTAAAAATTAATTAATTCTTAAGTGGTTAGATGTTGAGTTTCGATAAGAGTACTTTCCTTTTGAAATCTTATAATCTAATAACCAAATATGGTGTTTAAATTTAGACCAAGGTCTAACCAATTTAGCGGTACTAAAATTGAATAAATTCCATTTATTCTCGATTATGAACTGTGCACCTGGAATGAGAGCCTTAATCACCAATTAATCACTAATTTCCTACCCCTTCTTGTGTGTCTAATAATTTCCGGATAACAGCCATAGCATATGGTCCTCTTAACCTCTCCACACTCATACAGTACTTGTTTTTTTTCTCTCTACTAACCCAATCTTGTGCCTTATCAAATTCAAATACAAACTTAAGAAACATCGTAAATCTTTTCATTGCTATAGTAAAATTATAAAATAACAAAAGTTATGGCGTACATTGACGTGCGAGAACTTCCTTGAAAACAATCTCCACAAGCAAAAAAAAAAAATAAAGAAAGAAACCCAAACTACACATGGCTTCTAGTACTTAGTGAAGCAAAAGATACTTGAGTTAAACTCTTAAGTAGAATAATATTTGGCAAGGGATAAACTGATTTAAGATGACGACAAAAATTCAAGAGTTCATAGAATGATTTCATAATTTCATAATTTCAGCCCACTTCAACTAATCTTTACAAATATTTACTTAATTTATTGCTGAAGCTCAACTTTTTTAAAATTTAGTTTAACTTTATCAACATTCGAGTGAATCATGGTAACCATATTCAGTCATATAAGACAATTAACAGTTGTAATTTCTGTTTTGTTAGTATTTTTATAGAGAAAAAAAATAGTTAGTTATATTGCCCTTTGTTTGGTATATGTATGAAAAGATGTTTGCCTGCTTGTGATAGATACAAAAAAATAACTTATCAAATATTATCATTTGAATTGGTTTAATCATGGCAAAACCATAATGTCGTAAATTTAATTATTTATTATTAAAAACAAAAATTATATCTTTATTAGTTGATTTAATTTATAAATAAGTAAGTATACATTTTTTAATAAGTTCCATACGTCATGGAAAATTAAATACTTAAATTCTTCTAAAAGCTATATTAAATTTTAATCAGTTTGGTTTATCATAGTGGTCAGAGTCTACAATTCGTGGAAACTATGAAAAGAATAGATTATATCGCATATATTTTAGTATTTATCACGTCCACAAACCTTTTAATGAAATCACCCAAGCTTTCGTATATTGAATTTATTATCAAAATTAACAAACAAAAATTTTGTGCATATATGCTGGTATTGGACCGAAAAATTATATTTCCAAAGATTCATCCCAAATGGATAACTACACCGAGAGAAAAAACTGTTACAAAAACTGTCAAAAACCATCCGACAGTCGGAAAACTGTTTAATTGACAGCGAAAACTGTTGCAATGATCAGTTTTCGCTTTTATTTTAACAGTTTTCACTGTCAATTTAACAATTTTTCGACTGTCGGATGGTTTTTAACAGCGAAACTGTTATTTTTTCTCTCGGTGTATAAGCCACCGCGTAACTAGTTTAAACATTAGAAAAAACTAGAGAGTGGACTATCTTCGGCTATACCGAAGCTGAAATACCCCCACACTGTAGGAAGAATTACCTCGAACATAAAAAAATGTGGTCTCAAGACCCTATTTTGAGCCAATTATAGGTGGTTTTGGAGCCCGGTCCATGTCCAAAATCCATTTCTAAAAATTTCCAATCTAATCCACCAAAAAAAAAAAAATTGGTCTCAAGACCCCATTTAGACCCTTATATATGTGGCTTCGGAACCTCGGACCATGTCAAAAATACTTTTCCATACCGGACACGCCTCCTTATGGGCGTTACAAACGTTGTGACAAAGTGAGTATACCCTGCCACAGTGTGTGTGGGGGTATAAAAATTCTGCGGAGAAACCGACACAACTTCAGTCCCAAGAAAAGTATGTTCCGCTCAAGGACCGCCAAGAACCGGTTCAGGAACCTAAATCGGAACCGTTTCAATTCATGGAACCAAAACCACCCCAAAACCGATATTTTAAAAAGTCTGGAAAATGGAACTGAAACCGGAACCGATATTCGTTTTGGTTCCAGTCTCTGCTTAGAATTAACAATCACTCGTTTTCAGTTTTTCTACATAGATCGAAGGCAGAGTACCTAATGCGGCTCGCTTTGTCGTGACACAAATCATTCACCTTTCAATTGTCCAAATAAACGTCCGAAATTTTTGATGAAATACGAACAGTCTCAAAATATAGTTAGGCAATACTCTTAAAATCAAGGAATAAATTTGTTTTGCTAAAAAACTATATTGGCATATACTGCGTATGAGTAATAAAATAGCATCACACGATGCTATTTTGCTTGATAGTTTATTCTGAGCCCCACTACCAGAATATAAAGGAGTTTTCTTATGTCCGATAAAAATATATTATTTTTCTGACTGGGTAAACTGATCACGCTTCCTACGGCCACTAAACTAACACTAGCTTAAACTGGTTAAAAGAAAAATGGACCTACTGTAAGTAAAAAGTCGCTGAATGTTTAGTGGTAGCGGGACTTTTTCCACTGGAACTTTTTTTCACTGAACCATTGAATGTTCACTGAATATCAAGAGAGGGTAATCCATTTACTGTCGACAAGACACCACCAGAAAAAAAATTGTATGGGTGGGGGTGATTGCAAGTGCGCCTGTAAGGAGTTACAGGGTCAAGTGTGCTAAAAAATGTGAAACTGTCACCTTATGCCCACATGGACAGTACACACACAAAAAAGTCGGTAAATCGAACCGATAAATACAGTTAAGTTATAAATTTGCGGTATAGGAACTTACAACTTACTGCAACTTTTCCGATTATTTTAACTATTTTATGTCGAATTTAAAAGATATATTTTAACAATTTTTTTTCGGTTAATCCTACACTGAAAAAAAAATTGAGTGCATTGGTTTTTAAAATAGGGCTTAGAACCAATGGCGCATATTCATAGTCAAATTTAGTAGCTGCTAAACCTTAGTACCAGCTTAGTAGCTGTCAATTCAGTGTATTATCTGTCAACTTAGTAGAGTACTAAAGATAAGGTTAGTGGCGGCCATGGTGCAGTGGCTTAGACCTCTGCTTCACGATCGTGAGGTATCGGGTTCGACTTCCACCTGGGGCAAGGCAGAAATTTGTTTTCTGTTTTTCTGTGTAGACCGCCACTCTCTCGCCAAGTTCTGGCAATCTTGCGAGAGTAAATCTTGCCATGAAAAGCTTCTTCTTTGGGAGTCCCGCCGTTCGAAACCGGCAATAAACTGTGGGTCCACAATTATCATATACACTTGCCCATGATAATTGCATTAAGAAGCTCGGCCAAAATCCCTCGAGGGTTGTCGTGCCAATATATGTATGTATGTAAAGATAAGGTGGAGCTTAATTTGACTATGAATATGGGCCAATTTGTTTAATTTTAAAACACGTGCGTTTAAAACAAATTTTAAAACTCAGTCATTATATAAATTCTCAAACTTAAAAACAATTTCATTCAACTTAAAAATTTTTTTTTCAATTTCAAAACAAATTTGTTCAAATTTGAGTGCATTGTTTTAAAATTGAATGACTGCGTTTTCAAATTGGTTTTTCACGCACGTGTTTTGAACAAATCTGTACAAAGCACTATTTTAAAAACCAAATAGTTCAATTTTCAAATATTTTTCTCTCAGTGTACCTACCAACAACCCTTAATAAATTCAGGTTTATCATACATTTTGAAGATGTAAGTAACTACATTTTTATACCCCCACACTCACTGTGGCAGGGTATACTAACTTTGTCACAACGTTTGTAACGCCCATAAGGAGGCGTGTCCGGTATGAAAAAGTATATATATTCTTGATCAGTATCACCTCCTGAGTCGATTTAGCGATGTCCGTCTGTCTGTCCGTCTGTCCGTCTGTCCGTCTGTTCGTCCGCACGATAGCGGTCGCAGTTTTGGATATATCGACTTGAAACTTTGGGTACATGTTTTTCTCGTGAATACTGAGATCAAGTTCGAGAATCAGCCAAATCGGACAAAAACTGGGCGTGGCTCCCATACACCGAAAAAAAAGGTAAACATTTTTTATTGTTGTATTCGATTGGAAATGTTTAGAAACGTATTTTTGACATGGTCCGAGGTTCCGAAGCCACATATATAAGGGTCTAAATGGGGTCCTGAGACCAATTTTTTTTTTTCGGATTTGATTGGAAATTTTTAGAAATGGATTTTGGACATGGTCCGGGCTCCAAAACCACCTATAATTGGCTCAAAATAGGGTCTTGAGACCACAATTTTTTATGTTCGAGGTACTTCTTCCTACTGTGTGGGGGTATTTCAGCTTCGGTATAGCCGAAGATAGTCCACTCTCTAGTTTTTTTTTAAATTTTTCGGACTTTTTTTTCTGTGTAAGAGAAGACAGAACTACACTGAAAAAAAGAATAATAATAATATTTTAAATCCCTTCATTTAAATTTCCTTGCTCAATATTAGGTTATCAGGCACTATCAAGTTGTATATTCAACGCTATTGGTGGACTTGTTGGTAACAAAGTCAATTAAGTTTAATTTCTAGCCTATTGAAGTGAAAACATTGACAGGTATAAAGAAAAATCCTGGCAGTTGGAACTTTTCATATCAGTGATCAGTTATCACAAATCTACCATTTTCATATTTGAAACTTACTATTATATAAGCCTCTAAGTCGTGGCTTTGCTAACGTATTTTTGCACACGCTTGCCAAAAATACATTTAATGAAAGTTCCAAGAAAAACTAAACTAAATTTGTACTTTTAGCATCAAGAAAATGTGTACATTTATTCATCTAAATCACTTATCTCGCACAATTAGTATACCAAATCGCTGAACAATTTCTATAATCTATAGCATCAATAAATCCATATAACAATTCCATTCGACCAAATGTGACTTTGATAAAACTTTGATAAGTCCGTTCGAAATTATGGATGCCATTAACTTTAAATGATTTGTTTGTTTTCACATTTTCCATTGTACCTGAATAGAAGTGGAGTATTGTGCCGATGTGCAATCAAAGCACGCGAGTTGGCTGATAAGGAACGTGATTCGCAGGCGAGTGCAGAGTCACGATAGCGACGTGTTCACGTGTATCGAACAATGCGTACATATGTCAGCGCAACTGTTATCGGGCATGAAAATATCTTTAAACGGTTTGAAAACTTGCCAACTAATGTATGTAAGCAGGCAGTCCTCTGTCAGAATGGGCACGGCTGGGCGTTTGCAAAAAGTGTGCAAATATTTGGATTTATTTGTGCAATTAAAAATATTATATTTTCATCAAATTCTAGTTATTATTTCACAATTCTGTCGGTGTTCTATGGCATTTGTAGTTGATTTTTTACCTTTTTTTTCTGTGGCTATTTCCATCAGCCGTCGTAAGGTGTTGTTTGTTGTTATTAGTTTTGATAAGCAGCGCGCTGGCAGTTAATCACTTAATATTATTATTTTATTTTTATACTGAACACGAGAGTTGTACATGTGCTCGATTGTGACTGTGATAAGTAGTAAGTGTATTTGATGATATCTTTTCTGTCCGGAGGAAAGAATTGGTCTAGCAGGTGACATGTTAGTATTTAATGAGGCGGGAAGTACACATTTGGGACAGGTGTGGATGAGACATGTCTGGCAATGATAGAGCACATTCCATTGGAGTGATGATTTTAAAATTCTAAATAAGCAGAGAGCAACTTTCTTTACAAAATCATATGCAAGAACAATGCCAAAAATATGCAAGAAATATGCAAAAAATATGCCAAAAAAATACCAGAAATATTTTTTACCCGCACCATATCCGTGAAAGCGCGAGGAGGAAAAATAAGGAAGACTGCCCTGTTGTTGGACATGTTTTCATTTTATGTCATAATTTTTTCCTTTAACAACATTTTTTGGCTCGATTGAAAGCTAAGGACAATAGCTAACTATTATATATTTTGCTATATTTTGCCTATCCTCACTTATGTATCGTTGATATGATGGGCCAATACTAATGTCAGTAGTTGCCTTTGATTCCTTACGAAAGTGCAATTGCATGCCAACGAGATGGCCAGAGGAGTTTATTCTATGGTCTATGCGGCTGACAACTTAATTCTCCAACCGATACGCAATCAATACGCACACTCTTAGAAATATTTGTGTAATTTTGCACTCATTAAACTAGGGAACTAATAACCTAGTTTAATGAGTGTAATTTTACACACATGTTAATTGTACACATCATATGTGTATTCGTTATGTGTAAACTTCCACACCAAATGCTTAAATAGTCGAAACGTTATGTGTGTAAAGCTAAGAACCAAATGTTTAAATTTACCTTGAGAAGTACTCTTTGGATGTGCAATTTTAAATCCAACCCTAGTTCAATTAATTCAAAGTAGTTTACTTTTAAGTACTTGGACCTTGTCTTTATTTGTTTTTCCAATTTATACATTTTGTAACTTATATAATCTTGTATATAGATACGTGAACATTTAAATATATATAATGAAGAAAAAAATCAAACAACCAATTTTTGGTACATTTTCCGATTGGAAAATGCATGCCGAGCACTCGTACTCGTACAAACACTTAAAATCTAAATTTTTTTTTGTTTTTATGCATGTTGTATAAATGCTTCTAATACAATTTTAATTCTTTTAATTTTATTCCACATATTTCGCATTTATGCATTGCGCTTAAACGCTATTAGTTATAATAACTTATTACTTGCACTAGAATAATTAACTGCTGACGAGGATCCTCCGGATTATATGAAATGTATTAAATTGTTTAATTAATGCCGAATGAAGAATTTATGCGACTGCTGCAATTTTTCACGATTTTCAAATTTTTACATGTTGTTGTTTGCGAAGCTACATACCTCTGATAGTAAATTTCAAAGAAACTTACGCGATGTATGTTTAATTTTACTTTTTTGGTTTAAATTTACACTAAATGTATTTAAAAACGACCAAAGTTTGTAATTTTATCAAAAAATTCTGCAATGTTAAACACCTAATGTTCAAAGTCAAATTTCAAACATTTTTTGCACATATTTACACACTTTTCTGTTGAAAAATAAACACTGTAGTATAGCATTTTTACATGCACTTTTTAGAGTGCAGTGATTGATAGTATGGTAAATAGAGCAACAAACCACAAATGGGCCCATAGACACGACTGTAAAACATCTCGACCTTTGTGTCCTAGACTGAACTCGAAAAGAGCAGTGGAACTGCTATACCTCGATAGCATATCTCTTAGCATACTGACGGGGGTTTAACTGGATACTCTGCATTATGATCTATATTGGGGAGATGGCACATAGTGACCGCAGATTTATGTAGAAGCTGCGGATATGAGGATGAACTAGAAACTATACAACATTTCCTACGCCACTGTCCCGCTCTACAAAAAAAGCGTCAATGAGCTTTAGCTCCTGGTTCTTTGAGAACACAACAGAACTGGCAGAGCTTCCAGTATCAGGAACTTCTTAAATTCATTCGAAGCAAATAAATACACTTTATCAAATGTACATTGATAGTAAATGAACAGAATGAGATAGATTTCACGTATACATATACAATGGAAATGGTACACCAATTTGTACCACTCACCCTAATAACCTAGCCTAACATATTCTATTTTGCGAGTTTTTTCAAATTCCTGAAAAACAAATTTTCACATTTAAACGGACCCAAAAAATGTCCGCCCACCTGTTGGACACATGAAGCACACTACTATCAAAGTTCGAGATTGAGGTTAACATATAATTTTTTTTCAAATGTTTATTCCATCAATGGAACCAAAATAAATTGCGTAGTTCCCTAAAAATCGGTTTGGGACTAATTTTTTCTGGTATTTATTGTTTTTTGTTTCGTAATGTAAGCTCAGAGGGTAAATGGGGAGGTGTATTTTGGGAAATGTATTTCGGGTGGAGGTTTGAGGTTCCGAAGAATCAAAAAAAGAAGCAAGTGGATGCTTTACTGCGCTATATCCAGTGTCCAACATCTGGGCAGATCCTCTGTCCAACAGCTGGACAGTAAAATGTTTTCCCATTTCGCAATGAAGTTACCTACCTCGTCAAATTACGAAAAATAAATAAAAACGAGTGAGTAAGTTTCAGTCGGGCAAGCCGACTTATATATACCCTACACCTACTGGGTCATATTGTATCCGCCATCTTGAATTTTGAAAATGCGATATCAAATTCGAAATCAGCGACCCCAAAAACCCCCCTATACAAAATTTCCTTCTGTTTTGATGAAATCTTAAAATTTCGGTAAAAACACGATTTTCACTTATATGGGAGGTAGGCGTGGCAGTCGACCGATTCCGCCCATTTTTAATACCAACTCCTTCTAGGGCCTAAAAAGGATAAATCCACAATTTGGGATCCCTAGCTTTTTTTCTAGCTCCTGCAATCGTGTTTTCAAGAAAAGAAGACGGACAGACGGATAGGGCTAAATCAACTCAGTAGGTGACGCTGATCAAGAATATATATATACTTTTCCATACCGGACACTTCTTCTTCTTGGTGTTACAAACATCAGACCAAAGTGAATATACCCATACCTCATGGGGTGTAGGGTATAAAAATAAACTAAACATTCCGTATATAATCGCCTTTTTATCGATGACAATAGCGAGATTAGCAAGGGATTTGAGCAACGTATGAGTTAACCTCAATGCTTCACTAAAAGTGCACTTTTATCATGATAATACAATGAGATGAAACTTTGACGCTACGGACATTGTGATTCTGACCACGGAACACGTCTGAGAATGGTCATTGTCCAAAACCGGGCCTCGGCAGCCTCCCTTATATTTTTATTGCTTTTGGCATCGTATATATACGTGTTATATGACTTGTTTTTCAAAATTTTATTACAGAAATGGCAGTTAAAGCGAATTGGCTGCATACCAAATATTGCGATTATAAATTAACTATAGTACATTTTTTTTATTAATCTAAAAAACAATGTTAGAAATGAGAGAAAAATCAACATTTGGACTTTTTTCTTTTCAAATGAAAAATTAATGCAAAATGTCCTTACGAGTTGTGGAATAAATAAACTCGCCCATAACTGGCTATCACATATGCAAAAAAATGCAGAAAATATCAAACATACGGAAGAAATATGCATATATGCAAAACATATGCAAACTATGTACGCAACACATGGAAAACATATTGTGGTGAAATCGTAATATTTTCGTAATTATTTTTTAAAGTCAGGAACACTCAATCGAAACGTTAGACAAAATTAAATTTAAATAAATACTTTATAGACGAAAATGTCCTCCATGTCGACATCGATGCTACCACGCTCACATTATAGTCCCAATGTGCGCATTGGCAATTGGTTTGAGGACATTTGCCTGGAGGAGGTAGGTCACAGAAACATTAAAATAGTTATACAATTTTCCCTCTCTTGTCTTTTCGTTTCCCTTTGCCCTCCTTTTCAGTATAAAATACGCGTCTTCAACAATCTACGTGATAGCGGCCAACTGCTAGTGGAGAAGACTCGCCTACTTTTCGACAATTTCCACAACGAAATCGAACTAGGGGCCCCTACCGATCATGTTCCCTTTGGGGCCATCGTCCAACTAATGCCAGGGCGCATGAATATTTGCGAACATAAGTCAATGGAGCAATGTCCAGCCCTGTCGGTGGCCATCAACGAAAAAGTAGTGCGCCATAGTCAGCACATTAACGATGAGTGTGAACTGACCATAGCGCCATCGGAAAAACCGTGTGTGCGCAATTCATTTCGTATAGTCAGTGGGGATGGCAAAAATCGTACAGGCGAACTGCTCAACTACGGTCAACACTTTCGCTTGGAGTGTGTGGAAACTGAAGATGAGCCCCTTTTGTTGTATAGCACGGCCAAGTCGGCCGATCTGACTACCGTAATACAAGCCAGTTTTGAATCGCGCAAATTGGGAGAAGTCAATTTGCCATTGGGCTTGGTTTGGCGTAGGGTAAGCGGGTGACATTGTTGGGATGGAATTGTTTTTAGTCATTTTTGATTTCGTTTCATTGAGCAGAATTGTGGTCCGGGAAAGGACATACCATCGGCCTGTACTAATTGGTTTTGCAGTCATATTGATCCAAAGGAACGCTTCCAGAGCGAGGGTTCACTTTTGCAGGTATTTTATTTGGGATTCATTTTGGGCCTTTCTGGCTGCAATTTGTGAAAGGCATACCCCCTAAATCCCGAATTCCATTAAGCCCAAAGAACACTTGCCCGATTTTTTTTTTTTAAATATGTTTTAATTTTGAATTATAATAGCCTGAATGTGCAAAACCCCATATGGACAAAATCCCGAAAAATTACTTTTTCCTATAAAAAACTCAATCGTTTTCAAAAAATTCGTCTTTTCAGGGAATGTTTGGGGAATGCTCTGCCAATTCAAAATTATATCAATTGGGATTATGTAGAGTTGGGATTATGTCCGTTGGGATTGCGTTAATTGGGATTACTTTATTTGGGATTACTTTAATTGGTACTACGTTTATTGGGATTACGTTAATTGGGATTACGTTAATTAAGATTACGTTAATTGGGATTACGTTAATTGGGAGTATGTTCATTGGGATTATGTCCATTGGGATTATGACCATTGGGATTATGACCATTCGGGATTATGAATAGTCGGAATTATATCCATTATGGAATATGTCCATTGAGATTACGTTAATTGGGATTACGTTAATTAAGATTACGTTAATTGGGATTACGTTAATTGGGACTACGTTAATTGGGATTACGTTAATTGAGATTACGTTAATTGGGATTACGTTAATTGAGATTACGTTAATTGGGATTAAGTTAATTAAGGTTACGTTAATTGGGATTACGTTAATTGGGATTATGTTCATTGGGATTGTGTCCATTGGGATTATGACCATTGGGATTATGACCATTCGGGATTATGAATAGTCGGAATTATATCCATTATGGAATATGTCCATTCGGTATTTTGTCCTTTCGAGATTAGAGAATTCAGAATTTCGGATTCGGGAAAATGTTTTCGATCATATGAAATGAGGGATTTTGACGCAAATCCTTGCAAAATTTTGTTTGTCCTTTTTTCGCAGAGTAACCATCCTCTGATTATCACTCATGTGGCCACAAACAGGAATTTGGCAGCTGAAAATGTTGTCATACAAACACTTTTCGGACCAGTAAGTATGGAATGCCAAAATCGGCCGATAATACAGGCGATTGCATTCAATTTACCAAAAAGTCAACCCACTTCAATGCAATTTTAAATAAAATTTTTCTATTTAGGAATTTCTGGTGTCTGTACAAAACTACAAGGACATCTACAGACGCGAACGCTGGCAGAATGTCTGGATGATATGCAATGGAGGACACCAATTAAAATAGAACCATTTGCCAGTGAATGTTTTCCAAATCAACTAATAGAAATTGTCAGTGTAATAAATATTATGAGAACACAAACTAAAAAAAAATCAAAGAATACTGTTATTGACTGAGGTGGGTGCTTTTCTGTTTGCAATTCCTACTAATTCAGGTCAATAACATAAAAGCCCCAAAGTAATAAACCAGAAAACCGATAACTCAACTCGACGTGAATCCATGCGAAGGCTTCATGAAAGAGGCTTGTGCAAATATTGGCAAGTGATAAGAACTCACCACAAAAAAAATGAAGTTCTGAAAACTGTTACTACGACAATCGTTAACCCAGAACTTGTCTTTGAAAGTTGGCGCCCTTCTGTGCGGAGAAAATCCATGCCAAATTTCTAATGGTTTTTTGCGAACACTGCCAGGGTGTATATAAACCCCTGCCAAGTCACAAACAAAACATTCGAAGAGTTCACAAGTTTCCGTAAACAACCTCAAAAACGTTCGCCACCATGTTGATTCTATTAGTTTTGGCTTTGGCCTTTGGTCACATCTCCTGTGGCACACGCATCATTGGCGGGCAATATGCCTCGGCTGGGCAGTTTCCCCATCAAATATCGTTGCAGCTGAAAGGCCGCCATCATTGTGGTGGTTCCTTGATATCCGAGACGGTTGTGGTCACGGCAGCCCACTGCACTATTGGTCAGAGTCCTTCGCAGATGCGTGTGGTGGCTGGCACGGCTGATCTATTAGCAGGCGATGGCAAATCCTTTGGCATTTCTCAACTCATCATTCATCCCTCGTATAATCCTCAAAGTCAGGATTTCGATTTGTCCCTAATCAAGCTGAGTGAGCCAGTGCCGCTGGGTGGCTCCATTCAAGCCATTGATATGGCCGCCTTGGATGCAAACTATGCCGCAGACACTATGGCCACAATTAGCGGTTATGGCGCCATCAATGGTAACTTGGAGTTGCCCAATAAATTGAAGTTTGCCAAGGTCCAGCTGTGGAGTCGTGACTATTGTAATCCTCAGAATATTCCGGGCATTACGGATCGCATGATTTGCGCGGGCCATCCCAGTGGACAAGTGAGCTCTTGTCAGGTAATTGTTAAATTTTTTAATTATATTTAAGTGGCCTAAGATTTTAAATAATTTTCGTTTTTCCATCAGGGCGACTCTGGCGGTCCTCTCACGGTCGATGGTAAGCTGTTTGGCGTTGTCTCTTGGGGTTTCGGTTGCGGTGCTCAGGGCAAGCCCGCCATGTACACTTATATTGGTGCTTTGCGTTCGTGGATCAAGGAGAACTCGGGCGTTTAAGAAAGGGAAAATCAATTTAATCATAAATTCCTTTTAAAAAAAATATAATTTGAAAAATACCCTTGTTCCGAAAAATATTGTAAAAATTCAATAAAGTCTTTTAATTTCCCAAAAATCTATATTTTTCAAACAAATAATAATTTTTTTAGTTTTAGCTTAACGTTTGAAAAATATTTAAAATAAAATTAAATATATTATTTTGCTTTGTAATCAGATGTTAGTATAAATATTGCACTCAATTACAGTGTCTACAAAACTGCGTATGCGTATGCTACTCAAACTGTAAATTTTTCAATCCGAGACGCACACCTCGCACTTTTCATTCTACAGTGTGACCAGAAACTTAAAAAATAAGAGACTAGCCTGTTACCTGCTAAATCGGCCTAAAAAATGCCAAACATAAAAAAGTCAGGATTTGTACAAATGGTTTGCATTTCATTTTTAATACATACCTTTTTCTGCTCATTTCTGCTCATTCCCTTTAAAATTTAAGTATTTTATATGAATTTCAGCTCTTGGAATGTTTTTAGAAAAGGTTAAAATACATCACAAATTAAAGATATGAATTCTCTTTTGGCAGCATGTAGGTAAATATCTGAGGACCATAGCATTCATAACTCCAAAAACCCGAATTTTGAGTTGTGTCTTCATTGCAGGGAATGAGCGATATAAGTAAGCATTTGTATGAAAATTAGTAAATTACAGACTCGAAAAGGCTAAACCAGGGATGATATTTGGGTTGTTCCGATTTGTACAAAAAGGCAAAAAAAATAGTACCAAATCTGTTAAAAAAGTACCAACACTTCAATGTCCAAATTTTTTAATGAAAATAGTTTGTTGTATAACAGAAAAGTTATTAATATTCAAAAACATAAACAAGTTACATATATTTATAAGCATACTTTAATTTATAAAGCTTTTAACAAAAATTGCAGAAAATAAAGTTACTTTTAACGTTACATAAATGAAACGCTTTGTTTCCAGCTCTAAAGAAACGACTCAAGAAAAATGTTGTCAAGTTCCTTATACTGTAAAATTGTATTAGATCACAATATTTTGACAAATGACAAAGCAAAAATTTGATTTGCGCTTTTGCCTTTTGGATTATTTTCACTATTCTTCATTTACCTTTGCTTTCTATTTTGGTTTGCGATATAAATTTGACAGCTGATATTGTCAAATTTTCTAAAGAAATTGGAAACAATTTTAAATTTCTGAAGAGGGAACAGAGTGGCCGTGTCGCATTTCGTTACCAAAAGGTAAAAAAAAATTGTAGCGAAGTGGATGCGAATTAAAGAAAATTTACGAATGGAAATTTAATTATCAATTTCGAAATGAAGTTGGACAAGTACTTTAGAGCTGGAAACACCCCTTGAACAACGAAAATATTTGAGAAAAAAATTGGAAAATAAGTTGATCATTAATCTGATACTCTTCGCATATATTGTACCAAAAATGTCAATGTAGTACCAATGTACGTTTGTCTTTGAAATTGTACCAAAAAAGTACAATTGTACAAAAAAAATCATCCCTGGGCTTTACTAGCCAATAGTAGTAGTAGAAAACACGTTGAAAGTGGCAGAAAATTGGGTCAAAAGTTGAATAGCGACAAAAAAATGAGTAGTAGATTTCTTCTAATAGTAGTAGCAAATACATTCAAAGTAGTACTTAAATTTATTCTAGCCACCAAGATTCTAGCCACCAATGAGTCATTACTAATGACAAAACTGCTCTTATAAAAAAAACCTTAAGTATTGTTCATGTAAATTGGCCTCATTAGGATTACAGTTAATCAGCACATTGCTTATTTTTTAACCCTTTTTTTTTAAAGGAAAAGTTGTTGAAAAAATCGTGTTTGGCTTGACATTACAAAAATCACTATTGTATTCTTATTTAACACCCCATGGAACAAATTTAAATTTTACTTGAGTCTTTACTTGAGAGCTGGAACCGCACCTAAACAGCAGACCTATTGTTATTCCAGCCAGCAACTATTTCATTCTTCTAAACTTGTAAAAAACGATAGTTAGGCTAACAGGTTTTAACCGTGAGTTAAAGTACAAGCCCTAAAGCTTTGTTGCCAGCTTTAAAGAAACGACTCAAGAAAAATTTGGCAGAGATTCTTGTGTGTTAAAATAGTATTCGAGTAGAATTTTTTCACAGATGACAAAGCAAAAATTTGTATTGCGATTTTGCTTTTAGGGGCATTTTGATTTTTATTTTGGTTAGTCTCTAAATTTGACAGCTGATAATGTCAACTTTTCTCAAGAAATTGTAAACAATTCCATATTTTTCAAGTGGCCGTGTGCATTTCGTTGACAAAAATTTTACCAAAGTGAATACGAGTTGAAGAAAATTTAATTAATGAATTGTACTTATTCATTTCTAAGCTTTTTAATATTAAGTTTGACAAGTACTGTAGAGTTGGAAACGAACCTTAAAAGTAGAAGGGAGGTTAAATATTTGAAGACATGCCTAACAACAACAACAACAACAACTAGTAATGTAATTGTTATTGATGAAATCAAAACCTAAGGAGAAAGTCAATTGAAAAATTACCAAAATAACTCAAAAAATTAATAAAAGTCTTAATTAAAAAAATTATCAAAAAATAGTAATAATTAAATATATATACAAATTAGTGTAATTCATTGAAAAAATATCGAAAATTTTTCAAAAAATTACTAGCAAATTTGAAAAAAATAATAAAAAATTATGGAAAATTAAAAAATAATTGGAAAATTGTTGAAAACTTAAAAACAAATTGAAAATTCATAAAAAAAATAATGTGAAGTTATTTAAATTTTTTTAAATTTTTTTTAAAATCGTAATAAAAAAAAAATTTTTATTATTGCAGAGTTACGATTTTAGTTTTGATTTGGCCGAATAAAATCCTCCTACTTGTATTGTTTTGACATTTAGCTACATATCTATTACCAACAATGTTTTTCTATCCCAAGAAATTTTCCTTGAGACATTACTTTATATCCTTAAATAGTAAACACTTAAATAGCAATAAAAATTCCAAAAAAAAATGTCCATTCATTAAAAAATTGTGAAATCTAAAAATGTATGCATATGTACGAAATTGTTCAATGAGGGCATCACTGTCCTGGAATAACACTGCATTTAAACTTCTGCTGGAACATTTAGTTTAAACAAAATGTCACATTTACCGTTTGGAGGCACGAACAATTCAGAGCACTCAAACGAAGTGGGTTTCAAGAACGTCACCGGCGAACAGGTCAAAGAATTTCAAAAACATTTAAGCAAATTCATCAAATACGAGGAGAATCTCAGTGTCAACCACAATAAAGACAATAAATTTAATAAACTCAACCAAATATTTACTAAAATCTTCCACGCTAAAATGGACAATGCAAAGGCAACACAACAGGAACAACAAGAACAAAAAGAACCAAAAGAACAACCGCGACACCATCATAAGTCAACAAATTGCAAATCAAAGGAGATTATAATACTACGACCAAAGGCCATACTCCGAGAAAGCGGACAAACTCTGGACAATTACAATTTTGTGCCAACAACGCCAACGTCACCACCGCAACCAACCACATCGAAAAATGCACTCAAAGAAGTGGCAACCACAAGTAAGATCGAAGAAAAACCAAAGCAGCAAGAGAAGATGGAGGACCACTCATCGGGCATACATGATCTACAATGTCTACTCCACAAAGACCTACAAATTGCCCCTGACCCAGCTCCTGCTGTTCCTCCAGTTGCTGCCAATCGTAGGCGAATGTTCTCACGTGACCCCCTATTTCGCAATCAACCGCAATACTTCGAGCCCACACCAGAGCTGCATCACTTTGACAGATTAAAAAGACGCGGACGTTCACAACAGCGTCCGCTCAGCGTTGACCGGCTGCCCTCGCATCCAGCGGAGGCATTCAGTGGCAATAATATGCGCAGAACTAAAAGCTCCATTATAGCACGCGGTCGTTCGAAAAATCGCCGGGGACGTCCCAATGATCCGGTGGCTCTCTACTTGTATTACCAAAGTGAATGGAATCATTTTCGCAGACAGATGCCCCTTTGAGTCTAGACTCTAGATAATGTATGAAAAGCACCTACTTGACGAAGTTGTATCACCCACGATTTTTCTAAAGTGTATAACGATAATTTTATAATATTTTATATTTCAATGCCTTCATACCAAAATAAAATTTATACTTTTGACAATAGTAACAGTATATTACGCAAAAATTGTTGCATTTTGGATGAAATTAAAACATGAGGAATTTACAGAATCTTCAAACCCGTTCAATTTGCTTGTCGATTTGAAATACTTCGAATGGAATGTGCTAGAATTAGGTCACACGAAAACAGCAATGGGCCTTTGCCGGTACCTTTGTTTCACAATTATCCAAAGCCGACATCGACACTGTCGATGTCAATTTGATGCCAATTGAGGGTGTCACAGAGACCAACTTGACCAATATGAGAATTCAGAAAAGTGAGTATATCGAACTGAATTTTCCAAGGTATAGGTTTCATTAAGCACTTAGCTCTAATTTCACACTGCACATTTAAGTGGAATTTAAGTTAATTTTCATTCACAATAGGGCATTTCAACTTTTATTAAGCACTGTGCAATTGGCCCTTAGTGAATTTCAATTTTGATTCAACGCACACTGGTCTGAAATTCGATTCTAGCTGGACAAAGGTAGAAGGAGTTGACCAATCATTCAGAAATTCGGTGTGTAATAAAGTTTTGGCCAAAAATGTTAAAAAAATGAACAGTGGAAGTGGCGTCCACACAAAAAATTTAATAGTGGTTTCAACATTTTTTTAATGCAGGAATTTATATAAAACTAGGTGTGGAATACCTGATGAGCCTCTCTAATGCTTCGCAAAAAAATTTGCACCTTTTTTTTTAATGGATTTTTTACCGATTTTTTTCATTGGATATCTGAGAACGCTTAATTAACAGTTTTTATCCATTTTAAAATATTTTTTCGCTTTGATTTCGAAGTTTCTAATCATCTACCCCGAAAAAAAATAGCTATCACTCAACATCCGCTCTTTGCTGCCTCAGCATCCACTCTTTGCCGTCACAACAGCCGCCACTGATGTCACAGCATATACTTTCTAATGTCGCAACATCTACTCTCTGTTGTCACAACACCCATATATAAAACTAATGTTAATATATTGGTAGCAGTTCTAACAGCTGTTGTTGCGAGGTCAGAAAGTGATGCTGCACATTGGGGCGCAGCTGCCAAAAAATACCTTTTTCGACTTTGTTTTTTCGAAAATGTAAAAATGCAGTTCTATAGCCTAATATCCAAATAGTAATGTTTTAAAAAGATTTGGTTCAAATATTGCGTGTACTCGCAGCAGCAAAACCTTTTAGCCAACTTTTTTAAATTTTACGATTTTCTGCTGCAAAAAGTGGACGTAATAAAAATTTTTTAAAAATAACCGTCTAAGTTTTCAAATCTTTAGGTTAGGATATTTAGTAAGTATGGTTCTTTGCTAATAATTTCGCGTTTATGCATTTCAATTTACATAGCTATTTAGTTGTAAATTTTCACATTTGCTTGAATGTTTCAAAAAGAATTTTACAAAATTACAATGGCATTTATGTAGGTGAATGCCACTTATTTCACCTTAATCTTTGGTATCAAATCAAAGGTGAACATGTCCACTTTTAATTTCTTCCAAATCTAGGTGCCCGTTGGTGCCCCCCGCTTTTTAATTCATAATTAAGTCTCACCTTCTTCGAAAAAAAATCTCAAATTGGTTGTTATTTCAAGAAATATTTGGTGCATACTTTTAGGATGTGTGCTCTTTTGAGACACAAAATAGTTAAATATACAAAGTTTTGCACCAACTCAAAATTATTGCTGCCAAAAAGCACACTTCATAGTTTTATTATTAATACTGAAAACTTTAACATAATTTACGTTTAAAAAATAAAATAAAATGTTTGCTTTCATCTTAAAACATTCATCTCGGCATATATGACGCAGACCTATTCAACGCATATTATATTAAAAATTTTGGGCATATAACATTTCAAATATCATTTTTACAGTTGATTTATTGGGATTTGTACCATGAGCTGGGCGAAAAAATCAACCCACCACGCCCACTTTACATAATTAAGCTTGTCATATTTGCTAGTGTATGCGACCAAAATTTTAAGTTCATATGTTATTTGGAACACATTTTATGGTGATATGAATTTTTTTTGTATGGGAGGTAGGCGTTAGAATTGATCGACCACGCCTTTTTTTGGTTTTTTTCTTGATTTGCACACAATAATTAGACTTGCAAAAAATTTAAGTTCTACGACAACTCCTTCTATTTTTTGGCACGAAACGTATGGAGCGTTCCCAGTGTGTGCTGTGACAACAGAAAACGGATGCGGGCGACATCAGAAAGCTGATGATGTATCAACCAAAGTAGATGTTCCAACAAGCGCTAACATTCGGTTGGACACATATCTGTTGGCACAACCTCTCTACACACTAAAATTGTAAGAAATTTACTCCTAAAAATTTTTTGTGATCCAAAACTACGTTTTTACAAAACTACACTCAAAGATTTTTTCCGGTCATCAGAAACGAAAAATTAGACAAACTTACTTCGTTTGTTGCTTGTTTTCGACAAACGTCGGATAAACGAAAAAACTCAGACAGGATTCGCAGAATGGCAGGAAATCATATCTACTCCCTTTCCTTGGAATCTACTATCCTGTAAGTAATTTCTACAACTATAAAATAAATAAATTATATCAACTCCCCTTTTCTTCAAATCTACTCCCCTAATATAGAATTTCAACTACTTTTGTCGTGGCCAAAAATGAGAACCCTGGCCGGGAGTTTTTAGGTGTAAGGTTTGTATGAGTCGGCATTGACCGAAAACTTAACGAAACTTAACTTACACACTTGTTGTTTAGCTGTATTCGATTGCAAATTTTTTGAAACGGAATTGGATTTGAGGTTACAAAAATACCCATAAATGACTCAAACTGGTAGCTTGAGACCACATTTTGTTTTATATCCATGATTCTTCTATACGTACCATAGTTTATTAACTCTCTCGTTCTTTGAATAATCTCACCAACTTCAATTTCAATTCATTTTCAAAACTTGTTTATATTTAAATTCATTACTTTAATATGCACATCGATTAAGTACTTTACGGTCTATGTATAATAACATTAATATTATTGATTAATTGATTTTATTTTATTTTATTTTATTTACTTTTATATAAGTTACAAAAAGATGTCTTCATGTTTATGTTGATTTCATATAATTAAAAGTATTTATTACATTATATTGCATATATATAAATATTTAACATACAATTGCTGGCAATTGATTTTATTTTTTAAAGTTTTTTTTAAGTTTTTTGTTTTTAATTTCAGTTTATTTATTTATTAAATTTAATAAGACTTTTATGATATTAATACGATATGCGCATAAACATTTTACAATATTTACAGTGAAAGTCTTTAACTTGCAGGATCTCTCATGTTTTGTGTGTTTATATGTATGTGTTTGTGTTTCTGTAGTGAAATCATTTACGTTTTAATTTAATATTGTGTGTCTTGTGTGTGTTTCTTTTATACCAGTAGAAGTAGAAGGCACAATTTTCAATATATTATTAGAAGAATTGCATTGAATTTATGTTTTATATATATCTATATTTTCAAGTTGTTATTGCAGTAAACTGAATATAAAAATTGTTACAATTTAACGTATAGCCGCGATTTGAAATCCAGATATGTTTTATGTGTTAGTATTTTGTTTTTTTTTTTCTTCTTCAAGTTGAACTCAAATGCATGCTAAAAGCTTTTTTTACACAAGTAAATTGGAATGGCATATATTTTTATAAATATAAAAATTACTGTATATAGCTAGGGTAGAGATAACGTCTAATTGTGATCAGTTAAGCTTGAAAGAAGAAATTTGTAAATTTGATAAATTTTGTATACTTGCAAACATAAATTTAAATTTTGGCAGTTATGTGAAGGCAATTCTTTTAAAGTCACACAGTTGTGGAATAGAACTGTCGAAATTCTTATATTTCGAGTGCACAACTGCACGATTACCAAAGGGTTTACGACTTTTATGAATCACCGTAATAATAATCTTGAAAAGCAAAAAATCAAAATGAACATTCAGTCAGAAGTCGCTAAGATCATTTTTCATAAATATCTCATAATTACGCCACCTTTCTGCTGCCTGATAATAGCCAAAGTCCTCCATAGACCCCAATTCAAGCTATAAAGAATCCAGAATCATTACATTTCACAGCATGGGCTGCCTAGCACTACTTTAAAGCTGTGGAATAATTTTTAACACTGGTCTGAGCTATAGCTGATTACTCTGTATCGCCTTGTTCATCACAATCATTCGAGAGCTTTTGAATGCTGCAACATCAATGAAAGCTATTTTTTGGAATTCTGCAACAACTATCGCTCATATCGATCAAAGCTTTTTTACCCGCGGGTATTGGTCTAATAAGCACTATTTTTTAAGTAGTTAGGGACTGTTTAATTCAGAATGACTTCCAAAAATTGAAAAAATATTTACTTGGGTACAATCAGAAAGGTTTAATCCCTAAGTACCTACAACTCCACAAGCCCCTAAAATAATTTAAAATTTGGGAGAAAAAAAAAGGTTGACTTCTATGTTTAGGTGGTCAAAGTATTACCAAAGTTTTTCATATTAAGTATTTTCATAAATTCGTTTTGCGGGATGTAAGCATAATGGTTGATAACTTCTCAAGGAATAAATCAAAAAGGTTTATTTTTATTTCGATCCCTCTAACAGACCCTTAGTCATAGCCTAAAAAATAGTTATAAACCATATTCTCTGAAAGATTCCTTGGCAATGAAAATTTAATTCTTGACAATTCGAACTACAAAGTGCATTTGTCCAGTTTGGAATCGACTTTTAAGGTTCCTTGTATATTGTATTGGTTCAGTATCTGGTATTTTGCAGTATTTTTAGAATTTAGTCTTCAAACGTTTTGTTTTCAAACGCAAATATCTCAAAACTAAAAATTTTGCCTTAGTGACTTCTGACTTCATAGCAGTTGTATAGCTTTTGAACATAACCAATCCCCTTATTATGTAACACAAAAAATGCCTAAACTATAAGATCTGAGCATAAAACAAAATTTGAGACGGTTACGTTCACTATCGTGTTACATAATAAGGACTTAAATTCATTTTAAGCCTCTTTTATCAAACTGTAGAAGAAAATTGATAAGCTACACTGAAATTGGCATAAATCCAAACGAGTATAAAATCAATTTCAACCTGTTACGTCCACTATCGTGTTACATAATAAGGTTTTTTTTTTAAATTTTTTATCTATTTTAGTCAATGGCAGTAATATTTTATCAAACAGGAGAAAAAAATTGATAAGCTTCACTGAAGCTGTTGCAAGAAAGTACTCAGTGACTTAAAAGGATGAGTTACGTAAACGTAACTTGTGCGTAAGTGGCATCAGCTCATCAGTAAAGCACAAAATATTTGTATTTTTTATAAAATTTATCAAATTTACAAACTTTTTACTCTCAAAACAAGGGCAAGATTTTTAGCTTTAATTAATCTTTTAAAAGTTATTACCTTATGAACTATGCTATATAAAAAAAAAACAAAACAACAAATAAAACATTTCTTATCAAAGTTACAAATCAAAATTATCTAAAAACAAACTAAAAAAAAATTATGCACAAAATTTTACTTAAATTTAATTAAATTAAGCAGGAATGCTTCTTAAGGTATCACTAACCTCTCACAGTTTACTTCTTTTCCAACGCCGAACACTTCGGATTCGGTTGAACTGTTGGCAAAATTCATGTGCCTACATTTTTGTCTACGAAGAGGCTTTTCTTTTGTCTTATTACTAAGTATTATTAAACATTTATAATTTAAGCTTAACCTATTACTTGAACTACTTTTTTTTTTATAAAAATTTTAAATTATGCTTAATTTACAGTTACATATTTTTTTCTATTTGAAAATAATTACTGACTAATTGCCATTTGATGATGAACAAACATGGTACAAACCTACTGCACTTACCACATAATCGAAAGTCAATTTAAATGCATTCAAAAGTAACTACATTTACTGCTTACATTCTACTGTACAACAGTCGCTCAGAATATCGCTGGCTAGAGCCTGTGAATTATTTTCTATTACTAAATTTAAGTTTTTTTTTTTCCATGAAATTGTTAGTATAAAAATCTTTTCTTGGCTTGTCACTTAAAGCCATGATGGGCGAATAGCGTGTGTGTGTGTGTGTGTGTGTTTATTGCACTTTAGTGTTTTTGTTATTTTCTACGTTTGTGCGTTGGCATTAGATATGTGCCATTGGCAAAGATATAACCTCACAATTTCGATGGATCGTAGTTTTCGAGACGCCACTGTTGTCGCAGTTGACTCGTCCGGCACTCCTCCATAAGGATTTTGTCTTTCTTCTCATTGATGGTTAGACATTTGTCGGAAGAACCATGACGAAGTTGTTTCGTTTCATTGTTGTATGTCCAGAACTGAAAAGAGGGCAAAGTAAGATAAATTGTACGAAAATGGGAATGGAATAAATTTCTGTAAAGATGACGTTAGAAGAGATTTAAAGTTCCAACTTGATAAATTTAAACAAAACCCTTTAAATTTTTGAATAAAATTTTTTTTAAAATTTTTTTTATTAGACCAGAAATTTTTTTTGACACAACCTCAGTCCCGAAAAAACTATTGTATATTCCTGTAGTGTGGCTCAGAATAAACCATCGCTCGTTGTCAGTTTTTCTAGATTAAATCGTTCACGTTTTTTAATTGCAAAATTGTGAGATGCTATTCTATTACTCATACGCTGTGTATACCAATATAATGTTTTAGCCAAAAAGAAATATTTCCTTGAATTTAAGTGCAAATATCATAAAAGAGTATTGGGTAACCTCTCGTCATTGTTCAGAGAAAATTGGCTAAGTACAATTTACTACGAAATCGAGTTAAGTATGACACCTTGATGCTAAATAAGCTATTTGCGTTGTGTCATAAACATATTAATATTAGAATGTTTGCAAAAATTTGCAAGAATCCCAGTGGTCAAAAGAAGGTGTCTGCAGGCATGCCAGTATGCCTCTTTAGGAGCTCGGATGCCTGGCCTCCTCGCTTCCAACCTTTACATCTTTATACCCCCACACTCACTGTGGCAGGGTATACTCACTTTGTCACAACGTTTGTAACGCCCATAAGGAGGCGTGTCCGGTATGGAAAAGTATATATATTCTTGATCAGTATCACCTCCTGAGTCGATTTAGCGATGTCCGTCTGTCTGTCCGTCTGTCCGTCTGTCCGTCTGTCCGTCTGTCCGTCTGTCCGTCTGTCCGTCTGTCCGTCTGTCCGTCTGTCCGTCTGTCCGTCCGCACGATAGCGGTCGCAGTTTTGGAGATATCGACTTGAAACTTTGGGTACATGTTTTTCTCGTGAATACTGAGATCAAGTTCGGGAATCAGCCAAATCGGACAAAAACTGGGCGTGGCTCCCATACACCGAAAAAAAAAGGTAAAAATTTTTTATTGTTGTATTCGATTGGAAATGTTTAAAAACGTATTTTTGACATGGTCCGAGGTTCCGAAGCCACATATATAAGGGTCTAAATGGGGTCTTGAGACCAATTTTTTTTTTTTGTGTATTTAATTGGAAATTTTTAGAAATGGATTTTGGACATGGTCCGGGCTCCAAAACCGCCTATAATTGGCTCAAAATAAGGTCTTGAGACCACATTTTTTTATGTTCGAGGTACTTCTTCCTACTGTGTGGGGGTATTTCAACTTCGGTATAGCCGAAGATATTCCACTCTCTAGTTTTTATATGAAACGGGACAAATAAACAGGCCCACGTCTGTCGCTTCCATGCGTATGCCTGCTGGCAGGCAATATTGCATAGAAAATCCATTGACACCACCCTCTCTCCCTTCTAGCTCAGGCATTCCGGCATGCCTCCACTAGAAGCGAGGATGGAATGTGCAATTTCTTCCCATAGCAAGCGTGCTGGCATGTCTCTAGCTGAGAGGCCTTGCGAAATTTACTACTGGGAATGGTCCGATCAGGATGATTGAGCTTAAACGATAGACAAAATCCAAAACTAACATCGCTCATAAAAAAAGCTTTAAAAAAGTGGTCATGGGTATGCGAAAGTGGACGGCTAAATCACCAAGGTCGGATAATTCATTCATAAAAATCATGTTATTAACTTTACTTAGTTGGATCCAGAGCTGTAACATACTGTAACTTAGGTGCCTTTTGTGTTTGATAAGAGACAATAGCTGCGAGTGCCTTCTATTGTTTAACCTACAAACCTCCTGGTCGATCTATTTTGATGGATTCTGTGTCATTTTTAGGAGTTGTTCTCAAAACGAAGCGTATTACTCTCTTAATACTTATCCTATCCCAATGTGGTATCAATGTGGATTGCGTTAAGGTCCCCCTTAATTTTTTGCCTACGACTTTTAATAAGTATTCATGAATTTAGGATTTGTTGCGTTATATTAAGCCTTCAAAGCCCATTACCTGGGCTACTTAAAGCCGACGATACATTCTAAACATTTTCGTATTTAATGGAAAATTTCGGACGTTTATTTTGACAATTTAAAGCTGAAGAATTTTCACAACCAACGCTAATTTCACCAAAAAGGCTGCCAAATCTATATGTCTCTACAGGTTTGCACTCATATCAGGCCTTAAATTTTCGGTCTATTCGGTGAGGGTCTATTAAATGCTGGAATAAAAATATTTGTTTGCAATTACTTCTATCTGAAAAAAGTGATTGCATTTGACTTTAATTTGAAAAATCGACAAAAGAAGATTCTGCATTTAAAACTCAATAAGTTCGAATCCTCATAATAAATGCGCACTTGCAATATTCTCAAGTTAGTGAAACTTTAACACTAATTGTCAATAACTAGCAGGTTAAAACAATTATGACTTTCATGTTCAGCAATCCATACGTGCACGATAACGTCGTAATTACTGATAAGCGACTTAAAATGCTGTCACTTTATATTTTTTGCCCCCTGAAGTATGCAACCAAATTTTAAAATTCGTTTAAAAATCCATAAAAAACAAATATGAATATGCGCCTTTGGCGCATATTCATAGTCAAACTTAGTAGCTGCTAAACCTTAGTAGCAGCTTAGAAGCTGTCATTTCAGTGTATTATCTGTCAACTTAGTAGAGTACTAAAGTTAAGGTGGAACTTAATTTGACTATGAATATGGACCAAAGTTTTGGAGATCCAATTTTATTTGAAACGTGATTCTGACCCCTTTAAGCCAATTTTAAAACTCTCAAAAGTCTTAAAGTCAGAAAAAAATGAATAGACTTTTTTTGCATAAGTATTGCTCTACAGCTAAAAAAGCTCAAAAGATTTGATAGTTGATTTTATATAATTAAATCAAGCTGATGGCGTCCTCAGTTTTTCTACAGCACTGCATAATTTCGCAATTATTGCTGTCTTTTTTTCAAATATTTTTTTGTACAAAAATGCATATGTTATAAATGCTTATTTGATGCAAAAAGTTTCTCCTAACAATCCTAATAGTGATTGCATAAAATATTTTCCAAAAAAGATCTTTCCAAATATTTCTTATGATTTTTTTAATATTGCCAAAAATGGAATTTTTTTTATAAACAAAATTTACGAAAATCGGCAAAATAAAAAATACATTTTTGTTAATATTCAAAAAATCATAAAAAAATATTAAAAAGGAGCTTTTTGCAAAATGGTTTTTGAAATCACTATTAGGATTGTTAGGAAAAACTTTTTGCATCAAAATAAACTTTCTATAACATGTATTTTTAAAAAAATTAATTTATAAAGAATAGTATCCGCGAGGTTAATTATATAAGATCAACTATCAAATCTCTTGACCTTTTTTTTATGGTCAATTTTGTTGAACTGTGTAATAATTGAATATTGTGTATAGTCGGTTTCAAGCTCAGTGCAACTTAAATTAATTAAGCTACGAATTTTCACAACAACAAATTGTAGGCGATCAGACAGAAAATAAATTAAATGCATTTCACTGCCCACTAAGGCAGATCATCAGTAACCTTCTGCCACTGGTACGAACTCGTCTAATACACAATATTAATTTAATATTCATTTGCATAAATAATTTTTTTAAAAATATGACAAACATCAATTAGAAATGTCTATAATTTAACAACAACAAAAATTCTCAAAACTTGGCCGCCTTGTATCTAGGCAACCGGTCAATATTTCATCTCCAACTTTTGGCCAATTTATATACTTTGATACACTAATACCTAATAAGGTTAGATTAGAGTGGAGTAGCCTAATTGATCAGTGAAAGACACAACTGCAATTTGAAATCATCATCTACTACAAATTGCTCAGAATTTCCAAGAAAATTCCAAGAAAAATGTAACCTTTCCATTACAAAAGTAACTAATAAATATTTAATTTTAACGACCAATTTCAACGGAAGAACCCACACACTCACTCACGGACACAAAATCCCATTAATTTTCCTTCTGGGTGAATGTGTTGTCTGTGTATTTTTGCGAGTATTCGCATCTACTTCCTACCTCAACCGAAGGCAAAAGTTTTTCCAGTGAAAATCACCCGGATTACCACATTTTATTAACGATTTATTTTCACATGCGACAGATAAAAATGCGGAATGACACATAAACACATCAGTGACAGAGAGCGGGTGAAGCATACAAAATAAATTCACAAATTCACAACAAAATAAGCTTCATAAGGTGGGTAGAGTGTTTTCTTTTTTTCTTTTTTTGTTACAATTTATTTTATGCGACCACCTGATACCTACTCGTCTTTCGACTTGAAATTCCCTTAACAATTTACTAACTACGGTCGTCGTTGCCACGGTTGGGCATGACATTAATAAAGCTTGTTATGTTGTTGCTGTTTCTTACCTGATTTCCTTTGGAACCATGGCAGGGATACAGCATTACATCATGTCCGGCATAATCCAGACAAGCTTCGTCGCGACGAATTTCGCCTGCCTTGCTGAGCATCCAGTACTGTTTTGTGATTCGTTGGTGGGTTGGTTGGTTGGTTGGTTGGTTGGTTGGTTGGTGGGGTCGTACGTTGGTGATGATTGTAGGTGGTTAGGTGAAAGGATTGCGTGGCACAGCATCATAAATAAATAAGGACCAAGTAGTATTTCAACATCGGCCACAACGGATAATACGTAGAATCACATAACGACGAAGAAGTTTGAAGAAAAAGAGGAAAGAAAATTAAATTTATTTTCTTCATACACGAAAAAGGAAATAAGTGAGAGGCAAGGAAAAAATTATTAAATAAATATAATAAATTGCAATGATGATGGATTTTTTTTGATATTTTTATTGTTTAATTTTTCTTTTTTACTTTTTATTGCTGTTTCATGGTGACTTGTATCCGTTGCCTTACATTAATGTGGTAGCACAAAAGGGTGAAATATTTATATTTATGAAAAGTTAATATTTAATTTAATTATCGAGAATTGAAAGAAGGTACTATGAAAAGCATTGTCGCTTGACACGTTATTTGAGCCACTCTTTCAATTGTTTTAATTTTTTATTTCAGAATTTACATTTTATATTAATTAAAATAAATTATATATTTTTTGAAATATTTAATTTAGAAATAATAAATGAAAGAAAAAACATTGGCGCTTGACACGTTATTTGAGAAACTCTTTTAATTTTTGTTTTTTTTAATTATTTAAATAAAATATTTCATTTAGAAATAATCAATGGAAGAAGGGGAACATTGGCGTTTGACACGTTATTTAGGCCATTATTTTAATTGTTTTTTTTTATTTCAAAAGCCATATTTAATATTAATTTAACTATGTAAAAAAATATATATTTTTTAAATTTGTTATTTAGAAAAAATCATTGGCATAAAAAAAACATTGGCGCTTGACACGGTTTTTGAGCCACTCGTTCCATTGTTTTTTCTATTTCAAAAGTCATATTTATTATTAATTTTATTATGTATAAATATATATATTTGTTAAATTTGTAATTCAAAAACAATAATTGGAAGAAAAAAAAAAATTGGCGCTTGACACGTAATTTGAGCCATTCTTTGAATTGTTCCTTTTTAATTATTTTAATAAAATATTTAAGTTAGAAATAATCAATGGCCGAAAAGAAATCATTGGCGCTTGGCACGTTATTTGAGTCACTCTTGCAAAACTATTTTTTTCAATATTAAAAGCCATATTTAATATTAATTTAATTATGTAAAAAAAATGTTGTATTTAATTTGTAAATTAGAAATAATCAATGGCAGAAAAAAATATTGGCGCTTGACACGTTATTTAAGCCACTCTTTCCATTATTGTTTTTTCATTATTTGAATAAAATTTAGAAAAATTCATTGGGAAAAAAAACATTGGCGCTTAACACGTTACTTAAGTCACGCTTTTAATTGTTTTTTTTTTAATATTTTAATAAAATATATATTTTTTTTATTTATTTTATAAATAATCACCCTGTTGCTCTACCATTTGTATGTGACTATTTATGTCTGCGTGAGTGTATGAATGTATGAATGAGAATGTTGTAGCCTCCAAAAGAGCTTTACTGTACGCATGAATGTTTGCAATTCTCTTTTGTGATGAGAATTTAATTATTTCTGTGCGTAGTTCTTTTTATACTTTTCTTTTTGCATTTTTTTTGTATTTTTTTTCTGAATGGAGCATGTATTTTTGCCTTATAGCTTTTCCAAATGCACAAGCCGTCCTTGCAAGGACATACTTTTATGAAAGTGATTAATGTCTCTTTTTCATTCATGCTTTCCATAGATTTATGTGTGGATGTTTGCATGTGTGTATGTTTGTCTGTATGAGTGTGTATTTCTGAGTTGTTATACCCCCACACTCACTGTGGCAGGGTATACTCACTTTGTCACAACGTTTGTAACGCCCATAAGGAGACGTGTCCGGTATGGAAAAGTATATATATTCTTGATCAGTATCACCTCCTGAGTCGATTTCGCGATGTCCGTCTGTCTGTCCGTCTGTCCGTCTGTCCGTCTGTCCGTCTGTCCGTCTGTCCGTCTGTCCGTCTGTCCGTCTGTCCGTCTGTCCGTCTGTCCGTCTGTCCGTCTGTCCGTCTGTCCGTCTGTCCGTCTGTCCGTCTGTCCGTCTGTCCGTCTGTCCGTCCGCACGATAGCGGTCGCAGTTTTGGAGATATCGACTTGAAACTTTGGGTACATGTTTTTCTCGTGAATACTGAGATCAAGTTCGAGAATCAGCCAAATCGGACAAAAACTGGGCGTGGCTCCCATACACCGAAAAAAAAGGTAAAAATTTTTTATTGTTGTATTCGATTGGAAATGTTTAGAAACGTATTTTTGACATGGTCCGAGGTTCCGAAGCCACATATATAAGGGTCTAAATGGGGTCTTGAGACCAATTTTTTTTTTTTTTGTGGATTTAATTGGAAATGTTTAGAAACGTATTTTTGACATGGTCCGAGGTTCCGAAGCCACATGTATAAGGGTCTAAATGGGGTCTTGAGACCAATTTTTTTTTTTTTTGTGGATTTAATTGGAAATTTTTAGAAATGGATTTTGGACATGGTCCGGGCTCCAAAACCACCTATAATTGGCTCAAAATAGGGTCTTGAGACCACATTTTTATATGTTCGAGGTACTTCTTCCTACTGTGTGGGGGTATTTCAACTTCGGTATAGCCGAAGATAGTCCACTCTCTAGTTTTTAATGTGTTTTGAGTTTTTGTGTGTTGAAAATGAAATTCTACTAATATTTTTACGATTATTTCGTTGTAGTCTGCCCTGTAAATTTGTTTTGGTAGATTTTTGGTGTATTTTGTTGTGACTTTTTATTGTTTTGTTTTCCGCTCACCAGTTCAGCTCAAGTGCAGACAATTTGTTTTAATAAATTTTTGTTTGTTTTGTAATTTTGTTCCTTTTTTTTTTTAATGTTTTTACAATTATGTCAACATATTTTGGCCCACACACACAACCAAATTGCTGTTGTGCAGTTCTTTGTTTTGTTTCTGAGCTGTCAAAATGACAGTTGTAAATTGTTTAGGCGAGTGTGTACAATTGAAATGTGGTGTGTTTGGACATGATGTGTATATCTTTTGAATTTTTGTTAACTTTTTTGTCATGTAATGCCTGTAATCTGAACTGAACTCCGAGCTGTCCACAGAAGTGTAAGTGATGAGTGTAAAGTATGTACATGAGTGGTGTGCTATTGTGAATATTTATGACATGTGTAATGTAATAAAGTAAATAAAAATAAATGGTTTTTAAAATTTGTGTTAAAAATATTAATAATAATTTGTATATGTATGAACAATAACTTAATACTTAAAGTTAAATCTCGAATGATTAGCTTTAGCCACAAACTCCGTAAATTAGTTTCAAACCAAATTAAAAAACAAAAAAACGCCGTGCGTACAAAGTTTATTTTGGATTTTTTTTTGTTTTTAGTGAAGTTCCTGAAGCAGCTGAGACCAACAAAATTGTATTTTTGTATATTTGTTTTGTCATTTTATGAGTTTTTTTCCAAAAGCAACTACTATGAATGCTGAGTTTGCAAAATGAAACAAAATCAATACAACAAAAAACGTTATTTTTGCCATTTTTGTTGTTTTGTTTTTTCTTTTTTTTTGTTGCCATGATGTGGTTGTGGTGGTAGTTGATGTTGCTGCTTTGCTTGATGTTGCTCTAGTTGCTGCTGTTGTTAAATTCAATACCCAACTGCCAAAATGGAGGACATGCATATTTTTGTTGTTGTTTTTGTTTGATTATTTGTAAAAAGTTTATCGAAAAAAAGAATTTATAAATAAAAACTTTGTTAACCACATTAACCACATGAGGTGAGGATGGGGGGGAACACAAAAGGGCCTAAGCTTTTTGGGGTAAGGTTTAATTGCAGGGGTTGTGCGGGGCCGTTCAAGCATTTTCGTATAAATAAAAGCTGGTAAATCGATAATCGCATTGACCTTATGCTTAAAACCGATTACTTGTGAGATTTTTTTAAAAAGTGTTGCTTCTCACTTCGAGTGTTTAAGGAAAAAAAAATGTATTTTGTTAAGTTGACTTTAACACAAAATGGTTCCTAAATTTTTAAATTAACCAGGCAGGAAACATATGAATTGTTGCAGAATTAATGATAAAATACCAGTTGCATAGAAGTGGACTACCCTAAAAAAAATTGAATCATAAAAGATTTTTAAAGAAAATTAAGTTTTTAAATTAAGTAATTTTGGGATGTTTCGATAACATTCGAATAGTGCATGTTGTTGTTGTTGTAGCAACGTAATGACATCCTATGCAGCCCCTGTTCGAGATTGGACTCGAGTTGTTCTGAGACAGGGACCCGTCTGCAATAGTTCTTGACAATACTTGGTTCCATTGACTAGGTACATTCATCCAATAGGAAACATTTCCCAAAACATGAAATTAGGAATAATTTTTCTGATTGTCTAAGTGATAAGAGATTCCAAATGGACTTGGTCTATACACACAAAAAAGTCGGCAAATCTAACCGGAAAAGACGGTTAAAAACCCTCCAATGTTTGTACGTTTAACCGAAGAGAGATGGTAAATATATTGCACCATTTTTTTCACAGTTAAACTGTAAATTTTTCAGTAAATTTGTGAAAAATTCACATTTAATGAAAAATTTTGGTAAAAGAACTTACAACAACAACAACATTTTTTTTTGATTATTTGAACTATTTTATGTAGAATTTTAAAGAATTATTTTAACAATTTTTTTTTGGTTTATCCAACCTACCAACAACGGTTAATAAATTCGGGTTTTTCATACATTTTGACAAGTTGTACGGTAACAACTTTTTTCGGTTAATTTTACCGATGTTTTTTTTCTGTGTATAACGTTGGCTTAATATTGAAAAGGCGTAATTCTATTTTTTTCGACATCGCGACAACATATCGTAACTACGCTTTTCTATATTAAGCCAACGATAATAGCTTCCTCAGTGGGTATGTGTTTTTTTAAAACATAAAAAATTATTTTCTGGTTTTGAAAAATTTATTTGTTGGTTCAAATATTTTAGGTAAATGAATTAGAATATAAATGAATCATACTTGAAAGTTTTCCTATTTTTATGGTCGGTTCACGAAATCTCAAAGTTTTTCAGTGACAGGACCCTAAAGATTTAACCTGCACGGAGAGAACTGTTTGCTGGAATTGTGTATTATAATCATAATATTGATCCATTAATAAAAAAATCATAATTGATTTAGGTCATAACTACAAAAGCGGAATATAAAATCAAAATCAGTATTCATGATTAAAAATGTTAAATTATGCTTTTTTTATTCATGGATCAATATTTTGACTATAGTACACAATTCCTGCAAACAGTTCTCGCTGTGTGGGAACCTATTGAAAAGCAACTTCATATGCATCGAAATGCCTGATTTTCTGTAACCTATCTGTAATTGAAAATTATATGGTTACTCTTAAGTAGAACCGATTGCTTTTCATAGAAATTACAATATGTTCAAAAGAATGATCGGTAAAGAAGGAAATGAGAGTATTGAAGAGAACTGCTGCCGGTTTTAATTGAAAGTGATATAGTGAGTAACCGAGTACTTTTAATAAAAACTAAACATAATGCAATATGTTTACAAGATCGATCTATATTAATGAAAATGAGAGTATTAAAACTAACTTTGCTGCAGTTTTTAATTGAAAATGAAATGGTTACTCTTGACTAGAACTTTTTTTTCATTCAATACCTATTACTTGTAAAGCAAAAATATTCCACTTGAATGCTAAAAAGTGAGCGATGATAAATGGCAAATAAATAAATCACCAGCTTAGACTCTTATTCAAACAAAAGCAATTAATGCGAACAAGTGCCACTGTAAGTATTTGCATAAGCAATTATTTTACTTTGCTTGCCAGTTAACTAAAAAGCTTGAGCAACTATTATTTCTAAAAACTAAAATTGAAGCATTATTGAACGATTCTGCGTACCAAACCAGATTATTTGGTGGATGGGGTAGAGTGGGTGAGGGCCGGGTCATGGGGTGGTTTAGTTGTAATAATAAATTAATCTAAATGACACAACCCAAGGAAAAAAAAAACGCAAACGCAGCACGGAAAAAACAAAGAAGAAAAACTGAAAAAAGTACCTGATTTCCTCCTTGGCCGTGACACTCGTAAGGATCAACGACCCCATGCATGTCGTCCGGTTTGGCGGCCGAATCGAGACACATATCAGTTTGAATATTTGCCATCTGAAATTGTGTGAAGTGTGATGGGGGGTTTTTTTAAATGCGTTTATGTTTTTTTTTTTTATAATTTTTTGTCCTAGAACATGATAACCGGTAACCCATTACCAAAATATAAAATATTCTTGTAATTGTAATTATAAACAAAAAGTAACACAGAAAAAAATTGTAAATTTGGGTGGGTTTGTTTTTGCATTCTGAACGGAGCTTGTGGCGGTCGCAATTTCAATTCGTTGATTTTTTTTTCATTTCATTCACTCAAATGCACAAACCTGATTGCCGCCTTGATTGTGGCAAGTGTACAAGCCCACGGGCTTTTTCAGATTCTTCCGGCCAGCCGGTGAGTCCAGACATGTGCGACCGCCCACACCTAAATTTCTTATCTAAACGTAGAGCGAGGAAGGGGATTTGGTTAATGAAAACTTTTGGTTAGTTTGAGATTTTTTTGGAAATTTTCTTTCTTTTTTCTTTCTTTTTTGCTCTGTTGGTTAAGTTTAATTAATAACGTATTTGTGTGGTAGTACATTTATGTGTATGATTGAATGTGTGTTAGTTAGCCAACTTACCTCGCCATATGCCACTGATTCGCCCGGTATGAAGAGTTCTGGATAGATGTTGTCCAAATACCATTTGAAGCTTTTGCAGCCCAGGCGTTTTCTATATTTAGAAAAATGTTTTTTTTAAATAAAATAAAATAAATAAAAAATGCAATTTTAAGGTCCACAAATTCAACTCTACTATACACACATAGTATTTGCTTGGCAGCCTCGACATTAATTTACCTTAATTCCTTTCTGGCGCTGACATCGCCGAAATCGCCCTTGTCGTTTCCAATGCGTTGATAGTAATAGCTCGCATAGTCATCCAGCCAGACCTCAGCCAAACGCACGGAGTTCTTTTTCAGCACATTGATGCCGGAACGCCACTGGAAGAGCGAAACAAAGGCAACAATGAACACTGAACGCGCCATAGTGGAATTGAGTTGAGTTGAGTGGATCGGAGTTGAGCTGGGCCAGGCAACACACATCCACACATGTTCGTCTCGTGTGCACAATATTTCAGTAACCACGCTCGCAACAATAGAGACACTAATTACCTGCTCAACGGACGACCACTTGTATTGTCAAAGTGAGTTCGGTGTGTAGTTTCGCAACTACTAGCCCTAAAACCCCAAAAGCTTGGTCCATTGTACGTGCTCAAGCCACAGCAGCGATAATTGCTGAAACAGGTGAGCAGAGAGACAATGTTCGTGTGGGGGCATTCAGTGGTTTTTTGTGTTTGTTTTTGCCTTAAAGTAGACATATGAGCTTGTAACCCTTTCGGGGGGGAAAGTTTGTTCGTTCATTCGTTTGGTACGTGCATGTTTGTCCACCGCTAGGACATCGAAAATGCAAGTCCTTTCATGTCACCGTACGTATTTTGTTTTGTGCTCCGCCGTTGGCCTAACAGAAATGTGCTGTGTTAAAGGTTGGTGATTCACTGTGGATAGAGGTGGTGCCTGTTGTTATTTCGGTGCCGCATTGTGTACATAAATACTCAGCGTGTACTATGCCCAAATGGGTTTATTTTGAGTTTAATTTAAGTATAACAGGCTGGGGACTTAGGCGTTGGGGTACACAGTTGGTTTGTATTTTTAGAAATATTTTGTGAGATTGTAGGACTGCCTTAAAATTAATCAAGATGTCGGCGTACTTAATGCGAAAGAGACATTTTTAGTTCATAACCATTTGTTATTTCATAGCTGGCCTGATAATAATTTCACTGTTTATTCTGGCTCAGATTAGTTCAAATATTAAGGGCGAACCACGCATACCTCCCTTCCGAATAGGACGGCATCGAATTGTGATTGAACCGAATGGTAAAAATTTGGAAAGGAGCGGAACACATAACATTTTTTCATTGGTTCGAATAAGTGATGTAAAAGTTCTCGAAAAGTTTCAGTTTCATCGCCAGGTTTTATATAATAAAATGTGATTTTCTTTATTTTTGAAACATTTTACATCAATTCGGTCAGGGATTAAACTTAGACCCCTTCAATTAGAAAAGTACATTTTACAGAAAGGCTATAAGAAGTTTTCAAAAATTTGTTGCATACTTTTAGTGACTAAAAAACCAAAAGTCGATACCCTGCATCGTGAAGAACTAGTACAAAACTGGTGAATCACTAATTCTCAGAAGTCAGTTACTTTCTCCAAGCTATGCCAACACTTTCGCATTTAACATTGGCTTGTCCTACGAAGGGGTCAATTAGCTTCCCGCTACATAACCTCGTACTAGTTCGCGCACTAGTTTTTAGGGAACCGACATTGCACTCTTACTTAAGTGAATTTACAAGTGCTTTTGTGTCCACTGCGGTACAAAGCTCGTAAATGGATAGCTTGGTTTCGCTCCTACTTAAGTGAAAGGTTGCTAGTTTCTAGGTACTAGTGTAATAATAGTGCGCGGATGACAATTAATTACCAGCACGCTGCAAGGTAGTTCAATAATTACCACTTTATCGTGCACATATACTGCGAAATAGTAGACAGGTACGTTAAAAAATTATATTGACTTAAAATGTTGTCTCTTTCTTGTATTTTTTATCTCTGCGCATAAAATATGTGGTACTAAGTCAGCGCAGCTGTGTATGGGGAATTTTCACATTGGCTTTTCTATCGGGCCGCCTCACTAAAATGTCCAATTGACAATTTAATATTATCCGATTTGGATACAATTTTAAAATGTAGCTGGTCTAATGTGGTATGTAGAAGTACAACACCCATGACTTTTTACGCACATTTACATATGAACACAACCTTACACCATCCTTCGTAGGAAGCGAACATGCGGGAGACCTCGCAAAGGAAAGGTTCAGAAATGGACCTTCTTTCCTCTGACTTGTCTGTCAAAAGACCCATTAGCTCCATAAAATCAAAATAGATTTACGGTGCCAACATAAATCAAACCATCGATGGTCAGACCTTTCAACCTGTGTTATCTCCAGATCGTTCTGGCTTTCCTAACCTATCCTAACCTTACACCACCCTTGCACCTCCATTGGATCAACTAGGAGCTCCTTAGATCTCCATTGGACTCCTCATTGACCCTATGTGTAAATAGAAATTTTAAGGTCCGCTGGTGGCTTCAGGAGAGTCCATTTGCCACAGGCCACTTTAAATTGTCCCTCCAACATTTTTTTACTACAATTCCCCCTAACGGAGTACGTAAGGTGGTTTCCAACCCCTGAAAAGTGCATGGTCATTAACGGTCACGGGTCAGGGTCAAAGTAAACATTTCAAAAATGTGATAATTATGCGGGTTGGGATATAATCGATGAATTTAGCGGTGAGTTTATCTAATTTAATTTTATTTGGATAGATTGTATTTCAATTGAATTTGATTTTGTTTTTTTTTTAAATTAAAAAGTTTTTAATTTTATTATTAATATTTAAAAATGTATCTTAATTTATTTCAATTTGTTTTATTTTATTTTTTTTTAATTTATATTATTTTTTTATTTTTTTTTATAATTTTTTGTTTTAATTTTTTTTTTATTTATTTTTTTATTTTGCTCTATTTTAGTAATTTAAAGGTACCTAATTTTTAATGTAGTTTTTATTTTTTTTTACTTTATACTTCTTATTAAACTTTATTAATTAATTTGTAGTTGACATTTTTGATTCCTTCTCCCTTCTGGTCTAATCTTACATTCTTCTTCAATTCTAATCCCTATAATTTCTCCATTCCTACTTGCTTCGAAATTCCTGTCACAACTTACCTTATATGGCGACCGCTTCCTGAAAATATGGCCCACATGCGAACAGGGCACAATCTCCAAAGTCCCGCCACACATCCAAGTCTTGAAGGATATTTCCAAATTCTCGCCACCCCAAATATCAAAGCCCGAATCGTAAGTGCCCAACAGTTCAAAGAACTTCCGGTCAATGGAGAACAAACCGCCCGCCATGGTGGGTGAGTAGACAGGTTCGGCGGAGTTCTGTAATTAAAAGAAGCAAAAGACATACATTAGAAATGAGAAAACTTTCGAAATACTATAAAAATTAAATGAGCAAAATTCTGCCAAAGACAATTCAGAATTGTTAATTGCAATTTTCGCCACAGACTGTTGGTAGGGACAGACATAATAAGTGGAAAGTTTCACTTAACTTCAGTAACAGAATGAGGGGTTACACATGGTAGTTCTTGTGTGAGGTTGTGTGCTGCACGTTCACATCTGGGCAGGAAATTTTGTGTGGTTTTTGTTTTTGTGGGTGTGTGAGTGAATGTGTGTTCGACCACATTGCTTAAGGGGTAGCTTTACCCTAGCTTAGAAATAAATTGAATCACATAATAACATTTAATTTTGGTAATTGAAACAAAAAGAGCTTTGAGCTAATTGGTTCTTCTTTCCTACTTTGTGGGTCATCTAATTGTTGATACAGAATTTAAAACAAAAATATTTTCTGTAATAAATGGAAGTGAACACGTTTCCTTAAATTTACTTTCCTCCAACGAAATTGTTTCCATACTCTCTTGACACAATTTAGCTCCTCAGGAACTAAGAAACAAACAAAAAACGCAAAAACCATCTACTCAAAACAATATGAAATTTGCATGCAGTAGACGTAGAATCAATTTCATGCAAAGCATCGCATCTCATCTCATCGCAGCGCAGCGCAGCTCTCAACTCCCAACTTGTCTTGCCTTTAACGTCTCTACCAAAAAAATAAAATATATACTCAAATTCAGGGTGTTGCTTACATGACACACACTGCCACTGCCACCTTATAAACAATAAAAGCGATTGTCTAAGAAGAGTATTGCCAGCAAAAGCAATCCAACACACCACACACATACTAGCACTTTTTGATTGAGAATTTTGCTGAAAAAGCGGAAATTCATATGCGTAGTAAGTGTGTGTGCACTTCCCAGAGCATCTCAAGAAGAGTGAAAACTTTTACTCGAGGTAGAAAATTGATTGAAATTTTATACAGTAAGTGAAACTTTTTTTTATAAAAATAAATAAAAAATGTAAAAAAACACTACAAACTATAGTTTCACAACTAGAATATGCTGTTCTCTTATGTTCATAGAGGTTGGGTTAATATTTTATGCATGACATGGTAAACAAAATGTGTGAGAATAGAAAAAAAGAGTAGTATAAAAAGTAGTATAAAAAAGTAGTAAAAAAAAGTAGCACAAAAAATAGTACAAAAAATTGTTTACAAAAATTGAACCAAAATAAAAATAAAAAACAGCAACAAAAACAAAAAATAAAAATAAAACTTTTTGTTTGCTATTCCCCAAGCAAATTTGTTCACATTTTATTTTGTTTTTTTGTGTTATTGCTCTCTTTGGTTTGGGGCCACACTAGAGTATTTGTGTTGCCACTCATGCTGGCGTTTGTGTGTGTTTATTTGTGTTCATTGTACTTTTGAAAATCTCCCCTTAGGGGTGTTGGTCTACAACTAACGAGTGCTGCGTTGGGTTTGTTTATGAGGACATAAGTCCTGCATTGACAAATTTTGTGATTTCATGTTTTGCTTGGGGAATTTCTGTTATCATTTCTTTTGGCTTAGAGTGAGTTTTTTTGATTAATTGATTTTATTAGATTGATTGCTTCAAAGGGAATTGAGTTGGAAACAAAAGTAATACATGTGAATAGTTGTGATTTTTCGGTTATGGACTTCTGGTAATTTTTTAAAATTAGTAGTTTACGATCCAAGAAGACGGATTGGATAACATTAGATTGTTGAGAGAGGAGTAGTCAAGTCGCTTTGCCACTGCGGCCACATTGGGAAAATTGTGACAGATCTTTTGTATAGCTATTCCCTGAGCAATGTTTTTATGAAAAGATCTGAGATTGGTTCGAGGTTAGTCCTCCCTAAGTAACGAAGTCGATTCTTTATTAGTACCTCATACTCACATAGTATGTGTTCTAATGATGGACCTTGGAAAACCTTGAGCATCCCGACTATTTAAATTTTATTCATCTAATCTAAGTTATCGATACCATACCAAAAGTCTACATTATCGTACCTTTCCTAAGCAATTCAAACCTATTCTAAGCTATCCTATAATATCCTTACCTATCTCAACCTATCCTTATTTTTATTAATTTACTGTTCTAAAATACAGCAACAAATTCAGTCACATGAATGAAGTTTGCAGCAAACGTTTAAAAAAAAGTTTTAAATCAAACACACTTACATTTGCCTCAACTGAAATTGTGGACAAGTCGTTTCATGGCAAAGCAAACCCCGTTTCTTTCAACTACATTCATTTGGCTTAATTGAAATTATGTGCCTGAAAAGTGATTCATTTAATGAAAAAATAGTTCGTTTCATACAAACTCAAACTTTGTTTCTATCAAATACATTCCCGTTTCTAAGAAATATATTTCGTTTATGGTAAACAAATTTTTTTTATTGCCGCAAATTTACACCAATTGACTTCGTTTGCGATAGACAAAAAGAACTGCATTTGAAAGAAAAGTGGTTTTGCTACTATTTCGTTAGTTGAAGCTTGTTTGTGGTTCATGATTATGCAAATGCAAATGTATTTGGTCTCAAAATATTTAACTTTTGCAAGACATTACATAAATTATTTTACTGTAACATATCGCAACCTATTCTCGCTTTTTCTACCCTATATTAACGCATCATAATCCGTCCTAAGCTTGTTAAGCAGTATTGTGTTCACCCTTGAGAATATCAGATTTCGAAATTAAATTTTGTCGTATTTTTTTAATTTTAAACCAAAATTAACCGTTAGTTGTTTTTACCTTTACTAATATTTACTGGATAATATTTTTAATTGTGAACTTTTATAATATTTTGGAAAAAGGTTCAAAATAACCCACCAAGGGGTATAATGGGCTTAAATGTTATAAATAGTACAATTTTAGTGGGGGTGTCTGATAACATACCAAAAATTTTAAATTTAATTCTAGAGAGACCCTTACTATGTACCCTGAACCCTAAACCATGCATCCTAAACTAATTTCTCTAACCCTATATTCTGTTATCATTTGCTTAAACAGCAATTTTCCCCGAAACCCTTTGTAACAAATAATAAGAAGCCCAATTTACTCCCGCCAGCATATTTGCATATTGCCTATTTAATAGGGCAATCAATATAAATGAAATTCCCCACGCGACACGAAATAACTCAATTTACCTGATTTAGTATTGATTTATAACAAGCCGTAAAAAGAATGCCATCAAAATCTACAAAAAAAATAAATCATTTGAAGACAATTTCGACAAACGAACTGACAACCAAATTCCCACCAATTCCAAGTTTATATGCGTTCCTTTATGCCGCAAATACCCTCAAAAAACATTTATTCAAATCGATGTCATCAAGTTCATATCACTCGGCAGTCACATAAAGCTTTATTTATCGTCGCCTAAAAGTATGCTAAATCTCGGAAATTAAATTGCCACACATTAGTTTGCCAGCTCCCACACACACACATACACATTTTGTAGATACCATACAGAAAAAAGGTACTCATCATTCAGGCTCACCAAAAAAAGGTCACTAAGTCTCACATAAGCCCCTCGTATTTTGCCAAAAATGAAGGCACAATTTACATTAAGTGGTTTCTTAATAATTTTAAATATTACCACGAAAGTATGCTAAATTTCGTGCAGGGTTTTTTGTAAGAAAACACCAAAAATAAATGACACTAAAACACTAGATCACGCCTACACTATTGCCAAACAAGTCACGTAAAGGGAAAAAATATTGAGCAGCGATATTAAAAAAAAAACAAAAGAATAGAATAGAATAGAATGAAGAACGAACGAAGGAAGAAAACTAATGGAGAAAGCCCTAAAAAATATGCCACACAATATCGTAAATGTCATTCACATTTTTCAAAGATTCCACTAAGCGCAGAGAGGGGCATGTTAAATTTGGGGGCAGGCTATTCTGAACCAATGCAGCATGTAGCATGAGACGAGTGGGTTTTACTTGAGGCAAACACAGGTTACAGTCAAGGAAATTTTGTTATAAAAATTGTTAGTAAATTAATTAAAGAAATTTAAAAAATTAAAGAAAATTTAAACTTTGTCAACCCTAAATGCAAAATTTGTTAACTTTTTTTTAGTTATTTTTTTATTTGTTCTCCTTTCTCATCTCACCACCGCTGTTACTAACATATTCCTTTGAGTGCACTTGGCGCCTGGTATTATGTGAAGAGCAGGCTTTTGCACGTACTTTGCTTTCGTGCCGGGAAGCTTCTTATTTTGCCTCAATTTTAAAAGGGAAAAAAAAACAAAAAAAAATACAAAAAATAAGGTAAAAGTGTGGAAAACTTAAAACCCGGTTAAGAGCATACCTGGCAGTAACAACCAGCGAACAAACGCACCAACCAACCCACGGAGCAAGCAGATAGCCCAGAAACCATGCCAAGCCACATTCGCACACAAGCACATTTTCATGTGAAATTTAGCGCTAAAAAGCTTTAGCTTTAAAGTGCAGCAAAATAGAAAAAAAAACTTAGAGTTTGCTGATTTCAAACCTCAAGATAGCGCCAGCATCAGCCAGCTCTCGAGGGGGGAGCGCAAAGTTTTGTGGAGCGAAGTGAAGTGAAAAATATTTAATGAAATTCTTGGCAAATTCAAGCATATGCGGTTAAGTAAATATACTCGGCAAAGTGCGTTGTGGCCAGGGTGACAAAAATAGCATGAAATAAAATATGAACAGACAAGATAAATGTGATATGTTCTCATTTAATGGTTGCGCTTGTTCTACTTTAAGTATATTCAAAGTTGTTTAAAGTTAAATAAACTTTAGTTAGAAACTTGGTGAAAATGCACTTGCCTGGAAAAGGAGCCGTTCTTGAAAATGAAACACTGGGAAAACTTCGCAACAATAATTTTCATTATTAAAGTTTCCATTAGCTGCAATCTAACTGCAAACAAGTGCAATGAAGAGCATTTAAAATGCATAGCTGAGATTTGCCCTGCAGATGTTCCTTACCTCCGCCATTCAACTTCAACCTAAAAACTACCAAATACTAGTGCTGCACTGAGGGACTAATGTGTTAAAAAATCACTTTTCGGCAAAAATTTAAAAGCTATTATTTCAATGAAAATCGATTTTTTTGTATTTTCTGAAGCTTGAGAAGACCACGATTGCCAATTCGATATCGTGAAATGGAAATTATCAATAAATATTGTCAAATTTATCGATATTTTATCGGAAAATTATCGATTAAAATTTAAAAATTTTCGAAAAGAAAACGAAAAACTAAAGATAAAATAAGGATAAATAATCGATTAAAAATTAAAATAAAAAAAAATATCGATAAAATAAAAAAAAAATTGATAAAAAATTTAAAAAAAAACTCCGAAAAATGATTAAAAATGAACAAGAAATTATTAAAATTCGACGATAATTCGGTTACTAGTTTCGCTTATGTTTGGTCTGTATTGGAAATGGTCAAGATCGGATAAGAATCAAGCAACATACAAAATGACGGCCGATTTTTGTATTATTTTTATTTTTGTATTTAATTGATTTTAGAGCCATATTTTGTACATTATGTCCTGAACATTATGTCCGTAATGGAATGGAAATGGAACGAAATGGAAATGAACCTAAACAATTGAAACAATATGGAAATTTTCGAAAATTATCGATAATTATCTCTAAGTTATCGATAAAATATGGAAAAATTATTGATAAAATATATTGAAAAATTATTGATAAAATATAGAAAAATTATCAATAACTTGTCGGTAAAATATCGAAGAAATTATCGATAAAATATCGATACTAGTTTTTATATGGATTGTAAAATTTGTTGCATACTTTTTGGTGCCAAAAACCAGCTAAGTAGGTAGTTTAAATAATTACTATGTGAGCGTGCAGCTGTCTACTTTTTTGCACCATTTGTGTTCGAAAATGTTGGAAATTATAGAACTACGATTTAAAATTTTGTCAATTTACGGTTTTCGGCCCCAAAAAGTATGTAAACAATTTTTAAATCCACTTAAAAATTGAACTATCATTACGTACAATTTTTGCATCCAAAAATATGCGACAAAAAATGTGATTCACAGAAACCTATCTTTGATAGTTCAGCTTGACATATTTGATATATTTGGACATGTCATGGCATTATGGGAAAAAATTGTACCATCACAAAAACTCCTTAAATTTTTTTTTTACACAGAATGTATGAAGTCGTCCCTGTGTGCATCGTCCAATGGCCGCTGTCCAGCCAATTGCCAAATTGGTGAAAAGCAACAAAGAAATGAAATTGGTCGAGCACAAAATTAGTGAGCATAGCACGTGCTCCGTCCGAAGTATGTACTTTTGTTTGACTTTCTTGTATTTAATTTGCAGCTTTTGTTTACGTTTCAGATTGAATTTGCACCAAAGAAGTTTGCAATTGTGCTGTTTTCGTGCGATGCTTGAAGTTTGGAACTTTCAAAGGTTGGTCCGTTTTTTTTGTTCTTTTCGCCCGACAACACTAATTGCAAAAACTATGAAGAAAAGAATGCAACAAAAGGAGAAACAAACTTTAAAAAATGCGGGAAAAAATCGCAAACTTTTTTAAAAGTTGCTGCAGAAAATTACTTTAAAATTGCATTTTGTGCGCGCTCCAACTTTTTAATTTTCTTGCGCATAAATTTTCGCGCAAAATGGCGTCTGATGTCATAATCTCCAAGAGTGCAGCAGGGCAACAGTGCTCTGTCTCTCCAGGGTGTTGCCAAGTATTCCATCATCACACAAAATGTCGCTCATATCGCTGGAGCGCGCACCCAGAGTTTAAAAGTCGCTGGCGGAAGTAGTGACTTTTCAACTACCAGCCCAACACACGGCACTGACACAACATTACTCAGGAACTCGAGGAAAAACTTGCAGGCATCACTTTCAGCATAATTTGCATATATGAAAGATAATAAAAGCGCCGTAAACGGTTGAGTAAAGTAAGGATTTCCGAGAAATTACGACAACCACGAGGCACCAGGCCAATGTAGCTTGCAAAATGTGCGGTTGCTACCTTCACGGCCTGTCAGTTTATAGTCATTTTTTGTTACTATGCAAAGGAAGCTGCCATAAAAAATTCTTCCTAAAAAAAAATCCACAAAAAAACAACAACAAAAATACCACCAAATCGCATACAAAGTTTACGGAAAAATGCCAAAGGGTACTAATCCTTTACAGCGCAGTCATGGACAAAAAAAAAACAACGAAAAACAGCACAGGCCAACCACAAAATAAAGTGCCTGTGAAATTAACACATCCTGTTTGACGGAGTGGGTGCCACCAATATTGCCAAGAGGATATTGACAAAAATTTGAGCCACTGTTGCCAACCAGAGATATTTGTAAATAAAATAAATACTTCTATACGTCCATACGTCCATACATCCATACGTCCATACGTCCATACGTCCATACGTCCATACGTCCATACGTCCATACGTCCATACGTCCATACGTCCATACGTCCATACGTCCATACGTCCATACGTCCATACGTCCATACGTACATACGTCCATACGTACATACGTCCATACGTCCATACGTCCATACGTCCATACGTCCATACGTCCATACGTCCATACGTCCATACGTCCATACGTCCATACGTCCATACGTCCATACGTCAATACGTCAATACGTCCATCTATACGTCCATCTATACATCCATACATGTATCAATTCAATTCCATCAATTCATGCATTTATACAATCGTACATCCATACAATCATCGGTGCATCCATACATCCAAACAATCATCAATTCATACATCTCATACATCTATTTATCCATACGAAAATCTTTGATTAAATTCGTCCCTTTTACGATTTGAATTAACCAACAAATTTTAAAATATAGCTTAAATTTGAAAAGTTGCCACCTCTGACTGATACCTTCAAGCAAGCTTCAGCCTCATGGCTGAGTTCCTTTGCGGACGCAGTGAACTGAATTTTGTGTTTTTCCCTGGTTAGTTTGTAAATAGGATCATGATGATGTGGCGCTTTGTTTATATTTCGACTTGGCTTTGCTTGTGTTCTTCTTCTACCCAAAAGTGCACACACAACTCACCACGGACTCAGCCACTCCAAGCCATGCGGCGTATCCTTTCATTTTCATTTTTGTGCGCGTTATAAATCATTCTTGCATGGCTCAACTCGACCCGGCATTAAGGCTTTCATGTCCAACTGACGCTTCTTCCGTCCGCTTCATGCTAAATTCTTCCTCTCACTTCCGGTGTGCATGAGTGATTTCGTTCTGTCTAAATCAGAAAAATATTTCTCTTCCGTTTTTTTGTGGGTATTGTTGGATTATTGTTTTGTTATTTCTCTTTTCACATCTCGGAAGTAATTCCTACAAACTGCACGATCCCAACTGGACAGTGGAAATAGAATGCTCGCTGGCGGGTAGCTCTTTGTTTGGTGAGATACAAACAAAAAAAAAATGTAGAAAAAATACTGAAAAAAAATGGCGAAAAGAAATGAACCAAGTCAGTTGCATGTGACACAGAGTCTACATTCTGCTGTTCAGAGTTAAATATCAAAATTGCAATGGGATGAATTGCACATTGGCTTATTTTCAATTTCCTTCCACTTTTAGTTGGGTTTCTCGGAATGGGGGTGAGAGGGGGGGTTTAGTTTGGAGTGCACAGCACAGTGACTGCCTGACAAAAAACTTGTAATGTTGAAATATAATCGGATTGGCACCATTCAATGTTATTTTTAATGACACATAAAGGAAAGGGAATTATTTCAGCTGCAGTTGAAGATTGTCAAGAGGCGAGAAGACTTCATTAGATAGTGGAAGGAAGGACTTAACTGTAAAATGGCAATTTCAGCATCCTTGAGGAAATGTTTGTGGTATTAAAAGAATCGCTGCGTGGCTTGAAATGTGCCTCTAAAAGAATTTTACAAGTAAAAATGTTTTAAGCCATAAAATATTAAATTTGATGTGCACCACACTATCAGCATTTGCTGTCAGTGGCACAACCTCTTCTAAAAAGCATTTACGAGGCTTCCGTTTCCGCTTTGACTCCTTTGACTTGCAGCTGCTAACAGCCGACATGCCACCAACACTTGCTACGAGTAAGTACCCTGTCGGACTTAGAGGGACAATTGACTTGAAGAGAGTAGTGTTAAAACTGCTTCTATTGTAACTAGTTTGAATTATTTTTAAACGAATCCATTTTAGTCTGGTTCAATTGCAAGGCTGACTTAGGAAGTAGTGAATATAAAAATGGAATTTAATTTAATGGGCTTTTGATGAACTCTCAACTAGTCCAAATGTTATGTAAAGTGGGGTCAATTGTGGGAATTGGGCTTAATTTGTGGTGTAAAGTGGATCAATTGCAATAAGTATTTATTGCAATTGATCCATACTCTTGAGTGATTCAATGAAATGCAAAAGGAGACAATTAACATGCTCCCTTGAAACTAAATGCTACTTGAAACTAGTTTTTCATGTGGAAAAGGGCTAATTTCTATGACAAGTGATATTTAATAGTCCGATTTCTGCCAGGGGTGTGCGTTGTTGTTTCACACAGCCAGCCAGCCACCCGAGTACATGAGAATATTTCATTTGGGTTGCGTTGAATTTTAATTAAATATGCTTCCTTTGCAACAACCAAAAAAAAAAATACCCGCCAATGTGTTTACACACCAGAAGAATTTAGTTTATTTTGGATTTTTTTCAGACATTTTTTCTGGTGTTTTACTCAATTGAAATTTTTTTCTAATTGAAAAGAGAATTTTAGAACTCAATAAGGGACAAGGCAAATTGTAAAACACAGGCTTTCAATTTTAGTTTTTTTTTTTTTGGATAATTTCAATTTTATGCTAAGAGACTCTTCGTAAATTGAAAGCCTTTGCTGTCTGATATTTTCGACAATTTCCCAGAATTTTCTTTCTATTTCAGTTGCTCTGTTTTTTGTTTTCACCAAATTCCTTTTCATTTTAATTTCCTGTCCAACGGACACGCAGTACAAGTAGAAGCCGAAGATGCTTTACTCATACTACATACTTTCTTGTGTACTATTTTTTGCCTTCCTACCAGTTTGATTGATTTTTTTTTTTTTTGCTTACTGTACTCCCAAAGTAAGTGGCCATTCATGTTTTCATTTGGTTCACTTTCAGCTTTATGGGATTTTCTTTGATTCATGTTTGTTCTTTTTTGTTTATTGCATTTTCCTCGTTTGCTGTTTTTTTCTTTACTTTTTTTAAAGGCATAAATTATGTTTCAGTAGCTTTTAAGGTTGGCGGTTTGTGCGTAAAAATTTGGCATTAATATATCGTTATTTAATTTTTTATTATTTTTCGTTTCCTTTTTATTTTTTGTGAGTATGAGTTTTCATTTGGTCCTATTAAAAACTCATTTATATTCCGCCCGTGTTTGGTGAGGTTTCAATCTTTTCCGTTTTTATGAGATTTTTTTTTTCTTTCTAATTTTGTTTTTTGTATTTATTATCTGAATGCGTAAATTGCCTTTGCGCTGTGTGAATATTGAATTGGGTTTGCAATTGTAGACCCAAATAATATTAATGGCAATTTAAAAAGAAAATAAGCCAAATGCTATTGGTGTGATATTTGTGTCTTTGTGTCCGACTTCGATTTCAATTAAATTTAGACACAAGGTAGAGGACACATATTATTTAAAGTGCATTTGTTTGAACATTTCGTCATTTCGATAAGGGGTAATTAACAGCACGATTTTTTTAAGGTGCAATGTTAACTTATGTGAATGATTGAAATAATTCAGTAAACTAATTAAAAAAATAACACCAGAGGGGCCATCGGAAATTTTTTATTCTTGGCGGTCTATTTCGGTATACAAGTATATGGAACCAACTAAGTAAGTATGCCTTAGAGTAGTTTTAATCACGAAAGAGGTAGTATATTTCCTTAACAATAGATCGATAACGAGAAAAGCTAATTGTCAATGTATTCTTGACTAAACTTGCATTTATGCTAGTGAAATCTTATCAAAGTTTCATACAGTCAGCCAGTGTATTTGGAAAACAAACAATTAAGAATGAATGCAGAGGTGTTGTTTACGAAATACTGATAAACTTTCACTAATGCAGCCAAAGGTGGAACATTTTTTTTTATCGAATCAAAAGTCAAGAGTGAGTACATGTAATTCCTCTTTCAATAACTGCCCAGTTGTCCAAATATTCGTTTACTGATGTTTAAAACGATAGTGATATCTCGAAAGCTGTGGGGTTTACAATCCCTTCCGAGCTCGATTTTGGTTCGGTAACTAAAGCATTCTTGATCTTTACGAAAGGTAGCTGGTTTACAGAAAAATGTTTTACTGTAACTTGCCCTGGGTAGGGATTGAACCCGATGAACTTCGTGACAAGAGTGAAACCACTTAAGCAACTCCGCCACAAAAATTAAAAAAAAAAACTTCTCAAAAAATTTTACAAAAAAAAGTTGCTAAAAAATAATTAAAAAAAATTAAATGTATTAAATTTAAAAAGGATTTTTTATTAAAAAAAATTTAATTTTAATTTTTTTCAATAAAAATATTAAAGAAAATTTTTTTTGTTTTAATAAAATTATTAAAAACTAGAGAGTGGACTATCTTTGGCTATACCGAAGTTGAAATACCCCCACACAGTAGGAAGAAGTACCTCGAACATAAAATTATGTGGTCTCAAGACCCCATTTTGGAACCTTGAATCTTATAAATAGTTTTGGAGCCCGGACCATGTCCACAATCCGTTTCTAAAAATTTCCAATCAAATCGCCCAAAAAAAAATTGCTCTCAAGACCCTATTTTGACCCTTATATATGTGGTTTCGGAACCTCGGACCATGTCAAAAATACGTTTCTAAACATTTCCAATCGAATTGCAATGAAAAAAGACTTGAAAAATGTTGACCTTTGGGAGCCACGCCCAGTTTTTGTCCGATATGGCTGATTCTCGAACTTGATCTCAGTATTGAAGAGAAAAACATGTACCCAAAGTTTCAAGTCGATATCTCTAAAACTGCGACCGCTATCGTGCGGACGGACGGACGGACAGACGGACAGACGGACAGACGGACAGACGGACAGACAGAGGACATCGCTAAATCGACTCAGGAGGTGGTGCTGATCAAGAATATATATACTTTTCCATACCGGACACGCCTCCTTATGGGCGTTACAAACGTTGTGTCAAAGTGAGTATACCCTGCCACAGTGAGTGTTATTTGTTGTATTTGTAAAAATTGATTCTGATTTAAAAATAATGTAAGCATGCATAGCAAAATATGCATTGAACGCGTGATCAGCGCAGTCAAATTACCTTTAGTACTAAATAAGTGATATGAATCACGCAGGGTGAAAACAAAATAACATGTACTTTTTTGTTTGTCAGAAATCTACTTTTTTGTTTGTTAGAATTCGAAATAAAAGGTGCAAATATAAAAATTTTTGGTACTAAAAAATTGATTCACATTAAAATTAATTCACATTAAATGATAGTGCTGACATAAAAATAAATTAAACTATTAATTTTTAAAAGGTTTTTTTGTTTCAAAAAAAAAATATTTTGTTGGATACAGTATAAATAAGGTACGATATAAATAAGGCAACAAAAATCTTTGTGTCATCCTTTAAAGCTATCGTTCGTAGTACCGTTATTCAAAGTGGTATTCACATTTCTGTACATTTGATTCAATTTAGTATTTTGTATTTTTGTGCTAACATTTTCATTGCTATTAAGTCTGGTTTTACACAAGAAGATATTTTGATTAAGGGTAGGAAATATTGGATATTAAAAATTTTAATGATTTAAGTCATAAAAAAAACAACAAAGTAAGTGAAACAAAAAAAAGTTTTTTCTGCCTGTTTTTAAGAAAACTTACTTTTAAAAAATATTTTTAGAGAATTTTCGTTATAAAATATTTTACCAAATATTTAACAAACAATTTTACTTGATATCGTATTTATTTAGGAAAATAAATTTCCTATCCTCAATCAAATTGCACCACCCTGTATATAAATAAATTACCTACAAAAAATAATTGATAATTGCGACAATGGCACTCTTTAAATGATCACGACGACAGCCAAAACAAATAATTAAGCGAAGCCATAAGTCTCACTTATGCAAATAGTATTCGAAGATGCCTACTCGAAAAATGAAATGCGAAAAAGTAAAATCAAAAACAATTTAAAATTAAAAGTCAAAAATGTAAAAGAAGGTAGGTCTGTGAAGCGATACTCGAGACTCGAGGCGAGAAACTGCCCACACAGTGTGTGCATTAGACATGAAACCGATGAAACCAATGAAACCACACCGTACGGAATATCTAATCAGCAAAAAGGTCAAACACTAATTGTTGACACTACTTCGACGACGACCACAAAAATAACAACCCAATTCCGAAACACTGCCGTATGGATGGAGGAATAAAGCGAAGATGAACGAAGTAAAAAACAAATACAACAACAAAAAGCCGGACTACAAAAAAAGAAGACCCCAAAAATTGATAACAAATATAAAGATTTCAATACAACAAAACCAACACGTACAAATAGATTTCTGAGAAAGCGAGAAATAAAATAAACCAAGCTCTGAAATAATAATGAAAAAAAAAAACCAATAAAAAAATAAAGATTTCAATTTCAAGCGGCCGTCGATAGAGCGATCTCGCATAAGCTTATATTCGCAGGCGATCAGTTTCAATTTTGACGCGGCTGTGTGAACAACGTTGCGGTAGCAAAAATTTGCTAAATTTATTTGTGATTTGAAGTGGTAAAATATCTAATGAAAATGAAAATTTTCATAGTATTTTCACTTTTAATTGCTGCTACGTTGGCCTCAACGGTAGGCCAACAGAAGCCTGCCGGCCCTCAGAAGCATATGGTTTGCTACTATGATTCATCGAGTTTTGTAAAAGAAGGTGAGTTGGGGGATCAGTTTGGTGATTACAGTTAATTTACTGAACACTCTAATCGCTGGCTTACGTAATCGAGTTTAAGTTGATAGCGGCTTCAAAGTGCTAATTTGTGCTAAAAAATTGTATTTAAAATATTGCAAAATTTACTTAAGTAATATATTGAATTTAAAAACATTTTAAATTAACAAAAGTGTGCGAAGTGCGTATGAAATTTGAGACTACATACAAGGTTTTGCTTGGGTACTTAAAAAATAATTTATAAGAAAGTGAATATGTATTCCATAAATACATTATCATCAAAAAGAATATTCTAAAATAATACATAATGTGTTCTCTTATCAGAAGAATTTGCATTAATGATGATGTGGACACTTTCTTCTTAGCTGAATGAGAGAATGGAAAATTTATAATATTTGGAAAAAAGATTTCGAGCAATTTCTATAAAATGCCGGTATTAATTGCAATCACCTAGTGATGCAACTAGTTTTGCAGAGATTGATAAATACCGATATGCATAAAAACCGATAAATCAAATTATTTCTAAATTTTTGGACTCCCCCTTTTTTCATCGAATGCAAATAAATCAAAAAAATTTGGACCAATCTCTTTTCACTAATTTTTTTATTTTTATACTTTGTGCATGTGTAGGTTAAGTAAAAAAAAATAAAAATTAATATCAGCACCTCCAAAAACTGAGGCCAGTTCACGTAAGCCAATACTCGAATATCAGAGAATCGATAGTTGACTTAGGGCAAATAAAACCCATTTTCAAGGTCTCAAGCTATTTAATACTTAAACATCGGGAACGTTTCCTCGAATTTTACTTTAAAAATGCCATAGAAAGTGGGTAAGATAAACCTTTAAAAATATATAGGTACACTGGTTCCAAAATAAAAATTAAAAAAAAAATAATTTCAAAGCAATTTAAAAATACAATTTTTTTGCTTATTTGACAGTATTTTAAGTTTATATTTTGTTCGATCATTAATTGCAATAGCAACGCAACCAAAAAAAGAATAACGATTTAAAATTGATACATCAATTCTGTCTTTTAATTTCTGAGGATCCTCAGTGGCATTCATAACTCCAAAACCCTGGAGTTTCGGTTGTGTCGTTATTGCAGGAAATTGGCGATATGTTAGTCTATTGAAAACTCAAAAGCCAGAACGTAATAACTTTCGCAAGGCCCAACTATTTTATTTATGTTCGCTTTCGCGAAAAAGGGCACAAAATGTAAAAAAAGGGATAAAACTGGAAAAAAAATAAATAAGGAAAAAAAAAATAAAGAGTAAAACGGTTTTTTTTAAATATAGCCCTTACGCCAGGGACTGTCAAGAACCGGTTCTGGAACTGAAACCGGAACCTGAACAGTTTCAACTCATGGAACCGAAACCGATATTTAGGGAATCGAAACCGGTATCGATATTCTTTCAAATCTAGGAAGCGGAATCGGAACTAAAATCGTAAAATGTTTTTGGTTTCATTTCCTAATTTTAAAAATAAAAAAAAAACATTTAAAAAATACAAATTTTAATTAAATTTTCTTGTCATCCAGTATGTGTTAGCTTTTGTCTTTTTCACTTTCACTTTAAGATTTAAACTTTATTGACTTTATGGAATCGAAATCAATATTTGAATAAGAACCGGATCGATATTTTTAAAATCTGAAAACCGAAACTGATAAATTTTTTAAACTTAGAACCGGAACCGATATTAGTTTCTGTGTCAGTCCCTGCCTTAAGCCAACTAAAAAGCAGAAAATAAATTTCTTTTAAATTAATTTCAGCAACGTCGATTCAAAATTAAGGGCTTTTGGCCACTTCATAATCGACAATGACATTGGGAACAAACCGACCGGAAACCCTTCATTTTAAATTTAAGACTATACCTCACCATTAGCTCTGTTTCAATTCACTTCATCGATAAAACTCTATCTGGCTCTATCGCTCAAACGTTGTGAGTGATAACTCAAAATTTAGGGAACATTTTTGAACATTTTCTAGTCTTATTTCAAGAGAAAAATCCAACTGAGAGATACAGTAATTGAATTCTATGAATATAGATCCACTAAGTCGAAAAAACATTTTCAAAAAAATCAGCAGTTTGTCAAATTTTGTGAGTGAGTTGTTTTAAAAATATTTCAGAAAACTTTTCATACTTTTAGCTACACATCATCATCAGTATACTCTATTTTTTATTTGTTTTCAAATTTATGTAAGATACCGTAAACGATCTAACTTGATTTCACCCTAAGTCGACTTAAGCGATGATTGCTTTTGACCAAAGAATTATTTCTATGTTTTTTTTTGTAGGCATTTAATCCACGTTAACATTGTAGGGTATGCCATTTAAACTTACGATTGGCCTCTGGATCTCAAGCACTTAGCATACAGTCTGATTTACAATTTCGTTAAGTACGCTTTTTGACAAAGTGGTTTCGAATCGATTTTAAAACTCATTAATACTTCGGCTTACACCCAGCACTGAGTGGCTTTCGTTAATGAGTATGACAATTTATAAAGTTTTTAGATTAGTTTTCTTATCAGTTTCAAAAGTAGACAAAAATTTAAAGTAAAAACAAATTAAATTTATATGGGGGAAAACCTATTTGGTATCAGAGCTCATTGACTATCACATGAAAATATTTTAAGGGGATTTTATATTTTATTTAATTAATAAAAATTATTATAAAATATATTTAGTTTCCCATATTAACTGACTTCATTCCTCACATCCACCCTAGGACTTGGTAAACTAATCATCGATGACTTGGAACCGGCCCTGCAATTCTGCACCTACCTGATCTATGGCTATGCGGGCATTGAGCGCGACACCTACAAGGCGCTGAGCTTGAATCAAAATCTTGATTTGGATTTGGGCAAGGGTCTGTATCGCACGGTGACGCGTCTAAAGCGTAAATATCCCAACTTGAAGGTTTTGCTCAGTGTGGGCGGCGACAAGGACATTGAGACAGGGGAGGATGCCAAGGATTTGTCAAATAAATACTTGGATCTGCTGGAGAATCCCACGGGACGTATGCGTTTCATTAACACCGCCTATGCTCTGGTGAAGACATACGGTTTCGATGGCATGGACCTGGCCTGGCAGTTCAATAAGAACAAGCCCAAGAAGCAGCACAGCGGTTTGGGCAGTGTCTGGAAGAGTTTCAAGAAGAAGTTCAGCGGCGAAACGATTGTGGATGAGCATGCCGATGATCATAAGGAACAGTTCACCGCCTTGTTGCGTGACTTGAAGAATGAATTTAGGCCCGACAATTTCCTGTTGTCCACCACGGTTTTGCCGAATGTCAACTCGTCATGTGAGTGTGTCTGAAGAATGTAAATTTGTGTATGGAAATTAATTAAATTTTTCCTTAGTGTTCTACGACGTCCCCGCCATTATCAACTACTTGGACTTTGTCAATCTGGCTGCCTTCGATTTCTATACGCCCGAACGTAATCCCGAATTGGCTGACTTGCCCGCGCCCCTCTACGAAATGAACGAACGCAATCCCGAATTCAATGTCAACTACCAGGTACAATTTTGGTTGCGCAACAATTGCCCTGCCACGAAAATCAATGTGGGCGTTACGTCCTATGCACGCCCTTGGAAAATGACCGACGACTCGGGTGAAACTGGTCTGCCGCCCGTGGCTAAGGTAAAAGATGAGGCCCCAGAGGCACCGAATACCTTGACTCACGGTCTGTACAGTTGGCCCGAGGTTTGCGCTCTGCTGCCGAATGCCAATAATGCCTATGCCAAGGGTGAAAAGTCTCCCCTAACCAAGGTATCAGATCCCACCAAACGTTTCGGTGTGTACGCCTATCGTGCGGCCGATAAGGGTGGCGAGAATGGCATTTGGGTGGCCTATGAGGATCCCGACACTGCTGCCGACAAGGCGGGCTATGTGCGTACGAACAATCTGGGCGGTGTGGCCCTGTTCGATTTGGCCTACGATGATTTCCGTGGTCTGTGCACTGCCGATAAGTACCCGATTTTGCGTGCCATTAAATATCGTTTGTCGAACTAAATCGCAACGAGAGCACTGTGTAAACTTCATAGACTCGCAAGGGCAATGTTTTGAAAATTTTATTCGTTTATATTCATAAATACTATTTTATTTTAACACTTTAATGGGTGAGTAGTTTTAAAGGATCTACTCTCAATACCCAAACAAAATTCTATTCTTAAGATTTGCATTCCAAAAATGTTTTTTTTTTTTTTTTTTAAACATGCACTTTAGACATTTTTAAGGATTTATTATAAAATTTGTGGTTTTTTATTTTAAGATATTCGTGGTTTATATTTTAAGAAGTTTATCAATAAACGAATTTAAAAAAAAACTATTTCCTTTTATTTGAAGATAGAGTTGGTGGTCAGTTCATGCATTATTAACCCTAACAAAGCCGGTTCAGAGGAAAATACCACTCAACGAGGCTAGGAAAGGGTGAGCCACTGGTGCTAATCTAGCGGACCATTCAGCTAGTCTCTAGCACTAGAGAAATATAGTACAAGGAATTCCTATTATTTCACAAGCTAATTTCTATTACCTTATGACAACTCTCCACTTGGGCAATGTCCCCAACACAACGACAAATGAAGTTGGATGGTAGGGAAGTACTTATACATGCTAACGGGTCAAAACATTTAAAGGGCTCATGCTCGAAGACTTGGTCTTACTTACAATAACGTACATATGTGGAATTAGGAAGAAAACAGTGATAAATACCATTCCAATGGTTTAGGGCAGAACCCTGTCAAAATACTCCTACCCTGAAAAAAATAGCTATCTACTTTCAGTTGCTGCAGCATCCACACTCAACCCACTCAACATCTGCTCTTTGCTGCTTCAGCATCCACTCTTTGACTTCACAACAACCGCCACTGATGTCGCAGCATCTACTTTCTGATATCGCAACATCTACTCTCTGTTGTCACAACACCCAAATATAAAACTAACGTTAATATAGCAGTTCTAACAGCTGATGTTGCGAGGCCAGAAAGTGATGCTGTGACAACAGAGACCAGACATAGGCATAAAGCTGATGCTGTATCAACCGAAAGCATATGCTGCAAGAGCTAAAAGTATATGTTCCAACAAGCGCTAACATTCGGTTGGTCACAAATCTGTGGCACAACCGATTTTGTTTTCTGGGTGTAAGTTATATGGAAAACTTCTTTCGGTTGATTGGGGAATCAGCAGGTTGTTGGAAGATTGTGGAAATATATTGCTTTTGTCATACTATTTGTTATGACAATCGGGACGGAATGAAAATGGACCATCATAAAATGGAAATAGAAAAAACTTGGCGATGGAATGAGAACGAAGTGGAAATGGAGACTATAGAATAAAATCGGAAAAATTTATTGACCAAAGTCAATTCTTTTACTAGTCGTCTTTTCTGTCTTCACCTTTCAGAATTTCACATATTTATATGTCCAATGCAACCATACATTAAAGTCGGATTTGTGTGTGGTATAGTTACAGGTGGACAGAGGAAAGTAGGCTCTCTTGAAGATAGCAGCCCATATTTATATATATTAGACTGGTGCATATTTTGGAAAATTGCTACGAATCCCCGGGGCTCATTTTGTGAGATTACTGGAAAAACTAATCCAAAAAAAAGTTCAGCTCAATCGGAGTGTTTTTGAGCTATCCCTGGTCCTTCTGGATTAGTTTTTTTTAGTAAACTCACAAAATATGACTCGGGAATCGGGATTGGGAGCAACTTTACTAAATAAGGGCCAGTCCAAAATATATACATTCTGTGAGTCCTTGACAGAGACACTGAGACTGAAATTTTTTCTATTTTCGAATGGGGTCCTGTAGTTCTTAATATGAGCATGTCTATTAAAGTAGGCTCTCCTGTAGTACCTGGTGGACCTAACAAGCTGTAATTGCACAACTACATTATGAAACGATGGGAACAGATTGTTCAGCCGGAATTTAGGTTTTCCCAAGAAGGGGCACGGCAGCACAATATGTGATCTTATTAATTAAAGAAGGCTCTCCTGCCGCCGCCAGTGTGGCAGTTCGTGATATCGGAGTAGAAGTTACAGGTGTCCAAGAGTGGGTTCAAATATGTCCAAGGGGGTAAAAAAGGATCCAATAAGGGGGGAGGCCCAGGCGGGTGCAATATATATATATAAGTGCAAAGTCACAGCTATTTAACTAGAAGTCAGCTATTAACCAGTTTGAATTTTTGTAAAATTGAGAATTACTGTGGGAATTCGCGTGCGATTTTTCCCTTGACTGTGTGTGTTGAAAAGTGTATTTTTAATGTGAAACTTTAATTGGCATCGCTGCCTTCTGTTTACTTTTTCCCTTATTATTGGCCTAACTAACAGTACTTGTTTCAATTAATTACATCACCACAATCACCACAGAACTGGATGTTTTCCAATTAAAAACATAATTTCTATAATTACATCATCCTTAAATTTATATTTGTTCCTGAAACACTTTTGCAATTACAATCACCTTTCATGCGCAATAGGAGAATCGTTGAAAAGCATTTGCGGTAAATGGTATTTACGATTAAAATAACACACACACCGGGTACCTACGGGGGATTGTATTTCTTACGCTTCGAATATTTTAGCAAATAGCATGTCAGAGAGGAATTTATCACATGAGCACCATACCACACTGCACACACACACATAGCCCACCATCAGCCAGCTACCACCCCAACCAGAGGCATGCATACCTATATAAACTCTGTTGCGAGTTGTTTTTGTTTTCACAACCAAAACCGCCATAATGAAAAACGGAAGGAAATATCACAGCACCGTCTTTACTCCGGTTTGGCGCTAGGAAATTTATTATGATGCAGCGGTTGAGCGCTGTTTCTTGTTGTTGTGTGTTGTTGGAGAAAATTAAATCCCTGTTCTTTGCAGCTACAATATTTTCATTTACACAATGGAAAGCCTTTTTTTGCATCCCCATCATTACGAAAACATTTGCCAACGGAGTGGAGTAGAGTAGCGAATGGTTGTAAACATTTTGCTGATTTTAATTGCTGTACCGCCTAAGGCTGATACTTTGCTGCTGATGTCTGCTTTATGCTGTGAAATGTTACAGAATTTAAATGGTGTTGCTGGTGTAATTGGTGAACAAAGCTGAGGGTTTCCTTTAAAGAGGTGATTCCGGACGTTTCGTGATTATGTCTGACATAAATACATGGTTTTAGGGTGAAATGAGTGGATGAAATCAGGACTTTTAAGAAAATAATTCATTATGATTTAACAAAGTGTCTCAGAAGTCATAACAGTTATTACACTTGGTTATGTCTTTACGGACTGTGTTGAATATTTGGTTTTAATGCAGCCACAATTGAATGGATAAGCACTCATCAGCAGTCCCAGCTGATTTTCATTCCGAATAACTCCTTGAGAATTACAAAATTTCGCATAATGAAGAAAGCAGCCAATGAAAACCCATTGTCATGTCATGCTTTTCCATTGTCATTAGGCTACATCACGTAATACATAAATACATAAATCATTAATTCATTCAGTTCGATAAGCATAAAATGAAAAGGATATGCATTTATTTAAAAATTCTTTGTTGAATTCACAAGGAATCAAAAGCATCTCTGAGCAATGTCAACTTGAACATGAAAATTCAACATAAGCTGAATCAAGCATACTGTATCAGCTGCATGCAGTGTGTGCTTTAACATTTACGCAAATACTAGTACTTCATGACACATTTGCTTTATAAGACAGCACGCATTGAGTTGTTTGTTGTATTTGCGTTGAGCTCAAAGTAAGTACAAAAATGCTTGTTAAATATTAAAATATGCGCAACATAAATTCATACGAAATGCAGCGCGAGTTCTCATACATTTTTCAATACATTGTTGTGCGAGTGTGTGTTGTGTGTACGTTTCAAGGAGTTCAAGGAAACCAGGCATTTTTACAAAGTAGAATTTCCTCTATTGTACTCATCAGGCGTGAGTGTTGTGTTTTCAAAGGAACTACATGCATTTATATGTAAATAATAGTAAAATATTTTTTATATCATAGTAACTCACAGTCCTCAACACAAAGGATTCTAGAGAAAATACAAAATTCACAGAAATACTCACATGAGTTATTTTTATTTATATAAAAAAAGAAGCCGATTAAATTTTCATGCACCACAAAAGAGATTATTATGAAAATGTTTTAAAAGCACACACACACACATGCTATTTTGTGGAATAATATTTTTGGTTGCAAAACTTTTAATGCCTTAATAATACCAAGTAAAGTTCACAGTTTGTCAATTATTTGGTTTTGGAATTTTCTCTCAATTCCCTTGAAGAATCTTCCTTCAATTTCACTTCAATCGTTGACTAACTCGGTTCATTCTTGCAAGTCCTGCGAGAAAATAGTTTTGTGAGTTATTGTGAGTAGAAAGTTGCAAAAACTTCCCTAACATCCATAAAGTTTATGAATTGCTCTCATTTTTCATTTTTCTATTGAATTGAATTTGTTTTATTTTTGCCATTGCATTTTCCTTCGTTAAGCCAACCGAAACGCATCGAATGGATTGCTCTCCTGCTTTAGATTCTTTATTGATGTTGTTGCTATTGCTTCTCACGCTGGACTTCGCTTAGTCAGCTTATGAATTATGGAATTATGGCAGGAAAAGTTTGTGTTTTTTTTCTCTCTTCAATACTGTAGCTGCAGTAAGTTTCAATTCAATGAAACCTTGTTAAGCTCGCAAGGAAATTGCACAGGCGAATTTATCTTTTATTGATTTTATGTGTTTAAGTTACAAAAATGTTGAAACTTTACAATTTAACCCTTTGGTGACACTTATAGTACCTTAAGGAAGCTGCAATTGCACAAATACATTTTTTGAGATCACAGACTCCTGAGGCAGAAGGAGGCGTGGCACCTCAAAATATGACAGTGTCAATTACAGTATCCTCTCCTGCAGTCAGCTAGGAAGCTGTAATTCAACATGGAATAAGAACCGAAATGGAATAAGACCGGAACAAAATGGAATTGGACCGTAGTTGGAATTAAATTTTGAAATGGATAGGGAATGAATTGAAAATAAAATCATAGAAAAATTGTTGTTAATCATCGTAAAACTATCGATAAAATATCGAAAAATCATCGATAAAATATCGAAAAATTATCGAAAAATCATCTATAAATAATCGAAAAATCATCTATAAGTTATCGAAAAATCATCGATAAATTATCGAAAAATTATCGATAAATAATCGAAAAATCATCAATAAATTATCGAAAAATCATCGATAAATTATCAAAAAATAATCGATAAATTATCGAAAAATCATTGATAAATTATCGTAAAATCATCGATAAATTATCGAAAAATCATCGATAAATTATCGAAAAATCATCGATAAATTATCGAAAAATCATCGATAAATTATCGAAAAATCATCGATAAATTATCGAAAAATCATCGATAAATTATCGAAAAATCATCGATAAATTATCGAAAAATTATCGATAAATTATCGAAAAATCATCGATAAATTATCGAAAAATCGTCGATAAATTATCGAAAAATTATCGATAAATTATCGAAAAGGTTCAATAAAATGTTAAATAAAATTACCGAAAAATGGTCTAAGAAGGTATCGTTCTCTCATGCGCAGGGTATTTTAGGTTCGGTCTGCCCAAAGACAATTCCCCCTATATGTTTTAAATTTAAAAAAAAAAATTTTTTAAATAAATTTTTGTAACGTTTTTATGTGTCAGTTAAGTCAAGAAAAAAATGTACAGAATTTTTATTGTTGTTGTATCTCAGCTTACACAGTCGCATTTAAATAACCAGGCCCTTCCTGGAATATAAAGAGCCTGAATACCACTTCCTCTCTTATTCATCCACAAAATCTTAAATTTACTTCCTCATAGTTACTTCATACAAACAAGAAACCGCAAATATTTTTTATTCCCATTTTTTTCTTCTACCAGCAAAAGCATTTTCAGCTCTTAAATTATTTTATATATTTCCGTTTCCTGTTTCCGGATTCGCTACAAATAAATGTCAAAACGTTTGTGCTCTCTTTAGACAAACTGCTGCGTAGAAAAATAAACAATTTGGTGAAAAGGCCAAATGCCAAGAGGACGAAAAAGAAAAACAAAACAAAGAGCAGAAAGGAACAAAAAAAATATAGAAAAAAACACCACTCGCTAATCCAATTATTTAGAAACTAAGGAGCGAACATCCTACGAAAAAGCACCGCAGGGAAAGAATTCGAAACACATACGCACTCGACCATACAAACACAAGCACAAGCGCACAATACTAGTAATCCGTTGCCTCAGAGCCACACAAAAGTTTTCCAATAAAATTTCAACATTCACACAAAGTTGGCAATACACACACACACCGAACACGCACACACACACACATTTACGGAGATTATAAAGCACGTTTTTCGATTGTGCGTGTAGTTTTCAAGGTATTTGAAGTTTGGCGAGAAAAATCAAATGAAATATTTTGGGTTCCCGCAACGTCTTAAGGCGGCTCACACGCACGAATGGCTTTTTGTTTGAAGATTAAGTTTGAGTTAATTGGAAAATATATAATTTTTTTTTTTAGTTTACGAAATTGCGAAATTTATACTCCTTAGTAATTCTAAGTAGAAGCCATAACAACCAACTTAAATATTTCCTATTATATAGAAAAAAATATATATTCACCCAACACACACACATGCATGTTAACTTCTGAGCGCCACTGTGCAAAGGAAATCAGTCAGCACCGAATGAGGGAACATTTTTATTATTATTTTTTCTCATCCTCCCCACCATTATTTTTCCTTCTTTCTTTTGCTGCAATTGGTTTGAGTCGTTTTATGTAAAACAGTCACGTTTTGGCGCTTAGAATAGAATTTGTGAATCGACATTATGCCAAACGATACTGTGTGGCAAGCAGGATATACTCCAATATAGCACACACAAAAACTTACGAGTGTGAGAGGAGCTCTAGCGTCTGCTACTAAAAAATGTGTGGATATTTTTTTTTTTTTACGAAGCAAGGATATCATTTCTGTGTGTTTGTGTGTTTGAGTTTGCCACAGGAAGCACACACTTTGATAACTATTTTCACAAAAGTAATATCAGTTTCCGGTAACGACTACCGGTTTCACTGTTTTATTATTCTTCAACAGTTTTACTGTTATCGTTGGAGATTGGTGGACGAAAATATTAGTTTTCTCTTGTCACACATCGCACACAAGAACACAAAGTTCATACAAAGCATGTGAGAATCTTTCGTTAATACGTTATTGGAAAGGATAAAATAGGATTCAAATACGTGCGGGGACTTTATGAAAAAAAATACTTACATTTTGATTTCATTTTTATTAAATTTGATTCAATAAAAGTTAGATTTGTTTAGAAAAGTAAACATATTTTGCAGTAAAGAACCTTCACTGTTTGCAGTGCCAAAAATCTATTTACTTTCAAAAGTATTTTTGTATATTTTTTTTTTCACTGTCTACATTCCCTCACTCACCTTATGCCTTTTGCGCTCACGCTCGGGTACGCCATGCCAATTGAATTGTAAATTCCAATCGAAGCCGCCCACATTAACGCCACCCGAATCGCGATAGTGGTACTCCATGGTGGTGTCATCGATAACATCAATTACCGGACAAACAACCGTTGACGAGTTCTTTGCAATGCGGTCGAGCAATGGTTCCAGCCATCCTGTGAGTGGGTGGGAGTAAATAGAAAGATTTTTTTTGTTTAAATAAATTAAAGTTTGATTTGCAATGGACAGGATACATTTCAATTTGTAAATAATATTAGGCAAGTTCAGGAGTTGGTGCAAATGTCTTGTAGAAATGCAAATGCAAATATTTATTGGATATTTTTGAACCACAACAATAAAATATACTGATTTGCATTTCCTACACTCTAGCAAATATGCAACACAGAAATTAAAATCTGTATATTTTGTTATTGTAATGCAAAGATATCCAATAAATATTTGCATTTGCACTTCTGCAAGACCAACTCGTGAATTGACCTATTGTATTTTCAATTATATGCACATTCTATTAGGTGAATCAATTGGTAATAGGGCGATTCATTTAAAGTGGAAAACCCCTCGGAAACAACTGCAGTCAAAACATAAGAAATTTCACAGTTCTTTTAAGCAACTGCGCGTTTTCGAGGGGTTTCCCATTTTAAATTAATTTCCTTAATATCTTTGCCGGGCAAATTAGTTAAATTGTATATTCTGTATAATATTTGGGGATTAAAACTAAAAAAAGTTATTTAATTTTATTATTCTAGTTTATCGATGATTTTTCGATATGTTATCGTTATTTTTTTATATTTTATCGATTTTTTTGTGAAGTATTTTTTATTGATAGTTTTTCGGTATTTTAGTGGTAATTTTTTCATAATTTTTCGATAATTTCTAGATGATTTTTCGATACTTTATTGATATTTTTTCGATTCCTTATCGATTATTTTTCCATAATTTTTCGATATTTTATTGATATTTTTTCGACTTTCATTTATAATTTTTCAATAATTTATCGATAGTTTTTTAGTAATTTATCGATGGTTTTTTTTTTAAATTAATCGAAAATTTATCGATTATGTTTTTATAATGTATTGCTAATTTTTTGACAATTTTTCGATATTTTATCGGTAATTTCCATTGCGTTTATTATTCTAGTTTTTCGATGATTTTTCGTTACTTTATTGTTATTTTTTCGAAGTCTTATCGATTATTTTTCAATAATTTTTCGATTTTTTATCGATAATTTTTCAATAAATTATCGATAATTTTTTAGTAATTTATCGATCATTTTTTAGTAATTTATTGATAATTTTTTAGTAATTTATCGATAGTTTTTTTTAATAATTTATCGATAGTTTTTTTTAATAATTTATCGATTATGTTGTATGAGGATTTTTCGACAATTTTTCGATATTTTATCATTAATTTCCATTGTGTTCTATTCCCATTCCGTTCCCGATATCATTCAATTTAAAAACTGTTTCTAAAAAATATTTTTTTAAAAAATCGAATTTTTTACCATTTTATTAAAATCTCTCATATCAAATAATGTCAATAAATTTACCTCGAACTCTGTGATTTATTTCCATTACCATTATTTTTACCAATACATTTTTGTTTGCTCGACACTACACTTCCAAGGGATACGTAAAATCAATACTCGATTTCTGTTTTCTCATTTAATCTCGACCCTTTTCAAAGGTCTGACCCACATAACCTACTCCGTGTGCCCTAACCAACCGAAACCTCATCAATCATAAAAATAAATTGAATTTCCTTGTAAGTATTTTCATTATTTGGTTTGTCATCAACTCAACCGCAATTTCAGACACAACAAAAACACGAAATAATATTCCCTTAGACCAGCAAAAGCTCTCACAGTCAAAACTCAAGTTATCCGATTGCGAGAAGAAATTAAATTGGGAATAAGTGGGCAAAATGAAAATAGAAATGGGGACAAGATAAAGCAACCGTAGTCATTTCGTGAAATGTTCGCCCACAGTGTGGCGCTGCAATGAAGCCAACACAGGCAGGGATTTCATTTCGTTGGAAAGCCATTTCTCTACTTTTGTGATTGTTGTCAAGGCAATTTCGTGGCCTGAAATAACTTTTGTTGCATGAAATGTGTGTACTTATGTACACTGTCATGCACATATGCATATAAGTATGAACGATTCTCATATACGTAAGTAGAACTTGTATAAATATTGGATTTTGCAATACGATACTGTAATTTCGCATTTAATTGCCTTTTAAATGCAAAGTACTCCTTATCGCTCTACTATATCCAAATGACATAGCTGCAGTTGAACTTAGTAATTTGAAATTTAATAAAATGAAAACATAAAAGCCCACAATTCATTTCATGATTATTTGCATTACCATATTAAATGCAAATATAATGCATTTCCATATTCGTTATTGGAATTAAATATTTAAGTATTTGTTGATACATTGTGTGTGGCCACAACTCAGCACATTTCAAAGGGTTTACCATGAAAAACATGTTGGCATGCAAAGCTCTACATGGACCCATAAATTGCACTGCCATGAAAATACAGTAAATTCAGGTGAAAATATTAATTATTAAAAATGTATGAATTTAATTTACGAGAGGAGGCTTGGTAAAGTGGCAATGGCGCTTAACATTTTTTAAATTTCCTGTTGAAGCTTAGCATACTTTCAGGCTGATTTGGTTAAAACATCTCTGCCACTGATACTGTCGACAACAAAGATCGTTTGAGTTGGAAAATGCAATATTGTAAAAATGATTTCTTCAAAGAACATCAAAGAAAAATATGTCGGGAACGAACTGGGAATGAAACTGGAACGAACAGGAATTGGACCGGAACAAAATGGAATTGGACCCAAATTTTGAAATGGATCGGAAAATTGAGATTATTGATAAATATTGGGAAAATTGATAAAATATCGATGAATTATCTGTAACAAATCGATAAATTTTCAATAGTTTTTTGAAAAATTATCGAAAAAAAATTAGCCGCCAAAATTTGGAAATACATCGGAAACTAAGTGGAAATTATCGAAAATTAGCTGGGCCCTACCCGAATTGCTGGGCCTAAAAAACTATTATCGTTGTCCCATAAAAAACTTTTCTCCCTAAAACATAAAAGAAAAAAATTTCACCAAAGTTGGAGAGAAATTCACAGTTATGTTTCGCACAGGCTTGCAGTGCCACCTGTGGGAAACAATTCGCAGATGCGCAACCAAGTTAATTGTTGATCATAGATATTTGCTATAATAGAATAGTTTCTGAAAAAATTCTCTGACATAGGACGCAGTTTTTCTAACTTGGGCGCTTGAACCGTCTATCCTAGAACACGACTCACGACCCATAAAACACCTATATACATTTTTGTGAGAATCTCTGCAGTAGTTTTCGTGTTTACTGGTCGCAAACATACGCATCATCTTTTATTTATATAGATTACTGGCTAGTACATACAATGTGTGTAGTACATACAAATTGTGATTTTTCGACTTTTCCGAAGCGTTTTCCCAATATTGTGTTTCTTAAAAACCTTCTCCAGGCAATTACGAACAACTGAAAAAAAATTTGGGCCAAATCGGCCCAGCCGTTCTCAATTGATGAATTACTATACATTTTTTTACACCATTTTGATATAGTTAGATTGATTAATTATCCAAAATTTTTCGATAAAAAATCGATAAATTTTCGAAAAACTATCGATGAATATCAAAAAATTATTGAGAAAATATCGAAAAATTATCGACAAAATATCGAAAAATTCGTTACACCGGATAAAATCCACGCCTACCTCCCATAGAATGAACTGGAAATTATCGAAAATTATCTATAAAAAAGTTATCGAAAAAATGTAGAAAAATTATCAATAAACTAACGGAAAATATCGAGAAATCGAAAAACTGTCGATAAAATATCGACAAATTATTGATAAAATTATTGAAGAATTGTCTAAAAACGTATCGTACTCTCAGCTGCAGGGTATCTTAGCTTCGGTCAGATTAAAGTAATTCTCTTAACAGTTTTTTTATTAATTCCAGTTACCCGATTGAGATGAGACTTTGGGACAGTCATTTTTGAACCCAATGAAATGTTTTAGGGGAACGGGAAAAAACCATTGGAAATTTCCTTTTACAAAGACTGGGTTACTCTAATCTAGTACGTATCTCTTTATCCTTTTACCAAAATTTGGAGTACTCCTAGTTTTTTGACAAAACTTAAATGGAATTTTTTTTTGGTAGCTACTTTTTTTAAATTTATTACATTTACTGAATTTAATTTACCAAAGCTATTCTTATTTTATTTATATTTTTCCATTTTTTTTATTTTCATTTCATTGCTTATTTAATCCACGAGTACTTGACCCCAATGAAAGGCCCTTGCACCGCAATAAAACCTAATCATTTCAACAATAACAAACAAACAAACAAACGATATCAAAAAAAAAAAAACCCGAATGAAAGAAAAACAATCAAAACGCAAGCCTACCTTCAGTGCACTCGCAATGCGAATCCAAATACGTTAGAACCGGCGATGTGGCATGCCGTGCACCAAGCAGTCTCGCACGTATCAAACCTTCACGCTTTGGAGCGCGCAAGATTTTAACCTTTGGATAGGCGGCAAAGTAATCGTCCAATTGCTGTTTGGTATGAGCTGCAACGGCGACACCAGCAACAACAAAAAAAGAAAGACAGAAAATATTATGAACACGAAGGAAAGAGAATCAGAAGAAGAAGAAAAAATTGGATACCGCATCCAAGTAAATATAAATTAAAATGCAAAACACACATGAGCACCAATCAATCATGTGGAGTTTACAAGCAGCCGTAGAGGCAATGGAATACTAAAGAGTTACTCACGCATATCGGAGAAGTCATCGACGAGTATGATGTGGCCGATCAAATGCGCCGGCGAGCGATCCAGCACAGAGTGTACAGTGCGCAACAGCACCGACCACGCCTCATTGTGGAAGCAAACGATCACATCGGTGGCAGGCAGATCGGTCTGATAGCGTGCGGGCTCTTTGCACCTGTTAAGGGGGAGAAAAGTTTTTATCGTTTTTTTTTTTATAAAATATTTTTAAGGTTTGATTGGAGATTGTTCAAGGAAGGTAATAATAGTGAATGAAGCCCCTGATGAAGACAACAAAATGTGGGAAAGCTGATAAACATCAGAGCTGGACAGATGTCGTGTGGAAACATGTGTTGGCTTTTAAATTGATTAGCTTTGGTATTCAGTCTCCCCTTCACTTACCAGGCATCACGCGGATCAGGCAAATTGCGATGCACCGAAATCAAATCGGACACATACTGATTGAAGGCATTATTCGTCCAGCCATCGTCGACGGCCTTCTTCATTTCGGCAGTCATGTTGGCGGGCAGCGTCACGGGCTTGCCCATTTCACCGGGAGAATCTTCGCCGGGCGAGGGAGCATCCAGGACATTTTTATCTATAAATAAAAGGAATTTGTTAATAAAATTTAAATTTAACCAAATTGACTTAAAATCTTTAAAAAAAGTTGTTCCCCCAACATGATTTCGACATTCCCATTAAAATTCGAAAATTCCATTACAGAAAAGCCAACGAATTCCACACCGATTTGAAATTTCGAAATGCATGAAGGCATTTGCAACCAAACCAAGCAGAAGAAGAAGGAAGAATGACTTTTCAAGTCAACCCACAGAATGATGGTACGTAGGACTTGTGATTGAATCTTATTCCCAAAATGTATGCAAAACTGACAAAAGTACCAAAAAAAAACCAAAAAAAAAGAAGGAAACGTGCAAAAACCAATATCAACTGAGGTGAACACAAGCGAAATGTGCATCCAAAACGCTGTGCATACCACACTCACATGTGAAAGTTAAAATTTTAGTACTAGTGCAACTGACTGACATGACAGACGGAAATTTGATGTTTTGTGTACAGTTTGTCTCCTGTGAGTTTGCTGTACAATTTAATAGAAAAGATATTATTTCCATCAAAATGTACGAGAAGAAAATATCTACATGAAAATTCCGAAGCCAAGGGAAATTTAAAGCTTTTCTTCCATTTCAATTTTACCAAGTTGAAGTGAATTCCTTGTGTCGCCTGGGAAAGGCTTTTACTTTATTGAAAATGTACTTGTATCTGAATGAATTTCTATTCAGTGGAGGCATGTGCTTGTTAAATACGGCAGAATGCAACAGAAACAGTTTAAATGTTAGGAGTCAACTCAAATGGAAGTTGACAGTTGACTTATAAATACAATTCAATTACATTTTGAAAATAAACATGTACTTTGCTGAATGATGAATTTATTTGTAAATTAAATGAAAATAAACACTTTATTACAGAAAAATATAGTTGTTAGTCATTGAAACCTTCAATCTATTTTAAAGTGTGTCTCTAATAACGTGTTGAGTGACAATTTTTATCCAGAGTTAAATTGGAATAGCTTACTACTAACTTATAGTACTGGAATCTAGTTCTGGATCAAATTGGCCCTTAACACGTTATTGGAAAAATATCGACAAGTTCGAGAATCAGCCAAATTGGGCTGGGTTCCTATACAAAATGGCCAAAAACTAGAGAGTGGACCATATTCGGCTATGCCGAAGCTGAAATACCCCCACACAGTAGGAAGAAGTACCTCGAACATAAAATTATGTGGTCTCAAGACCCCATTTTGATCCACCTATAAATAGTTTTGGAGCCCGGACCATGTCCAAAATCCGTTTCTAAAAATTTCCAATCGAATGCGGCAATAAAAAAGACTTGAAAAATGTTGACCTTTTCTTCGGTGTATGGGAACCACGCCCAGTTTTTGTCCGATTTGGCTGATTCTCGAACTTGATCTCAGTATTCACGAGAAAAACATGTACCCAAAGTTTCAAGTAGATATCTCCAAAACTGCGACCGCTGTCGTGCGGACGGACGGACGGACGGACGGACGGACGGACGGACGGACGGACAGACGGACAGACGGACAGACAGACGGACATCGCTAAATCGACTTCGGCGGTAATGCTGACCAAGAATATATATACTTTTCCATACCGGACACGCCTCCTTCTGGGCGTTACAAACGTTGTGTCAAAGTGAATATACCCTGCCACAGTGAGTGTGGGGGTATAAAAAACATTAATATGAGGTCCTAATTTACTGGGTCCTTTTATTACTGGTTTTCATTGGAATTTCGGCAATATTCAAGGTTCCAAAAGCTCCTATAAATGGGTCAAAATGGGGTCCCGATGCTCAATTTTTTTTTATCCGTCAAAATTTTGTGATTTCGTAATTAAAAATTCGGGTTTTTGGAGTTATGAATGCCACTATGATCCTCAGATATTAATATACATGCTGACTGAATTTGGCAATGAGCAAAATATCAAATAAAAGCAAATGCGCCGAATATTTAGGTAGAATATTTATGTGGAAGATATGGTGGACCATATTGAGCTCTATCCGCTAAATTAATGTATCCGACAATGAGTACATTTTTCAGGAAGAGGTTTTTTTTACTTTTTTCTTTACGTATTCTTTAATTTAACAGTTGCTTACAAAAAAATTTAACCCTCTATGTCCTTGGAACCGGTGACAATCGATTTCGAAAAATGTTTGCTTACGTTCATTTGGCTCGATAATATTACTCGATATGGGAAGACATGTAAGGAAATGTAGATGACATTTGGAAAACATATAGTAAATATTTGGGGTGCGGGGATTTTGGGTTAAGATATGTGAGAAATGAGGGGTCGCATTTATATGGAAGTACCTGTGACCAATGAGGGGACTTACGCGGGACTTAGAGATTACGTATGGAAAAATAAATCGGCGGGAATGTGAGAGAATTATATGTATATACATAAATTTGTGAAAAATTCACATTTAATCAAAAATTGTGGTAAAAGAACTTACAACAACAACTACTTTTTCGATTATTTTATGTCGAATTTCGAAGATATATTTCAACAATTTTTTTCGGTTCATCGAACCTACCAACAACGGTTAATAAATTCAGGTTTCTAATACATTTTAAAAAGTTTACGTTAACAACTTTTTTCTGTTATTTTTACCTACTTTTTTTTCTGTGTATGTGTGACCAGAGATGAGTAGAAATAAAAAAAATAGTAAGAGAACTATCGGGACGACACAGCAGAGATTTCGATACTCTCTCCGACAATTTTTCGATAATATCTATCATATTTACTTCACTCTCATTCCATTTAAAAATAGCGTTCCAATTCCATTTTGCTGCGCTCAAATTTAATTCCCATTTCATTTCGACACATTGCCAACTAAATAAAAATGGACTCTAAATAGGTACAGCGTTTCTCAAGGTAAAAGAAAATAAGGAAAATAAGCGGCCATTTTGTGTAGAAGGTATGTGCTTTTGGTCCGCTGATTATTAACTATGACAGGAGGTTACTAATCAAGAATATACATACTTTTCTATAGCTACCAAACCTCCTTTCGGGCCTTACAAACTGCGTGTGCAGGATATAAAAATGATTACATTCGAAGCGGCGTGCAACAACCAGTACATAAATATAAACAAAAATCCTTGCCACAAACAGGAAATTTCACGTCTTTGCCAATAAATAATAAATTTGTTATACCGTTAAAATATTTACAAACACGCTCAGACGAATTTCGTGTTTCGCTTAACCATAAATACACGCTGGACCCACGCAAAACAAATACACACCAGCGAAATAAAAACAAATTAGCCCACAAATAACAAGCCTATATCTAAATGGCTGTACAGCAGAGCTGGGTAGCCAAAAACCAAAATGCAATAAAAAACAAAAAAAAAAGCTACAAATTCAAAATCATACAAGCAACAGAGCATCAGCAAACACCCATGTGTTGTATGAGCCTTGTTTGCGGTACAGATCTCTGCCGTGTAGGGATTACGTGCGAACATTTAGTATATTTTTCAACATTTGCTCTTCGAATGAGGTTGAGTAATAAATTTTATTTATTTATTCTACAAATGCATTGGAATATTTCATTTATATCGATTTGTAGTTGAAGCGAACATCCGCAAACATTACAGTGAATATTTATAGCAGACAAATTGCAATTGAAAAACGAGTGAATTTCAAAGGATATGAAAAAATAATCAATGGTAGTTACAGGAAATTTCCGTTGCAGATGGTGTAAATTTTTCTCCGTACCAAAACGGAGCCAAAGAAGTTATGTGCTTGGACGAACAAGCTGAATTCCCTTTTCACCTCATTTCAGTAGAAGTGTTGCAGGTTTTACTTTTTTTGCAAACACCCCTTTTAAATATATTTCAACTCAGCGACCTGAGCAATTGTCAAGGAAACGTGATAAATATCCATGGAAGGGCATGAATAATATTTCATAATCTATTTATAACGAGCTGCATTTGCATAAGTGTAATGGCACAAGAGATAGCATAGGGTGATAAGGTGAAGAGCAAGTTGTTAGCCCGTTGTTCGGTCGTGTTGCAATTGCAATTGCTGAGAGAATTTATGAGGCATTAGTTGCAGCGTATTTTCAAGGTAATAAATCGCAATGAAATAAATGGGGCTGAAGATTGATGCCTTGAGGTGTGCAGTATTCTAGTGTGCCAAGGAGGTACTGTAGGCAGGTGAAACATAGGGTGGACTTTCACATGAAAATTAAAAATTTCTATTTAATTAAATTTCGCAAAATAAATTCAGCATCAAGGATTTTGTTCCAAGCAAACACAACGAAATTCCCTGTGAATCCACTTCACAAGCTCTTAACTCAATTTCAAAATATTTCCCACATCAAAAGTAAACTGTCCGTCCAAGCATGAGCTATATCCCCTTAAGCCCTGCAAAGGCTTCGATTATAGTTTTTATTTATTTTCAATCGATAAGAAGGAAATTACACACACACACACACAATGCACTCGTCCAACTTTACAGCATGCAACAAAGAACATGAAGGTCTGCTCAACGGTTCTCGAAACAACAAAAGGTGGAACAATAAAAAAATCAATCTGCAAACCTAGACGAAATCAGTTTAATGATGTCTGTAAGCCATAAAATCATTATCACCGATAAATTGTAAAAAATTGCTTAAATTAACAACTAGGATGCAGGCAGACGGACAGACAGACAGACAGGCAGCTGGATAGACAGACCACAGGATTGCAGCTCACAACATGTCCGTGTGGCATGAGTGGTATGAGCCCACGGAGTTTACATGAAACAATAGCAATCGCTACACCACTAATTACACACAACTGAGCAGTGTTTCCTTTGGCAAACAGATTTTTTTTGTTGTTTGCTTTTTTGTTGCCTTACTTTTTCAATCAATGAAGGCGACCAGACCCTCTCGTGATCGCTGGTGTTGGTCGTTGTTGTTGTTTGGAAATGCAATGCGTTGGTCGGCAGTGTTCGAGGCGCGCATTTAACGCACGCGATTTTAACGCCGTATTGGCTGTCGGTGGGTTGATTGTTGTGCGAACAGTGGGCCTGGCAAGGACAATGGGACATATTTGATGGGTTGCCTGGTGAGTTGGGTCTTAGTCGTCGTCTAGTTGTGTAATCGGATTTCAGTTGGGTCAATAGGGTTTCAGTGATGTGATTACAGTGATGGACAGAGTGGAGTTATGGCAGCAATTTTTGTTTTTGTTGTAAGTGAAAGGCTACAAGCAAAACGTGGTAACTGCCGATTCGTATAGACCAGTGGCTCTTTACGGTTATTGTCCGACCTATATTATTGTATGGAGTTCTTGTTTTGTAGCTCTATGCAATTGGTTAGCGAAAGAGCAAAAAATGTCCTCCGTCTGTTTCAGCGAAGCATTGATAACGAATTTCCCAAACGCCGTACTTAATTACTTCTGACTTCCTTAAATGTTTTATCCAAATAGACGACTGCTACGAAATTTGTTAGACTGAGATCCACAAAGCATTGGGTCTGCTGTAGAGTAGGGAATTCTTCTATCTAAGTAGTATTGAACTCTATTACTACTAGCAATTTACTAGCCAAACCAATTTTTATCTTTCACGGCCTATCACTATACCATCCTAGTCAAACTTGGATGCGCAGTGACTACAGCAGCGATATTTAATTCTTCTATACGCAAGTGGGTCCATTGAGCTTAAGATAAGTTCCTCCTTTCGCTCCGGACCACAGTAGCGCTTTTCAGGTAAAGGGGATGACTATTGAGAAGTTATGAACTGACTGCGGCTATCACGTTGGATAGTCTGGCCTTAATTGAAAATTTAGAGTCTTTAATTCTAGGGTATAACTTCAGTCGAAGGAACTGCATATCTGATGAGCTACGTATCCCACTCAGCTATAACTGAAAGCATATGAGAGATTCCTGGCTTAGCTACTTTCATCAAACAACCATAAGCAGCAACCATGGAACTAAAAAGCGTTTTAACATCGTCGCAATAGAGAACGGGTGGTCCTCTCTGGAGAAACGAGTAGTTCTCGAACTGCTGGAATTTGCCTTTTTATCTCAGAGGAACAAATGCAATAGCTACAGAATAGCATCACACATCCTACGATACGACGATGCTATGCAACATTTACCAAGACTAACAACAGAAGGTCCGAGAGAGTCGTTTCCAATACAACAAAACAGAACTGACCGTTGTTGGATCTGAAACATTCGAAGGGATGCATTTCGTCTAATACGTCTAATACGGATGCGCCTCTCGGTCGGTCGGGCGGGTAAGTGAGCCGTAGGATTCGTCGATTAAAAAAAAAAAAAAAAAAAAAAAGGCTTCTCTAATTTTGAAGGATTAGCATTTATAAGAAAAAGGAGGAGATCGTAGCACATCTTTTCTGCTTCCGTCCAGTGCTGTTTTGTCTTTGGAAAACTTTGCTGGTATAATTATTCCTGGACAGTCTCTGCTACCTTTCGACTGTTAATATAGGGAGTCTACATATATATCGCTTCATCATGAACTCTAACTGGGTTGGCAAGATGAAGTAATGAAATATATTGCTGTGATATCGCAATGAACCTAGTTTGGTCTCAGTGGATCGGTATGCCGGCAGCCAGAATAATATAACATAAGTATTACTTATATTTGTCCGATTGGCTTCAAACTTCACTTAAGTTCATTTTATATCCAATGGAACCAAACTAGGCCAATCGAACCATCGAGAATTGATTTTGTAAAAAGCTCCATGCGATTCTGAACATGTCTAATTAGGATATTGGATTTATGGAAATTAGTCCTTGTGGGGCATCAGTGAATCCAGAATTTATGATGGCCTGTCTTACTTTACTTCATTACAATTAGTTCCCGAACCTACCCACTGTCCACTTAAAATTCAACAGAATGCACGTCGTGCCAATTCACCTGCAATTTCCCACATTACATGGAATCCACTTTACAATGCAACAATGGAGAAATGAAGAATGAAAGAACGCCTCGCAAAATGCTCGACGGCTACGAGGCACAGCGGAAAGATGCAAACATGATTGCAAAAATTACACACAGTGCGTTTTTAATCGCCTCAGTCGTTCGTTCGGCCGAGATAAGATCTTAAGTGATTGCTGCACGTAAAGCTCAAATAGGTTTTCCAACACAAACACACACACACACACACACACACTAGCTCAGAGTTAAAAGCAAGTGCCTAATTATGGTTGTCTTCTCCGCTTATGTGGAAGTGCCAGTCGCATGCTTTTCACAGCAACTCGTCAAACTTGAAGAGTTGCGACGGGCCTGCCCGGGCCAGCAGCAGCATCTAGCCTCTCGTACAGTCAATTTGTGTCAGCTTCATTGATTTCCTACATCCATTGAGATTTTATGAAATGCCTATGAGCGGCTGCTGATCGGCCGTTTTGGGTGCACAGACAGCCAGACAGACATACGTGCTTGGGCCTGACTTTGGTTGTCTTGTTGGTCTGCATGAGTCTTTTGCGGTAAGTGGGTTAGCATAACTCGCTTGATTGGCTGACATGCCTAATAAAGATTGGATTTTCTCTGCGCTGGCATGGTCGATTGATATAAAATGTTAAATACGTCTGTGGTATGTGGTATTGACATTGAAATGTTATTATTTCGTTAATGTGGATGTTTGTGAGCAAGGCTGAGACTTAAGTGAAGAACATCTTTTGCCTAAATTCCTTTTGGTGTTCCCTTCTACCTACATAGGCCAAAACCAAAACCAATTTCATATGAAATTAATAAATAAATCCACTTCCAAACCACTTACCCTCATCGGCAGCCGCCTGCTGTTGCTGCTGTTGCTGCTTCCTTTGCTGATCGATTTTGCCTGGCTTATTGCCTGCAATCAATTTGCCATGATATACTTTCTCATTCGGATGAACCACAACATTATTCAATACTGATTCATCGCCCTCATTAATGTCGCCAACATCATCGCCGGCCACATCTTCATCGCCACCGCCCATATTCGGCTGCTCGTCGGGCTCCTCTATAGGCACGGCCCCATTGCCGCCACCGCCACCGCCAACACCGCGATGATGCTCGACACCATCAAGACCCCGCTCACCGCGATTATTCGCATCTATTACCGACTCAACAACATTATGGCCCACACCAAAGCCGCCGCCTCCTTCGAAGCCGCCTGCATCACGTTCAAAGGCCTCGGCACCATTGCCGTTGGCACTGCCACCCGGATTACTGCCACCACCGCCGCCGCCGCCGACACTTTTCAGCGAAAGCGACATGGCATTCCATTTGCTGCCGCTGCCCGTGCGCCGTGTGTCATCGGTGTATATGAGAAAGGCAACGGTAAACCAAATGGCAGTCAAAATGGCCACAATTTTCACAATCGAAGTGGAACGGCGTCGCCATATGAAAGCCATGGTGGGAAATAATGATGATGGTGGTCGTCGGAGTGTTTGCTCTTGGTCACACTAAATCACAAATAGGTGGCGTTGTGGGTTAATGGCTAATATGGGAAGTGTATGTGTATAGGCTCACGGGTCGTCCGTCGCCTGGTTGTGTCAGTTGGGCGTAATTAATGCGTACGGGACAGACTTTTTGTGTGTGCTTATTTCGTTGTGCGCTGGTGTTGCTTTATTTATATTTGTGCAATTAGACGCAAGCAATTGGTAAATTATTGTAGCATGATTTTGGGCTTAACATGGCACGTTACGTGCTTGCTGAAATGGTTTTGCATAATTTACTGCCTGTTCAAATTAATGATCGAACACGGCAGGCGCAGATGTTGTGTGTATTTTTTGTTATTGTTGTTGTTAAAGCTTTTTTATTTCTTTTTTATTTTACTTTTATTTCTCTACTTTACTTTACTTTCCTTGCTCAACCAACTGTTCTCCTTTGTTTACTCAATTAGTTTTGATATGTTCGAGGTCCTTCTTTGCCTCACTTCCGTTTTCGTTTTGTGCTTGCTGCTTATTATGCTGATTTCTGTTCATCATCTAAACAGATTTTATTTCCGATTTCGCTTCCCCCTTAGTTTGCTTGTACGCATTAGTACTATGTCCTTTGGGCCATTTAAGTTTATAGTCTTGTCCTCGTGAATACCAACAACGTTTGACCTTAACCTCTGCGTCGACTGTTCATTGTGGATTTGGTTGTGGGGGATTTATAAAAACGTTTTTTCTTTTGGGTGCTTTTATTTGTTTCCTTTCATGGGCAATTGTTGAATCTGTAATAAAAAAAAAAGAGAAAATGGTTTAGTAATTTGGTTTGCACATTTGTAGTTTTTGGTGTGTACAAAGACATTATACTAAAGGAAAAAAAGGTTTATTTTTTCGAAAATAGCCTCAAAAAATAATATATTTTTTTGACCGCAGAATAAATATAAAAACTTGTAAGCACAGTAAGGTTAGTGTGCAGCGATAATAATGTTGCAATGACACTCTGTGTAATTTTGCAGTCCTTCCTTCGTGGTCTTTATCCAATCTGAAAGTTTTGGTCTGCAGTGTGAAGTGTTTTAGTTGAGAAAGTTGACGAGTAGTTACCCCCATTGGCAAGTTAAAAAAGGGCTTAGAAATGTATTTAAAAAAAAAATACGGTCCCAAGCAGCCATTGAATGGCATCTTAAGTGGCTGCAATCTATTTGCGAAAAGACGTCAGGTTCCTATTAACTCGATATTCACATGACTGCCACTTATTTGTCACTGAAAAAGCCCGAATATGCAACCATGTTAAGAAAATGTAAAAATGGTGGCAAAGGCACCTATATGCCATGGGAATTTCAATTGAATTTTATTCTGTTTTACAGAAATTGACAGCTTGTAAGTGTGAAAAGGACAGCATAATAAAAAATTATTGTGTCTTAAAATAAGGGTAAAAAAATACACTCGGCTCGTGACCATGCACAGGTTATAGGTATTGGCAAACTAAATATAATTACATACTACAAATATCCAATATATCTCCACAATCACAGATTAGATTACAAGCCACCTATATAGCACTTATATGTCACCAAGCTTGTAGAAATTAACTGTTTGTGGTTGCTTGGGGTGACAACGAAAGTCGCAGTGTCATTTTCGTCCGAAACATATTAATGAATAAGCAGAATATACTAAATTCACTCCTTAGGACCACACTGAACGTTCACTTGTTGTGGAGCAACGTTAGAAATGCCCAACATGACCGTTCGAATCTAAAAATCTGCTGTTCAAGCTTTAAGATTCTTCAACAACCATTTTGAAGCTACGTTTGGAAAGTTTCGGTTATAAAAGAAGAATCACGTGAACAAAACACTCTCTTTCGGAAGCCGGTAAGTCAACTATCGCATTAGTAGAGAATATTTTAGTGACGAGTATTCTCCACTTGGGTTCAACTCTAGTCACTTTCATTCGGTGACGAGTGTCTCCACATAGTTTCCATAATTTTTATAAAATATCACATCTATACTCTGTATGTTAGTATTTTATGTTATGTCCAGATCGAGGAACAAAGCCGCCTCAATGGGCGCTGGCCCGTAGTTAAAATGGAGTCATGTCAGTGGGTTGTGCCGGTCAGTCGAAGAAGAAGGTGTGCGTACCATGGCCACAGTACGGCATTTCTTTACTATGTCGGTGTTTAGCCAAGAGAAATATAAATTGAAGTGCGCGTTCTTAACTGTACCAGCGTACATCTGGCTCTTCTTGGGAGTCTCTTCGGCTAGTGCTGGTGATCCGTTTAGGACTAGATTTGGATCGTATTGTGCCAGTCACTGCATACACTCAAAGATTTTTTTCGTTCATAAGAAATGAAAAATTAGACAAACACACTTCGTTTGTTGTTTCGTTTGCGACCAACGTTTATGTAACGAAAAAAAAAATTTTCAGCTTAGCCAGGATTCGCACATACACGCTGTGCCACTGAGCTACTTTCGTTTTGGTCGATAAAACAAAGCTTATATGGAATTCGTTTAAACGTTTACTAGAAATTAGTTTTTAATTTGCAGCAATTTAAAAACGTTTCCAATAAAAGTTAAATGCAATACTTTTATTGGAAACGTTTTCGAATTGTTGCAAATTTATTTATTATTTGCGGCAAGACGACTTCATTTGGAGCAAAGGTTTTTGGTTTGTTTTTTCGTTTAAGTTTGTATTCAAAAGTAGTACATTTGAAGCAAACGCTCTCCAAACATAATAATTCTTTGAGTGTAGGCATGCAACAGGGCTGAATGCAAAGTCTCTGTGAGCGAGTTGTTTGGATGGTGAAGCTGGGGAAAAACCAGTAGAAACTGTTTAGAGAGCAGGGTAATATGTTCCATCACCTTTAGCATTGTCGTGAGGTGCTTATGAGGTGGCATTAGTTTTACGAAATATCCCATCAAAATTTTTTTTAACAACTTTTCTCAATCAAGTGTATTGGCTCGAGACAAGCACGATAAAATCGACGTCCTCAGTCAAATTTTTCAAGCCCTATTATTCACATTTCAATTTCTTGTCCCAATTTCGCTCCCATTTCCTCAAATTTTTCTCTTTTACTTCATGTGATTTTTGAGCTTTACTTTACCACTTAATATAAATATTCTACAATCTTATCTTGCAGACACCTTGACAATTTTCATTATTTTTTATTCCACTGTCTACATTGTCTTCCCTATTAACCCCTTTGACTGCATTATCAACAAAGTTGTCTACTCTTTTCCAAAATTCCACATTCATTTCACTCTCGTTTACAGATTAGCTTAGCGACACTTTCAGCCATACACAGAAAATTGAGGGGCACTTGAATCAGTTCTAATTCAGTCAAAAATCCTTGAGCGTGAAACACTTTTCCTATTAGCCTGTCAATTTAAATTCCATTTACCATTAAATGTATATTTCCTTTTGCTATTTTTTTTCTTTTGTAGATACGTAGATATTTTCAAACGACTGTCTGTCTGTCACCTATCAATTGCAATTGACAGTTTGTAATTTATAGTTTGACATCGTAGCCGTAGCAAGTGCCAATTCACAGTGTGCGCCCGTATGAATATATTTTTAGCAGTTTATCTGCTGTTTCTTTATACTCAAACCAATTTTGGACTTAATTTTTGTGACAGTTGACAGTTTGTGACGCCTTTATTGCTTATTGGAATTCGTACACTGAAGAAATGTTAGCAGGTAAAAATAAACAAATTTTCACAGTAAAATATTTTTATGGAAAAATCTCATCTGACCGCTTCAATTCAGTTGAAGGTGAAATTACATTTTCCATTGTACTCATATTTTAAATTTCTGTTCACTTTTCCGAAACATGGAAAAAGTTTCCACTAAAGTGCACACAAATAATGGCAAAAATTATAAATGCACACCATAAATTGGACTAATTTGTTGTGGCAGACAACAAAAAATTACAATCAACTACTATGAAACAAGAATGGTAAAAATGCTGTCCGCATGCAATAAATATTAATGACCACTTGTCACATGTCAGTCTCTGGCAAGAGAAAAAGTTACAAAAAAAAACATTAAATAAAAAATGATAAAAACCAAAAACGTTTTAGGTTTATGATATCAATTCCGCTTTAATTAAAACCCAAATGGAAGAGATAAAATAAATAAATGCCACAACGAAATGCTACCAAGCGCAAATAATTGCGAATTTTTATGGCATAAATGTAAGGCAATTTTCTCTCTTCCTACCATTGACTGGCTTATATTTTTCCAAAGAAATAAAAGCCATGCACGGAAAATGAGCGGTTAAGTGCTTTCAAAACAGTTGAGGAAGTGGTGGAGGGCCAGTATAAAATATAAAGTAATAACTGCGGTTAGTTGAGTGTAATTGACCTTTGGTCGAGGCTTTCAACTAGAACTCTAAGGCCAATAGTTTAGAATAGAAAATTTATTATTAGAAAATTTGTTTTATTTTGAAAAGCAAAATTCTTACGGCGTGTTTGTCTCCAGATAGCTCTTTGACATACCCTACAAAAGTAGGGTATGTTTTCTAGTCAAGTTAAATATTTAAAAAAAAAATTAGTACCCGGTACCCGGAAAATCTTAGTACCCGGTACCCGGAAAAACTTTTCTTTTTGTTCACAATTTTAATGTTTTTAAAGCCATAGTTAGCGTATTTTCTTGGCTTTAATATTTGGGTGTCCGGTACTCGGTTACTTTGCGTTTTGAACTAATTTTAAAAGTCACATTCAACGGATAAATACTATGTAGTATTTCGGGCAGTTTGGTTACTCGAATATGGTTTTAAAGTAAACCAAATTTAATTTTTGTCGACCCGGTTACTTTTTGGTGTGTTGTTGTACTCCCTTTATTTTAAAAAGTTTTTGAAAAAAATTAGATAAATTCCATATGTAAAAAATAAATAAAATTATTGACGTAAAAGTTAATGCACTTTCTTTATAAAAAGTGAGTACCTTGTACCCGGTTGTACCGGTTACTTTTCTATTAAATAAAAGTCATAATATGTTTAGAGTTTTAAAGTAGGTACCCGAAAATACCGGTTACTTTGTATTTATAAAAGCAAATTTTCAACGCTTCTGAAGTCAAACTATTTTGGTTTTTTCGGGTACCCGGTTATTTGAATACGGAACCATTAGTTAGTAAAAGTATATCCCCTTTCTTATACCTAGACCATCAAAGACCAATAAAGTGTTGGGTCATTAGGGGAAAGGGGGTACAGAGGTGTATTGAGTAAACGTGTGTTCTTTTCAATGACAAAACAAATTTTTTCACCCACTTGCTACGATATTCATATCTTAAAGATTATTAAATGTGACACCCATGCGGGCGGACACTAATATTTTGATACATTCGTTGATAGCTTTGACATTTTGATTAACTTAATATTTCCACTAAACAAATATTAATCAGTGTGGAAGTCATACAAAATGGTCAACAAACTCAATTGCAGTCAAGTGTTCCTAAGACGTGAAAAGGAAGGCCTTATCTTGAATCAGCCAAGCACAGCACAATAAATCATGACTGCAACAGACCATACCCCCTTATTAAAATATCCCAGAGGGAAGCAATATTATTTAACCAAACAATTAAAAGTCAGTAGCCGTAGGAAGTTTTGTTCTTAGCTACTAAGTATCTTCTAGTAGATAAGATTCTCTATAATTTGTCTACCATTTTCTTAGCTTGTTCTACACATTTTCCATTTAACTTGCAATTTTACGACTTAAACAATAAAAGTTTTCAATTTTATACTCTTTTGCTTTTCATTTCGGACTTTAGCAAAGTACACAAATCGTGTGGAGCTGATATCGTAAGGCTCATATCTCGTAGATGGGGGCCTTCTGTTGTATATGTTTTATTTATATTTGCGGTTATGTGGTTAGTTGGTTGCTTGGTTTGGCTCAGCTGCCGGTCTGTGCATTTATTTCCATTATTTAATAGCTTAACTGCAATCTGCCTGGCAGTGGCTTGCATGAATTATGGAAATTTTATGCATTTTTTTAACAACTGCGTTTGTCGTTATGTTTGTGGTGAAGCTTCTTTGGAAATTATTGTGTATTTATCAGCTTAATTATTCTTTAAATATAATTTAATGTTTTCATGTTATTTAATTGAAGTGTCAATTTGATAAATCGTTGAAGAGATAAGAAAATTGTATCTCACATTTTTAATCAAATACTTAAAAGGTGATTTCATACAATCCTATCTTACCCTAAAATTAAATATGATATGATTATGTGTGCCAAAAATATACTCAATGGTGTAACAGACTTAATTTTTAAATGATAAACGAAGTATTACTTTTGGGTTTATTTGCCACTACATAATAAATCAATGTTAGGCATTTTTTTTAATAAATATGACAAATATTATAGTCAAATTAAGTTCCTTTAGTATTTGGTGCGATACATAACAATATACTGATAATTGTTTGATTTATTGATTCATTGGTTAATTGATTCATTGATTCATTGATTCATTTATTCATTGATTCATTGATTCATTGATTCATTGATTCATTGATTCATTGATTCATTGATTCATTGATTCATTGATTCATTGATTCATTGATTCATTGATTCATTGATTCATTGATTCATTGATTCATTGATTCATTGATTCATTGATTCATTGATTCATTGATTCATTGATTCATTGATTCATTGATTCATTGATTCATTGATTCATTGATTGATACCGCAGTTATATAATACAAAAACCCAATTATGGTCCATTTTCTATGAGTAAGCAAAAGCATTACATTCACAAAAAAGCAAACACCACTGCTCTTCCCAGCAAACAATATTATGAGCTCTCTGATTTTTCAGTCCAAAAAGTATCTTATTTTGGAGGATTTTTTGAGTGGTAAAATTTTTGATTTCGAGAAGTATCTTAACTTAGATGATTTTATGAACGAACACAAATATTTAAATTTCAAAATGAGGTTTGTTTTTATCGGCATGAATGATAGAGGCGCAGTAGCTTAGACGATATAGTACGAAGTGACGAAACATAATCCAGCAAAAGGTGAAGAAAGGTTTTCTTAAATATTTGAAATGTTCTTAAAACATGGACCGCCATGAGCCAGTTCTGAAACTGAAACCGCTTTAATTCATGAAACCGATATTTTGGAAAGTCTGGAAACAGCAATCGCCAACGAAATCGGTAATTTTAAAATCTGAAAACCGGAGCCGATATTTGTTTCACTTGCAGTCGCTGATTTGGAATAAATATATTCCAAATTTTTCTCAGTGTACAAAATTATAGTTTGGCTATGATAAAGGTTTAAAAGGAAATATCAAAGAAATTATATATGGTCATATTTCAGAATCATGTTAAAGTCATATTTTGATCTTTTTAGAATCATATTTGCACCTCATATGTGATTCATATTTAGGACACTTTTTAGTTATATTTGGGACTCCAATTGAATTGTTTGCTGAGTGGTCTAGGCTCTAGACGTCACTTAAGTAGTTATTAAACATTCTGTGCAACGCCCACCACAAATTGAACGGTAAATACGAAATGGTTTACTATAAATTTCGCAGCAATTACTCCAGGTGACCACAAAGGTTTTGACTATGAGAAAATACAAAGTGTTAGAACCAGAAATTTTTGGCACTGCCCCATGTCCACAAATACTTATACTATCTCTTGTAAATTATACTGTTAATACAAGTCTATTAAGCCTGTAGGTACTCCATTATTCAATTAAATTTTATGAATTTAGTAACCCATTCGTGACACATAGGCTTATTGATATCGAAAAAAAAATGCAAGCAAATAAAGTCATCAATCATTTTTCAATATTTACTTTTTGTATTTCCATTCTAATGATTTTGATCAAAGCTAATAATAAACTGAATAAAATCGCCTGGAGTGCAAATGTAACGAATTCAAATTAATACTTCAATAAGATATTAATTAATTAAAGCAAAACAAGCTACATATTTCATTAAAAATTTGAAAAAAAAATAACTCACCACGCGCCAAAGTGGAAAAAGAAAGTTAATTAGAAATTCATAAGAGAAAAATCACACAAGAAACGAAAAAAGAAGACAAACAGGAAAATAATTAAAGACAAACAAGAAATACCCAAATTAAATGGCCTGAACGATAAACACAAATCGATAACGATTAAAGACAAACACACAAACACACACACACATACAGAGTGAAGAAGATAATTTCGCACATTTCACTTAATTGCAGTTCGTGGAACAACAACTTTCGAACATAATAATGCAATTACAATTATTGGCCAACGCCACCAAACAAACAAGAAGCACAACAAGCAGCAGCAGTTGGCACTACCACGGAGGCCAGCAAGTGGTTAATTAGGTTCAGTGGAGGAAACAGACACCACACTAAGAGCAATGAATAGTAAAGCTGTATTGATTACAAATGAATGCAAACATTAATAAAAAAAAAAAACAAAAACTTAATTATTATTTTTAAATTAAAATTTTGTTTGTGCAAAAATGTATAATAAATTCATCAGCTATTCACACATAATTAAACTTTCAATAAGCAGCACCAGCATTGTAGTTCATTGATATGTTCACACATTGATGCACTCACATATAAATTCAAATCAAAATTCAATATCTATGCGGTGGTGATTGTGGTTTATCATGATTGGCGCTTTATTCGCTCTGATTGCAATTTGTTTATGTTTATTCGAAAGCAAATGGGGAATAAATGGATTTATGCATGACGTCATTAATTACATTAACAACAATCGGTTATGTCAAATTCAGCGGAAGCATCGAATTACTGACACAATCATATATCGATACAGTGGTTAATTGAGCGAAACGTTTGAAAGGGAATTTCGGTTTAATGAATTGGTCTGCGACATAATGATTGATTTGAACGAGAGAGGACATTGAGAGAGGTAATTGAGTTAGACATTGGAAAGTACCTTATGGAAATTTTGGATTCAGTTGTTAATTGAATTATTTTTAAAATATTTAATTTTTTTTTCCAATATTTTATCTTTAATTTTTAAATTCTATTTAGCACTTTTCCTCACTTCACTTCATAGCCTCTTTTTAATTACTTTTTCTTTACAAAAATTCCATTTATGAATTTAATAATATTTTCTAAATTCTTATTCGAATTTCACACTTAACACTCTCCACACTGTTGACTCAGCAGTCATTCGCGCACAACTACTTCCGCCAGATAATGGCAACATTTTCAATTTCCAAAGAAACCAATTCGTTCTTAGTACATGCTAGTGATAAGGATGTGCATATGATAAAAAATATATAATAATAATAAGTACAACAATTCACAAAAAGAAACTAGTGGCAGCGTTATGGTCTGTCATATAGGTTGTGGGGGGATGCTATACATTTACCACAAAAAAGAATAATTTTTCTGATTTTTATGAACCTTTTTTCTTACTCTTAAACTTAAAATACATATTCTTGAATGAAAGCTACAATTACACGGTAATTATAAAAACACTGTGACATCACGCGATGATTTCTTCACAATACTGTGACATAACTTTAACATCACGTTGTCACTATAATGATCATAGCTTTAGCTTATATTTTTACCTCACATTTTTTTACTACCCACCATGCTACCCACAACTTGTATGCTCTCCTCTAATTAGTAGCTGATGAGCGAAAAAATATACACATACGAAGAATTCTTCATCGTAGCCGGTTCGTTTTGCTGTACGTGTCGATAAGAAGTTATCTTTGCGTAATTTTTTTTTTCAGCAGCCGATAAGATAAAGAAAATTGAAAAGTGTTGTTGAAAATGGCACTATCGCAAGGAACTGTCAGAGTGAGTCTTCGACATACAGACTGAGGAAAATGTTGATAATAACTAATTAAAAAATTGTCTCTTAAAGCTTAGTTTAAAAAAATTTACTCATTAGACGTTAAAATATTTATTCACTTCAAAATAAAATTAAAAAAATTTCTAACTTTTTCTTCTCAGACTTAAATTGCTTAACACTCTTGTGTCTACTGGTATCGAAACTTCATATAGAAATTTTAATTAAAAGTCGATACAATTGAATATGGCGTATTGTGAAAATATGTTAGCTATGAAGTGTTATTTATTGGAAACCTCTCAGTAGAAACTATTTGAAGCTTAAATGGTATTACCTGAGCAAATTTATGGAAGTAATTGCTTGAGACTTTAACATTGGATAAGAAGTTTTTTATTGCATGGGCATATCACTGAGAAAAATAAAAAATGTATTCACAGTATATAAAATCCCAGTATTTGTCTATCTGTGTGTCTGGATGTCCGGATGTAACCACCTTCCAGAAGCCCCCAGTGGAGCGAAGAGCTGAAATTTCATGTCCTATGCACTCATGGCTTGGGACTCTCGAGCCGGATTTCAGATTATCGAAAAGGGGGCGTGGCAGATATAGTAAGCTTTCCCTAAGACATCAGTGGACCTAAGAACTTCTTAGTAAGCAGCTGCCAATGCACATATTTATTCTGTGGCACCAGAGATTCTTAAGACCGATTTTGATTTTTCCAAAAGGGGCAGTGGCAATTCGAAATATGGGTGTTAGCTAAAGATGGATGGTGGAAAGTATGCTTTTCTGAAGCCATCAGTAAACCGAGGAAGCTGCAATTTCACATACATATTCTATGGGATCATGGATACGGAATACTGAGTCAGAGTTTGCATTTTTACATAAGGATGTGATAGAGTCAATTGGGGTATCCTCTCCTTCAGTCACCAGTGGACCTAGGAAACTGTATATCAACATATATATTTTGTGGAATCTTGGCTACAGATTCTGGATCAGGGTTTTTGATCTTAAAATTAGAAAATTTTGTATTTTTCCTGTATGTTTGTGCACCAAAAAGGTGTGATTTTGATCGTATGCCAAAAATGGACTAAATGGGTTTTTTTTATCGTATTTTTCTGAATTGAAAACGAATTTCAAATTTGTGTTTTTTTTGCGCCATACAAGTGTCATCCCGTTTCCGCCATTTGGAACATTATTTGATCGGCCCCAAATTTTGTTTGGGTAGTAACCCAGGAAAAACATATACAAGAAGCTTGCGTGAATTGATATCCACTTTTCCTATAAATACCCCACTGTGCGGCGGTTTAAAATCTCTTTGTGAGGTACAAAAAATAAAAATTTTGAGAAAAAAAATACTTTTGAAAATGTTACTAGTTTAACTTTCCTGGACAAACGGTAGAATCACAAAATTTGTTTGCACATTTTTTTCTCGTTACATTGCATATTTTTATTTATTTATTCGTATTGGACTGAATCAACTTTGTACCTCGATGCGCAACCGTTGACCGATTGGAATTTAATTTTTTCTTGTATTTTTTATGAAATATTTTCGCACTATTACATTTTGATACACGAAAATTTGTATTTTTCTGCCCGTCCTAATGTACAGTTTACTGCACAAACGATACCTTCTTCAAGCACTTTTCGGTAATTTTAACATAATTTTGTAATAGTTTTTTGATATTTTTCGATTATTTTTTCTTGTTCCGTTTCAAATTGTTGTTCAATTCCGTTCTTGTTCCATTTCTCAGTTTAATCGGATTAAATTTTTTAAATGACAGAATGATAGATAGATGGACATGCAGTGTTTAATACCATTCCTTTATATACAATAAAAATAACTTAAATTTATCAAATTTTTCCTTGCATTAACCCATTTGATGTTCCTTCTTTATATTAGGATCAAGGGTAATAAAAACATGCTAATATTCATTTCTCCTTTCAAAATATATTTCCTCACAATGCAAACTTTTTCCTGCCACCACAGTATTAACTCGTTAAATGTCAATTAGCGAAATTTGTTGGAAAACTTGGCAAAGAATTTCTGACATTTTTGCCAAAAAAAAATAAATGTACAATAAAATTTTGAAGCAGAGGAGCAAGTTTTTCCCAAAGAATTTTCTACTTCTTAACATTATTCACCATCATCATCATAATGGGCAACTTCTTTCTATGGCCAACACTACTCTGCGCCAAACCAAACCAAACCAACCCACTCTACTTTACTAGCTTGCCGTGCATTTCAAACAAATACTTTCTTCCTCTACATTATCCTGCCATTGTGCTTACTATAATATAATTCTTTTTTTTTTTGTTTGCCACACTGTGAATTGGTGCTCAGTTGAGCTTTTGGGTTTATTTTTCTTTTGAATTTTTTGTTGCCTTTGTGAAAATGGCAAACACTTTTGGTGTATTTCATTTTTAATGCTTATTTAAACTTTAACTACGCAATGATCTGAATTTAATCAGAAAATAATTTGCAAAAAGGGTTTTAGGAGAGCATTTAATTTACTGCAAGGAGCTTGGGTATACAAAAAAATTTTGTATGCTTGGATAAAGGTAAGAGCAAAAAAAGTTAGGTAATAAAGACTCTTGAGAGGCAAAGTAAATGTGAAAAAAAAAATTAATTTTCCCAGAAAAATTAATTTAAAAAATTTAATAAAATTTTCGTATGTAGCACACTGAAAGTCAAAAGGATGCAGAGTATTTAATGCATTAATTCATTTCCAGAACTGCGTAAAACCCTTACAATCCCCAGACAAGATGAGGCTTACAAAAAAGCCTTTCAAAGCCTTGAATGGAATTTTCAAACACCGTAGAGAAAAGCAAATAGAGGAAAGTAAGTGAAATCCTTTTAGTATTTTAATGCAAAGAAATGTTCAGTTTTTAGTCTCCACCACAAGCACAGAGCACACAAAATTTAGGCTTAAAAACGCATAAATTCCCTCCGCACAAATTGAGGCAATGTCCGGTCGCAAAAAAGAAGAAATGCTTATGAACACATAAAAGTTGAGCGAAATTCGTTTCATTCGCAACAGGATGGTGGCATCGTTTTTGAAAATCCAGTTTATTGCTATTACCGTTAACTGAACAGTTACAAAGATACAAAAAAAAAAGCTGTACAATTTAATTGACGTTCAGGTCACATCGTTCGCAGAAATCCAGTTAAACTTGAACGACAATTAACTGGAAATGGCAATTGCTTGATGTGCGTTGATGAGCCAAACTTGAAAGGAGTGAAAGAAGCTGCTTCAACTTCAACTTCTTCGTCTTCTTCTCCTTTTCCAGCAGCTTGTGTAACTTGTTCTTCGTCTACTTGTTTCGCACTCCTCGCCTCTTTGCCATTTTTGGTGAAGGAGAATGCGCTGTGCGCTGAAATTCATCAATTCGCAGAATCTATTTGCTATTTGGCGAGATGTGCAGGCATTTTTATTAAATTTTCCATGCAACTTTCTATTTGCTTTCTTTTGCCTCTTTGGCGCTACTTAAGTATGTAGCAAGAAGAAAACTGCTTGATGCCTGCTGCATCTCTTTTGATGCTCGTTTGCAACTTGTTTTCGGTAAAAATACAAACCAATCTTGTAGCATCATTTCCTGCTATTAATGGCCAGGCAAAAAAAAAACAAGCATTACACAGAAGCGGCATAAATTCGTTGAAAGCGGAGAAAATTCTAAAATAAAGAGAAAATAAATTGCAACGAAAAAAAATGTAATGCTTTGCGAGGAAGCAGCTGCAGGAAGTGTTTTCACAATGGCAGACTTTGAAAAATGATTCTGATTTATGCTGTGGACGAGTTGAAGAAAATTTTTGTAATTATGGGAAATAACATTTCATTTGCAGAAGCAGCAATTGATGAGTGTGAATGAATGTCGCTTTGGTAAATAGAAGAAGAAAAAATAGGAAATCATGTGAAAGACATTTTTAAAAGGTTTATCCTTCAGGAAAGAATTTTCAAAGAAGCATTTAAAAAATTCGCTTACCTTAAGTTTGAATGTAAAATGTAGATAATTTCTAAGTAACTAAGTAACCAAGTAACCAAATTTGGCAGAAGTTTTGTATGGGTGGTATGAATATTTGTCCATATTTTATCGAAAATGTTTCGATATTCATTGGATAATTTTTCAAAATTTTATGGATTTTTGTCGATAATTTTTAGATATTTTTCAAAATTTTATCGATTTTTTTCGATTGCTTATCGATAATTTTTCGATTGCTTATCGATAATTTTTCGATATTTTATCGATAATTTTTCGATTTTTTATCGATAATTTTTCGATATTTTATCGATAATTTTTCGATATTTTATCGATAATTTTTTGATAATTTATCGATAATTTTTTGATAATTTATCGATATTTTATTGATAATTCATCGATATTTTATTGATAATTTATAAATATTTATCGATAATTTCCATTTCCTGATCAATTTAAAAATGTTGTTCCAATTCCATTTTGTTCCGGTCTAATTTCATTTCGTTCCAGTTTCATTTCCATTTCGTTCTCGATCTCATTTCTAACCAAATGCAAAAAACCCCGTCCGAATCGGTTCAGTATTTCTCAAGATAAACGAAAATAATACAAATTTGGCTGCCGCCTACCTCCCATACAAAATGGGAGGTAGGCGTGGTTCTTATCCGATGTTGCCCATTTACAATACCGTCCAACCTTTTGTTAAAAGCAGTTATAGTGCTAAGTGACGGACATGGCTTAATCAACTCAGGAGGTGATCCTGATCAAGAATTTTTCCATACCGGACACGCCTCCTTATGGGCGTTACAAACGGTGTGAAGAAAACAATATACCCTCGGACCTAGTGTCAGCGTATAAAAATATGTATATCCACTGACCATCAATGCACTTAAAAAGTTACTCAAATACTTAAACGAATGTGGGCATTAGCAGCGAATGCGTACTTAACCTAAAACCATAAACCTCATTGAACATGCAAGTGTGCAATATGTATGTTAAGCAATTCCTGCACTCAAACAAAAACAAAAAAAAATAATAAAAAAAAAAAAAAGTTCATACGCACACAAGCTTTGCAACCGCAATATACGCAGGCATAATAGTGGCAACCGCTGATGTCATTTCCAGTAGTTACCTTCTGTGACACATAACATAACAACGACACCGAGAGGAAGGTGCGGGGAAAAGAAACCACATTGCATTTTCAAAATGTGCAAATAACAAGGTGAAGGTTTAGCCAACTCACCCGCACCATGCTTTTGGTTCTTTGAGGCCTTTAGCGATTGTGTGCTTTTGTGTTTTTGTGCTTCTATGAACAGCGAAACATTAGCTCAGCTGCAACTTTATCCTCACAGTGAGGGGCTCTAGGCTCGACATGTTGCAGTGGCTGGCAGTGTTCTTTGCTTGTTTGGTTTTCTTTTCTCTCTTTTTTTTTTTTTTAATGTTTTTTTTCTTGTATTTTATTGATGCTTAAAATTGAAATTTAAATCAACAGTGAGGTTGTTTCAAAAGCCATGGCTGGTAAATTATATTGTCTTGAAATTGCTCATGTTGGTATTTGACCTGAGAGTTAACCCATTTTGTAGTTGTTTTATATGCACTTAAGTTTGGACAGTTGTGTGGGAAAAAAGGCTTTAAACTTTAAGTCTTACATGGGTTTTAAGGAGCGAAAAGTTGCTTTGGAGAAATATATATTTATACCCTACACCTCATGCGGTATGGGTCTGATGTTTGTAACGTGATAAGTATGGAAAACTATATGTATTCTTGATCAGCGTCACCTCCTGAGTTGATTTCGGAATTTCAGAGTTCCAATCAAAATTTTGTTCAGCCACGAAGCCCATTTCAGGCTTAAAGGATACGTCAATAAGACAATTGTCGTATTTTTACCTACAAAACTATGGTTTGGTGCGGCGTATGGGCTGGTTGAATCATCCGTCAATATCACTTCAAAAATGATTCCACTCAGAATGCAACTGTAAATGGCGGTCATTATCGCTCCATGATAGTGGACAATTTGCTGCCTGAAATGGAAGCCCGCGATCTCGACGACATTTGGTTTCAACAAGACAGTACTATTCCGCGTACAGCCCGTGAAAGCATGACTTTATTGCAAGGACAATACTGTGAACAGATAATTTCACGTAATGGTCCAATCCAATGGCCGCCTGCATCATGTGATATCACATCTCTAGAATGTTTCCTTTGGGGATACATTAAGTGCAAAGTCGACATAGATAAGCCGGTTACGACTGAGTAATTTTAAGTCAACTAGGAATGCTCAAAACCATCATCGAAAATTGAGACTTCAAAGAAATGATCTTTAAAGAACAAATGTAAAGAATGGTTCTTTTGTATGACAATAAACAGGAATTTTGTTGACCTACAAAATTTGTGGCATACTTTGAATAAAATTCCAAATCCAATTTGAATTTTATGGAATAATCCTTTGGCACTAGTAAATCACACACATTACACTCCCTCTTGTTTTTATTGTATCATTTGGAATTATTCATGCCAGCAAATTGTAAAATTTGATGAGCAGCATAACCATTGAAGTGACCCAAAATCACTGAACAATTGCTTGTTTACCAATTTGGGCGAAATAAATTGTCTATTGATTTTCGAAATTAAATGGTATATGTGTGCAATGGAAGAGTGATGAAATATGGCAAATAGTTTAGAATATATACTTTCTATTATTCCAAATAATTCCACAAAAATAAAGAAGCAATCAAGTGAAATTCAATTAAACGAATTTCAGCAAATATTCTTGTTGACATGACATGTGTAGAAAGACAAATCTGTAATGGATTTAAAGAAGACGTTGAACCAAAACTTATATGCAATTTATATTCAATATGCCTGACAATTTATTTGGTTCACTTAAAAATATTCATTAATTTGAAATTCTATTCTATGTCATGTCTTTAAAATAATTGCTGCTCTTGTTTCTGACAACCTTTTAGATGCAAAAGTGTATAATAGAAAATGTACTTTCTCTAATTCTTTAATTTATTTATGTCTCTAGTGTGCAATGTACTATACATTTCTTGCACTCCTAGGCGTATGAGTAACATTTCTGAATTTTGAAGCTGAAACACAAGTAAACAAGGTTTTTAGTGCCTGATTTCTAGATGCATGTTTTAGTAGGGCAGAACAAATTTCACATTCTTTTCCATTGACTGTTAACTGAAAGCTTCCACGATTTCCTATTGAAAAAAAACAAAAGCAGAAGGGAGGAAAAAAAATAAATACAAACTACTTTTGGAATCATAACCAACACTTTTCGTTCCCCTGCATAGAGCAATGTGAGTCTAATTTGTTTTTATGTAATTCAGAATAAATAATAATAAAAACAAAAAACAAAAAACCCGACTTATATATACCCCACACCTACTGCCATCTTTAGATATCTATTAATTTCAATAACAAATTTGAAATCAGCGACCCAAAAAACCCCCCAGTTTTGTACTATTTTGTGCTATTGGGTTACAATGAACAAACTTTCGAACAAAGTGAATAATCCTCACTAGGTGTAGGGTATAAAAATACGCTTTATGGGAAGAAAACATTATTAAAAACCCAAAATTACACAATGCGACTGGCAAAAAAGGGAGAAGACCAGACTATGATTAGATGATGTAGAGCAGGACCGCCGTCAAGGGTGGGTTTCGGTGGTAACCCCCTCCATTGGGATTGGAAAAACCCTTTTTTTTATAATTTAAATTCATTGCAAAAATCCTAACTTGAAAATTTATGCAGCGTATTCCTTTTTATTCATGGTTTGGGTCAAAATGTTGTATTGGTCAAAATTATGATTTTAAAATTCTGTAAGGGAGTGTCGGGTATTTTGGCACTAGTTTCGTATTTTGTATTTTGTCTGTTGAAATCGGACAGTGTGGAAAATAAAGAAACCCACTGCGTAATTTTAAAAGTAGAAAATTTCAATAAACAAGCTCATCTTCATGTCAAAACAAGTCATTTTGTAAATGTCCAAAAAGTACCAGTTTACGCGGGTAATGTGGCACTAATTAAAAACTACGCTAAAAAGCTATCCTTAGTATAAAAAAAAAACTAAATAAAAACGAATTATATTTATGATTTGTTTAATATTATTTTATAATATTGGGCAAAAAAATCCAAATCTGTATTTAAGAAAAAAAAAGTTTAAAAAAATCTTTTCACTAACATTGATTTCATTGATTGGTTTTAGCAATTTGATCACATTCATATCGTAAATTTTTGCAAAACCAACGCCATAGATACTTTAATTGCATAAATACTTTAAAATGACAATAATCAATGAAATCTAACAACAAAAACTGTTAAAAATCTAGTGCCAATTTAGCATACCAAAAAGTGCCAAATTACCCGACACTGGGTAAATTTATTGATTTTCCAAAAAATATATATTTTGTTGTTGTTTTCGTTGGGGTAATTGATATCACTGCAAATTAAATTCAAAAACCGACCATATGTTATTAAAGGTATTACCGATATTTTAAAAAACACAAGTTTTATCGAAATAAACATAAAAGCCGAATTTAAAATTTTTTAAAGTTTTGTTCACGTAATTGTTGTTCACCGGTACAAACACGTACGTTATAGTCGATGTTTACAGAAAGTGAAGCTTTAGTAAAACAACAACTTTCGTCATTTACAGTTCTTCAAAATTCCAACAACAACATGGAGAAAAGCTACTGCCACATTACCCGAATTGCCAAGTTACCCGCCAATCCCTTACATACATATTCTGTATATCAAAATGCTGTAATTTTAAAATTCTGCATTTACAAAATTCTTTAGTTTTAAAATTCCATAAAAATTGTATACTTCATGCTCTATCTATCATACCCCCACACAATATAACCCATTTGGAAGTACCTCGAACATAATAAGAGTTGGTCTCAAGACCTCATTTTAAACCATTTATATGTGGTTTTGGAACGTTGGGTGGTGTGAATAAAGGAATACCAAATGCTATTTGCATTCAAAACTAAATGGAAATACCATTTAGTATTCCTTCATTCACACCACCCCTTGGACCAAGTCCAAAATCCATTTCTATAAATTAGCCATTTTTTAATTCTGTACTTACATTAACATTTCATTTTTCACACAATTGACATTACAGAACCCTTAAACCCTTTTATCTACTTGCCATATCACAAATTCTATTGCCTGCCCTTGCGTACACATGTGTGCATACAAAATATGTTGCCTTTATTATAGAGTCAACAACATGGGATGTATTAGTATATTTTAGTCATTTTACCCATCTTTTTTGCAGTAACAACTCCTTCTGCCAAAGTACTTGTAAAGCTGGTGTCATGTTTCTATGTCAATTTCTTTGCTTTTTTAATGCACATTGCCTGACTTGCTAAGTGCTTTTCTACTCGTTTTGTGCTTGTCAGCGTGTGCACTTAGTATTGTTGGCGTTTGTCATGTGCGGCTTAACGATTATATAATGCAGTAAATGCTGATGTCAGTGTGGAGTACAGGACATCATAAGAGAATTACTCTAAGAATATCTTTTCCAAAAGTGAATACAGCCACTGGGATTTAAGTATAACGAACTGCATAAAGCTGTTTACTATTCCTCCCCTTGTTGGGTCGAACACATTTAAAAGTTACTCATACGCAGTGCAGTGCTGTGAATTTATTTCCTTTTTTTTCTAATTTAAAGTTTCAATAACATCAAAGTTGTTCAACCAATTCATAAACTTCCACACAACTACTGTTTTTTTTCAGTTCAAATTGAACTTTTTGCCCATGCAAACAACAAAACGAATAAATTGCATTCGCAATTCGGCATGACTGCATGTGGAAAAATGTGTTTTGGCTGGCAGCCAGCAGCAATTTCTATTCTCCCTTTCTTTGCTGGGCACTATTTTGTTTCTCACTTGATGATAAACTTTGCAAAATAAAAATTCCAACTATGAGCATAAATATACCCAGGCTGCAAATGCAATTTTTCGTTTACATCATATGGACACACAACTTGTTCACAACTTGTTCTAACTAGGTGAACTCACATGTGAAATATAAAAATGTACTGAGTACCTGTGCTATACAATACAATACACAACTGATATGCAAATAAGGAATTGATTTTTTGTGTATGTGCTGAATAAGGTTTGGCAGCAAGTGAAAATGAACACAAAAATTGTTCCAACCTTGCGAGAAGTCAAGGTTACGGCACGTGTCGCAGGAAGCAGCCACTTTCAAACGAAAGAAGAAAATCGATGGGATTTTTGTGCGAAAATGTGTGCAAATTTACGGGCAAATAAAAAGGCTTTAATGGACCTAGAACAGTGATGAAAACGCAAAACGACGAATTTTTGAATCTTTCAGAGATGCTGTTGCTCTCAAACAGTAAAGCAGATTCATAGTTTTGCCACTAAACTTACCACCGTTATTTCTCGACATACTGTATTGAGCAGAGAATGGCAGCGATGCACCGCATGTATACTTCGTTTTTTTATGACTCACTGTCAAAATTATCTTTCAATAAACGACATTGCGGTGTTAGAATCTCTCTCTCACTCATATATGCTGCATTGAATCAAAGCATTTAAGTGAAGCAGAAAAATGCAATGCAAGCGTTACCAGCCACATACTTATTCCCTACAGGAAAAAGAACCGGTCCGGGACAGTCACGTGACAGATCCCTTTTGGACAGGGATCGGTCCCAAAAATGTCACCTTTATATGAAAGTAACCGGCTACTTTAACATTGCGTTGTCATAGGAGAGGGTAATTTGCCACCATATAGGCACTTTAGGACTGTCCTAGGGACTAATCTAAGGGAACTTGGCAAAGGGCAATTGCCACCATATAAGCACTTGGGGTTTGTCCCAGGACTGTCCTAAGGGAACTTATTAAAGGGCAATAGCCACCATATACACACTTAGGGACTGTCGCAGGACTTTCCTGAAAGACTGCACTGGGGGTCAATTGCCATAATTTCACTTTATTTCAATGCATTAATTGGTTGTGTTTTAGTTGCAATCGCAATCTTGGCGAAACTTGTCGCTTATTTTTTTATTTGTTTGCAATTTGCAACCAAAACACGATTATTGATTTCGAATGTACTAACTGAAAATAAAAATTTGTACAAAAATATGAAATTGTAAACATTTAAAACTGTAAAAGAAAAAAAATTAAATTTTTAAGTAAAAATTACAAAATTAAAATTTTAAATCTGTAATAAAAAGGAAAAAACTGGTAAAAATTTAAAAAAAGTAATAAAAGAAAATCTAATAAAATAAAAATATTGAAAAATGTAAAATTGTAAAAAAACAAATATAAAAACCATTTTCAACAAAATATATTTATATACCCTGCATGCATTTCTCTCTTTGACCACACTGATTTTAATACTCGAATGCCAAAACAGAATTCTTTGCTTTTCAATGTATGTACTTCATACATGAATTTAAGCAAATATTCAGTTTTTATATTTTTGTATCACAAGTACATAACTTTTTGCAATATTTAATGATCGAATTCTAAGAGCGATCAGCAGATACTAAATGAAAATCACGAACGGCCAACAAAATAAATGGAGTGATATAATTGGAATTCGTTTTTAAAAACGAAAAAAATCGACAGAAACAGTTGAGCTTGGGTCGAACTGCCGCCGTTTGCAGACTATTGTGCATGACTCTGTACAAGTCCTATTTTCACCGGTCCCAGAACCGGTCTTTTTTGGGTAATTGACTCCAAAATTCCCGTAGGGTTGTTACATTTTGCGTGTGTGTTGGAGATCTCACAGCCAAATATTTTGTTATTGGTTTCCCATTGATTTAATAAAACCAAGTGAGGCGAACCTGCTTTCATCGCTACTCAACAGAGACTGACATTTTCTTCTCGTACGTGTGCCTACATCGGTTTATATTGATAAAACCGGTTCTTACATACCATCGTATAACGGAGATCGCAACGAAGATGCGATGTTGCACGACTCACAAATTTGACAATTGAGTATGTGAGAGAGCCATATGCTGATCGACTCCTTCATTGTTGAAATTATTCTCAACAGAACTATAGCTTAGCTTGCGGTGGCGGTATACACCTGCAACCTTTTTTTTATGAGTATATCGCTAGATAGAAAAACACTCATGCAGTTCTCCGCTTTTCCGCGACTTCCAGCAATTTGCTGATATTATTACCGATAATGTTCGCTGGAACTATTTTAATGTATCTTTTGTGTCCAACTTTGCATTGATACCTACTCCAAAGAATTTCTGAAATTTTCTTTAATTTTCTAAAACCTTTTCAAATTAAACATTATTTTTCCAGTTTGAAAACATTTCAGTTGGCTCCGTTTTCGGCCTGTTACCTATCTCATACCAACTGACAATTAACCTTTTTAATGAATGTAAAGGTTCACTTTGAAAATAGTTACAAACTTACACCTCTTGACATTTGTGTCAATAGCTTGGGCCAAGTGGGCTCTCCTTCTCCTTAAACTGATTTTAAAAATTCCACTTGTTCTGCTTTTGCAGTCAACCTGACACTCTTTGCACTTTGAACTTTTGAGCTTATGCAAAACAAAGTAATGGCCATAGGCAGTTTACACGGAAATTGTGTTGCCTTTTTAATTATAACGGCATGTTGTGGCATTTGACACCTAGAGGGCAGGTAAACATTTTTCGTGGAAAAGGATGCCTTTGATGGAAGGAAAAATTTTTGTCTAACAGGTTTGAAGCATTTCATGAAAATTTAAATAGAAAATTAAAAAATTACTAAATTGCAAATGTTTTCGTTGAGAATAATAAAAAATAAAAAATTCCAACAACATGTAACATTTATCATTCAAAAACTTTCAAACATGAACATTTTTTTTTAGTTTTACTGCAAACGTGTATGTGAAACTGCTCAAACCTGTTCGAATTGGAAGGCTTAAATTACCTGCGTGTGTGTCATTGGTAGCTGAAAACATTCTCGAATTGAATTTTTGCAATCATATATTATTTTTCACTTGCCGTACCAACTAAAGCATTTTGTAATACTGCATGAGGCCCAGAATACAGACTAGGAGGCATTTGAAGTGTGTGGTAGAGTGAACAAGCACCCAACCAGCAAGTATTTCTGCTCATACGCATATTTTCATTTCAATTCCTATTGCCAGCAAAGCAGAAAGTTTGTCGTTGCTTTTCAATTTTTTTCATCATTTTTTTCATAATTTTTATGAAAATTTTTATTTTTTTTTTTTGCCTTACAGTAATGTGAGAATACATTGCTTACAAATGTAATTCTATCTTATATTACCTTCAATACCGGCAGATTGTGTGCCTTTCTATTTCCTTTTTAAACTGCCTTGGACCTATTAACAAGCAACAAGAAACTTTTTGTCTTTTGTCCATATAATTTATTGTCGCCTTCTTGTTCAGGTTGTCAGTTTGTTTGTTTGGTTTGTTGGCCATTTGTTGTAGTCGCTTTGCTAATAAGCCTCCTAATATGGTCATCAATTTCACTGCTCCCATTTCATGCTCTGTTTTTTTTTCATCATCATAATCTTTAACATCTTCTGCAGCTGCTGCAGCGCTCTTCTTTTGCAAAAGACATTGATACTTTTTATTGTATTAAAATTCCATAAAAGGTTAATTGGGTTTGCAAGCACATCGCTGTTGGTGACTTGTAGGTACGACGTTTTTTTTTTTTTTGTGGGATCCTTTTTCAGTTTAAATACAATTACTAGCTTAGAACAATGGCATTGTGTTTTTGTCATAGTCAAACTAGGAATCATGTATGAAAAAAAGCTGCATGAGAGAATAATTTTGAAATATTATTCCAAATTATTTTTATACCCTGCATTCGAGTGTCCAGGGTATATTGGTTTTATATTATTGATCAGCATCACCGCCTGAGTTTATTTTGCTATGTCTGGAATGAATGAAATGAAACTGAAACGAAATGGAATGGATTTGAACCGCAACAGAATGGATTTAGAATAAAATTTTGAAATGTATCAGGAAATGGAAATTATCGATGAATACTGAAAAATTATCGAAAATTATACTTTTCGATAAATTTTCAAAAAAATTATCGAAAAGTTATTGATAAAATATCGAACAATTATCGATAAAATATCGAAATATGCGGAAAAAAATTACGCTACGGCCACCAAATTGGTATTTTTTCCTTATGTAGAAAAATACTGAACCGATTTAGACGCTGTTTTATTATTTGGTTGGATATGATATCGGGAACGGAATGGGAAGGGAATTGGATCTAAACGGATTTGAACCGTATCAAAATGGAATTTAAACAAACTCTTGAAATGGATCAGGAAACAGAAATAATCGATTAATATTGAAAAATATTGATAAATTATCGAAAATTATCGATAACTTTTCACAAAAATATCGATAACTATCGAAAAATTTACAATAAAATATCAAAAAATGATCGTTAAAATATCGAAAAATACAATATCAATCGAAAAACTATTGATAACATACTGAAAAATTATTTAAAAACGTATCGTAGATAGTTTAGCTTGAGAAATACATTGAATCTATCGATAAATATTAAAAAATTATCTAAAATTATCGATAAAAAAAATCCATAAAGCTTTGAAAAAATTTCCTTAATATATTGCAAAAATATCGCTAAGTCATCGATAGGAAACCGAAAAACTATCGATAAAATATCGAAAAACTATTGGTAAAATATCGTAAAATCATGAAAAAAATATCAAGAAATCATCGAAAAAATATCGAAAAATAATCGAAAAACCACCGAAAAACTATCAAAAAACATCGAAAAACTATTGATAAAATATTGAAAAATTATCTAAAAACGTATCGTACCTACTCCCGTGTGCAGGGTATTTTAGCTTCTGTCAGATCGAAGATTATTCTCTTACTAGTTGTACCTTTATTTTTCATAGTTCTAAAGCGAATAATTGTAAATCTGTGGATTCCATAAATTTCCAATACCCACGAACAAAAAGTCATTCAATCCCCATTTCTGTTTTAGGTACAAACAATCTTTTTTTCGTTTTTTTGAAATTATTCAGGAATATAGTCCTGTCCACTGGCCGTTGACAACATCTCTGTTTCTCTGTGAAAAGTGTTGCTTGTCTAAAGTGTTGTACTGTTCAAGTGAATTTCTGAATAAATTAGAATAAATTCAAAATGATTTTTTGTCATCGAATGACAATTGCAGAAGAGTTGTGATGTTGATGAATAATTCATTGTGACAATTTTAAGATCAACAAGAAACAAAAGCACAGCATGAGAAACCGGCAAGTAGAAGCTGAAGACGAACATCACCAACAATGCCCGACAATCTAGCCAAAATGGGACATGAATTATTTCCTGTGGCAAGGCTCTAACAGTTAACGAACAATCACCAAAGATATTCTCCCAAGAGGTGACATTTAGCTATGCACGGCATTTACTTTCGAGATTTATGAGGCTGGCAGAAAGACTAAGCTAAAACGGAGACTGTGAGGCTTATCCACAGAAAATTGTGGTAACCGGGAAATGTGGTTACGAAAATAACATCCTGCCGAAAATAACAACAACAAACAACATGGTGGCTAAGGTTGGTTTGCTTGTTGGTTTGTAATTTTTGTCGCCTGGTTTTTGTTTTTTTTTTGTGTTTTTTTTTGGCTAACTGACACTTGGTAAAATTTTTGAAGTTTATAAAACTTTTAAGCTGCAACATTTTTATTCCATTTAATGCGGACAAAAGGGAAAAGTACAAAAGCTTTACTGCAGTTTGTAGTTTATTCCTTTGCTAATAGCTTCAAGTTTGTTTTTTTTGAGATGGTCAAGCAATAGAGTAAAAAGATTTCCAGACTAAACTTTGCAGATTGTATTTAGGATTGTTTCGGACAAGTTTTCGTAGATGTTATTGGAATACTGGCAAGGAATAGAATAAAAACACAGAACAATAGCAAGAAATTGCTTGTACGAAAAGGATTTCATTCGATTTGTGTATTCTTTGTTCCTTATTGCTTTTCTAGTAAGCAGATTACATCCCAGCATTTGCTACAAGTAACAATAAATACAAAAATACTTCCTTAACAGGGTATTTCTCTACTTAATTACTTTCCTTTCTTATTACATCCCATTTTATTCTTATCATTCTTAACTAATCATCCTCTTACATAATTTCCTTTTCAAAGAATCGCTTGCTCTTAACTGACATAACACCAGCAAGAAAGTCCCACTAATTTGACAGAAATCGTTTTTTTTTCGTTGTTCATTTTTCCGCTTGTCAAAAGCACATGTGAATTCTGCAAATACTACCAAGCAGCAAACTAAATTTCCATTTAAGCCACATTGCAGAAAAAACATTTGTCACTCCCTAAAAAAAACAAACAAATTACAATAACCAAACACGACAAACCTGACTGGCTAAACCAGCAAAATTCAACATGGCATATTTTCCCTTTACAACTGACCCAAATCTACACACTCACACACACACACATCCATCAACCAACTACTATTTGAGCTACTATTTTTCATACAACATTTTTCTTTTCGTTTTTATTCCTAGTTTTTTTTTATATTTTTTTATTTTGGTATTTTCCTTTCTGCCCCTGCCCCTAATCCTGCTTATCTATTTCTGTGGCATAAAGCTTAATTTTTTTATTTGCCTAAATACAATAGACAACAAAAGGCTTTGGTTGCTCTTGACTCGTGCTGGTGCTGGTTTTGGTGGTGGCCGGGGTTTGGCTACCAAATGTGCTTTTTTTTTTTGCTCAGCCATATTTTAGTTTTTACAACTGTGGCGAGAGATATCGATGGATATTTGTGTTACGCCGCTATAAAAGTGTGTTTCGCAACTACGCAGACTACACAACAACAATAACAAAAATGAATATTACGGCTTCTATCGATATTTGTGATATACTGGATATGGTTGGCATTGAAAGGCAATATTTAGTTCAGCCAGGGAAAAATGTTTGTAAAATTTGGCGAATATTTAAAAAAAAAGAATTTTTTTGTATTTTTAAATTCAATAAAAACTAGAAAGAATATCCTGGAGATCTGAATACGATACGTTCTTAGACCATTTTGCATTAATATAAGCGGTATTTTTTTCGGCATTTCATCGATAGTTTTTTTGTTATTTTATCGATACTTTATGGAGAATTATTCGATAATTTATCGATTATTTTTCGATAACTTTTCGATATTTTATCGATAATTTTTTAATAATTTCAACTTCATTCACTACATATTTCAAAATTTTATTTCAATTTCATTTTGATCCGGCCCAATTCCATTTCGTTCCTCTCAATTTCCGTTTCGTTTCAGTTTCCAATTATTATAAAAAACGATGTCAAAATTGGCTTAGTAGCTCGCACGGTAAACGAAAAAAAATAAATTTGAGCAACGAATTCGTATGTGATGTAGGCGTGGTTCTCAGGCAATATTTTCCATTGTTGTTGGTGACAATGCCCCAGGTTTTACAAGCCATACCCCTGCCAATATTCAGAGAACCTCTATCAATCCGGAAAGGAATACCTCCTTTGACAATTATTCTGGTTTTTTATCGAAAATTTTTCGAATTTTAAATGGTAGTTTTTCGATAATTTATCAATAATCGATAATTTATCAGCAATCGATAATTTATCAATAATTTTTTTTGATATTTATGGATATTATTTTGATTATTTCCACTTCCCTTCCGATCCATTTTAAAATTTTGTTCTAATTCCATTTTGTTCCGGTCCAATTCTACTATGTTTCATTCTTATTCCATTCCCGGCATATTTTGCAACCAAATAAAGAAAACCGCGTCAAATTGGTTTAGTATTTCTCAAGATAAACCTAAATAATACAAATTTGGCAGCCATTTTGTATGGGAGGTTCTTATCCGATGTTGTCCATGTTTAATACCGCCCAAAAAAAAGTTAAAATGCGACAATGAGTCTCTAGTTCAATAGCTACGTGAAGGATCATGCGAAATGACAGAAGGACATTCAGCCGAACATCACTACATCGACTCAGGAAAACCCTTGTGTCCAAGGTATAATGAATGCCAAGGCAGTTAACCCAATAAACTCGATTTCCCTAATGGTTCAATATCACCTAATCAGTAAATGCTTCGAATTCACTAGACTTAAATTCCATATAATTATTGAAGCCTCCATAGGTCAATCCATTTATTTTGGGAGTGTCATTCCCCTGCTTTTTATCACTTCTCACTGAGTGTATTTTCACGCTCTGCCTTAATGGGCAATAAAATGTTACCAACATTTGATTTGTGGATTTCTATTTCATTTTCCCATAAAATTTTTGTTTGTTCCGAAAATATTGTTGCTTTCAGGTGGAAGTTTGCTTACCATTTCTATTTAATTAGGTTATCCGTATTGATTTTCGCTTTCTGTTTGATCTGAAAGAGATAAGATAGGTTTATTTAGAATAATTGTTATTACTTTGATTAAAGGGGAAATTGCATTCTAATAATATTGGAAAAATATTTCATAATATTTGATTGGTTGATTGATTGATTGAACTGGAATAGACATTTATGACTTCAATTCAAGTTAGGAAACGAATTCTCATTTACGAATCTCTTTACTAACTAATTTCATGTTCAATATCTACTAACGTGTCTATTGATTGCTCAACACTCCTTCACTTATTCCGTAATTCAATATTCATCCCCAGTTTCATTTCACTTTCATTATAAATTTATCTGCCCCAAAATACTTTTCTAATTAGCTTCATTTATTTCGATTTCGTTTTCGATTTTCATTTGAAATTATATTTGGTAATGTTAAATTCTGCTGCTGTATTTTCTGCCTCCTCGGCTTGATGGCCCACTTTTCGTACCGAAAATGGAAATTTTTGCAGACATTGCGGATGTGTTGGGAAATTGAATTTTGTGTGCTTGTGCCAACTCTCAGTTGGGTGATGGCAGCTGTGTGTTTCAGGGAAATTACTTTTCGTTGGCGACGACGCCAGAGTCTACGAAAATAACATTTCCCCACATTTATAAATAAATTAATCTTAATGCAAATGTCACATTCGTTAAGGAAGAGAAAAAGTTCATTTAATTAGGCGGCAAATGTTTGCAGAGTGAGCGAATTTCGTGCTTCGATTTGAATTACTTGGAAGCAGAATTAATGTCGAGATTCTTGTAAATTTTTAATGATTTTCAACTTTATAAATGGTGAACTTTGTATTAGATCCTCTCGACATTTTCTAAGTCTTTTATTTAAAAAATGTAGACCGGATATTTTCTTCCAATAATTCAAAGCGGCTTTAAGAAAAAGAGCTACCCCATTAAGCATTATTTAAGCGCTTTCCATATTCATAAAAACTGAAATGCTTTAATTGGCAGTCAAATTCCAAAAAAGGGTCATCAAATTGATACCATTAAACCATACTATGTCCATTTTTCAAAACTCTAGAAAATGAAAAACATTTTTTGTATGGAAATGAGTTTTAATTTCCTCATTTTTCAATTACTTTCATTACGATTCCAACAAACCACTAAAGCCTATTTGATGCAGCTTCTTCTCAGGAGTTCAAAAATGCCAAAAACTTGATTTTCATGGAAATGGACATAGGATGATTGTGCTTTAATAAAGTGTTCTAAATAAAAAATGTGTTAACCTTTAAATATTATTGTAATTTCAAAAATCCTTAATATTGATGCCATCCCAGAAAAATATCGTATCCAGCAGTAACTCCGAAAAAAGGGTTATTTTATTTTTGGAATCCCTAAATCGAATCCCTTATTCTCAAAATGCGGTATACTCATAAAAAGTGCAAGTATTAACCGTACGGCTCCCTCGCATACTCGAGTATCAAATTTGTGAAACATTGTATCGTGGATCTTCTTCGCGACCTCCGCTATGCGGTGGGGTTTTTTTTAATAATATTTTTTAGTTTTACAGGAAATAAGTGCACATGCGGTGTATTAACAATTGCGGTGCACCGCTGCAGAGCTCTGCTTTATTTTACTCATTTTCATAACAAATTATATTATGAAATATAACGTGGGGGACAGTTAATTTTGAGGTTAGGTCTAAGGAAATTCGTGTAATATTAAAAAGCTTTTTATGAAATAAAAAACACAGTGCAATAACAATTTTTGGTATAGAAAAATTTCACAATTAGTGATAATTCGATTTTTGAGCTGTTGTGTGTTCGAGGATGAAGTATGTTAAACTAGCAGAAAAACAATTTAAACTGAAACGGTTTTTTTCCTTGTTAGAGGTAAGTGACAGGGAAAAGTTTTTTTTAACAAATTTGCCTATTTGGCTATTTGATCATACGATTGCACACTTCATCGTAGTACGCCGTCTCCAGTGTTGAGTTTTGTCACTTTCACGTATAGTTAATATTGTATTATAACTCTAACTGATGTACCCGGCTTAGATAGAATATATTTTAGCTATATTATGCACCTAATGTTCCATCCCGCCCTGGAGTATTGTCTTATCTGTTTTAGATAATGTCGCCCTTGCACTCGTGTATTATTTTCTTAATTATTACATTCCATCATGTTTCTTGTTGGCATCAGTTTGGTATTATCGCTTTGTATTGCACACAATCAAGAATAAGCGCAAAAAAGACACAGCTATTAATTGAGAGCACAAAGTACAATCCGTTCTCCCTCGAAACGTGTCGTGTTGTGTGAAAGAGTTGGATTACAATAACAATTAAGTAGTATGTTGCGTTGTTGTTACGTTGTTCACTAGGAAGCAATGATCGAAAAATGCAAAGCATTCAATTGAGTCTATCAATAACATTTTCCATTGGCATAAGCATGTTTTTTATATTCATGGATAGATATTGTGACTATAATACATGATTCATGCGATCAGTTCCCTCCGTGCATCATACAATTTTGCCATGGCCACTGCTCTATTGTTGTTCCTGATGGGAAAAGAACTTCCAAAATGAAAATTCAAAAGTTTTTCGCTTGTAGTGCCTCCCAAAAATACACAGAGTGACGGAGATGCCTGAAAATTTGACAGCAATGCGTTGATGGATTGGTTAGGTTTGGGAGGTGGCTGTTAACTTCACAAAGACCACATATGGGTTCATAGCTGATGGATAGTGTTAACAAATGTGCTTTCCTGATTAGGCTAATAACTTTTCAGTCCACCCTCGCATATATACATACCATTAAATAGGTGTTGCTCTTCCTGGGATATCTTTACTTATATAAAATTCTCTGTGAGTATGTCGGTATGTATGTATGTTTGTTCCCTTTTAACTCAAGAAATACTTGACCGATTTTAATGATACACATATCAAAATGTAGGTAATTTCATTGAGACCTCAATATAGGCTATATGCTATTTCAGTAACTTTGGGCGTTCGAGGTGGGCGTGGCAAACATTATTCTAAAATACTATAATTCATGCAGTGTTTAACCGATTTCGCACCAAATTTTATATGTGGTCTTAGGTAATGAATGTGTAGCATGTTGATTCTGAAAATTTGGGGTCCATCCACTGCCACGCCCTAAAATTGTTTAAGCTCTGTAACTCGGGTCCCATTCAAGAGATTTCTCTGAAATTTCAGAAGAGGGTTGACTGGGAAAATCTATTTCTATTTCAGTTGTTTAAATAATACATAGTATAACATTTATACATTTTCATGAAAATACTATAAAAATAATATAAAAATGTATATTGAAGTAGTCAGTGCCAGCTAAAGATCTCCTATCAAGCGCCTGATTTCTCGGTGGTTTGGGAAAGTTATTTCTACATAAATGTCCAATATTAAACTGGTTAAAATGCCATTCAAAAATATATGAATCTATAGCCCCTAAATTTTAATTAAATTCAAATAACCCTAATTCGAAAGTGAATTTTTAATTTTAAATATTTCTAGCGGAACATACCTACAAGTTTACCTACATACAAGAATGTTCACTTTCAAATCGAATTGTATTTTCGATGTCATACTTTGGCATCCAGTTGAAGTGGAGGTACGTTGGACTACAGGTAAGACATAACTGGTTTGAAAAACCTGTACAAATGCTAATTAAAATCAAATCAAACCCAGCTGAGCTGAGCATGGCATTAGGTTTGATGACAAATTAAAAAAAAAAACTGAAGAAACGAAACGAGGCAAACCAAAAATATTTCATAATTCCACACAATTTGTATTAAATTTAATCACTTCGGACAGCACTTAACCTTCAAGAGAGCGTCTTAAGAGATTACAAAGTGTTAACACAAAAAGCACTGCACAACACAACCTAACACCAATTCATCAAAGGAAAACGAAAATTCATACAAAATCAAAATGATTAAAGTCAAGATCAGATTTCATAAATCATCTTTGGTTGAACAATTTGGAAGCTTCTTGTTTAGACTAAGACACAATCACTCAAACAAGAAATTTTAATTTCCATCTTACACTCAAACAGAAAAGCCGAAAGAGGTCATTACCAATGAACGCGCCTCAACGAAAAACATTAATTTGTTTCGACTACTTTTTCATAGTAGATCTTAAGATGCAGATAAGCTGTCAAAGTAGGAAAAAAAATACACTCACCCGCGCTCAGTTCAAAGGCAAAGCTGAAGCTCAGCCTTAAGCGTGTATTTCGTAAACAAATTTATTAAGATTAATTTTCAAAAACGCCAAACCAGTCTTCACACCGCCAGTCAGCATCACCATCACTATCATCGGAATCATCAGAAATTTCAACACTATCCGCCAAGGTGGACTTAAGTAACGCCAGCCACAAACAACATGTAAGGCAATAACAACAACAACAACAACAAAAACACAACTCGTGTTTCAGGCCCCTTTTGCTTGGACGCGCTTCACAGTTTAAGAAATGATTTGGTCATTTCTGTTCTGTTTTGATTTGTTTGGGAATTATGGAAAAAAAAATATTGAACAAAATTATGACAAAACCCATTCAAGTGGCTTCTCACAACTTCCACAATTTTTATGTATTTTCTTAAGCAAATTTTTCTTTTATATTGTGTAATTTTCGTTTTTTTAAATTTATTTTTTTATATTGTTAATTCATCGAATGCGTGTAATCGCATTTAAGCGTTTTAAATTGCTTAATGAACTTCTGACATTATCAAGTGGCTGTAGCGCACAGTGGGTGGTTTATTATTGCAAATTGTCTTGTCATCATCGTCTTATTGCGATGTGATGGTAGGCGGTGGAGTTGAAACCTTTCGATTTTGATGAACTAAGCAAAAATTCGTTGTAAAAAAAAACATGAAGTTATAAAAATAAATGGACCACGTGACATTGGGGAAAACGAAAGGCTTCAGCGGGGAATGGTTAGTTTTGCCAAGAAAGGGTTAATATAAAATGTCACACAAATAATAACAACTGGTAACTTGAATACAGAGTTATACTTATTCAAATCGAAACTTTTTAAAATTTCCACGGACAGACTAGTATATTAGACTGACAATGGTTTTATGAAGTTGCGAATTTCAAAAAGAGCACACTCTAAAAAAAGCGTTATTGGGGGAGAAAATTATTGTGTATAATGTATGAAGATGTGAAATTGCAGATGTGAAATCGAGGTTGGGGATACTTTAAAATTCCAGCTAACGGACGCTGATGCTGATGCGGGTGTTAACTTAAATCGGATTCTTTTCGGATACATTTTTTTGAAAGAATATATTTTTTAGATACATTCGAGCTAAAGTGAAACCCGCTTAAGCGAAAAATCCGCTTAAGTGAAACGAAAATTGAATCGCCATGATTTTGGTGGCTTTTATCCGAATTCGCTTAAGTGAAAAACCCTGATAAACTCCTGTTTCAGTTAAGTGGCTTCGACATTTCGATAGCCTATATAATTCTGGGGTTTTGACAGTTGCTTAGCTCATTTTCGGCCATGAATTATTTTTTATTTTTTTTATGTAAAGTATTTTTCTGAATCTGATTCCGTTGAGAAAAAAAATGTATGTCGTTCCGTTATTCCGTTATGTTCTTTTTAAAAGTGTTCGATGAAACCAACGCTGGCGCTTAACCTATATACTAAGAATTTGCAGGGAAGACTAGTAAATGTGCTAGAATTCTAGTGATAAAAATTGAATTATTTTTTGGTAGGAAATGCTACTCTTAAAAAAGGTTCGATGGAACGTACACTAAATTGATACTTACCTGGCGGAGTCAAGTGTTGTCTGATTTTGATAATTTTGTTTGCAAAAATGTAGTTTGGTTAATCGGCAACAAAACCTCAACATTATTTTTTCTATTTTTAATTGGTTTTAATAAAAAATTTTAAAATGTTTTGTCAAAAGAAACGATTAGCATTTGCCGATTTTTTGCACAACAAAATGCTGTAGGTAAAAATCTGCAAGTTTGGTAATAAGTCCTGTCAGCGTCCATCCCACCGTTTACAAGATATTATTCAAAAACCAGATTTACACAACTTTGACAGGGTATAAAATACAAGCTATCAACTGTATTAGATTAAAACGTAGGCGGTGTCATTCTCCTCCAATTGCTGCCAGGCGATTTCCTGTAGGATGCCCCGTTTACGAGATATTCGTGGAAACGCATTTCTGTGCAGCTGAAGCACAACCTCTAAAGTCCCGCCATTTTGGAATCAAGCTTGGGATACGCCCCTAAATAAGTTCAGCAAAAAAAATCGCGAACGCTAATTTTTGTAATTTTTATATTAGAGCAAAACACAGAATAGCTGGATTTAAAATTTATATAAAAAATTGTGTGGCAATTTTTGAAATTTTTTTTTTATCAGCAATGTCCATGACAGTTTGATACTTCAACCAAAAATATTATAATTTAATTATAAAATTTTTAATCTGCTGTTTTTATCTACTCATATGCATAATTTAACACTACACTTAGTACAAGGATGCTTTTCAGCGTTATCTTTGATTTGTACACGTTTCACAAAATCAATTTAAAATATAAAATTACCAAATAATAAAATATTTTAATTGGTATTTTACAATTTTAGTTTTAATATATTGATGACCACTAGCAGAAGCACCAGCAATGCCGGACACACAAATGCCGGTAGCAACAACAGATAATGAAATAATAAATTTTCCTGCTGAAACGAATAAAAAATGCAATTACCGCGAATAACTACAATATTAATTTGTGGATCTAAGGAAAAATGTTAATGGGAAAAAATGAAATAAAAACAAAAAAAGTCTAAAAAGAAAGATAAGTTATATATTTCTAAGCAATGTTCTTTAAATCATTTACTCATTCAAAACAATTAAAGTAGCTACCGTAATTCCATTTGTATTCTTCTTCTATTAATACTAACATTTTTCAAGGGCCTTACTGCAATCAACTGCAGAAATGTGCAAACTCATAAGTAATTGCCAACATTGATGCTGCTGCAGTATTTGTTGTTGATTAAACAATTGCAGTGCAATTCGCCAGCACGCTTTGGCCAGCAGTTTTGTTAATTAACAAATTATGTTGGTTGGTTGGCAAGTGCACATCCAATAAAACAACAGTCCGCTACAATAGTTAGCAAATTGACTAATGAGAAATAGTACAAAGTAAAAAATAATATTTTTGGATACAAGAGATTTACTTTGAATCTATTTTCTATTCATGTAATACGAGTCAAATGACACAATATTTTACAGTGGTTTTTCAAATAAAAAGGCTATAGTGAACTAACCAATTTCACAGGGTGTGTGTGTCTCTTGCTGTACATGACTAAAATATAAAATTTTAAGTAAATATTGATTCGACACCATTAGCCAATTAACAATGTAATTAGCACAGATATTTCATGACATGTTTGGTGGAATTTGTAAGCATTTTTTTTTATACTGAACAAATGTAGGGGAAGATGGTGAACCGTGGGCCACACTTTCATCGGGCTTTAAAAAATTTAGTAGGAATGGGTTGTTTAAGGAGTGGTTCATTATCTAACTTTCTTCATCAATAGAATAAAATTACAATTTGTCTCTTGATAAAGTATTTAATATTTAAAAACATCTCGTTTTTCGATTAAAGTTTGGGTAAAGTGGAAAATGTTCCAAAAATTTTATCAAAAACAAAATATATTGTGAGTTTAATAAAATATCTTGTCGGTTTTTCTAAACACTAAAATACCCTGCACATGCAACTACAATAATTTATAGACCCTTTGTTAAGGTAAGTTTCCATTTCCATTTCAAAATGTTGTTCCAATTCCATTTTGTTCCGGTCAAATTAAATTGTGTTCCAGTTCCATTCCCATTTCGTTCCCAGCATCATTTCCAATCAAATACAAGATAAAGGAAATTAAAGAATTTTTGTATACCAAATATGACGATAATTCGACATTTTATAAAAAATTTATAGATATTTTATCTAAAATTTTTCGAAAATTTATCGATTTTTTATCGATAATTTTTCGATAATAATTTGATTTTTTTTTTCGATAATTTTTCGATAATATTTATCGATAATTTCCATTTCCAGATCCATTTCAAAATTTTGTTCCAATTCCAGTTTGTTCCGGTCCAATTCCATATTTGTTCCGGTCCAATTCCATTTCTTTACAGTTTCATTCCCACTTCGTTCCCGGCATAATTTCATAAGTCGGTTCAGTATTTCTCAGGATAAACGAAAATAATACGAAGTTGGCTGCCATTTTGTATGGGAGGTGGGCGTGGTTCTAATCCGATGTTGCCCATTTTCGTTACAAACGGTGTGACAAAAAGAGTATACCCTTGGAGAGTAATGCAGTGTAAAAAAAGATATTTTAAATAAGTCTTGTCCAACAAGAGACTACATATTATGTACCTCGGGGCCTTCACTTTGAGGTGCTTTGAAAGCAATTTCCAATTACATTTCCAACGATTTCAGCGAAATAATTTACACATCCCAGACGAGTGAAATTTATGATTGAAGGTAATTGAGGGCCGTGATCATTTCTCAAATCAACAATATTGTAAAGTCGAGACCTTTGCTAGAGCAACGATCAATGAAATCATATTAAATTTCTTATATAGGCAAGTGGAAAAGATTGACTCATGCCGCATTCGCATGCCTCTACATTATGCAGCCATACTTCAAGGGGGCAACTAAAAAAAAAAAAACTTCGCAGACACAAAAGCGCAATAACTCAATGCGTTTCAGTGGGCATTCAAAGAGTAATTATGGGGAACTGAGAAAGAAGCAGAAGAAGGAGCATAAAAGGTAGTTGAAGTGAAGTGAAGCTTAGCTATGCCAATGCATTCCTGCTGCTGCCGGTCCAACATTCTGAACATCATTCAGCGCATATGCTGCGTGTATTGATAAACGAGGGCGCTTGCCAAATGAAGGTCCAAGCAGGCACTTATTTACGACCACAAGGCGTGCGCCAGTCGTCGCAGCAACAACTTCATTATGAAATATGAGCATCCGTGGGCAACGTCGTCAAGGTATGCAAGGAAGAATTGCTTCTTAATGGAAATTGCATGCTTTTGATGAAGGAGTTTCTTTTGGAGTTTTAGCAAAAAAAAGAACTAAAATATTTAAAGTACATTGGGAAAAAAAAGGTTCTGTCAAAATACACTATACTTTTAAATAAGGAAAATTTCTTTTTTGCTATTATATTTTCTCAATTTTTCCAAGTGTAGTCAGGAAGATAAAATAGTCTTTGTGGATGCATTTGTGTTGCCATTCGTTTTGGTGTTCCCTCTTTTGGTTGCGTACGGAATTTTCAACTTCTTTTCCATGTTCGTACCTTCAGTTTGTTTACGGTTTCGCATTTCAGTGCGGGCAATTAAAAAATACAAGAACTGCTGTGCGTAAAATTAGTGGACGCTGTGCTGTGGCGTTGCCAGACTAGCAACTCAAAAAATGTTTAGATTTTATTTTCCTTACGTTGAAAATTAATTGGATTTTACTTTAATTGCTAGGCGTGCGTAAGTTCTTTTGCAATTAAAATTTATTGCACCTATCAATCTTTCCGTTTTTTATGGTAAAGGGTATTAAGATTCTATTGCCACCTATTAATTTAAGTACCTACATTTCCACAAAGGAGTTGTCTTTCAGCAATTTTATACTTTCAAGTGAAGGATGGAACAGCAAAGGGACTACTTGACTTCCAAACCAACAACTGTCTTCAATTGTTAGCCCAACTAATTGCAATCATTTTCTGTGGAAATTCACCTTACCCTACATAGACATCCACACCGCAAACCATAACTAATTTTGATTACCCCAAAAATACTCGTTCATTTCATTCACGTTAATTAGTTCGGCCTGCCACCTTTAATGGTGGCAGGCAATATGCCATCAAGTGAATAAGCCCTACAAGAGATAAGCTTTGTCTTATCTAAATGTGACTTTGTATGCCGGTCTGTTGCCGCACTCTGTGTGTGTGCGTGTGTGTGTGTGTAATTGTGCCACTAATACCAATAGCGAATTCATGCTAATAAAGCTAATTAGCGCATCTGTTTTAATTAAGCCTGACACAAATACCGCCAGTAGAGATAAGCAATGTGTTGTGCAAAAAAAAAAAAAGTGAGCCATACAACAGAGGAATCAGGGCTTTAGGTTCGTGTCAGCATTACCACTCAGTGCGGGCAAAAAAGGGTTGCACCCTACTGCAAGAATTACAATATTACAATGTGGCCGCTTAAGTAGAGCAAAACCAAATCGGCTTAACTACTGCCATGACAATTAAGTCGACTTTAGTGAGATGCTGAATAGTTTTTTTTTGCATTATTTGCCATTATGGCGGCAAAATGGCTGATAAGTATTTTTAATTTTGTTTGTATTTTTCAGTCATTTACCATTTTTCCATTTTTTTAATTTTTCCAGTTTTCACTCTGATTTTTTATTGAAAATAATGTAATCAGAGGGCGCATTTGAATTACATTAACGTGAACGAAGGCGTGTGCTGAAACATTTGCATTAAGCCGCTTTGATTGCTAGTTTGTGGTGTGGGTGACTGTAATTGAAAATGGCTTCGGTGCGCAATTTGTAGCTGCATTTAAAATAATTAAAATTGTCAGTTTTTGTTGTGCAAAACGCATCATGGGGAAAGTTGAGGTTGTGGTGATGGTGATGACGTGTTGAAAGGTTGCATGATTGATTACTTTTATTCCTGGAGAAAATCATTAAATAATCATAGAAGTTATGGTTACCATCTTCTATGATTATTTAATGATTTTTAATGAATTGATGTTGACGAAGCAATGGTAGGAGATAAAATGTATCTTCTCGAAGTCTCTTAAAATTATAGGATGGGTCTTAAGTAAATTTAATGCGAAGTTTAATTTCTTTAAATATTCTTGTCCACAGACAGTCTTTTTTAATTTAAGGAGGCTCCTGTGTAATTTTACATATAAAGACGCTGAGAAGCAAGTGGTCCACTCCACATCTTGGTGAGTATTACGACCCTCATAGCTTGTGTTGTAATGAACAGGAGTTAGGGTCATTTCGTGATACTGACGACGATGTGAATTGAACGCCGCAGAGCCTTGAGGCATTAGAACCAGATTTTTTATTTTCAAAAAGGAGTGGCCTGTGTGACGATGGGAAGAGATTTTTGATTTTTCCAAAAAAAAAAAAGGGCGTGGCAATTCACAATGTTGGCGTTTAAGTTAAAGGTCGACAGTTGAAAGTTGGCTTTCATGAGGACACCAGTTGTCTTTGAGAGATGCAATTTTACATGTATGTTATTTGAGACCATGGCTACCATGCAGCGTGAAGGACTAGTACAAAAATGGTAAATCACAAATTCTCAGCAGACAGCTACTATCTCCAAGCCATGCCTACTACAGTCGCATTTAACATGGGCTTGTCCTGCGAAGGGGTCAATTATCTTCCAGTTGCATAACATCAACTAGTGCGCGCACTAGTTCTTAGAGAACCGATATTGCACTCTTAGTTAAGTGAATTCACTAATGCATTTCTGTCTACTGCGGTACAAAGCGGCATGCGCGACGTAACTATATGCAGCTCATGAATAGATAACTTCGTTTCGCCCTTGCTTAAATGAATTACTAGTGCGTTTCTGTCTATTGGGTACTAGTAGTTACACCGAGAGAAAAAACTGTTACAAAAACTGTTAAAAACCATCCGACAGTCAGAAAAGTGTTTAATTGACAGCGAAAACTGTTACAATGATTTAACAGTTTTCACTGTCAATTTTACAATTTTTCGACTGTCAGATGGTTTTCAATGGATGGTTTAGCGAAACTGTTTTTTTTTTCTCTCGGTGTATTAGTACAAAAATAGTGCGCTGATGACAATAATCTACCAGCACGCTGCAGGTGCCAGTACCATATGGCTGGATTTTCGGTTTTTCCGAGTCGTGACAGCTCTAAATATGGTAGTGGTAGGGTCTCCTCCAGCCACCTGTGAACCTAGGAAGCTGTACTGAACCTGATTTCTTTATTTGGAAAGAGGGCATGGTAACTAATAACATGGGAGTAGATGTTAAATTTAGGTATATTGGGGGCCCAACAGGGTCATGAATCGCTTATTATTTTATTTTGTTATTCGTTTCATGCTTTATTATTTATCATGCCATTATTTAAACAACAGCTATACAATCCCGCCTATGCGACATTCTTTCATAGGCATTGCTGATATTTTAGAGTCAACGGGTCAGTCGCAAATCCTCATCATAACCGTTTCAAGTCAATTACATTTCAGTTGCACAACAAAATATTCGGTAGCGAAACATCAACATTTCAGTCTTTAAATGTAATTGGATCGGTTCAATTCATCAACGAACAAGTTACAAAACAGGCAGTTTTGGCTTGTAATTGACAACGTTTCGGAACGATTTGACAACGTTTCATTATGATTTTTTTCTCAGTGTATTAATCGGATAAAGGTAAATGATTTTTACCATTTAAATATATTTTCTTGACAATAAAAGTAATGAATTCATTACTCCTACTTAAGTTTTGAATTAAATATTGACTTTAATTTGCTGATCAGCAATGACCTAATAAAAAGTGGTCCCCTACTAACAGGTAAATAATAACTACTTTATTCTAAATTCACAATAAATTTCAATTTTAAAATATTATGTCATTAATTTTTGTTCACACTCTGCACCACAATCAATTAGAATAAATAAAAAAAACTGCTCAAAACGTTACAATTTATACATAGTACATAATTTTTTCCAATCTATTTTTATCTGTTGAATAAAAAAAGCCCTCAACCATACACTATTTAATTAGCATTTCCCTTTGTGCCTCTTTTACTTTACAACATGCCAACCAGCATTAACAAAAACCAACAAAAGCCCAACGAATACATATAAGTTCGGTGAACTCATTTTAATATGTGGCTGGACAGCGCACAGAATGGCAACGGCGCGTGAAAAAGAAATGATATAAAAACAAAATTTAACTTTTATCCAAAAAAAGAGAAGAACACCCAAAATTTTTGTGCAAAATATGCATGATTATGAAAACAAAAATCCCAAAACTCATAACGAAACCAAAAATAAATGCAAAATAAAAACTGCTTTGACCGTAAAGTAAATATTTTAAAGGTAAATTTTTGATACACACAAAAATCAATAAAAAGTTTCTGCGACACGAAATCAAAACAGAACAAAAAAATAAGCGGAAATATCATTTCTACAAACAAAAACGTGCGAAATAAAAGTATTATGTAAAATAATATTTAAGCTTTTCACATAAAAATCGGAAGAGGAAAGAAGAAAAAAAATGGTACAATGAAAAATTACACACACGTGAATGTAAAAAAAATAAAATAAAATACATGTGATGTATAGATGCAAACGTAAACGAAAAGCAAACGCGAATTGCAAGTAATCAATTTGGCCGCATGTGTGTGTGTGTGGAGCAAGCGCTGCGGATGCGCCCGGAGGCGGTGAGCTGAGTGGACAGTGGCCAACGATCAGTAATGGCCTCTACATGAATGGCATGAAATTAAAGCCGAAACGGATGCCCAGCTTGTGATAATATGATTTTTTATATGTTTTTGTTGTGTTTTTTCTTGTATTTTCTTTTATTTATTTTATTTTATTTCATTTTTGCTGGTCATCTGTTCCGCACAGTGAAAGTAGTAAATTTACGCTGATGAATGAAAACAACATAACAAAGTAGACTGTTTACATTTAATAAATACAAAACGAGAGCATGAAATTAAGCTTTTCTGTTGATGTATCATCGATTATTACACAATAATTACACGCTTTGTGGAAATAAATGCAATTTAAAGAAAGAGCCTTGAAGATGTTTAAGCAAATTGAGTTACTTTGGTGTCATGGAAGGCACACAATAATTTCAACAAAATATAAACCAAAAAAGTTCAAAGGAATTCATAAATTTCCTCATCTTATGAAACGAAATTTCCATCCAATAGTACATATTTCCTAGTCCCCCGTTGAACTTTGCAATTTATGACCAACCTTTTCCGCTGTTTTTTGTATCTCTTTTTTCTTCATTAAAAATATTAAAAAAAAAAAACAAACAAAAAAAACCAACAACGAAACGAGGTAACATTTAAATGTCAAACCGCAAGACAAACTGTAAATGTCTTTCTTGACTCATCTCCATCTTCAGTTTCCAACACTTCCAGTGATGGCAAATGAAATGCCAACAGCAGAAAGAGACACAAAAAAAAGCAAAGGTAACCAAACACACAGCAAAGGTGCAAAAATATGCAAAAATCTTTGCTGAAACGTTGAAACGAATGGCAAAATGGTAATTAACTTGAAAAAGTTGAGAAGACCCAAAGGAATATTGAAAATGTGAAAATGTTAAAATGTTAAAATGTAAAATATAATACAACACATAGTGATTGGTTTGACGTTGTAAAACACGATCTGGCCTTAATTCTATAAGAGCAAAACAAAGAATAGTGCCAAGTGATAATTACTTTTAATTGTTGAAGAAGCTAAGAAGAAGACACAGCACACAAATGCTATTCAGAAAAGATGTAAAATTTCCATTTAAGTCAATCAATTTCAAATCAGCTTTTGATAAAGCCAACATGTATTTTAATATTTGAAGAAAATATCTTTATTTCTATTTGGAATTTTACAATTTTTAAAATATATTTTAAGAAGCCTGCGATGACTTGCAAAGCACTATGTTGATTCAAAATGATAAGTTAATAAGAAGAAGTAAAAAGTTAAAAATTTCGAAGGATGTTTGCTATCAATTTTAAAAACTATACCACAATGGTCCAAGGAGTCAATAGTCCTGGATAAACCACTACCGCCGGTAAGCTTAAAGGCAAGTCATTGTACATGGTCGAAGATTTATGTATAATTCGCCCTTAAATATGTGCGAATTATACTTCATTTACTTAATTTTGATAAGTCAAGTATTTCTTGAATCGTTTCACGAAACAGTAGACTGCGCTCGCCTTGTAACTATACATAATTTGTCAATGGTTCTACTCAAAACTTTAAATGCAGGCCGAGAGATTTTCGTAAACCTCGCTTTGTTGCAAGTATGCAAATTTCTTCGTACAAAATAGCAAATTAAAGTTAATTTTCTTTACATTACAGATGAAAGAAAATAATTTATGTTAAATATGTACAATAGGGATATAACTTTTAAAATCTATTGTACAAATGCCCACCCGGATATGCTTGTGTTGATGAAGTATTGTTGCAGCTATTGTGGCCACAAAGGTTATATCAATATTTAGAAATTATGGTATTGAAATAAACATCAATCATTTATTTCCCATTGTGAATTTTTCTTCGCTCATGAAGACAATATGTAAATAATGTTCGATCCTAACTGATAATTCGTAAATATTTACAATTCAATTAAATTTGAGTTGTGTATTCGAAAGTCTTCAGAATAAATATAAAAATGTATTTACTATTAATTTTGTAATCATAGAGGTATTTTTAATAAGTACCTACCTACAATTTTATGTCAGACTTGTATGATATGATAAAAATGTGGATCCATGTAATGTAATTGCATTCACGATCAAATCACTTTTTCACTCTGTTCGCATCAAAGGTGTCGTACTAAATAAACCTGATGTTATTAAAATCTTAATAAGTGGATAAGAAATAGCTACCAGAAAACAATACAAAACGAATTGCTCAATACACCGGGTTCATTTCTCTTTCGTCCCCTAACCAACTACCAAATGACCCATCATTTTATTGATTTTCAATGGTAAAACTTACAAAATGAGAGTTTTTAATTTTTGTGATTGTAAATTTTGAAAAACCGGGTACCCGAACACTTTCTACTTCTTCACTCTAACTTTAAATACAATACAAACTATATATGATCCCGAGAAAATCCTTTGACATTAAAAACGTTAGGAATTTGATTTTATTGCTCAATAGACGGGTAAAAAAATCGAATACTGCAAATCAATATTCGAGTAGGCAAACGTGGTACCCGAAAAAACTACATAATATCTATATCTTGTCTGCGACTTGACGGGGAAATGTGTTTAAATCCCAAAGTAACCGAATTTTCTAGGTACCGGTTACCGGTTTAGTGTAGCTTATAGGAAGAAAGCCAGAGAGCTTTGACTTTGAAAACATTAATATTGTGATCCAAAATGTATATCTAAAGCCTTTCCGATTACCGGGTACCTAAACTTGAAGCTAGAACCCCATTGTTTTGAAAACAAATTAAAGGGCTCTAGATTGGAAGTTTAACATTTAAAGGGCGTAGTCACAAAGTCATAGTTTCGCTCTTGTATAAGTAAGATCAAAGTCAGTTCTGAAAGAATTGAATAAAAAATTCAAAAAAATTTGTTAATTAGTGATGGGCCTAAAAGTACTCATCGAATACTCGGTATTCGACACTTGATTTTGAAATACTTTGAAAGTATTCGATACTTAGTATTCAAAGTTGTTTATATCACTCATTGTTTCGAATGCCGAAAAAGGAGTGAAATATTACCTATACTTTGCGGACATTTATAAGGACAGCGCCAAATACAATTTTTGCAAGTGTATTTTGTCATAAACTGAGCTTTTAAATAAATAATATTTTCGCGCCACCATTAAAATAGACTCTAAAAGGAATTTGTTCTATACAAATGCTTCAAGTAATCATAGTAAGCAAATATCGATTCTATTGGGTACCGAAAGTATCGACTCAGCACATCACTACAATTACAGAAATTTTTTGTGTTCATACGTTTTCAAGTTTTTGATGGACCTGTCAAAAGATTCTGCTATATAGTTTTGATGTTCCTATACCAGTTCTCCCTTTGGAATATAAAATTGCCAGCTCATCTTCAATATATCGCTTCACTGAGTTTAAAATCAACTTAATTATTTGCGCGAGCCAAAAAGATGGCCATCCAAAAAAAAAGGAGCGCCTCTGACATTTAATGCCAACACCAAAAACTTAAAATTTTCCCAGCTACAAAAGTTTCATCAGAGCGATAAATTGACTTTTTACAGTTTTTTTTCTTTTAAAATTTCTGCACTTAAATATAATATAATGGTAAAGTTGAAAGTAATCACTGAGATCAAAAGAAAAATGTGGGAAGACTTTTATACATCACACAAATTGCAATGATCATTTCGCACATTTCTTTACGGCATGACAGTGTAAGGTGAGTAAGTAATTGCAGGTCATTCAACTGCGGTGTGTGAACTTTTTCTGCTTCTTCTTCTTCTTTTTCTACTTGTTGTGTTTTTTATTTACTTTTTGGTAATATTCATTACAAGTTACTGTATTTTAATGACAATTCAAATTAATTTGACTACAAAAATGGGAATGTGTGCAATTTATTTTAATTTTCTTTATATTTTTTATAGGCAAAAGTTATTAACTAAACCGTCAACAGCAACATGAAACATTTAATTTATTTGCACATTTTCTACACGCTTGGCTTCACTCAATCTTTACACCGTATTATGCAAAGGCATAATCTTTAGAGGCTGGCCGTTGACTTTTGGAAAATTAATATTTTCTTGTTGACCCAAATTCGGCTGATGCTCGAGTGTCTTTTGTGCGTAAATTTACATGAAATATTTATTGTTTACTGTGGCAAGATTTGCAAAAGGTTGCTGTCCTTTTGGAATATTGAATAAAGGCAATAACACATATGAAAAATTATTTTCCTCTGTGTAATATTTTCATGTAATTGAGTAGGTACTCTCTGAAAAAATCACCTAATTACCTGTACTTAATCTAATTCAGGCAGTGAATGCAATTAAATACTTTTTGTGTAATTTTAAGTAGCTAAGGCAACATACCATTTCCCGTGCCACTGCACCACCAATAGAGCAAGCTAATGACGCAAGAAAAAGCAATTACAGTGAAAAAGCCAAAGAAGCAGATGCCACGTAAATATTTCATTGCACCTCATTGACATTTCGGCATTATGGTGCTAGCAAGTATTTAATTCGATCTACGTGTAAGATAAACTTAGATACACTGAAAGAAATTACTCTAGCCACCACTGTCAACATTCACTAACCCCGGTGTGCTTGGGGTATGACATTTTCGAGCTCTTCTGCTTCTTCATTTTGTTCATCTTCAGTTTATTGTAGTCATTTTATGAGGAATCTTAATATGCAACCAAACCTCGTGTAAATGAAATTCGTTGTATAATTGAGTCACTGCAACGCAGGTCTTCTTCTCCACCAGCATCGTTAGGTGAGAAGATAAATAAAACGAAGAAGACCTTTAATACGAGGTGCAGTGACTGCATCTCTCTGCGTAAGCAAGTTGTTATATGATTCCTTCGGCAAACGGGTTTCTTTTGAGTTTCTTTTATGCCCCAGCAACGTTAAATGCTTCATCATTTCATTGGTACTGCCACTTTGTGTACGAGTGCTTGCATATTTCATGAAACGAACACCAAAAGGCACATTTCGACTGTGTGTTCGCTTAATTTACAACCGCAAATATCTGATGTCATTCCGCTAAGTATAAGTACGTACGATAATGCAGAAACTGCAAATAACCAACTTGTGTTGGGGACATTTGAAATGCCAAGCGGTTAGCGGTGGCGTACACAATAAACGAGATAAATAAAAACGAGGAAGATGAAGAATTAAAATGAAAAATATAAACATCGTTAGGCAACATTTAATGTTTGCTGTTGACAATTACGACTTTTGCAATAACCAATAAAGACTGGCAAAGACATTTATTAATGAAGGTCGCATTTGTACACGGCAGCAGTTAAAAACTGGCGGCCTCTTATGAACTTTTCAAGAAGATTGTAAAATTTAATACTTTACTAAAGAAGATTTCTCTGAAAATATGACTTTTGAGATTTTATCTGCAAAAGAGATTCTTCAGAGATCTTAAATGTCGTAACAGTCTTGTAGTAAATTTTAGCTTAAATATGAGTATTTTAGGAAAGGTGTTTTCAGAAACGAAAATATTGGAAGTCTCAAAATGCGAGAAAAGTCGTATATCAAATTGGGGCCCTGGGACCATTTTTTTTATTGCTGAATTCGATTGGAAAGGTTCTGAAACGGATTTTGTATGAGGTTCGAGGTTTCCAAAACATCTATGATAAATGGATCAAAATAGGGTTTTGAGACCAAACATTTTCTTTTGGTAGATTCAATTGGAAATGTTTAGAAACGAGATTTTGACTAGGTTTTCGAGGTTTCAAAACCACAGGGTCACAATGAGTTTGTCCGATGTTCTTCAATATGACCCATATTGTGTGGATGTATTTAGCTTTGGGGTCGCTAATTTCGAATTTGATGTTGAAATTTCAAAATTCAAGATGGCGGATCCAATATGGCCCAGTAGGAGTAGGGTATTTATAAGTCGGCTTAGACCAACTGGAACTTACTCACCTGTTTTTTGGTAATGTTTCTTTTTTTCTTTGAAAAAATATTTTTATACCCCACACTTACTGTGGCAGGGTATACTAACTTTGTCACAACGTTTGTAACGCCCATAAGGAGGCGTGTTCGGTATGGAAAAGTATATATATTCTTGATCAGCATCACCTCCTGAGTTGATTTAGCGATGTCCGTCTGTCCGTCCGCACTCTAGCGGTCGCAGTTTTGGGGATATCGACTTGAAACTTTGGGGACATGTTTTTCTCGTGAATACTGAGATCAAGTTCGAGAATCAGCCAAATCGGATAAAAACTAGGCGTGGCTCCCATACACCGAAAAAAAGGTAAAAATTTTTCAAGTCTTTTTTATTGTTGCATTCGATTGGAAATGTTTAGAAACGTATTTTTGACATGGTCCGAGATTCCGAAGCCACATATATAAGGGTCTAAATGGGGTCTTGAGACCAATTTTTTTTTTTGGTGGATTTGATTGGAAATTTTTAGAAATGGATTTTGGACATGGTTTGGGCTTCAAAACCACCTATAATTGACTCAAAATAGGGTCTTGAGACCACATTTTTTTTTTTGTTCTTCTTCCTACTGTGTGGGGGTATTTCAGCTTCGGTATAGCCGAAGATAGTCCACTCTCTAGTTTCGGTCAAAAATACGAAAATTTTTACAGCGTGGCTGAGGCAGACAAAATTACACTGTGTTCGAATTTTTTGTAACAGACCGCACTTTGGGTAAGTAAAGTTAATTCGAGTGTTTCCATTGGAATTAGCCGAATTTTCCATGTTCGAAATTTTTCGAAAATTTTCGAATATTTTTCGACAAGTTTTTTTTTAAATTTGTTATAAACAAATAAAAAAAAAAGGTTCAAAACGTAGTCAGTGCGTTCTTTCAATGGCAATAGCAGAACTTTCAACGTTCGAAACATATCAAAAATTTTCAAAATCATTTTCGAAAATTATTTTTTTTAATTTGTTTTAAACAAAAATAATTTTGGAAAACAAATTTTAAAAGCAGGCATTATCTACTTTTAAAAAAAAATTGATTTTTCTAAGTGCGTCAATGGATGTTTCACTGCGTAATAACTACATTTATTAATATTTTTTCAAAATTATTTCTATTTTTGTATCTCTAAAGAACAATTACAACTTCATGTGTACCTACGTATGGAACGTGCTGTTGAGGTCAGTCAACACTGCCACAAAGCAATTGGAATTCTAAAAATAAATTATCTGACCATCAACCACAAATTATGCAACTGGTCGCTGGGTTCATCATTCAAGTATTTTTTTTTGTGCCTTTTGAAAAGTTAATTATTTGCACTCCACAAGCGGAACGTGCTCATGACTAGTATTTAGTTTTTATTATCTGTTCATTGTTTCTAATGTTCATTCATAACATTTGGTATTTGAGTTTCCGAAGGCACTCTTCACCAAAATGGGTGATTATTTTGTCAAATTCGTTTATTAGTAAAATGTAAAATGATGCCTTTGTTAATACAAAAGGTCAGTTGGTATAAAAAGAAGATTTGAAATTTGCATAAAAAACTGGTCATGCTTATGAATATTAATAGTGTTTGTATTCAATCCACCATTGCCCAATTGGCATTAATATTTGACATCGGAAATGTCAGAGGGTTTATATATTTCAATATAATATTTAATACTGACAAATTCACTACTAACTTGACTAACAAGTTGCACTTAAAATAAGTATCTGGTACTTAAGTTGTTTAAAATGTTATAGGTTAAGTTGCGTTGAATCTTTCATACCAACTTTTTTTAGTTTTAATTTTTTTTTCGATATTTTATGGAAAAATTGTTTTCGGTTCAAACTCAGATTCGCCATAGTTTTTATTCGTTCAGGTTTTAGCTGCGAAATACAATTTTCAATAATCATGATTCGTTAATGTTCTGCGCAATTGTTAATGTCTGTTTGTCGGCCTTTAGAATTCTCCTTCGCACAAGAACCTATAATTATAAACATTAACCAGCAACGAGTGCAAAAAAGTGTAAGTGAAAATGGCCTATAATTAGTGGAGATGTTTTTATGGCAGCCGATAGTTTGAAATTCTCAAAAATCACGTAATGATTTCGGCCTTCATGGAGAGGATATGGTGGTAAAACCAATCCAGCAATTACCTCATAGAAAAGTGTTCAGTGGAATTTTAAAAAAAGTACTAAAAGTATGTAGGAAAGTAGATTCAGAGTAAGCTTCGGCAGAGGAAAACACATCCGGGAAGTCTGTAGGAAAAAACTAAATAAAGTAAGTAGTCATTGTGGTACAGTTTAACTAACTATTGGATGAAAAACTTATAGCCAATTGCAAGGTTAGGTTTAGGTTAGAGTGGCGGCAATATGTCTCACATAGGCCAATATGGTCCATAGTGATACCACGACGCTCTTTGTTAGTCGAAGTTAGCAGTTCTTCCTTCATGGTCTTTAACCAAACAGAAGGTTTTGGTCTGCATTGCCAAGAGTCATTTGAGAGAGTTGCAGAGTCTCCTGAGTCTAGTTCTAGCTAGAGTCGAACAAAAACACAGGAGATGTTCAAGTGTCTCCTCCTCTTCTGGTTCATTGCACTTCCGACACCAGTTATGTGACACCAGCCCAATCCTAAAGGCGTGATGGCCAATAACAAAGTAAATTAAAAAGTTTAAAAAAAATTATAAGAAAACTACCTTTGCTCTGCCCAAAGAATACGCTGCAAGTGCGATACGTCCTAAGATAATTTTCCAATAATTTCTCGGAATTTTTCGATAGTTTATTGATAATTTTTCGATTAGTTATCGATGATATTTTATCAATGATTTTTCGATATTTTATAAATATTTTTTCGAAAATTTATCGATAATTTTTTAATATTTATCGATAATTTCTACTTTTTTAACCCATTTAAACTTTTTTTAGTTCTTTTATTGTTTTTTAAAAATATGTCTTACGTGACTTTGAACGCACCCACATATATTTCGCCCTCTTGGACTACCCATGGATTCCTCTTGTACCCTCTTGGACCACCTGGATCCCCTGAACGTATTTTAGACCACCCCTGGACCTATAGACCACCCTCTTTTAGATCACCCTTTCAGCACGCCCATATTTTAAATGTATTCTTTCAAAATCCAAAATCCTCATCGGGAGGAAAATTCGGCTCGAAAATTTCAAGCTGTGACACTACAGCATATAAAATTTAGCTCGAGTGTCTCAAGTAATTGAAATTACTGCTGTAGAAGTCCAGTCCACTGGTGGCTTCTGGAAGATGAGGACAGACATCAAGACCAACAAACAGTGGGCTCTTATATTTAAAAATCAATATAAAATTTGTTTAGAAAAAAAAAAAATGTTGGACGTTGTAGCCCAAGTGATTCTATATCTGATCATTGATCAAGGAAATGTTCAACAAAGTTGCATATATATTTTTTTTGATTTTTCAAATAACTTCTTTGATTTCATCTACATGTGCCGTATACTTCCTGAAGTGTAATTATTTGATTTAGAAATAACGTTACCGATAAGGAACTAGTACACAAATCTATTTTTGAAATCTGCAAACGTTTATTTTGAAAAGCAATTAGAAAATAGTTGAGTTTACGGAAACTGAAGCAATTGCCAAAGTTAAGTATTTTACTTGCAATTAACATTGAAAATTACTTTGCCTGGCTATCTATCGGTCGATCTTAGATTGTGAATAACGATTGCATTCTTGTTAGCAGAGTTTGCCACTCAAGATTGTGTCTTGTGTACTGAAACAACAGACAATTTAAGTTAAACTTAATTTTCTCTTCTTTTGTGCCACTTAAAATTCCAAGTACATCGTCCTCATTAGATGCAATCGAAATAGTAAAACTTCAAATAGACTTAAAACTAAGTAAATGCTTTAATGTAGCTACCAAATAAGAGATTAAATAGTCAAGATTGTTAGAATCAGAGATGAGTTTAATTAATTCCAAGCTGCTTTCCAACTAATTGCAGTGGTTTAGAAATGTAAATAAAAAGAAAACAAATGAGATATAAATGAAATACACAATACTTAAAAAATAATCATGTTTATGAGGCAATTAGGCAATACTTGATAAATTTTAGCCTAAGAAATACAAATATTTGTATCAAAGTAGGTACAAGAAGATATTCACTTCCCCAAGCACCTAGTAAAATTACCCAGTAAATCCCAAACCAACAATTTTCCCAATACCAAAGAGCAAAATCAACCAGAACGAATTAAAAATGTGGAAAAGACACATTCACTGCAGCAGGGCAACGTTTGGCTGGAGAGATTTCCAAAGCAGCTTGCCACATCAATGCAGTTGGTAGGAAATTTTTTAATGTCATGGTCGTAAAATGCGCCCCAAAGAATACAAAAAAGAACAACAACCAGAGGGAATACACACCAAGAAAGATACAAAGTTACACAGCAGCAAGACAAACACTAACTCCACACTCGCTACACACTCACTCCTTACACCAGAGCCGCACAAGAGATAACAGAAATGCAATCCGAAGCCGTAACTAAAACCATGAACTGAAGCGACTTTATGCATTTGAAATG